>CM070783.1:2505000-3131250 GCA_036346955.1 Dipus sagitta
TTGCATTCCACACACACACACACCCCATAAAAAACAACAGTGGCTATGACTGTGAGATTAGTAAAGTGAATTGGCTTTGAAAAGAAGGAGACCAAATCTAGGTGTGCGTTCATACCTGTCACACCTAGCACCAGGGAAGCAGAAGCAGGAGGAGCGCCACAAATTGCTGTCAGCCCGGGACACCAGATGAGCTCAAGGGCCAGCCTGGGCTGCAGCGTGAAGCCTGTCTTAACAAAGAGAAGAGGGACAGGCAAAGGAGCGGACAAGACCGGTGAAAAGTAAAAGTAAAACCCTGTGACCATGAGACTTCTGCTAGGACCATCCCAGTGGGGTTTTGTTTAATTGTTTTTCAAGCAACATCTATAAAATCTTTCCGAGTATTTCTGGGGCCTCCTCTGTTTTTGCTGACATAATCCCTTGTCTCTGACAGTCGATGCATTTTATATAACCTGAATGATGTGATACAGGTCAGAAATGCCTTGGGACTTGGGGATCTTGATGAGGTACAAGAGGAAAAACTATGGAAATCAGCACTAGCCTGGGTTCCAAGAGAATTGGGCTATTGCTGAGTGAGGTAGCACATGCTTACAATCCCAGAAGTAGAGAGAGTGATGGTAAGATTATGAGCTTGAGGCTGGCCTGTGCTAGAGGGAGAGAGGAGAGAGGGAAAGAAGGGGAGGATGGGCTGCAGTCTCACTTCTCACCTAGTGGTGGGATTGTCTTTGGCCCTGGGTCTCTTATTTCCTCATGTGTGAGACAAGGAAGAGTGGCTTGGAGTGTACAATCTCTTGATAGGGCTTAAAGATTAGGTTCAAAGTAGTGTAATGATCTTAAGGTGCTCATCATGGCAGAATCATTACTGGCTTAAAGGACTGTGTAGCAATTCTTAGAAAATAGCTGTGATGGCATTACTTTTAAATAACCCTCTGAGTTAGTGCCAGGTCCTGATGTACTTAAGCCTGACTTGAGTCTGCAAAAATGGATCTAGGACTCTTCATTTATTAATCAGATCATTTGTTGAGCTATTAATGCCTTAGAGGTAAAGAGTGCTGATCCCTTCAAGAAGAACGAGCCCATTAAAGCCCCTTTCTGATAAGATTCCCAAGTTACAGATCAAGATGGCCTTGATCTGCCATCGGGAACCCATGGCCTAATGGACCTGCACAAGCACCAGGCGCCCCGCCCCTTGTGCCACTTACCACGCACCCTGGGTAAAACGCAAAGGGCCCAAACAGCACTGTGGCATGAAAGTGGTACTGCCTGTACGAGAGTTAATAAGAGTGCAAGTGAATTTTCTTTCTAACTCTGTCCAACTTACACGTGCATATGGTTTGAAAAGCCATTGAACTCTGCAAGGCCTGTAATCATAATATAAAATAATTTCATATTCCACCTTTCCTTTCACCCAATTTCCAATCATCAGAGGCAGCTAACTGCTTTGACCTCTTAGCTGATATTTTTTTCTATATTTTAAAACATGACATTTTCTTGATTTTTTTTTCTAATTTAGGTATGTTATAGAACTTACTTTGGGTGATAATGATAGCTTTTTTGTCTCCACCAACACATACATATATTTACCAGCACCCAGAATAGTTAGGGGTTATGACAGATTATTCTCAGCCAGGAATGGTGGCGCATGCCTTTAACCCCAGCACTCGGGAGGCAGAAGTAAGATTGCCATGAGTTTGAGGCCACTCTGAGACTACCTGGTAAATTCCAGGTCAGCCTGGGCTGGAGTGAGACCCTGCCTAGGAAAAAAAACAAACAACAAAAAACCCAAACAGCACAAAAAGATTGTTCTAAAGCATAGATTATACCCCACTTTTGGCACTTGAGCAGTGTGGAAGCAACTTGGCTGGGTGCTTCTGTCCGGAATTGTGTCTCCCCGAGGCCCTGGTCAGCTGTGGGCCACTCACTGCTGACGCCAGCCGAGACTTGGCTGTTGCTGTGTGACCCCTTACATACTTGCTGGCAAGCTTCTGCCCTGGAGGGAATACTACTTGGTTTTTCTTAGTGTTTTCTGCACCCATCAATAATGCACCCTATATTATCCTGCCAGGATTAAAAATTGCTTCTCATTGTGTTGAAATACATTAAATATCCCATACATGTTATCTGTTGGGCTAATTTTTCCCAGTCTTCTGACCTGTTCCAATCTGGAATGACTGCTTTGACATTATTCATATCTATATAAATCTCAGATTTCTGCTTTGGACCATTCTGCAAACACCCTTGGCTCTTAAGTCAGACACCCCACTTCTTGGTCTGTGCGCTCTTCTCTCTTGGTCTGTTCCTTCATCCGGATAGAGGGCATCTTCCAGTAGCTTCCTGGGACAGGTCCATGGGAAATAAAAGTGTTGAGGTCTTCAAGGCCTACAAATGTTTTCCTTAGATACTCACAGTTGACACTGTGGTAGAAAAATCAGTTGAAAGTCATTTTCCTTCAGGACATTGAAGGTGATGCCCCATCTGAGCTTCCCAGTATTGTCCTTGAGAAGTTCAGGGCCTGTCCCAGTGGGAGATCTTATGTTAAAGCCTTCCTCTTTTTCTTTGTCAGCATTCTGACACCCTTTGGTCCTTTCACTGGAAACTGAGGTCCTGTATCTTTAGGGCTATTTGTAGATGGATTTCTTTGTAGGGATCTAATTTATATGTCACATTCTTCTTTTAGACTTCCTTTTATGTGAATCTGCGATTCTGATCTTTTCCTTTCAAAAATCTGGTTTGTAAGTATTTATCTATTTCCCAATTTCAGTAGATTTTTCCCTCTGCTATATCTTTTTTCTTTTACTGGCAGATCTGTTCTTATGCATTTTTCATTTCTAAAATCTTCTATTTACTGGATTTTTTTTTTTCCTTAAGCCTCCTATTCTGCTTTCATAAATATACTCTCTTCTGGTTTCGCTGAACATACTATCCTTTTCTTCTTTTTCTCTCAGCATTATTTGTAGCTCCTCTTTTTTTCTTTCTTTTTTTTTTTTTTTGGTCTGTATTTAATTTGATCTCCTTATTTCACATTGGTGATTTTCTTAAGTGTCTGGGAGTCCTCGGTTGCTTGTTCCTAACAGTGCTAAGAGTTGGTTAGTAGTTCCATATGCCTAGAGAAACTTGATGCTAAAATACGGGGCCTGGCTGGGTCATTTTTGTGGAGTCCCTGGCTGTAGATTGCCAAGTGACATCTGGCTGCTCTTGTTAACTCTCTCAGAAAAATTTGCTCTGAATTCCTGAGTACCATCTTGTCCCAGTGCCAACCAGTGAAAAAAAGGTTGAAACCCTTTTCTCCATTATACAAATTTTAGTTTAATCTTCCTGTCTTTCTTTTTGTTTTGTAGTACACTTAATATTGTCCTCATCTTACAGATGAGGAAATTCTTAGAGTCCTAAGTTCCTTAGTTGAGAAGTCTTGGTAGCTACCAGTTATTTTACAACCTAAAATTGAGATTTCAGTTGCTATAGAATGTACCATCATAATTAACACTTCTACACAGAGGCTATTTTATTCAGATCATGATTATTTTGAGCCAGAGTCTCTCTGTATACCCCATGCTGGACTTGATGCCATGGTCCTCTTGCTTCAGACACCCATGTGCCGGGATTTCAGGTCACTTTATGATGACTGTGTTACTAGTAGACTTGGATTTTTTCCTCTCCAAGTGTGACTTCAATTACGCTTGGTCTTACAGGCTATGAATTTGAGAAATTAAAACAGTGGCATACAAATGAAACCTCTAATGCTACATTTTGGTTTGTTTCTTGTTTCTTGGTCATCTAAAAGCAAAGTGAGAGCCCTTTGAAATGAACTCTCCCTTAACGCTAGCACTAATTACCTTGCTCCTTATTGCCCATCCTTTATACTTATAAAAGCTAAACACTGTTTTCATAAACACGTTCATTCTACAAGGGTTGGATATATTGAAGACCCCCTCATTACAAACAAGATCCTCTTCCATAGTCTCTAGAAAATTCTCTAGAAAATCCTGGACAGGGTGCTTGCCTGTCACCCAGTGCACTCTGCTCACTTAACGTGCAGGTCAGTAACGTCCTGTGCTTTTAAGTTTTTGCCCTCAGTCTGGAAAAGTCCTGCTTCCTTTGGTTTATCCACTTTAGATAAATAATAGAGGAATTCTCCCTTTCTTTCTTGCCCATGAAAAATGATGTGACTGTCATGCTGATGTCTTCTGAGGCAGAGATTGGGCAATCTTCCTCATGAATGTGTCCCCAGGGCAGAGTGAATAGACAGAAACCAGTCTGAATGGTGAGAAAGGAGGTCAAATTAACCAATGGCTTTTGTCCTTCAACTTTGCAGATGGTTATTAAGCCCCCCTCCCCCTACACCTTGTTTAAGCATCCCCTGGCACTGAAAGGGTGCTGGTGAGGGAGGGTGGGGATCATGCTGTTCTGTCAGTTGAGTCAGTTGAATCAACAAGGAGACAGAGGCAGTAAGTAGGACAATTTTAAAAGTATTTCTATCATATTTATTTGAGAAAGAGATAGGAGAGATAGAGTATGTGTGTGTATGGGTGTGCCAGTGCCTCTTGCCACAGCAAACAAATTCCGGATGCATGTGCCACATTGTGTGTCTGGCTATACATGGGGGTTGGGGAAACTAACCCAGGCCGCAGGATCCAACCAAGACTTTTAACTGCTTAGCCTTCTCCCCAGCCCCCAAGAAAATGTTTTCATACCCTTAAGAGTGCTATTTTGGAGGAGCCCGTGTAAGCTGGAGTGAGGAGATGCTGTCTTTCAGCAGCCAGCTTGATGCAGACAGAGCTGCTGATTTGTTTTCAGCATCCTGGAGGTCGCTGCTGTCATTCACAGTGGAATTGTTTTTCTGCCCTTCATCCAAGTCCACTGCCCAGAACTAGGGAAGGCTCAGATATTTGTCGAATGGCAGGACCCAACTCTTCTTTGGCCAGCAGACCTGGCAAATGTTCTGTGATACAGGACATTTCTGACTTAATGGTGTACTCTTGGGAAAACATACCCATATTTCTCATATCTGAGGGCAACCACAGTCTCACCACAGAAAGGAGAACTGGAGGTCACCCCACTACCTGCTGGGAAGGGATGTATCAGTGGGAAAGTTCTCGTCCCCCTAGTCCTGGGCAGAGCAGCCCCCAGTTTGCCAAAAGTAGGTAGCAAGCAGAAAGTGCACAGAAGAGCCAGTGTGCAGCCACAGAAGACACTAGTTGGGGCCCAGATGCTAGGCGAGTCATTAGCCAGTCTAGTTGTCCCCATAAAACACAGTGGCAGTCCCAGACTGGCGATCTTATTTCAGTCCTAAGTCCATTTAGGTGGTGGCACTGAGAAGGATCAGAAAGTCAGACTGCCAGGCTCTGCTTGTGCGTGCTTGTCCAGAACCTTCACGATTACGCAAACTCCACTTCCAGAGTTGATTGCAGTCGATTGCAGGTCCCTGTGATACCCCAGTCCTTCGGGAGCTGAGAATGGAAGTTTGAAAATTTCCTGGTAATACTCAGATGCAACATTCTAAGACTTTCTTCGTTGGCAGTGTTCCTTGTTTGGAAGTGGAAAATGTGTGAATAATGCCTTCTTTGAAGGGTTAAGGCACACAGGAAGCTAAGAACTCTAACTGTACTTCACAAGCTCAGGAGGCTGACTTGTAGCAATATTTGAACCAACCTTTAATCACCATAATTTAGTAAGGGTTGGCTTTATTTGATCCATTTATGAAGTAAGAGCCTGAAGTACATTAATTAACACATATCGGGGCTCATAAAGCCTTACAGGAAGAGGTGTCCTGTCCATCGCAGAGAGGAATGGGGCCGAGCGCTGCTTCCTGGTACCTGAGAGCACTCTGGCCTCAGGCCTGGGCGAGGGTGGAGTTTGTGTTCCATGTCCACTGAGGGACTTTTGAGCCAACTTTGGTCTCCACAACTGCTGGAAAGCTTTGCTTTATTGCTTATAATAAGCTGTTCTGTCTTATTAAGGTTGCATCATGGAGTCTGGTTTTTAGGAGCCCTATTGAGAATTAGTTGCCGAAGAAGCGAGTTGCTTGTGTTTTCTGACAGTTAACAGGCCTAGCAGATGGGATGGCAGGCCTGAAATAGTTGGGGTGGCTGCCTGCCACTGCTCTACGAATTTTGATTTGCACGGATATGTCATAGTTTTATTTTTCCTTTTTGTTTTTTGGAAATACTTGCCCATGAGCCTTGGGAAAATTAGTTCTTGCCTTCCTGTAACAGCTACCCCAGAAAGTGAGGGTGGCTGAATTCTTCCTCACAAGCCTTATGCTGTGTCACAGGTCAGTGAGCTCAGGACCCCACACAGTGTGATCTGTGAGAGAGAAGAGTGCACTCTTCAGTTTCTCATGGCCAAAACTGTTTCATTCACAATTTACTTTGTTTTCTTTCTGTTTCAAAGGTTGGGGTTACTTTTCCCTTTCTTTGGGCTGTGTTCACCAAATTATTGAGCAAATGCCAAACAGGATATTCCACAAACTTTAAAGAAGTAATTTATGTATAAGCAGAGGTGGAATTTGGGGAAAGAAGAGCTGAATTCTTTCTTACTGAATCAAAATACTTATTTTATGAAATGTTGAATGTGTAGAAAGTAATATCTTAAAACATGCATCACTTTCAAAAGACAACATGAAAATGAAAACATACATATACCACCCCTTAGAGAGAAAAGAAATGTTCACTTTCAGGACCTTTGAAACTCTTGGTGACCCTCTCCCTGCCGGGCCACTTCCACTTTCTGCTTTTTCGATATAACTTACTCTGTGCTGGAACTGGTGCAGTTGATTCTCATTTTGCTTGATCACAAACCTCTGAATTCCTGGATGAGACTTACTTTGGTAGGAATGGATCAGGCACAGGGTTTCTCCTGTCTCTTTCTACTCGCCATTTAGCTGGAGTTCATCGTCACTGCTCTGTCAGATGGTTTGAATCCACCCTTGTTATCTACCCATACTTGTGCCCAGGGACTTTTGGATTGTGTCCAGTTTTTTGCTATTTCAAATGTCTCATGGTTTCCAAGCCAGTTACTAAACAAACCAATCTACTCTAAACAGTATGCTGGTATTTTTCCTTAACGTTTGTTTTGTTAAGACATTACGTCACAAAATATTTTAGGCATTATAGATTAGAAAATGATCATTTATTACACACTTCAAAGAAAGGCATGCGTTTACACAGCAGTATAAAGGAACCAAAGCTTTTTTTTTTATTTCCTCTTAATAGTGATCTAGATAAAAGGCATTGTTGCTGCAAAATGTATTTCATTAATATTTGCTAAAACTTCAGCTTGAGGAGCCAAGTGGAATTTTTAAGATGAAAAAGATAAACAGAAGAAAAAAAAAACCCTGCAACTAGAAATGCCAGCCTCATTTCCATGTGCACCTTCGTTGGTTGCCTCTTGAGCCCACAGCGTGTTTATTCACCCCCTCAAACCACTCTTTGGGTTCTGGTTGCCTCTCACTGGTGGTTCTCACCAAAGATGTTTGGTGCATCTCTTTGATTCTGGATGAAAGTGAGAACATACTAAGTTTTTGGGAAATGTGTGTTGCCCTGAACAGTCCTTCTAAGGGGAGCTGTCCCTAGTAGAATGCTGGGCTTCTGTTTTTCGAGGCTCCGCCCCTCCCTGCCAGTGAGTCTTGGCACGGCCTCCTGCCTTCCAGCTCTTGGCCCAGGCATTACCTCCCCAGCAAGGCATTCTTTGACTCCGTTTCCAAAGTGGTCCCTCTCCTGTCCCTTCTAAAATCCCAATTTTATTTTATTTTCAGCAAGGACTTAGTACCTAAAACTGAAGTTTGGTGACAATCTTTTCTTGTTTCATGTGGTTATAGAGCCTACCTTTTCTGTATTGCCTAAGCTTTCAATTAATTAGGGCATAAAAAATAGGTTTAAGAAATCAGTTTTACCTTCATTACACATAGACCAAAATTATTTCAAAATAGGTGATTGTTGTAGTTTTATGAAATGAATCTTGGTAGGGACAAGAAGCGTCTAAGCAAGTCACTAGAAGTCTTAGGTTGGATTTTATCTGTAAGGTAGAGTAAAGGATGAAGCAAATAGAAGACAGTAGATGGAACAAAAATGGTCAAACAACGATTCTCTGTGTTACCACTGTGTAAACTCTCAGCTGTGTAACCCTGGAGCTGTTGAAGACACTTAACTGGAACACACAGAGAATTGTTTCTGCAGGAAAACAGCAGTCAAAGACACAAGAAGTGGTCAGGTTGCAAGATTCCAAAGGACTTCAAGCCAGTGTCAGGAATCGCCATGTGGCATCTGCACACTTGGGGATGGTTTATGCTGTTTGTTAACATGGCCCAGAAACTTACATTTCCATTTTCCTTTCATCACTCGGGTGTTCATAGTTGTGTGAGTTTCACCCTCAGTGTCTTGTTCTGAGTGGATGGCTTACCTGCCCAGGTGAGCTGCTGTCTCATCTAGAGATTTTTCTTAAATTAATTTGTTACTGGAAAGCTATAGGCTTTTTAGGGAGATCATCTATGGATAAAGGTTTCTTAATTTATTTAAGTACCTTTTAGTAACCTTAGAATCTTACAGGCCCATTTTTTTTAAATCCAGGTCGAATATGAAAATTATCTTAGAAATTTGGAAAAAAAATGCCGTGGCTCAGATATCAAACCCACATATCCTTCGTGTGGTTTCAGATGGAGTATAGACATTTTTGTCAGTCATCGGGATTAATCTATAATGCCCTACATTTTACTCAGATAAGTAGTCAGGCTTGAGAGTCGCTCATGTAGACTGAGACATCGCTTCGTAAGTGTGGTTGCTCTCTGGAATCATCTCAAGGAGCGGAAGCATGCTGGCTGTGGGCCACTGCCCAGGATTTGATTCACGCGGGGGTTGGCACCAGGCTGTGTAAAAGAGCGGCAGTTTCTGAACCACTGCACTCGCCACGGGGTTTCTAAGGCCGGAGTCCAACACCGGCAGTGTCCCTGATGCGGCCGCTCACGTTGCCCACACACTCTTTCTACATCTGCAGAGAAAGAGAGATCCACAACACCCAACTCTCATTTTCTTTCTTCTTCCTTTCCTTTTTGTTTTTAATGCAAGTTTGAGGAACATAACCAAGTAACTGATCCCACTTCTTTCTATATCATGGCTATGAGGCAATTGCTGCGTAATTCACCTGCTCTGCCTCTGCGCACGGAGCCCACTGTGCAGGCACATGCTGTCTTTTTAAATAATGAAAAAAAAGAAAGACTTTGATATTTAGAGAAAATGTATAAAAGCAGCAAAAATGTGTCAATTATGACATTTCAGGGAATAATTATGACTGCTTTCTTTCTATATTTAAGTGATCATAAACTACATGCTGTGTAAATCCTTGAAATAAACAGCCTATTTAGAGATAAGCATTTGATCATAGGAGTATGGCCAATTCTTAGTTGTATTATTAAGAGTGAGGGTATCACAGGTAATTAAAAGCTAAAACAGATAAAAAGTCTTGTTGAGGGTTCTCCCTCCTCCTTCCTCCCCTTTCTACCTCCCCTCACTCTCTGTAGAGTCTGTTTTGTAAATATTATTTATTTGAAAGAGAGAGAAAGAGGCAGATAGAGAGAATGGGCATGCCAGGGCCTCTAGCCATTGCAAATGTTCTCCAGACACATGTGCCCCTTGTTCATCTGGCTTAACTGGGTACTAGGGAATTAATTGAACCTGGGTCCTTAGGCTTCATAGGCAAGTGCCTTAATGACTAAGCCCTGTAGAGTCTTTTATGAATTTGGGGTTATTGTGTGGTTTGTGTTTCACCCTATTTAATGATTTTTGTTTTTTGAGATACTCACTTAACACTATGTACACACACACAAACACACACACACACACACATCATACATGCACAGATACATATGTTTATACAAGTACAAACTATGTAATTTTAAAAAATATTTTATTTTTACTTACATATTTATTTGACACGCACAGGAAGAAAGAAAGAATGGGCGCTCCAGGGCCTCCAGCCACTGTAGACAAACTCCAGACGCTTGCGCCCCCCTTGGGCATCTGGCTAACGTGGGTCCTGGAAAATCGAACTTGGGTCCTTTGGCTTTGCTGGCAAGTGCCTTAACTGCTAAGCCATCTCTCCAGCCCCCAAAATTATGTAATTTTTTAAAGGCATGGCTAGAGAGATGGTTCAATAGATGAAATGCTTGCTGGCCAGCTGGATTAGCTGAATCAGTGAGCCCTGGGTTCTGGCAGGAGACCCTGTCTCAGTAAATAAAGCAGAGAGGGATTGGTCAATGGAAGATTCAACACCAGCCTTTGGCCTTCATGCACATACACATGTACACACATGCATGAAAAAAATGCATACATACATGCAAGCACACAATACAGCTGCAAAAATATCAAAACAGACTAATGAAAAACAAGATGAAAACTCAAGAGAATTCAATAGAATATATTGATTTATATTAAGTGTCAAGATTGTGTGAAACTCCTAAGGACAGATATTACAAGTATAAGAGGATCTCTATGACTGAAGGATAAATAGAAATATTTTACAGTGACCAAATAATGTGTAGCTTTTTAAATCTGACAACTTGTTATTTAATTGTGCAAAAAGTAGGAGATATGTCTATATATCAGCCTGTATACATCATACCATCTAGCATTTACGAGTGATTTACAGTCATTAGTAGAGGATAGTTCCCTAGTGTGTGTTAAAAGACCAAGCTGAATCCTAAGTATCCCCATCTTTGAGCTGAATTTGTTTGAAAGAATCATGAGCTAACTATAGTCATGTTGACATGATAGGTTGGGGGATGTTGGGACTTGTAGACACTTACATTAACAACTCCTTTTTTAGATAAGGGAGGCTAAAGGAATTTCTTACTGCATGTGCCCAACCTCTCATGTTATACTTTTGTTGTTGTTCACATTGAGTGTAGCATGTCACTGCATTCTTGCTTTCTTCCCATTTTTCCCCCTCAGATAGTCTCCTTAATTGAGTAGGACCTTACTGTTACAGCCATGTGCAGATTACAAACTTGGGGTCATACATCGTTCTAATGAAAGAATTTTTGGGAGATGTATTTGTTTTCTCTAGACTTCCTCTGAACAATGTTAAGATCTGAGATTTTTGCCTCTTAGCATTTGAAACCTAACATCAAAAGGCTATTCCTTCAAAGAACTTTGTGTTGCTATTTAAATGGTAATTACTTTTCTGAGCTTTGGCTCTGGGCTTGGTAAATTTAATAGGCTCCGTATTTTCATGTTATATTGTTGGTAGTATGAGATGAATTAGTCTGCATCAAAATCCCCTAAATTTTGACTAGGAAGACAGTTGAACACTTGGATGAATATCTGGTCCAGTGTTGCTTGGGAAACATCTTAGATATACTGATAACAAATGAATAATCTTTTTGCTTTTATCATTATTCATTATGCACAAGCTTCACGTTGTATTCTGTAGACAGTGTTCTCTGTCAACACAGCCCACTGGTGCCATCGAGGCCATAGCAGGGTTATTTGTTAGTCTTCAAAGATCCATATTTCCACAGATGACGAAACTAGATAGGTACTTCACAGCTCAGACTAAGCATTAGACTCAGATCTTTTAATAACAATATTTAGTCAGGCTAAGGTATGATTAGGTTTTTTTTAATTCCCTTGTCAGTATAAGAAATAGCAGAACTAGGAGCCATTAACACAGGTGAACCGGTTCTGCCTTTTCTTTAGACCAGAAAGAGGCAAACCACATGTGTTAAGCTAGATGCCTGTGAAGGTTTTATGTTGTGTTTCTCAGAGGTTTTAGGGGAAAATAAGTGTCAGTGGGCTGGGGAGGTAGCTCAGTGGTTAATGGTACTCACTTGCAAAGCCTGCCAGTTTGGTTTCAGTTCCACAGCCCCCCACATGAAACAGGAATCCTGCATGGACAGCTGCATGAGACTGTGGCATGCCTACACACACACACTCTCTCACACACACACAAAATGCACGTGTGTGCTAACATTTAAATATTTAAAATGTAAGCCTTGGTTTTTAATAGTTTTACTAGTTAATTTCTTGATTCATAACTTGTTCCTTTCTCTGTAGAATTAATTTCTGAGAATATTAGCTTCTCTGTGTATCTCACAATAAAAACAGAAAGCCTAAGGATAATATGATGTGTCTATTTACTATTTATTTGTTTGTGTGTGTGTGTGTGTGTGTGTGTGTGTGTTCATTAGAGAGAAAGAGGGAAGGAGGGAGGAATGGGCACATTATGGCCTCTAGCCATTGCTAATGAACTCCTGATGCATGGACGTGGGTTCTGGGGAATCAAACCTGGGTCCTGTTAAGCCATCTCTCCAGCCCTGATGCGCCATTTCTTAACAACACAAGCAACTCAATTTTCCTGTCCATGTAAAATATTCTGGTTAAGTCCACTTTGACTTTTGAGAGTGGTTGTGAGTGGAGTTACTTAGAAGAGAGAGAGAGATGGGATCTGTAATCACTGTGGTTGTAGCTGTTAAAAACTTCATGTCCAGTGGGATTTGTTTCTGTGACGTCAAATGACCTTTTCGGATATGGCAAGCTATCTAAAACCCCAAATTACAAGGTGATTCTTGGCACAACACCAATCTAGGAATCAGGCTGGTGACCTGAAACAGACAAAGAGTTTTCTGGATACATTTTTTTCTGTACTTCCTGATCTGCTAGGTAGCACTTCCTTTGAATATGTCATTGTCTGCTTGGTTTCTCATCAAGGCCACCCACCTGAGTTTAGCTTGCTGACTCTTTTTTCTTCCCTGCCTTTTTATTCCCTCCAGCCCACTGTGCATGTGTATTCATGTTTTTGCTTTCCATTCACGGAGATCTCCAGCTGGGAAAATATAGTGTGTACAATGCTCTCTGCCTTCAGCTGACATTGCTCATAAAGTACGGGAGAAACACTGCTATCAACAGCTTAATAGCAGGTAGAATACAGCTCTACATATCACGTCTCCTCAGCACAGAAACTATGGTTACCAAATTTCCACAGGGAACGAGAGGGGTGGGAAGTTTGCTATCTAAGAATAACTGGAACAACATTGAAAATTGACTCTCTGCAAGCAGCTCTGTGAGAAGGACTCCTAAGAGCTGACTCAGTGGTTGCTCTGCTGACACTTTTTGCTGAATTGATATTTTTGAAGACCTCACAAGAGGTTTTTATGGTAGAACAGGGTAGGAAAAGCAAGCTTGTTCACTTCTCTTCCTCCCTCTCCTCCCCTTCGCTTACAGCTTTTGAAAGAATAAGTGATTCACTAGGATGAACATGGTGGAAAGGGTGTTTGTTAACAGATTCTCAAGGCAAATGCTTGGGCGGGGTTGAGTACCTTTTCAGAGCACACCTTCTCCATGTAGATACTGGCCACGCTCTTTGTGTGTCTCTTGCACTGTGACCTGCCTAGTTGTGTGACTCCTGCTAAACGTGCGCACGCACACAGCCACACGGCGAGATGGCTCAGCAGTTAAAGGTGCTTGCTTTATGATGACCTGGATTGGATTCCCTAGTTCCCACGTAAAGCCAGATGCACAAAGTGGAACATGTGTCTGGAGTTTGTTTGCAGTGGCAGGGGCCCCTGGTGCGCCCATTCTCTCCTTCCCCCTGTCTGTTTCTCTCTGTCAATCTCAGGTAAATAAATAAAAACATATTTTTAGAAAAGAACACAATCCCAGAGTCCATCAAGACCTGAATAGTTTAGGCTCTGATAAGAGGCCGCACCACAGATACAACCCATTCAAAGAGGGGGAAGAGGTGGCTGCTCCAGTGAGAGAATCTGGGGCTTTGTCTCAATAAGTGAGATTGTATGAGTGTGCAAACTTCCAGCTTCCCTCTGTGAGGACAGGATGGCCTCTGCCACCTGTGAGTACACGGTGCCAAGTTCTGCCTTTTGCCAGAGCAGATGAGTGTGGCTGGAAGAATAATTCTTTCTTTAAATCAAGTAAAGGTGTTGTATTAATACTCCTGTCAAAGGGCTCAGGCAGATAAAAGTTCACAGCCTCATTCAAGGGCCTTTAGTAAATTTTTCTAAAGAAATAGCAAAATGCATCCTATCCTGCCTGCAGCTATGGCTGCAAGAATGTCGGAAAGTCATTTATCAAAATCATGGCACCCCATTTCTTTTCTGGAGAAGCTCAGCTCAGCACAGGCTGTATGTGTCTCATGTTGTATAACACACATTCTCTCTTTAAGGACTGTTAGTCTGCCCGACCTGATCAGAACCCCCTTAGATCCTAGGGAGTGAAGCCAGCAATTAGAATTAATATGCACTCAGGTGGATCATTATCCGTTGAGCATCTGAGAGACGTGGGTAAAAAAACCTTAACATGCCATTGGTGGTGGTGGTTGTTTGGGAGAAGGATTGGATATTCCTTCTAGTTCATCCAGGGACCTAGGGCTTGGAAATGTGCCCTTCAGAAATGGAGCATTGATTCCTTCCATGTTAAAAAAAAAAAAAAAGCTAGTGTCTATTGGCCTATGGCATTGACACTTAAAATTGGCTTGGCCACTGTGTGCTTCCAGCTATCTCTGTCCCATGTCAGGGTGCTGCGGCCTCCCCATCAGAGCAGAGAGCAGGAAGCGGGCAAACATGTTGGTTCATGGTTGTGCAGAGACCACCTCTGCTTCCATCTGGGAAAGCACACCCCCAGAGGGTACAGCCCCCACCCTCACCCATCTGTGGCCACTTTGTAGTCTAAAGCAAGAGTAGCAAGAGCTTGTCAACGTCAGTTTAGATGAACTGTCTCCTAGTGTGACTTCTGAGGGGTGTTGAGCAGCAGATGGCTGTGGTCTGCCACTTGCCCCACTTGGCTTGCTTATTGAGGTGCTGCCCTGAGAGGTCTGTGGTCACCAGCCCCTCCCCCCCTGTGGTCCTGGCCCTCAGGGATACCTTACCCAGCCTTTTATTATTGTTGTTCTCAGTGCTCTGAATGTGGCAACTGTGCATTGAATTCTACAGTGTATCTTCTACAACAGTCTTCTACTTCATTCTTTTTTATCATGTACATGCCATGCATTTGAGGCAGTCCTTTCTGGTTGCTAATTGGCCTAAGAAATTTAAGATTGATTAAATGAAAAGTCCCAGCGCACTTTTTTCCCCAGACCCTAAGGATCTTTTTCTTGATACTCCTGTTCTCAAAACAATTTCCCACCCCTGAGTTGTATTTTAGCTTCACCCGGGCTCTTGATCCATACTCCAAGCTCCGTGAAAGGATTTTAAAGGGAACTTATGTTCATAGAGAAGCACCAAGAGCCCCTAGACTGTTGTCTTTTTTTAAAGCATTTATTTGTTGATTGATTTATTGATTGATTGATTGATTTGAGAGACAGGATGAGAATGGGTGCACCAGGGCCTCCAGCCACTGGACATGAATGTCAGATGCATGCTCCACCTTATGCATCTGCTTATGTGGGTATTGCAGAATCATACCTGGGTCCATAGGCTTCGCAGGAAAGTGTCTTAACTGCTAAGCCATTTCACCAGCCCAACTGTTGTCCTTTGTCTGTCCCTGTCCCCCATTGCAGCCATGTGGGAGCCAAGAACCACTGAAAAAGAAGAAAGTCAGAGACTCCCTAGTGGTCGGGCTGTGGGTCAGCTACTGCTCTTCCTTCACTAGTCTCAGAAGCTGGGGCCTTTCACAAGTTTCTCCTCCACAAAGATAACAAGTGTGGAATAAATGAACTGCAATTCTCTTGTGCTTGTTTGTTTTGTGGGAATCTACACATAATCTGATGAGGCACACTGGGAATTTATGGCCACGCTGTGTATAGACAGCAACCTAGCATGCTAGGGCAAAGGGGCCAGTGGCTCCAGCGGAGGGTTGGGGGCAACACGTTCGCTCTTGCTGCATCAGTGTCTTTTGCATGGGACTCTGAGCAGTTACCACAGACTAAAGTCACAGTCTCTGAGTCCTATTTCCCAATTCCACAGCTTCCTGCCCATGACCTTGGGTAGTTACATACTGCCTTCTTTGTCAGTTATGAAATGGAGCTAAAATAGAATCTTCTTCATTGAATGGTTTGTAGAGTTAAATAAGTTAATATTTGTAAGATATTTCTAATAGTGCATACACATAGTCAGCACATTATGCCCTCGATAAATTAAACAAGATGTATGGATCGATCGCAAAGCTCACTTTTACTTTGACTTGAATTGCTAATTTGTATAAATTACATAATTATAATTTACTCTTCTCTGCTGGAAAGGAAATGTAGACACATTGATCATATTTTAACGTTGACTTAGCACTGTCGCTGTTATTATGACCATGTTTTTTAGAAAAACAGTTTTCATTAAAAATTCACTTTTTAGTACTTTCTGATTTATTTCTGCATAACACGTGCCTGCACAGTGGGACTTCTATGTATTTACCACTTACATTTTAAATATACCTCGACACAAAATTAGATTGATGTAATTAATTAGGATTTAGCTTATAATATTTTTATTTATTGGCAAGCAGAGAGAGATAGAAGAGAGACTGACAGAAGAGTGGGTGGTGTGTCAGGGCCTCCAGCCATTGCAAACTCCAGACACATGCACCATTTTGTGCATCTGGCTTTATGTGGGTGCTGAGAAACGGAACCTGGGTCGTTAGGCTTTGTAGGCAAGTGCCTTAACCTCTGCGCCATCTCTCCAACCCCAGGATTAAATTTTAAAGGACAAAATTTGGCAAATGGATTCAATGCACACAAATACAAATACAGAGCAAACTTCATTTGCATAGCTGAATCATGAAGGGACAACTCAAAACTAGTTAACCAATTTTCTAAGGGACTATGTTCCTTCACGGTATGTAATGAGGGTAGTAATATTAAAGTCACTTCCCTTCTTTGACCTTCCCTTACATTGGGATACAGAAATGTGCCTTGAAAGAGTTTAAGCACCAGGTCTTTAAACAGAAAACACGGCCCATGTATTATTTGGAGAACATGAGGTATGGAATCTGGGATTTGCATTTTCAGGCAACAAGTGAAATAATTTTGTGCCTCCTTGGAACCGGTTTCTGATGATCACACCTGCAGTTTGTAACCACAGCTTGAAGATTGACATTCAGAAAATAAGTTGACGTTCCCTAAGAGGCTGCTGTCATTTCATGCTTCCGAACCCTCACTGCCGCATTCCCTTTGGTAGGACACAGGCATGCCCGTGCCGTTAGGAAGAGGACGCGTTCTGCCCTGCCAACTTTGTCTTATAAAAGGTCCGTTTCCTTTATTGCCTTTATCTATTACAGCTGTAACATTTATTTCAGCAATGACAGATCTCTCTTTGGGCCCGGGTCTCAGAGCGCCACCACTGGCAGCTGTTGGAAAGAGCTCTGTAGGGAATGGTGGAGAGGCCCCGCCAGGTCGGCCGCGGCTGGCAGGCTGTGATCTGTGTTCAGAGCTGCGCCGTCAGGTGAGCACCAAATGCGTCTCATCACTTGCTTTTGTAATCTTCCAGTAAAAGCGGATGGCTTCTGAAATCCCAGAGGAAGGCTCTTGGCTTCCTCAACGAGCAAGACCACGCGTTCCACAAAAATGTCTGTTAAACAAAGCAGATTTGTAAACCCAAGCTCTTTATAGTTCACTGTTGCCAGATGGGTTTAAGAGTGAAAGGTGGCCTTTTCTCTGGAGGGATCTCCGTTAGTTGATTAGTTGATTTGGGATTCATGGATTCCACTTTTATATCTTGTTTACACAAGTGTGACATAGAAACTCATTTCTCCTTTCATTCATCTTAATATCTCATCCTCCCTTTAACAAATTTGATGAGCACTTTTTTTTTAATGTCCTTTAAAAAAAAAACATACATGGGGCTTAATGAACCAGGGGAGGCTGAATGAACTTTGAACTTTAGGCACTGTGGTCCACATGTATAGTTCATTGGTAGAAATAAAAAATAACCCCAGAGACAGTAAGATATTGTCAAGAGTATTTCTTTAATTAATTTATTTTTCTTTATTGACAACTTCCATGATTGCAAACAATATCCTATAGTAATACTCTCCCTCCCCCCACTTTTCCCTTTGAAACTCCACTTTTCATCATATCTCCTCCCCCTCTCAATCAGTCTCTCTTTTATTTTGATGTCATGATCTTTTCCTCCTCTTATGATGGTCTTATGTAGGTAGTGTCAGGCACTGTGAGGTCGTGGATATCCAGGCCATTTTGTGTCTAGAGGAGCACGTTGTAGGGAGTCCTCCCCTTCCTTTGGCTCTTTCAGCCACCCCTTCCACAATGGTCACTGAGCCTTGGAAGTTGTGATAGAGATATTTCAGTGCTGAGCACTCCTCTGTCACTTCTTCTCAGCACCATGGTGCCTTCTGAGTCATCCCAAGGTCACTGCCATCTGAAAAGAGAACGTTCTCTACCAAAAGTGAGAGTAGCATTAATATATGGGTATGAACATTAATAGAAGTGCTTACTGGGCAGTTTGGTGAGCATAGTATATACTTTTAGCCAGACAGCAGCAGAAATTACACTCCTAGGGCTCATAACTACCCCTGTTGTAGGTTTATTCCCTCCCATGGAGCAGGCCTCCAGTCATATTAGAAGGCAGTTGGTTTCCCCCATAACAGACGTGCCACTATTGCACCCATTGGCTCATTTGGCCTGGCTGGCCAAATATAAGACTTGCAGTGTCCTCTGTTGGGTATCTTCACTAGTGATTTCTTTCTCTCCCATTGAACTGCATACAGCATAGCTTTTTTCCAGCTTTCTGTCAGCTGGTCTACATGGAGGAGGTTTTCAGCTCAGCTCCAGCAGGGTTTCTCAGTGACCTTGCAGCCCAAGTATGTATAGTCTTCAGCAATAGGGTCTTACCATCTATTGAGGAAGGTTCCTAGAGTTCAGTGCAACTGAACTTAGACTCAAAAGATTAAGCTAGGACAGGTGGGACATTGTTCTGTAACACAAGCTAGTCCAGAGCATAAAGTATGAAAGCACTGAGACTTGAGGGAGTTGAAAGGCATCTTGAATCTGAAGGCAGTGTAGGTAATGTAAGTGGTAACCATAGAGCCTTGGCCTAACCCTGGTATTGGACCACAGTGTAGAGAAAGAAAGAGGAGGGGCTGACATCAATAATTATGCAGAGGTCAAAACGGGCATGACTTGATGACTGAACAGATAAGAGCAGGAGGGAAAGCCTGAGATTATGAGTTGTGATTCCTTTGGAATACAACCCAAATCACAGGACGTTAGAGCTCTAGTCTACAGTGGGTTCTAGAATGACATGCCTCTGCTTTATGTTATCTTCTGAACAGTTAAACATAGGCATAAAAGGGCCTTAAGGTTCCATGCTCTTCCACAGGCATGAGTTTGAACATAAAGTGTGTTCTATGAGAGAAGAATGGCAGCCCAACAAATAAGCATAAGGCCGCAGAGGACAAGGCCTGCATCCCTCACCGCTATGGTCAGTGTCAAGCTGCCATGGGGGTGACAGTGACCCCGGAGTGGGGAAGAGCTGTGTGCCTCCACAGCACAGCGCAGGCCTCGGGCACAAGTCCTCACAGGAGCCTGCTCACCCCGTTGGTCCCCATCCATACATGTGTAGTTACTTCACAGAACTGCGCTGTTTGTAAACTTATGTTTCTGTTGCCTTATATAAAGCATGTGGGAGCAGGGTGACCAAAGTCAGACTGTTCACACCTCTGCCTTTCTCACCTGGGGACATCTAAGAGTTAAGTATTCTAAGTTAATGTTGCTCATCACTAAGCTAATGACTGGAGAGCACAGGCTGAGGAATAAGTGAGCTGATCTGTGGAGGACTGCCTCGCGTGGCCTCCACGTGGCGGCTGTCAGCTCGCTCTGCGCCGCCTTCGCTCCTCACCCCTGGGAACAGCACCACAAACGCGGACGATCTGATTTGAGAGATAATGCTATGTTATTAGCCTTCAATTGCTTTTTTGAAGCTTGACACTTTAGGGGAGACCCCAAGCTCAATTGTATGAAAATTCAGTGAGCAAATCTCTACTTCACTTTTTCCATTAGTTTAAACACATTAGCAATTGTAATGTCTTAGTCCTGGTCTGTTTTGGATTGCTAAAACAGAATGGCGGCTTGAGTTTGGGTGCTTTATATTGAACAGAAATTTGTTCTCACAGTTCTGGGTGTGGGGAAGTCTAACAGCCAGGCAATAATCAAAGCCTTCTTGCCATGTCAGCGCCTGGTGGAAGGGCGTAGGCCAAAAAGGGAATGAACTGCCCGCATGCAGCTCTTTAATAAGGACGTCTGCTGTCACTCACAGTGGAGGTGCCCTCACTTGCTAATCTACTCTTAAGATCGCCATCTTGTAGGGTTTTTTTTAAAGATTTTTGAAAAAAAATTATTTATTTGCAAGCGGGGTGGGGGCTTGAGAGAGAGGGAGAGAGAGAATGACAATGGAACGGGCACACCAGGGACTGCAGCCGTGCCAAAGGAACTCTAGATGCATGTGCCACTTTGTGCTTTATGTGGGTCCCATGGAATCAAAGCAGGGTCATCAGGCTTTGCAGGCATCTCTCCCACCCTCATAGTGTTCTTATCACATGGGCCACACTGATGCTTTGGAGAAGGCCTTTCCAAACCATTTGAATCTTTACCAAGTCAAGAGTTCTCATTTATCATTGGCCCTCCGTATTGTAGCTTCAGCCAACTGCAGATCAAAAACATCTTCTCACCATTTTCCCCTCAATAACAACAGCTATTTACTAACATTTGTGTCATGTTAGATATTAGAAGAACACGTGAGGATGGGTGTAGGTGTTGTGGAAGAGTCATGCTCCTTTACATAAGGGAACTGGAGAATCTGTGGCGTCTGGCATGGTGGCAGGGCTGGAAGGAAGTCTGCTCTGAAATCTGCCTCTCATGGATACCAGGAGACAATTACTACTCTTATTTCATTCAGACAGCTACTTGAATATTCTAGTTGGTTTTCTATGATTTGTTTCCTAATTTATTTCTAGACTGCAAAAAAAATAGATCTTTTCAAAAAAGCTTCATATAAAAACAGGGTACATATTCAGTCTCATTTTGAATACTTCACAAAATATCTTTATCCTTAGTAGCCATTGTATTTGTGAGCTTCCCCTGCTATGCCTGCATATTTTGTGGTTTAAACTAAGGATTTTAAAAACTTAAGATGCACATTTAAGACTATAATTTAAGAAGAAAAGATTGAGCTGGACTCAGTGGTACCAGATAATATACCATGCCCACCCCAAGAGTATATGCCGGGGTCCAGCCCTGGCTTGAAGGGGTGTCCCCGAAGAGAGGTGTGAAAGGGAGCGGCGCAATAACGACTCGAAGTCAAGTTCTGGTGCAAGCTGACAGGCTAATGCTGAAGGCAGCTGAGTTTCTCCATCTCTCTCTCTCTGCCACCACAGCTCTTAGCCTCAGTCTTTTATTTTCTGATCACGTCATGCAAGGACAAACTTCAAGAAAGGTACAATTTCACAGAATTCATAGAAACTTTTTGTTATTCCTTTTCATCAAACAATTCCATAATTATTCACCTCAAGTAAAGTCGTCAGGCCCCTATAATGATTAACTATTTTCACACTTTCTCCATGTATGTGCGGTCAAGCACTTGTGATTTCCTGAACTTCTACTTTCAATTATTATATTAAAGGTGAGAGACAAAACAACCACAAATGGGGGTTGCCATCATTAATCATTGATCCACTAGATCCATTTGTCCCTCAATCATTTATTTTGAATTTTCCTTTTCATGTCTCTCCAATAATTAGACTTTGGTCCCGCCAATTGAACTCTTTCTGACTTCGGTTGTTTTTCTGTAAGGATTCTTGGTAAAGAGTCACAGTTTGCTGCAATTGCTACCATTTATAAAAATTAGTCATAGAACAATTTTTACATTGTTCCAGGAGGTTCATTGTTTCCTCCTAAGTGTACTGTACTCCATGCCTGACTTTAATTAAGGCCTTTAAGGAAAACAACTATCTCCGACCCATTTTCTTGTTTTTCCAATTCTATGCCAGAGTGTCTTTCAGATGCATTGACCAACACTTCACCAACACCAATTTTTACTGGAAAAGTAAACTTAGAGATTGGGACACCAAGTGAAAGACAGAGAAAGACAAACATTATACAGAAAACCATAGATTTCTATAGCGTAGAGAGCCAAAGATTTTTCTATAGAGGGGCCACATTGGACTTCAAGGAAGAGACAGCTGGGCTGGAACTGTGTCACGCAGCTCTTCAGCGCTTGGTTCCTCGTGATCCTGACATGGCATGCTTGCCGTCTCTGGCAAGGTTATATCAGGATGAAAAGCATTATTTATTCTCTTAGCCACCACCTTTTCAGAAAGCTCATCAAGTTTAGGGTTCCTGAGGTAGGAAGTAAGAAAGCTCAGTGGTTAAAGAAACTTAATTCAGAGTTCACTTCCCCAGTCACCCACTTAAAGCCAGACAGGTCGTTGGTTTGCAATAGTAAGAGGCCCTGGAGCATGCACATGCACACACATATGAGGGCGCACACACATGCAAATACATGAATAAATAAACTTTAAAAATTTTGGGATTCCTGTGACATGTCAGTGCATTACCAGCACACATGTGGAAAGGGATTTAAAATAGCAATAGTAAGATGGCTTCTGCTCATTTATTTGGGAAAGTATGCACTAATTTGTATATACTTATTTATACTAGAATAGACTGTATGAAATAGCACAACCTCTTGGCTAAATGTCAAAAGCTTTTGTAGTCAAAAAATTTGTAAGCTTAGGGAAGAGGCTGTTAGCTCAGACAGTAAAGTGCTTATCTTGCAAGCACGAGGACCTGAGTTCACTCTTCACAGCCAAGGTGAAAGAGCTAAGTATGGTGGTCCGTGCTTACATTCTCAGCACAGAGACAAGAAGATCCGTGGGTGCTTGGTGAGTTCCCGGCCTGCTTAGGCGCTTATCTGGAATGCCTAATGACCAGAGTTTGATCCCCAGTACCCATCCTGATGCTGGAGGTCTCTCTCTCTCTCCTTGAAGATATATATATATAGGACAACCTGACTAAACATTTCAGCATCGTCCAGGTCCCCTTGTCCTTCTGTCAAGAGTTAAAACACACACAGAAATGATATATGTGTGTATGTGTATATATATATATATATATGGGACATAACACCCACCCACACACGCATGCACACACATGCACCCGTGTACACACAAACTTAAAACCTAAGCCATTTAGTTTTTGTGCTTTTCTTTTTTGTATTAAAAAAATTTTGTTTCCTGTCGTCAACCTGTGATATGTCTCTCAAACTCTACCCATTTCATCAGCAAGGGTGCTTGTGCTGCTGTCTGGGCTGGGTCGGGTCCAGAAGGAAGCTGTCACGACTGGGCCCTCTGACGCTCTTTTTCCACTAGCAGATCCCTTTGGCACTCTCTCGCCTGCTGAGAGACCTGCTTGGGTCAAAAAAGATAATGGTTTGCCTACTTTTTGTCTTTCAAAGAAAGCCAGGAAGCCTTTGGACTAATATTTCTGCAACTTCTTTAGAGAGCTGAATTCCTTGAAGGAAGCCAAGTGGAATCTTGGACTCTTCACCCTGAGGCCATTCAGTCTGTTGCTGGCTGCTCACAGACACAGCTACATTTCCTGCGAAAAGATCTTAAGTTATTGCAAGCAAAGGACAGCAAAAAGAAGTAATAGGTTTGCCCCTCTCTCCTCAAGGAGGCATCTTCCTGTGCCTTGTACTAATCCCTACAGCAACTTAGGGAAAGGAAACAAACAAACAAAAAAAGACCTTCTATGTGCCAGGTCTCCAGGGTTGGTATTGTCCAGCTACACATTCCATGTTTGCCATGGTATTAGGTTTAGCAATTCAGGATACCAATCAGATTTTGTCCAGAATATGGGCGGGGGAAACACGCGTGTCCGTTTCTGTGTGTGTTTTAACTCTTGACAGAAGGACAAGGCGACCTGGGACGATGCTGAAATGTTTAGTCAGGTTGTCCCTCAGTGAAAAGAGGTGTAGAAACCACACCCTGATGATGAGCACCAATTAACAGAGCATTACTTTCTGGGAAAGCCTTGAAGTCGGCTGCCCTGCAGGTCAGAGTCAATGAGGACTGCCTTACTAACAATAGCCTCCCCTCCTGAAGCCATGCACTTAACCCTGACTTCATCAGACGGGAGAGGAGAATGATGTGAATAATGCCTTGGAGTTGACTTGAGCCTAATGCAGAGGCTGTAAAAGCTGTCAGGGAGCTTGAATGATTGGCTCACAAGCCTTTGTCCCCAGTGCAAAGGACTAATGTCCGTGCCTCTTCTGGGAGGCACCTGGGATCAGAACTTATCAGACTGTGGGGCTAATGTTTCAATGAAGCCAAAGTGCAGTCAATAATTTATATGGAAATTTGTGCTCAGATTAGCAAGGAAAGCTGGTTTTGACTTGAATTCCTTCCTCCATCCAAGAAAGAAGTCTGAGCAAACTTAACATCTTCCTGCTCTATCATGGCTGTGTGTGAATAACACATGAGCTTTAATGGAATGTTCATGTGCAATTAGCATTTGAGCCCAATTTTCAGGATTTTCAGGATGGATTGATCAGATGGGGTAAAGGAAACATGAGCAATTTTGAATGTATTACAAATCACAGTCACCTCTAGAATGTAATAACCAGGTTACGTGAAAGTGGGGTGTCTTTGGAAAGACTCCTATGTATCCATGGGGAGCTTCTGCTTACAGGCTGTGAGATCGAGGCTCAGCATCTGACAATGTGGAGAGAAATGTTAGGTCACATCAAGAACTGGGAGAGACACAACTGTCAGAGAGGAATTAGATTTCAACTGGATGCCTGAAGATCCTGTCAGGTTGGCAGAGAAGCAGAACCACAAGTTAAAGCTGGATGGTTGTGTGTGACCACGCATGTGCTTGGGTCATCTCTGCACCTCTGTAAGCACGCGTATTCATGCACACAGCACGTAGAAATAGATGACAGTAAGGCGGTGACACGGACCACGGCTGGTCAATCAATAACCAGCTAAGTTTTGTTCTGCTCCAGCAAAATGACGACTGTGCTCC
Organism: Dipus sagitta; assembly: GCA_036346955.1. Classification (NCBI taxonomy): domain Eukaryota; kingdom Metazoa; phylum Chordata; class Mammalia; order Rodentia; family Dipodidae; genus Dipus; species Dipus sagitta. The sequence goes on from CM070783.1 coordinate 2,529,964, forward strand.
AGTGAGGGCTAACAAAGGCCTTTTCCTCCCTCTGCTCTAGGAGAACGCTGTTAGTCACACTTCATTAGGCTTGTTTACAGAAAAGAGCTGGTCTCTAAGCAGGGTACTGAAATACTTGTAACTCTGTTGGGCTTTTTTTCCTTCCCAGAAAGATAAGAACTTTGGAATGTAGAATGAAGGGAGGGTAGGAAGGGGCCTTTGACCATTGTTTAAAAAAAAAACAAAAACACAGATCTGTTCTGATGGGAATTGAAAAAGGTGAGTTCTCATTTAACCTGCTGGTTTGAATTAGCTGCATTCCCCAGAGTCTTGTGCTAGGATCTCTCACTGGGAGCCTTAATTTTGCCTTTTGTAATCTAGAAAATTCAGGTGTTCATGAAAACTTGAAGTGAGACTTCTTTTCCCTTAAAAGCAGTCAAGAGGGGAGGCTTCATTCTTCTGACATTGTGATTCTTGGCTTACTTTCCTATCCAGTGGTTAGTGGTCGGATGAGGAGACATTTCCTAAAGCAATGGGTGTGTTTGTGAGGAAAGATAAGTTCATATTGGTTGAGATTAGTGGTGTGTGCAGAAACAGCAAGAGAAATTGTCAAGGCTGGAATTTATAGCCCTTGAGGTTCTAAACAGGAGACCAGCCACATCTGCAGTGTCAGATCAGGACTGGTGCTGTATCCGCATGTGCTAACCTGGAAGGAATGCGGTAAGCCATTTGGGGGTGTGGAACCTAGTGCCTGCCCGCTCCCTCCAGTCTTGTTTGTGGACTGAGTTACAGGAGGGTTTAAAGGTGGGAGAGTGGTCGCCTTCTGCCCCCGCGAAACGGTTCACATAAATCACATGCAGTTAATAATTGTGCTGTCCCACAGTCACAGAGGATTAAGCTGAGATTCCGAGAAGTTCAGGTCAGCTCAAGAGCAAGGGGCTACAAAGGGGACCAAAGACCTTGGGGGGCTTTGTGCAGGCCCAAGGGTCCTCCTGACCTCTCTGTTGTTCTCTCCTCCTACCGAGTCTTCAGACTTCACTGCAGACTACCTACCCTTGGCTACGATTGTTTCCTGGGCTTTCCCTGTTGTGTTTCGAACCTGAGACATATGTGAGTTTAGGAGCGAGTGAACTGATCCCATGTGGCCTTTAGGGTATGACCACTCCAGGGGGTAACACACGTGAACAAACCTCAGTCAGGGTGTGGAGTCCAGTTCCCCTGAAAAACTCATTCTTTGTTTCCTTTCTGGATTGGCCAAGATGGTCGCTTTTTAGCTTTTTTTGTCATGCAGTATTTACCTCATGCCTGCAGTGTTCGCTCTCTCTCTCTCTCTCTCTCTCTCTCTCACACACACACACACACACACACCATTTAAGAGAGAGGCAGTTCCCTTTTCAGCTGCTCTTGAAAATTGCAATTTTAAATTTTGGCAAATGGAATAATAGCAGAGTGATCCTCTCAGTAGACGTTGCTCTGTAAAGAACGGCTCCTTCAGAAGGTCGTGATTTACAGAGGACGCAGCTGGTAGCCAGCAGAGCTGCAGGAATGTGTGCTCTCTTGGGCCTGGTGAGCTAGAGATGAAAAGGGCCCAGAGCTGGCACAAAAGCAAATAAGTGCTCTGACTTTAAATAAAGCATCATAATTTATTGGAAGCCAGGCTCTTCAGTCCCACTGAGATGTGTGGATCAGTAGCAGCTTTTTGATGTAGGGCATAATTGTCAATTGGTTCCCACTGTCTCCTTGTAACTCATACACTGGGAATAGTTTAAAAAAAAAGAAAAGAAAAACTGGAAAACACAGTCCTATAAGGTATAGTTTTGTTACACATGTTTTGACAAGCAATTCAATAGCATTTAAATCTGAAACTGAGTCACCATGACCGAAAGTGATCCTGACGTAAGAAAGAGGGTGGGTTTGACAACGACGGGTAACGGGGTGTGGGGGGCTCGTCGGAAGCCCCAGCACAATGGCCTTCCTTCCCTGCCTGCCTTGTCCCAGCAGAGGAGGCCTTTCATTCTCACATGCCACTTCCTTGACATCATCCCTCCCTGGAATCACTGTCTCTCCTCAGCCTTTCTCCCTGCTGCCCAATCCAGAAAACGGGGAGGAGTCAGAAATCTGTTACAGGATTTTATATTCACAGCATTTTGAACCCTTTCTCCCTGCGATCCTTTGAAGGCTCCTCTTTTGGGGGCAGATAGCATATGGAGGGCTTTTGCCTTCAGCACAGTTTGTTTTTTCTCTGCACTTACTGTTCTTTTCACCTGTTCCTTAAGATGAAGTCATGTCTTTATTCTGACCTTGGGCAATGGGTTGTTAGCTGCAAAAACACTGCAATCATATGAAGTGCAGGAAACTACGTGATTTAAATATCTGCCTTCTTAGAGTTGCTTATCTTCATGAGAGGAAGCTGAGCTCTTTGCTCTGCCTCTGGAAGTCCCTGGTCATGTGCTGTGTGCCCATGGCTGCTTGGATGTAATTGTGTGTTCTAAAATAACACTCTTAATGGAATGACTCTTAGGCAACACGGTAAGAACCCAATCATTATAGCTCCTATCCCAATAAGCCTAGCCCAACAAATATTTATAAAATACATTTGCCACACTTTTTGAATGGTTTTACTTAAAGGAAGATCATTATTACTTAATAAACTAATAAAAGCTAATGGGACAGGATTAGGGGAAGAGGGCTGATTCTGTTATCAGTCAGAAGTGAATTTACATCTTCCTGTGAAGAAAGAGGTGACTAAGGGAATGAAATTCTGGTCCACTCATGAGAAAATCGCTTTTCTTTTTTTTAATGATTTTTTTTTTTATTGACAACTTCCATGATTATAAACAATATCCCATGGTAATTCCCTCCCTCCCTGCCCCCACTTCCCCCTTTGAAACTCCACTCTTTACCATATCCCCTCCCCCTCTCAATCAGTCTCTCTTTTATTTTGATATCGTGATCTTTTCCTCCTATTATGATGGTCTTGTGTAGGTAGTGTCAGGTACTGTGAGGTCATGAATATCCAGGCCATTTTGTGTCTGGAGGAGCACATTGTAAGGAGTCCTACCCTTCCTTTGGCTCTTACATTCTTTTCGCCATCTCTTGTGCAATGGGCCCTGAGCCTTGGAAGGTGTGATAGAGATATTTCAGTGCTGAGCACTCCTCTGTCACTTCTTCTCAGCCCCATGGTGCCTTCTGAGTCATCCCTAGGTCACTGCCATCTGAAAAGAGAAGGTTCTGTAACCAAAAGTAAGAGTAGTATTAGTATATGGGTATGAACATTAAGAGAAGTGCTTACTGGGCAGTTTGGTGAGCATAGTACATACATTTAGCCAGATAGCAGCAGACGTTACACCGCTAGGGCTCATGACTACCCCTGTTGAAGGTTTTCAGTATCAGGGTTGTATTCCCTCCCATGGAGCATGCCTCCAGTCAAATTAGAGAGTGGTTGGTTTCCCCCATAACAGACATGCCACTATTGTACCCGCTGGCTCATTTGGCCTGGCAGGCCAAATTTAAGGCTTGCAGTGTCCAGTGTTGGATATCTTCACTGGTGATTTTTTCTCTCTCTCTCCCTCCCATAGAATTGCATGCAGTGAGGCCTTTTCTAGCTTTCTGTCAGCTGGTTTATATGGAGAAGGGAAAAAACCTCTTTTCAAAAGCACAGAAGGAACTTGCTGGCTTAGACACCATGGAAACACAATAGGTTTCAGAAAACCAGGGGTGCCCAGCAAAGGCAGGTGTAGCATGAGCATCAGAAGTCTGAGTAACACTGGACTGCAGGCAGCAAGCCTCCAGGCGAGCAATTCCTTACCACAGGGTTTACTCTGAGGCAAGAAATGCAGCCTTTGTGTGCGGTGTATACAAGCACGCTGTGTGCATCACATCCACATACTCAGTTTAAGCATTTGGTTTACATCAAGACTGCGTTGTTTGTGGCCTTGTCCACTGTGCCTCTTTGTCCTTTCCATCCCACTGTGTGGTGGCTGAGCCTAGGAGGACCACAGCCTAGAGGGGAGCTTTTTGCTGCTGCCCAGGTGAGTGTTTCCCCTCGAGAAGCTTGCACGGTATCTGCCCCCAGATCTCAGTGCTACCATCTCAGAATTGTTCTTCAGCCTGTCTCCAAACAGGGACCCTGGGAAGCTCAGTAGAAACTGTGAGGGAGCTATCTGCCCAATCAAGAGGGGTGCAGTGTGGTGTCAGAGGCGCTGGCTAGAGAGAAGGGCTAGGTTCTAAAAGTAGCTTCAGGTCTGGAGGGCAGTGTTGCCTTATGCTGTGTAGCTCTGCCTAGCCACAAACAAATGTTTTGTTGTTGATCATGTATATAAACTTACTTCCTAAAGATCTCCATATGGGGCTGGAGAGATGGCATAGCAGTTAAGGCACTCTGCTGTGCAGCCCACGGACCCAGGTTCGATTCCCCAATGGCCACGTAAGCCAGATGTACAAGGTGGCACATGCGTTTGGAGTTCATTTGCAGTATCTAGAGGCCATGGCACGCCCATTCTCTCTCTCTCTTTCTCTTAAATAAATCAGTAAATGAATAAATAAAATATTTTTAACAATAAGAACAACTACTAAACTCTTTTAAAAAAGATCTTCACTGTGACTTTTTTTTTCCCCATGATGCTCCTCATTACCTAAAATGTCTATTAACAAAACAACGGCGCCATGCACTAAATGGGAACTTGCTACAGCATAGTTCTGGGTTGTCTGGAAGAAGTAAAAACGTTTTGTTTTTTTTTTTTTTTTTGCTACAGTCAACATTCATTCATCTCTAAAGATGTGTTTTGCTATGAATTTTTGTTGTTGCTACTGTTTATTGAGACAGGATCTCATGCAGCCCAGGCTGCCTTGAATTCCTGATCCTCCTATCACTGCAGAGTTCATGCCTGGGCCACTATGCTTGGCTTTATCTGATATTTTTTAAAGTTGTTTCATTAGTGCCTGGCTTCACATGCCCCGCAGGCCCTCATGCAAAAGACAGCACTTTAGTGTCCCTGGTGAGACGTGACAGCGTGACAGCGGCTTGTTTCTGTTCCCCATTCTTCCCCACTCGGCTTGCGAGTGGCCATTGTCTTTGACAGAAGTGAGAAAGGCTGACGTTCCTAGAGAAGCAGGAGAGAAAACCGGCCAGAGATGCTTTCAGCTGACCGGTCAGCTGGGTATTGACCACCTGTCTTCACGGGAGAGAAAGAGGTAGTAGGGAACAAGCGAGAGTCTAGTTTTCCAGGAAGCTCCATGATTTTCCCCAATCAATGCAGCTCATCAGGCCTCCGAACAAAGGCTGCAGGGGAGGTGACAGTGATGGAAGTGGCTGTGTGTTCTTTTGTGTATTAAACCATAAGCCTTCTCCGTGGGGAGCAAGGTTTCTTTAGCTGCATTGTTTTGTTTTATGTTTGTTGGTTTGTTTTTAGTTATTGTTGTTTTTAAAGAGCTTATTTGGTGTATTTAGATAGGGAAAGTCATTCGAATATTTTTTTAAAAGTTCTCCATAGATTGTGTACAGATGTCCAAATGTATTTTTGTGAAAGATAAATGCCACTGAATAAAAAAAATCCTCCATCTTTTAGAAGACAGATCAGAACAGCATCTTGTCATTGCTTTTAAGCAGTGGTCAAACTCTTGTTTTTTGTGGTTGTTGTTATTTTTCTTGCTACTTAATGGGTGGTATTTACATAAACCAAAAAGAATGCCTCAGTATAGAGATAGCCTCTGGGAAACAGAAGATCATGGCTGTCCTTTCATAATGAGTGCTGCTCCTAATACCCGGAAAGGAGCAGCAAGTTCTGACCAGAACAGTGAGCCATCATCTGAGGGTTACAAAGAACGGATTGAATTATGCTCACATCCTCGAGTGGTGACAGACCATCTACTCAAACCAGAATTTTTTAGCCCTTCAGTCCCTTAATATTGAAGCTCACTGTGCTTCTCTCTAAAGAACCACATCACCCCGTGAACACTGTGTCCTGGGTTGTATGACTGGGGTGGTGGCACACTGGGCATGGAGTGTTGATCACACTTCCTTTGTCCTGGCTGCCCTATCTCCAAGCTCCAAGGCCATACACTATTTGTTCAGATAAAGCCCAGTGTTCAGGGTGACTAATCGCAGCACTGTGTTCCAGATGGTTTGATTACAGGATGTGGTTAAAGTGACTCTTCAAACATTCAGCCCAGCAGTAGAGTTCAGAAAGAAAGAAAGAAAGAAAGAAAGAAAGAAAGAAAGAAAGAAAGAAAGAAAGAAAGAGAGAGAGAAAGAAAGAAAGAAGGCTGTGTTTGTGGTCATGTGACAACCTTTACCTTTTTTGTCCATACATACTTGGTATAATAGTAGGCAAGTGCTTTACTCTGGTTGGCAAGCATTTTGGGAGTAAACTTAATCGTAAATTCCCAAGTAACTACAAATCTAGCTTTGTCAGTTTGAGTCAAGATCTAGCTGAAGATGACAAGTTGTGGAGCCAGTGAGGGCACAATCTCAGGCTCAGCTGTGAAAACAGCACCAACACTGGGTACCACAGAACAAAACCAGCATGACATTGTGCAAGGGAGCCTGAGAGAAAGTACTGGTGATAAATCATAGCACATGTACTAGCCGCACTGTGAAAAAATATAGGGTCATATGATATCAGTTCTGTTCTCATGAAACCAGAGCAGTGCATGTTATCATTGATGTGTCACTAGGAAGAACATGAGGAAGAAAAGAAAGAAGTGTGTAAACTGAGAAAAAGGACTGGGCACAAACGAGCTACAATTTGGTATTGTTAGAATGAGGGTTCTGTTTTCTGCCTGAGTGCACACCAAGTCTATCCAGATGTGATAGTCTGAATAAGAGTTGGGGAAAAAAAAAAAAAAAAAAAAAAAACACTGTCTGGTTCCAAGTTCAGCATTTGCAATGCTTGGCAAAGTCTTCTGTCCCAGAGATGAGGCATTTTAAAGACTCTGAGACTGTCTTTAAACTGTAATATAAACAGGGTTTTGCTGATCCTCTGGGAAGTCAACATTTGCCCAGTTCTTGAGGAAACAGCTTCATAAATACTAGAAATAATACTTCATAAGCCACATTTATAACCTCTTTTGGAGTAAAATCTCCCCACAGAGATTGTCTGCCATCCATAAACTAGTAAGACATTATGCTTATTGAAAAAGTGTGGTAATAGTGAAATCACTGAAATAGGGTTCAGTCAAGATCCCAGTTGGCTCCTGAGTGTTCAATGAATTCTCACTGTGAGCCAAGCACTGTGTTCCTGGGGACTGTACCTACAGACACTGCCCCTGATAGTGAAGAGGGTGCGTGTTTTCAAAGAGAGCAGCCAGCTGTGCCTGCTGAGTGGAGGGAAAGGTTAAAGGAACTGGGTATTAAGGTAGGACAAATAGCTCCAAACATGTTCAAATGTGGAGGGGGTTCGTCTCACAGGACGGGGGTGGCTGTTCCGGTGAGTGGAGATCCTCATCGTTCACCATAGCACATAAAGGGACTTTAAGACACTTAAAGTCATCTTCATTCTGGCCAAACAAAAAGGAGGAGACTAGAAGAACATACTTGGGGAGTTTTATGGGCCCGTGTTTCTTCCCTCTCTCTCCATCAGTAGAATGTATTCATGCAGCTACAAGTGAGGAGGCTAAGAAAGAATCCAGATGTGGACTGAGAACGGAGAGAGAGAGTAACATGGATTCTGTTGAGTGTGTATGGAGCAAAACAGCATGTAGTCCAGTTGGTGACTGAGGAGAAGATAGCCATTTGGGGATAATATAGATGGTATGTATGTGGCAAAGGACAAGATTCACATAATAGATAACACTAGAGTTTGTCCCACTTTATTAGGAAGTTTAACTTTCCTTGGGAACTTAAAGTAAGATAACTTATTTAAAATTTCTTTCAAGGTAGTTACAAGTGTGACACAAAGAACAGCTGAAGAAACCAAAAAGAGTATTGTTCAAGTGAGAGGATGCTGAGACGGCTTTGCCCGTGCCAGGATGCCAGCTGTCAGGGGAGGAGGATGATGCTTCAGAAGTATTAGAAGGCACAGCAAGAGCAACGCAGTAACCCATGATGGTCTTGTTTGTTTCGAAGTGGGGTTTCACTGTGGCTCAGGCTGACCTGAAAGTCACTATGCAGTCTCAGGCTGGCCACGAACAACGGCGATCCTCCTACCTCTGCCTCCCAGTGCTGGGATTAAAGGTCACAGACAGATTTTTGGTTTAACAGAATGAGTAGTTATTGACAAGATGGCTAGTTGATAACCAGGAAGTCCTTAGTGGGTCCTGGTAAAATCCTCCTTCACTGATGAGGCCAAAGGAAAAAGGGACATACAGACATTCACCCACACATGTGCACACACACATGCACATACTACTACACTTTATCCCAGCACTTGACATCCTCGTCTCATATCTGTTGTATCCTTGCAGCTCTGGTCCATTACAGCCTTCTTAGACTTCTCTTAGTATCAGCTTTCCTAACCTTCTATATTACTAATTCACATGCCTAGCTTAAGTCTGTTTCTGTTGTTGTTAAGTCTGGTTGCCTTTTCTTCAGCTGTCCAACACTGGTCCAGTCAGATAGGGCCAGGTTGAGGATTGCTAGTTTAAGAGCCTAGTCTCAAGGCTACCTTCTGAACAGGAACGGAAGGCGGGGCAGGAACATTACACCAGTGTCTAGTCTAGAATGATGGAACAAAGGGCCGACTCTGTAAATGCAGGTAATATGCAAAACTGTTTCTTATTCTTGATTACAGAGTGTATTGGTGCTGGTTATAAGATTGTAAACTATTTCAGTTGGAGAAAGCTCTCGATAAAATATGTCTAATTCATCCATGCATGGTGGTGTACACCTTTAATCCCAGCACTTGGGAGGCAGAGGTAGGAAGATCACCATGCGTTCAAGGCTGCCCTGAGACTACATAGTGAATTCCAGGTCAGCCTGAGCTACAGTGAGACCCTACCTTGAAAAAACAGAACAAAAAAACAAAAACTAAAACTAAAACAAAACAAAAAACAGCCGTCAGTAGCAATGAATCCGTGCCTCCTACATACCCAACAGACATTGACACTGTCTTCTCAAATGAGTCTGACTGGGAGGTAGAACAGGAATCCCTATGAGGCCTGGGGGCTTCCTCTGCTTATAGAGAAAATGGCTCTGGCTACAGAATAGCGTGTCTGTGATAAGGTAGGTAATATAGGAGGAAATATAGCTTTGCAAGTAGTATCTTAATTTTGACACCAGGATCTGAGACAGACAGTGTTGACAATGCAGAGATAAAAATCATGTGTGGTGAGAACATCGTTGTATACTTCTGCAGTCGTGTGTGCTTGTGGGTGGGCACACACGTGCCATGGCTTGTGTGTGGAGGACAGATGACAACCACAGTCTTCACTTTCCACCTTGTTTGAGAGAAGATCTGTCTGATGTTTGCCACTGCAAATGCCAGATAGACTGGCCCATGTCGTTGAGATTCTCGTGGCCATGGGCACTTTGGGATTACCTACACATGTGCTACTTGCATCCAGCTTTGCGTGGGTTCTGAGATCTCAGCTCGTTTGTCAGGCTTGCACAGCAAGAACTTTTAACCACTGAGCTATCTCCCCAGCCTTCTTCGATGCTATGGTCATACTACTAATCCAGGTATTTTTCAAATTGTGCATTATGAAAAGGGGAAAATTATAAACCTGGTGAGAGGGCCTGTAGAGATGGCTTAGTGGCTAAGGAGCTTGCCTGTGAAGCCTAAGGACCTAGGTTCGATTCCCTAGTACCCACATAAGCCAGATGCACAAGGTGGTGCATGCATCTAGAGTTTGTTTGCAGTGGTTAGAGAGCCTGGCATGTCCATTTTCTTTCTCTTTAAAAACAGATAGAAAAGAAAAAGAAATAAATAAATAAACCTGATAAGATATTTGAGAATATAAAGACAAAAAGGACTTGTAAAACAGGTCCCCCAGCTTCTACTAGCTGTGGGCTAGATATTGAAAATATGTGCTTTGAAAGACAGATATCTCAGGATTTGATGTATATGTATTTCTAACTTGTGTAAGTGAGAAATATAACTTCAAGGCTAGAGTTAGAAGACTCATTTTCATCACACTATGATGTTAGAGTACAGTCGGCTTTATGTAGCCGTGAATTACAAATTATGCAAAATCTGCTATTTCAGCCATATGATAAACCACTTACATGGTTCAGAGCAAAAACGCATCCTTTTATACCTACTTGGCCCTTCAAAATTGGATGTTGTCTAAACATAGACCTTACAAAGAAACATAAGCCGCCTGGTTTATATGAGCATTCCTTAAGCCCTTCTTCCAACATAGAGGCGGGTCTGCAAACACATATGGGCTAGCACCACTCCCACATGAAAATCTCAGGCAGATTTAAATACTGTGGCTCTCTGCAGCGTCATGTACATGTGCATTGGTGAAGACTTAACAAAATAAATAAGTAAGTCAAAATCTCCCTGGAAGCGGAACATTTGCTTTGAGCATTTCAAATGCAGACAGTGTTTCTTGAAAAAACAGGGCGATTTCTTTAGGCCCTCTGAGGTTGAAAATGCGCATTTCTTGAAAGGACTTCATACCCTGTCAAGAGGACAACGTCGCTTGTGCGGCTGAGAAGAGTAGCAGATGGGAACCGTTTTGGGGGTAGAAATTGCAACTGCACTTCAGGCCTTGAGACCGTTTCAACCTGCGGCCTCAGATAACCAGTGATTGATGGCTTATCTTGGGTCCCTTCCTTCCCTTTGGCCCCAGCTACCCTCAGCGGGTTTTGAGAAGGCTAGTCTGGTTGTGAATCGGCTGGCATCTGTGACCCGCAGGGTGCAAGGGGGACCCCGAGCAAGGCCACGGCGACCGCAGCTGCTTCCAACGGACCGGCCTTGCAGGCGTGGACCCGCGCCGGGCGGAGGGGCTGGGCGCCCGGCCGAGGCTGCAGGCTGCGGCTGGCGCGGCTCCCGGGCATCCTCCCGCCCGGCGTCCCCGGGCCGCTGCCCTTGGCCCAGCCAATCCGACGCGAGCATTCGCAGTAGGCGCTGGCCAATCAGCGGCCCCCGATTGCTGGAAACGCGAAACCCTTAGGGGAAAAGCTGTAACAAAAGCCTTTCACTGCAGACAAATGTTAAGTGTCTGTGCAGACTTTTCCTGTTTTTAATTTTATTACTGCAAGAATGGAGGGTTTGTTGTTTCTTTCATGTTTCCTTTCAAGCAATTTTAATTATACATTTGTGCTACAGCAGGGACTCTGGAACGCAGTGATTTCAGCCTATTGCATCTAAAGCTAAAACGCGGTAACCTTCTGGCAATACAGACACATTCCTGCACTGTAAACATAGCTGACGCGCTAAAGAATTTTAAGCAGCTGCAAAGGTCTTGGACACCACACACAGTGCCCCAGAGAGCAGATGATGAGAAAACCAGCCCGACCCTCCCCCACCTCTCCTCCACGCCCGCCCTCCTCTTTCCTAAAGCATTCTTTCCTCCAATTGTTCTGTCTTGTGCGATTTTTGACCAAACGCCTAATTACCATTGATTCTCATGGCAATGTGCTTTTTCATGCTCAATGGTTATTTTTTTTATTTCCGTAGGGAATTACAAAAGAATCAGCCAGGATTTGAGGAAATGCTTACCTTGCTTCATCCCAGGTTTTCTTGCCCCTCCCCCACTATTGCTGCACTAGGCTGAATTTACAGGGAGTCAATTCAGCTGTCGCGTAACTAATAGCAACATAGACCATATGGGAAACGATTTTAAAATCTCTTTGTGTGACTTTTGAAAGAAAATCTTCCTTCCCCAGTACAAGAGTCGCAACCATCCAAATATTTTATGTGCTGTTCATAGTTTTCCAAGGAAAGACCCTTACCTTGTAAGGTTTCACTTGCCATAAAAGAGCCCAGTTCAAAATGGCAGATAGCGGAACCGAGCAAGCCGCTGGCCGAGGCACTGAGGAATGTGTGCTTCTGCGAGTGAGAGGGTGGGCACACCGAACAAAACAAAGATTTGCTTAAATATTCATTTATTTGTCCTAATATTTTATGTGTGTCTCAGAATCAAGCTTTAAAGGAGTAATTTTTTTAAAGTGGCACTTGTCCTCAAGAGAAATAAACAAGATGCTATATTTTGTTTCTCAGTGACATTTGGTATACTAAGTGCCCTTAAGTTTAGTAATTCACAGATGCAGGGTTAAATTAAACTGTCTGTCTGCAAAGCAATGGAGAAAAGCAGATTGGCTGGTAGGAAACAAATGAGTTGGTTTTGAGATTTCTCTTCTAATCCTCTGTGGCAAATGCTGACCAAAGTTGATTCTAAAGATATCCTCAAGAGAAAAACCTATTGTGCACATTTATTTTCTTAAGTCTGCTATTTTAAGAGCCCTTAATATAAGACAAGACCAAACAGTGACAGGGAGTCCACCCCAAGGCAGATTTGTCTCACAAAGTCTAGGGGAGGAATCTAGAAGGCATGGCTGTCTACTCTGAATGCTGAGGCTCCACTTTTGAATTTTGGACTTTTTTTGTATACCTGCATATTTTTTTGTCTTAATAAAAATCACCATGATTTTATATTGTTGAATTTGAAACCAAACCGATTCTTTTCAGTCATCTTCTGGTTTAAGCACTGGTAACTCATGCTTAGTTTATGTTGGCTGCCTGCCAAACGAAAGCAATTACGTGTAATAATAGAAAAATTAAGAGGTGAGTGTTGCTGTTTTACAGCAGGACATGGCAAAAACCATTTCCTTCTGTCAGCAGTATCTTGATCACACTCTCACAGTCTCACCCTTTTGTACCACATGAGCGCGTACACACACACACACACACACACAATTTCCTGTGGGTTTTTACTTGAGGTCACTGAAACCAGAAAAAGGAAGGATGTAAACCACAGCTTTTGAAAGCAAGTGAGAATAGAAGTCTACTGGTAAAAATAATAACAATAAATGAAGTGGAAATAATTGGTGTTAAATGTACTCACTTTTTCATCCCCGCACCCCACTGCCGCAGGTGTCCTAGTGGTCAATGTCACGTGGAGGAACAAAACTTATGTGGGAACCCTACTGGACTGCACCAAGCACGACTGGGCCCCTCCCAGGTAAGTGCCTTTTATCTCTTCACCCTTCCCTGCCTTCCCTCACCCCCACCCCATCTTTGGGAGGAAGCTATAGAAAGAGATTAGTAATATGTACAACTCTTCCTGTAAATGGAAACCAGGCAAGAGAGAAATGAGCAGTTCTGGACTGACTGGGCATAGGGAAATGCACACACTGCCTTTCTCTTCTCCAAGCCCCTCTCTCTTATTCTTCCTCCTTTGTTTTTCTCTTCTCTCCACCAGCCTCACACCCTCTTCCTCCTCCTCCTCCTCTTCCTCGTCCTCCCCTTTCTTTCAACATGGTAATGTGCACTGCTTGGGATCAACTACTGGGGCCGATTTCTCGGGTTTTGTGAGGGTGATCATGAGCCCTTGGGCAGTTTGCTCCTGGTGCAAGGACAGGAAGTTCTCCCCAGGCCTCCAGCTGCTAAGGTGGTGACCGCCACGCTCCTTTGGGCCTCTTGTGAATTCCTGGTCTATTTTAGACATGTGCATTTGACACCTGTTCTTTGCTTCCCCAGGTTTTGTGAATCGCCAACAAGTGACTTGGAGATGAGAGGCGGCCGTGGTAGAGGGAAGAGAGCAAGGTCTGCTGCTGCTGCTCCGGGCTCGGAGACCAACTTCACAGAGTCCAGGGGGATGCAGAGCAAGAACCGAGGGGGCGCCAATGGGAAAGGGAGGCGTGGCAGCCTCAATGCCAGCGGACGAAGGACACCCCCAAATTGTGCCGCTGAGGACATCAAAGCCAGCCCTTCCTCCACCAACAAGAGGAAAAACAAGCCTCCCATGGAGCTGGACCTGAACTCCAGCTCCGAGGACTGTAAGCCGGGGAAGAGGGTCCGCACGAACTCCAGGAGCACCCCCACCACCCCGCAGGGCAAACCAGAGGCTACTTTTTTGGACCAAGGCTGCGCCTCTCCTGTGTTAATCGACTGTCCCCACCCAAACTGCAACAAAAAGTACAAGCACATCAATGGCCTGAGGTACCACCAGGCTCATGCACACTTAGACCCAGAAAACAAGTTGGAGTTCGAGCCTGACGGCGAGGACAAGATCTCGGACTGCGAAGAGGCCCTGAGCAACGTCGCCCTGGAGTGCAGCGAGTCGAGCACGGGCGTGCCGGGGTACGATCCCGTGAAGGCGCCTGCATCCCCCGGGGCCGGGGCCGCACCCGGGACCCCCAAGGGAAAGAGAGAGCTGATGAGCAATGGGCCGGGCCCTGCGGTTGGTTCCAAAGCTGGCAAGAATTCTGGCAAAAAGAAGGGCCTTGCCACCGAACTGAACAACCTCCCGGTCATCTCCAACATGTCTGCCACGCTAGACAGTTGCTCGGCCGGGGACGCCAGTTTGTCCGTGGAGATGCCCAAACTGGAAGCCGAGGGCTTGATCGACAAGAAGACTCTGGGCGACAAGGAAAAGGGCAAGAAAGCGAGCAACTGCAAAGTGGACAAGAACCTCTCCAAACTGAAAGGCGCGCGGCCCATCGCGCCAGCGCCCGCGCCCGCGCCCCCGCAGCTGATCGCCATCCCCACGGCGGCCTTCACGCCCGCGGGCTCGGGGCCGCTGCCAGGGCTGCCCCCGCTCTCCGCCCCCGCGGGCCAGGCCACGCCCAGGAGCCCGCCGCTGAAGCCCATCCAGCCCAAGCCCGCGGCCGCGGGGGAGCCGGCCGCCGTGAGTCCCGCCCTGGCCTCGCTCAAGGACCGCAAGCGGAAGGAGAAGCGGAAGGCCAAGGAGCGGGAGGGCCGGGAGACGCCCAGCGCCAAGCTGGACGCGAAGCTGGAGGACGCGAAGGCGGCGGGCAAGGACCTGGCTGGGCACTTTCTGAAGGAGCACCTGAGTAAGGGGGACGGGCTGGCCAACGGGCTGTCCGAGGCCCAGGAGAGCCGCATGGCCAGCATCAAGGCCGAGGCGGACAAGGTGTACACGTTCACCGACAACGCGCCCAGCCCGTCCATCGGCAGCGCGGCGCGCGCCGACTGCAGCGCGCTGGTGAACGGGCAGCCGCCGCTGCACGCGCTGCCGCAGAACGGCGCCGACGCCGCCAAGACCAGCAGCCCCGCCTACTCGGACATCTCGGACGCCGCCGACGACGGCGCCTCCGACAGCAGGTCGGAGGGCGTGCGGTCCAAGGCCAGCTCCCCGTCCGATATCCTGTCTGCTAAAGACGGGCTGGTCAAAGGACATGCGTCCACCGCAGCGCCGCCGTCGTCTCAGCTGAAGGAGTGCCACTCTCCCTACTACCATGGCTACGACCCGTACTATTCTCCCACCTACATGCACCCCGGACAGGTGGGCATGCCTTCGGCTGGGAACGGCGGGAGCGCTCAGGGCATGAAGATCAAGAAGGAGTCGGGGGAAGACGCGGACCAGAAAGACAAGGCGGAGCAGTTAGAGCCCAAGAAAGTGGACCATAACTCGACAGCTCTGCAGCCCCCGCACGCGTCGGTGGTCACGCAGAGGCACCCTGCCCTGGCTCAGTCACTTTATTACGGCCAGTACGCCTATGGGCTCTACATGGACCAGAAGTCTCTGATGGCCACCAGCCCCGCCTATAGGCAGCAATATGAGAAGTACTACGAGGACCAGAGGGTGGCCGAGCAGAAAATGGCCCAGACTGGGAGAGGAGACTGTGAAAGGAAGACTGAGCTCCCCTTGAAAGAGCCGGGCCAGGAAGACAGTAAGCAGAAAAACATGCCATCGGCCACAATCTCAAAAGCTCCCTCCACCCCGGAGCCTAACAAAACCCATTGTAAAGTAGGGCCGTCAGTGCCTAATAAAACTGAGGAGACAGGTAAATCGCAGCTTCTGTCCAATCACCAGCAGCACCTACAGGCCGACAGCTTCAAAGCTAAGCAGATGGAAAACCACCAGCTTATTAAGGAGGCTGTAGAAATGAAATCTGTCATGGACTCTATGAAGCAGACAGGTGTAGACCCAACCTCGAGATTTAAACAAGTAAGATTGTGGAGCGTGACCCCAATAGACAGGGAGCAGTCTGAGATGTGCACATGGCTGGGCTTGGTCTGGCTAGACGTCTTAGAGAGAAGCCAACATCCGGGTCCCCACCCCCACCTTCTCTTGAAAAGCATCTTTAAAGATTTTGAGGAGTTTCTGCACGATTCTAAAATGTCCATTGCTTGCTGTTTTCTTGTCGTAGTGTGTCGTGAAAAGAACATGTGTTGAGTTCATCAAGTTGAGTCTGTAACTCTGATGACGTCCCTTCGTCTCTTCCTGAGCCAGAGGTGGAGGCATTTTACTCCTACTGGGCTGCCGAAGCCTCAAGTCCCATCTTTAAAGCATTTGCTCTTTCATCCTGCCAAATTTCTGTTAGCTGCTTCTAAGAATATTAACACTGGGTCCCTGAATGCCCATTTCCCAGTCATCTTTAAAAAAAAAAAAAAGTCCTGTTGACAACTTCCATAAGTACAGACAGTAACCCATGACAACTCCCTCCTACCACCCCATCCCCCTCCCCAGTCCACCCTCCACTGAATCCTTTCTTCTTTCAATTAGTCTTTTAAGTCATCCTTTTTTTTTTTCTTTCCTATTTTGAAGGTCTTGTGTAGGTAGTGTTAGGCACTGTGACTTCATGAGTATTGAGGTCATTTTATGTCTGGAAAGCAGCATCGTAAGCAGTCCCATTCATCTTTGTTAATGGAACTTAAGGACCAGCTATCTTTGGCATAGGGTTTGCAGGAGGCTCTTGTGCTGGGCTTTAGCTCTTCTTTCAGAGCTCTGGTCAGCCAGCCTGAGAACACCTGAAACTCTGCCAGCATGACCACACACGCGCCAGCACTTCTGTCACAGCTCAGACGCCCTGACACCCTGCAGCCCTGTGAGCACTGCTTCTGGGATTTCCCACCACCTACACCCAAGTTCTGCCCCCATGCCCGCTCTCAGGTGCATCTCGGCCCAAGGTCTGGCCTTGAGTCTGAGTGTGCGTTGGGTTTTCAGCTCCAGAAGCCTAAGTCAGGCACTGGTCCTCAGGGCTGCGTCAGAACAAGGGAATTTGGGGGCTTTAGACATGCTTTTGTTTTCTAATAGAAAAGCCACAATGTGTGATATTAATTTGAAATCTTGTTTTGATTAAGATGTTAGCACATAATGAGAAGTGAGCCAACATTAAGCCTTAGTTGCAATTGATGAAGAAAATGTATTAGAAAATCAAGGGTTTTCTTCTAAGTGATATTAATAGATATAGGAATGACTTAAATTTACTATTAGCTTAAAGTTGAGTTTAAGTCTCCATTTTATCTACATGAGATTTGCAGAGACTTGAAAATTGAACTATGTCTGAGGGCTGTACGTAACTGGGCTGCAATGTGATCTTGATGTTGCTTGAAGTCTAAAAGCTTTGGTTTTGTCTTGTGCACAAGGATCAATAATATGAATGCTTTCTTCAGACATTATTACTTAATGAGAGTAGGAGGAATAGCATGTAAGTAAATGTTATCTTAATATGAAAAGTAACAGTCCATCATGACCATTAAGGGACTTTCTCAAAACATTGCAATTTTAAGACAAACCTTTATTTTTAAACCAGGATCCAGACTCAAGGACGTGGCATCATTATGTATACCAGCCCAAATATCTGGATCAGCAAAAACCAGAAGAACTTGACAGAGATAAGAAGCTGAAAGAGGATAGCCCAAGGAAAACTCCTAATAAGGACAGCGGTGTGTCCACCCTTCCCGTGTCATTAACGAGCATCAAAGAGGAACCCAAAGAGGCCAAGCGTCCCGATTCTCAGTCAGTGGAGGAAAGCAAGCTGAAAAATGATGACCGAAAGACTCCTGTGAATTGGAAGGACTCTCGGGGAACAAGAGTGGCTGTGTCCTCACCCATGACTCAGCATCAGTCATACATACAGTACTTGCATGCCTATCCTTACCCACAGATGTATGACCCCAGCCACCCTGCCTACCGGGCTGTTTCTCCTGTCCTAATGCACAGTTACCCTGGTACGTGTCATGGGTTCTAACTACATTGTTGAGGGAAGAGGCTCTGTTCAAATATTTGCTGTTAACAACTCAAGATAAATTAGAAGCTTCAAGAATGACATTTGTTTTGCTTGTTTTTATGCTACTTAAAGTCCCAGAGATGAAGCTTATTTAACTTTTTTTTTTTTTTTAATGAAATGTCAAGAGTCCTCAGCTCTGGTCCATAGTCTCCGATGCTTTGCTGTAGACATTAGACTGACAGATACTTTATTGCCTATGAAAATATTCTCAGCACTTACTGTCATAGTCATTACAGTTACTGTTTCTTTCACTTAAGCAGACACATAAATGGATGAAGTGGCTGTAAGCTCAATTCTGTTTATAACCTTCTTTCATCAGGATGAAATTAACTGGGGAAGAAAATCAGAGAAACTAGATATAATTGAATAATGATGTAGCCCATTCTCTGTGTAACCCCTTATGTTAAGATATCTGATTCTTATCCCAAATTCATGTAACCCAAATGATTTTTTTTAAAGATGTAGCCTGTAATGTGATGTGGCATTTGTTGTTTATCTACAGGAGCCTACCTCTCTCCAGGATTTCATTATCCTGTTTATGGGAAGATGTCGGGGAGAGAAGAGACAGAAAAAGTCAATACCAGCCCCAGCATCAACACGAAAACAGCCACAGAGTCCAAAGCCCTGGACCTGCTCCAGCAGCATGCCAGCCAGTACCGCAGCAAGTCTCCTGCTGTAAGCCTCCTTTTGTTGCTGCCTAAAAGGAGCGTGTTTGGGGGGAGAAAGGGGACAAGCCACAGAACAATCGTGAAGTATAAATGTTTTGGGACCCCAGCTGGGATTTCTGGAGGCTGTTTCACCCTAATTCATAAAGAACGGGAGTGGTGAAGAGTAAGGCACAGTCACACCAGAGGAAGAAACATTGTCGAAGCACGTATGGGTCCGTGAGCTTTCTGTTGGCAAATAGGTTATAGTTGCTTGTCTACAGAGGCCTGTCTCTAGGAAGGAAAGTGGATTATTAGGTGGAAATTTAAATGTATAGGAAGTGAAATTTTGCGCAAAATATTGTTGATTAAACATATCAGAGGACAATTTTATTTTCCCAGTTTTTTTGGGTAGACCAGGCTGACCTGGAATTCACTATGTCTCAGGCTGGCCTTGAACTCACAGTGATCCTCATACATCTGCCTCCCAAGTGCTGGGATTAAAAGTGTGTGCCACGGGCTGGAGAGATGGCTTAGCCATTAAGGTGCATGCCTGCGAGGCCTAAGGGCCCAGGTTCAATTCTCCAGGTCCCACATAAGCCAGATGCACATGGTGGCACATGTGTATGGAGTCTGTAATGGCCAGAGGCCCTGGTACATTCATTCTCTCTCTCTCCCCCTCTCTCTGTCTCTAATAAATAAATAAAAATAAATATTAAAAAAATAAAAAAATAAAAGTGTGTGCCCCTACTACAGGCTCAGAAGACTATTTGTAGCATCCTTATAGTTAAGTATTTCAGAGGCCACAAACTGCTGACCTATTAGCCAAATTAAACTTTTAAAAAAGGAATATTTTATTTTTATTTACTTAATTAGAGTGAGGGGGGGGGGGAGAATGGGCATTCCAAGGCTTCCACCCACTGCAAATGAATTCCAGATGCATGTGCCACGTTGTACATCTGGCTTACATGGATACTGGGGAATCGAACTGAGGTCCTTTGGCTTTGCAGGCAAGCACTTTAACAGCTAATTAAACTTTTTATAAACATTCTCTAGGGGCTAGGGGTATAGCTCGCTGGTAGAGCACCTATCTAGCATGTGCAAGGCCCTGGGTTCAGTTCCACCTGGGTGGGGGGGGGGGGTTGCTTCAGGAACAGCTTTCAAAAACCAGAGTTCGTCATCTACATCCAGATACTTTCTTCCTCTTAAAAAGGTAGTAGCAAATATAGCCCAAACGTACAAGGCAGTGATTGATGGGAGAAGTGCCCTTCTAGACAGTTTGTCTAGGTCCCCATCTACATAAGCATGTGCCTAAATAAAGCTTGCCAGCCTGCACAGCTCTACTGTCGATTGTCACCTGACCTCGGTGGACTTGGGCTTTCAGATCCTTCTGCTGACCCTCGCTATCACATGGTCAGGTCAGCATTCATGGTTGGAAGCTCATCTGGATCAATGCTGAGAGCCCCTGACCTGTTGTAACCATTCATTGTACTAAGACACAAATATGTGTCTTACAGGAACAGGTCACTTGGCTGAGCAACTGAGGGCTGCATCAGCTGTTTTTTTGTTTTGTTTTGTTTTGTTTTGTTTTTTTTGGTTTGTTTGTTTGTTTGGCCTCAATGTACTGTCATATTCCTGTAATCCCACAGAATTAATGCAAATATGTATTTATGAAAGAGGCTCTCCCAGCAAAGATGGTGACTGCTCACCTTAAAGACTAATAAAGAGACTGGGGAAAAGCTACTGCTGGTTTTCTGCTGGCAAGAAGTGTAATGTCATTAAAATCCAGTGTCTGCAACGTGAGCAAGTCCACAGGGTATTGTGCAGAGAAAGGGTGACCTGTGAAGTTTCTCTGAGCCCTTCTTCTGCATAGATGCTGTGCCAGGTTAGGCACGTTATCATCCCCTTTAATGAACAGCTTCTTAGGTTCTCGTCAAAGGAAGAAATGTATTTGAAACTCACAATCCTTAACCAAACTCCTGTGTGAGAGAGCTAGAGTCTCTGGTGAGCGTTCGGAGCTTGGAGAGTCCTGAATGTGGACGGAACAATGGTTTCGTGTATTGTCTCCTTTGATGTGTGCAGGGGATTGTTCCAGAACCTTTCAGGGCTAGCACCACCACAAATACTCAAGTCCCCTTCACAACATGGCGGTAGAGTTCTATCATATAAACTACATACATCCTCTTGTCTACTTTCAACAATCTCTGCATCCCCTATAATATAAAAACAAGGGAAATGTTCTAAAAGAGTTGTTATATTGTACTGTTTAGGGAAAATGACAAGAAGATGGTCTATATATTTTTAGTATGTCAATTTTCTTTTTAATATCTGTGATCTGAGGCTGGTTAAGTTACATATGTGAGGCTCTTGGGTATGAAATACAGACTTACTGTGATGTTGGGGATGTTTATTTTTAGTGGAACACAATGAATATAGATGATTTATGAGATACACTTTCTCTACAAAATATAAATATAATTAGTATGTAGTCTCAGGATGGCCTTGAACTCACTGCGATCCTTCTACCTCTGCCTCCCGAGTGCTGGGATTAAAGGCGTGTGCCACCACACCTGGCCTGTAAATATAATTAGAAAACTTTACATTAAAAACTTAAAAAAAAACCTCATTCTTAAAATATTTATATGCAAAATATTTCTGGAAAACACCAGGTATATTCCAAATAATAACTATGAAGGAATTTTGAGAGGATTTCTGTCTAATCATTTGAGGAAAACATTGATGCCATTTGTAGGTTCTTTATTGCTAGGTTAGTTTGAGCTAAGGCTAATGCACGGTGCCTTTCGAAATTACTTCCGATTAACACAGGGCCTCATGTATCTGCGTATGTGCATCTCCTGAATGCAGCGGTGCTGAGTGGCTGGTCCTCCTGCCAGGCGCACTGTGCAGTGGCATTCAGGGCTGTTTCTCTTTTCTCCTGCAGCCCGTGGAGAAGACTTCCTCTGAGCGGGAACGGGAGGCCGAGCGGGACCGGGATCGCCACTCCCCCTTTGGCCAGCGGCACCTGCACACGCATCACCACACCCACGTGGGCATGGGCTACCCCCTCATCCCCGGTCAATATGACCCTTTTCAAGGTCAGCAGCTCCATCACTATGGAGTCTTTTTTCATTCTTTGGGAAAACAGTGGCTAGAACTGCCTGTCACTATTTTTATATAAAGATACCAACCTTTAATTAATCTTAGTTGTAGGGACAATTTTTCATACTGATTTCCTAGTATTTCCTAGTGATACTGCTAAGGCTTCTCCCATGTCTTTCTAGTCTATTGAGATGTGATGTGGCTGGCCACCACTTAATAATTGTCACTGGTCGATGCTATCGGAGGCGTACTGCTATCTCACAGGCTGAGGGTGGCTGCTAGTGTCTGGGACATTGAATATAGCAGTCAGAAGATCAGATAGTTTCTTCAGGGAAATTGTAAATGAAAAGAAGCCATAGTGGGAAGCTTGGGTCAAATCATTCACCCAATATTTCCAGGCCCCTTCAGTGACCCTTTTCTCATATGAGTAATGATAGTAACATGGTCAGATTTGACACCTTATTGCCTATTTGAGGGGTGCTTTCTCTGCCCTGAACTGCTGTGGCACTTTACTAAAGGTGCGAGTAGAGGGAAAGAAACGTTTCTAACCAGCCATATTGACGTAAGGGAGCCGGTGAGTCACGGTGAGCATGTATAACCCATCCCATCTCTGTCACCTTGTAAGGGCTCTTTAACAACAGATCCACTTTCCTAAGACCTTTCTGTCTTTGTCAGCTCAGCATGTCAACAAAAAAGCACACATTCAAACATCAAAAATAGATTTTTCTCACAGTGGTCGAGGCTAGGAACTAGCCATGGGGACCAACTGTTCTTGTTGGTTTCTAGTGAGACCTTTCTTACTGGCTCACGATATGATGGGGGATGGGAGCTAGTGTGTGTGTTATCTCTCGGGAGTCTGTTCTTACAAAGACATAAGTCTGCCATATCAGAATGAGGCCCTTAGGACAATCATTTTATATTACCTCCTCACAGGCCTTGTGTCCAAATTCAGTCAAATTGAGAGTTAGGGCCTCTCCATGAGCACGTGAGGGGCACTCAATCCAGGCCATAGCGGCCGTCAGCCTGCTTCTCATCCTGCTGTGTGAGTGCAAAGCAAGACCACATCTGAAGGTGCTTCTAAGAGAGAAAGCAATTCTCCTGTAACTTGGTGGTCGAAGAGAGCAGATACATTTCCTAAACCACTCACTCTGAGTGTGGGGAGATCTTGGAAGAGAATCACAGATGTGTCACTGTGCATGTGAGGAGAGTAAAGATCTACCATTTGTATGTGCTATTGCTGTAATGTCATAAATTGTCTCTGGGAAAGACAACATGTCTAAATAAAGACCCTAACAGGAGAGAATAGTCTCCCAAGGTTTGCTTTGTTTACTGTTTTCCCCAGAGCTCTTTCTCTTTCTCTTTCTCTTCCTCTATTCCTCCCTCCCTGCCTTCCTTCCTCCTTATCTCAAACTCACTGTGTAGCTGAGGATGGCCTTAAACTTGCATCTCCCCTCCTGCCTCCACCTTCCAGTGACTGGCATTGTGGGCATGTGCTACCATGCCTGGCTCTTAGAACTATTTTCTGTGAAAACATTTTTTAAATTCTCCATGTAGGCACCTCCGCGCCACTTGAAGCTGCTCTACTGTCTGCCGCTGTTGTCTTGTAGATTAAGACTGTTTGTAGGCTGAATTTAAACTTAGAAAAGTGAAGGTTGGTGTGAATGTGCCTGATTTATGCCATGTCCTTAATGGAATGCATCATGTTTAAATCACTGGGGAAAATGTTGACATGATTAAACAGTCGTTATAAAAGGATTCTAGAACCAGGCGTGGTGGCACACACCTTTAATCTCAGCACTCAGGAGGCAGAACTAGGAGGATTGCTGTGAGTTTAAGGCCACCCTGAGACTACATAGTGAATTCCAGGTCAGCCTGGGCTTGAGTGAAACCCTACCTTGAAAATTAAATAACTAACTAACTAACTAAATAAATAAATAAATGCATTCTAAGCAAATAGCACATTGCTTCTCTAGTTCACTATGACTTTTGGTAGCCGGTACCTGCTATTCCTCCTGAGCTTCCTACTCAGAAATGCACGCACACCACGTAGCACCATGCAGAGCTCTGAGTCCTCTGTGTCCTCTGAACAACTATCAACAAAACCACAGTGTTCAATAAAGAGCGAGGTGTTGGTTGGTGGCTAATAAAAGTGGCTAGTAGTCTGCCCTGTGGCCTGAGACGTTTCATGGGTGTGCTTAGGCAGGACAAATTGCTGCTCGCGTCCTGGTTTTGTGCCCTGTTCCCCAGGCCTGCGTCTGCTCTTATCTTTCGGAAAGTCATGGAAACCCTGTGCTTCCCTGCAGGCTTGACCTCTGCTGCTGCCCTCGTTGCCTCTCAGCAGGTGGCTGCCCAGGCCTCGGCCTCAGGAATGTTTCCTGCACAGAGAAGGTAAATATCCTCCCCGCTTGGAATTCGCTTTCCTGGGAGGCTTTTTAATGAATGCTGGAAAGCAGCGCTAGGCTTTTCAGATGGAAAACTCGGATCCTTGTGTGGATTATTGTAGCGAATAAGTTTATTATGCCAGATTCTTCTATGGAACTTGGATGCCATGAACCTCATTCTGTGAATATATTTATTTATTTATCTTGGTCTTTTGAGGTAGGGTCTCACTCTAGCCCAGGCTGGCCTGGAATTTACTATGTATTCTCAGGCTGGCCTCAAACTCACTGCTATCCTCCTACCTGGGTGCTGGGATTAAAGGTGTGTGCCACTTTGCCTGGCTTGATTTATGTTTCAAATAGTTGAAATTTCCTTAAGCCAACCCCACAGCTTTGTTAAAAGTATTCCTGGGGCTTGGCCTGTGGCTCCAGAGAAGAGCAACGCTTGACTAGAATGTGCAAAGTCCTGGGTTCCTTCCCTAGCATAGTAAAAACATACATTCACCATGACACAACTCCTTTTGTTTTACTGTACTAAAAAATAAAGGTGCATATAGAGAAATCTATCATCACACTGCTAATGGCAATATGTGTTCTGATGTTTTAAATTGTCTTGCTAGTTATTTTAAGAAAGAATAATTTTAAGAAAAAATAATTCAAAGGGGTTAACCTATTAATGTGAAATTAATATTTTTTTTCTCAAAGTGTCTATCCTTGCATTTCTTCACTTTCCCTAGAATTGAATTCCACACAGGGAACAGAGCACAAGCAGGCCTCTCGGTTGTAGTGTTTTCATACTTTCATGTCCACTGTTGACAGAACCTGACACTAAAATGTGCTTCTCTTTTGCAGAGAATAACAGGATTGGACGTGCATGGTGTCATGTGACTGGATCACATGGGGAAGCGCTTTATACAGACATCAGTTCCATGGTGTTAATTTGAAATGCCTTAATGGCAGGCAAAAACCAGTCATTTCATTTTTGTAAATTACAGATTTTATCACAGAGTAACAAATGTTGCTGTAATTAAACTTCTGTTTTATATATATATACGTATACATATGTGTATATATATACATATATATATATCTATATATATATATATATCTATATAGATATATATATATATATATTCTTTACTTTTTGTATCAGTAACCAGGCTCGCACACACAGGGTCTGCTGCCAAGTTGCAAACCACTCAGTAAAGGAAATAAAAAATGTATTTGTCATGTTGAAAAGTGTTAGCCACAACAGGCTGCTTACTTTCTTTTCCTGTTAAATTGTAAATAAATAATGTTATGTATCAGTGTGCCTGAACCTTGCATACCCTTCATCTATCTCCCATAAGCCCCTCAGAAAGGCAAACTGTGATGATGACACTTGGTACAATTGAGATGTCTAACTGGTGGCTCCTGTTAACGACGCATCAACGTAAGCTGTTCCTGTGGTCGCTGTCTGTACTTGTGTGTTGTGGAAATAAATGCTTTCGGAAGGCATGGGGTTGCCAGAACCACAAAAACCGTCTTGTATATATAATGTAAAGATTAAAATGGGGAAATAATGAGCATCTGTGAATAATGAAGTGTCATTTTTAATAATCTTGAATGGCAAATAACCCAATAGCCTGTGTACCAGAGACATCTGTGATTGTTCTATTACTTGAATAGTCCTGCAGTCCTTTTTTTTAATGTTTACAATTACCCAGTTTTAGAAGAGAAAGACTTTAATGCCATTGCCTGGTTACTTGTTTTATGCTGTAATCTAGTTTATTTTATGTAAAATGTATATTGAATGCTTTCCTTTTTTATACCTGCCTTAAATAATTTGGCAATCAGAATTAAAAAGGTTTTTGTTTTTTTTATAATGTCTTCTTGTCTGTATCATGTTATTTCTGGTAGGCTGACAGTGACCTTAACTGTCAAACAAGATTCTTAAGCTGTGAGAACACAAGACACAATACACAGATACTCACTTCTCTTATGTGATCTGCAGGTATAACAACCAAATACTTTATTTAGTTATGGAAATGTGTACGTAAGTGCAGGGTATTTACTCCAACATGCAATATATCATTACAGATTGATAGACAAAGGTTTCTGTAGTAGATGGAATGATACCCTAAACATGTAAATCTTGTGACATGTGGACAGTAGAGAAGACATAGAAGCCAGCAGGTTGCTGTCACTAGAGTGACATGAGAGAATATTTCGTGCTGAATTTTAGCCCTTCCCCCTTTTCTCTCTTCCTTTCTTCCCTAGCCACCTACCCTCCAAGGCTCTGCAAGGGTGCAAGAGTATATTTCCATGAACAAAGAAAACAGATATTCCTGTGCTTGTAGAGGTTAAAATGGCTAGTTCTTCTGGCAAACATCACACATACACGCAGACATATCACACACACACAAACACATCACACACACACGCACACACACAGAGCATATTTGATTGGTTGGCGAGGGCTCTTTGAAGAAAACTGAAGGACAAGAAGGGCTCACTGAGCACAAGGGGGAGGTTCTACAGCTAAATAGAGCAGTCTGGAAAGACTTCACCAAAGATAAGAAAGGGATTCATGAAACTTCTGGGGGCAACATTCTGCTGTGAGGTGGACAAGATGATATAGAAGTCTCAAGTGGAAGGACAGTTTGCATTTGGATTGATGGATTCGAAGGTGCTGAGGACCAAACCCAGGGCTTCATGCACACAGGTGACATTCTGTTACTAAGCTGCATTCCCAGCCCTTGAGCTGGTTGCTTCCATAGTTCCATTCCAACTGCTGGTTTTCATGAAGTTACTATAGTTGCTAATGGGAGTTGTGCTTGGTTTTCTAACACGTGCTTGGCATTGACAGAACTTGGCAGTGTTTCGGATGGGTTCTGCCGCTGCCTCATCTTTGTAGCTGTACTTACAAAAGCGGCCTAAGCATTTGCTTATCCTCGCAAGTCTCATTCGTCAGGAGGCGGCGACTTTTCTCCTGATTTTCAGCGTGTTGGCTTTCACCCACATTGTCACTGATGAAAACTGTCACGGTGTGTCCTCCTACATAGAAGGGTCCCTTGCACATTTCTTCATCTTTGTTTTGAAACTCTCATTTGTTTTTTGTTTTTACCTTTCATTTTTAAACTACATCTCAGTCTACCCTTGAAGACCCAACCTCACAGTCTTGCACAGGTAGACCTGCTTGCTTCTTCCCGCGGTTCAGAGCACGGGTTCCGGTGAGCCTGTTGGGGGCATTTCCTGCCGCTCCAGTCCCTGACCGAAGCCCTCACCGGCCACACTGGAGCCGCACTCAGGGCAGCTGCCATCTTCTCCAGCTGTTGCGTCCTGTCCCTGTGGCATGACACAGTACCGTGGTTCTAAGGACGCCCTGACTTCTACTCTCACCAACATTTCATCTCACACATGTGGAAGCCAGTCTCAGCTGTCAATTGTAAAGTACTGGATGTATGCTTATTGCATGTCAGGCTCTTAATCACTTCCAGTTAGGTGTTCAGTAGGATTACTAATGAAAGTGAATGCTGGTAAGTACAGAGAAATACATGACCAAAAGCACAGTGGAATTTGAATATCGTTTTCCCCTAGGATTTTACTATGACATTATTCATGAACGGCTTGTATTAATCACTAGATGAAAGTTTGCTTTCTTCCCTTACCATTAATTTTGTCCTTGCTTGTGACAACATCAATTGCCAAAGGCCAGAGCTTGTTTTTGTGTGCCATTTCCCTGGCTAAGTATATATTCAGTATTGAATGGTAAATTAAAGATCCCCAAAAGACAAGCATACTCTGCTCCATTATATTACTATGATGAATCTGCCATTAATATGCTTCTAATTGTTTTACTTTTATAGACATAAAATCAGTCCCCTTAGTGACTAATAATAGGGTTTATTGATTTTACTAAACATTATTCATTCCAGGCCTGCTCATATCAGCTTGTCCTGAACATATGCAGAGAGCCTGCAGTGCTGACACAGTGCAGATTCACTTCATGGAGGAATGAGAATGAAGACTTGTTTACAGCCGTGATCCCACGGAACGCAGAACATCAAAGCCAAGGCCGTGGGCTCCGTTCAACTCTAGACTAGCTTCTCAGCTAATCTTTCACATGGACACTTGCTATTGCTGTTCAGCGGGGGTCATTACCACTCGCAGAGCGAAAAGGCTGGCCACTTCCATTCGCACTGGCTGCGACCCTGATTTACCGTGCTTCTAGCCCAAGGGTCTGTGAGCAACCGGAATGAATAGGTCTGATTGATGCAGGATGAAACAGCACTTTAATGATAATTACTGGTCAGTTGGCTCTCTCCTGCCTGAAAAAGAGACAAGACAGGGAAGGCCATTTATGACTGCTTTTGTCACTAACCACAGCCATCCATTCCCTTTTCCTGCAGTCACTGGAGTTATAAATGCTGTTTACTTTCAGTCAACTTTAGGAGAGCCAACAAACTGGAGCCCCAGTCTGACTATGAAGAGGGAGCGCCTCAGCCATGGATTCTTTTTTATTTTTCTTACCAGCAGATCACTTCTCACAGCAAGACTGGCTCTCAGTCGCAGCACTATTGACACATTGATTAGACAGCTCTTGGGGAGAACGCCCTGTGTGCCGTGCAGTGTTAGCAGTCCTCATGGCCTCCACCCCACAGGAAGCAGTAGCCACCTCCCCCACCCGTTACGACCACCAACTGCACACGCAAGACTTAGAACTCCTGCCTAGCCGCAGCTGCACCGCAGACTCCTGAGCCCCCTTGTTTGTTGCATTACAAAATAAAACCGTTGATGGCGCTTGGTAACTTGTGACAATAGAATTAGGGTGCTCATTTCACTAACTGTAATAAAGTCAGACAACCCTTCAATTTGCTGTGTTTGTTTTTTGTTTGTGACAGAAGGACTCATTCTGCATCCCAGGCTAGGCTGATCTCAAACTCACTATCACCCTGCCTCAAAGACCACCCAAGTGTTGGCCTGCACCACAAAGCATAGTCCAGCTTTTTAAAAAATATTTATTTACTTATTTATTTGAGAGAGAGAGAGAGGCAGAGAGAAAGAGAGAATGGGTGCACCAGGGCCTCCAGCCACTGCAAAGGAACTCCAGACATATGCGCCCCCTTGTGCATCTGGCTTACGTGGGTACTAGGGAATCGAACCAGGGTCTTTAGGCTTCACAGGCAAATGCCTTAACCACTAAGCCATTTCCCCAGCCCTGTTTTTGTTTTTGTTGTTGTTTTTATTTTAAAGAGAATTGAATGGTCCAGACTTTTAACACAATAGTTTTTTTTTTTGGAGGGGGGGTTTAATATTTTATTTTTATTTATTTATTCGAGACAGAGTGATAGATACAGAAATAGGCAGGTAGAGAGAGATAACAGGCATGCCAGGGCCTCCAGCCCTGTAAACGAACTCCAGATGCATGTGCTCTCTTGTGCATCTGGCTTACATGGGTTCTGCGGAATTGAACTGAGATCCTTTGGCTTTGCAGGCAAGCGCCTTAATTGCTAAGCCATCTCTCCAGTCCCCCAATAGTGGGTTTTTTTAAAGTTTTTTTATGAGTTAAAAGCAATTCATTTAAAAACCATGTTTTTGAGAGCTGATTTAGGTTACAGAAGTTTTTGCATTCGTACTCCAGTGTATTATATCTAGAATGAAAGCTAACAAATTGGAAAACCTGAAAAAATTGATGTGTGTGTGTGTGTGTGTGTGTGTGTGTGTGTGTGTGTGTGTTGGGTATCTGCCTCAATCACTTTTGATGCTTCTTTTTGAGAAAGGGTCTCCCATGAAGCCCGAGCTTGCTGATTTGACTAGACTAACAAGATGGTAAGTCCTTGCCTCCTGAATGCTGGGGTTATAGGCATGCACGCCATACCTGGCTTTTGCCAGGGTGGTGGGATCTTACCTTAGGTCCTCAGGTGTGCATGCACAGCAAGCATGTTCCCAATTTCACCATCTCCTTAGACCCAAGTGCAAGACGCAGGCCTCAACCCGTGTTATTCAGGCCAGAATTCCAAGAGCTTGGAGGTTCTTCCCTGTGCAGGGAGCCCTCAGGGCATTGCTGAAGTGGTTGCTGAAAGACTTATTTTGTTCCTCATGATCAAGATGGCTCTTTGGGTGCTCTACTAAGCATATCTGATAACCAGGAGCTCAGAGTTCAAGAGTTACACTTGGGGACAGAGACCTGGGCATCGGAGGCTGAGGGGAGGCTGAGGGGTCGGTGATTCTGGCAGCACAGGGTCATTCCTATGTGCTGACAGAGACTCTCAAACTTGAACTTTTATTTCCAAACAGTGTCATATGTCTTGTCCCAGAGGGGCTTCTGAATAAATTAGGAAATGTTCAAACCACAACTTTAAACTTATTTCCCATAACTAGATTCCCTTCCAGCACATTTTGTGCATGCTGTGGGGAACATGGTAACATGAAACATTGATTTGCAAAATGTAAGCATTTGAACCCTGTTTTCTGTAACTTTGGATTGGAATTGCTGACTTTATTTACAATGACAGTAGCCTCAAAAAATAAATGACCTGAATTTTTCTTGACCTCTGAGAGGACTTTGTTTCAAATAGTGATTTCTGGGGGCACAATATGCTAATTGATTTTTTTTTTTTCCGAGATAGGGTCTCACTCTGGCCCAGGCTGACCTGGATTTCACTATGTAGTCTCAGGGTGGCCTCAAACTCAAGGCGACCCCTCTACCTCTGCCCCCCTCAAGTGCTTGGATTAAAGACATGCGCCACCATACCACCACACTGAGCCTAATTGATTTAATAGATATAATTTCCTAAGTGTTAATAAGGTTGACAAGATCAAATCATCCTGCCCCATTCAATCACAAAAGACCTTCAGGTCATATACAGGTGGCTCACCCTCCCAAAACTCTCAGAGAAAGTGGCTCAACTATCTACCTTAGTCTTAGATGAGATCAGAATTTTCAGTTCATTTCTGGGATGGTATTTTGGATTTTTGGAGTGGAGATGTGTGTGTGTGTGTGCGTGGTGTTTGCATGCTTGCATGTATATGTGTATGTGCATGCATTCCAGTGTGGTTTTGACAGATGAAGTGGAGAGGGGTCAGAGTAACACGAATGGCCTTTCAGCATAACAGTCCAGACGTGGCCGGTGAGCACAGCAAGGAGCTGGGACGGCGGGACGCTTCCCAGGGCATTCACAAACCATGGCTCCGCTTGCCCTCACCCACGAGGCAATGCCTTCCGGGAGGAGCGTGGTGAGCTCCCACAGAACCCTTCCTGCTGCTGCTCTGCTCCTCTCACCCAGGCTTTGCTCGTCCACATCTATGGCCACAACAGTTCTCTAGCACCCATACAGAGATGTCCATTTCTAGGGACAAGACTCTGTTTTCCTGGGCCTCTTTCTCTCAAGAGGAAAGAAGCCTTCATTTTCTTGACCCCAACAAGGCCACTTGCTCACTCCTCGGCTGTCCCCAGTGAGAGTGAGATTGCCAAGGGTTCCTTGGGCTCGAAGGAGACTCGGGCCATGGATCGTCACAGGTGGGTGGTGAAAGAGCAGAGTGGTATTTGTTTTGTTGCTGAGCACACAAACCTGGCCTTTGAGGCCATCAGAACTGATTGACTCTCCCGCAACACCCGCCCCGCCCCCAGCTTTTGTGTGGATGAATATGTGTGTGCCATAGGTGGCCGACTGCACTCGAGCGTGCTTAGCTGGAGCTGACTCTCCCCTAGACAATGTGGCTGCTGGGCAGAATTTGTTCAGTGAGCACTTGGATTATTGAGTTTCACTGAACTCCCAAGGGAATTGAAATGGTTAATTCAGAGATCAAAGCGCATGCGCGCGCGCACACACACACACACACACACACACACACACACACCTTTCTACCTACAGAGATGCCTTAGAACTCATAGTCTATAGCGAAGAGGAAGGAGCTGCACTGTGGACAAAATAAATAAATAAATAAATAAAGCAGAGTTTACAAGACTAGAGACACAGTTAGGAGGGGAGAAGTGGATTGGGATGTTAAGGAGGGCTTATGCTGGGTCCTAGTAGACTCAAAGTAGGATAAACAAGGACAGATTAGTCATAAGAAGAGAGAGAGCATCCTATCACGTGATGAAGTCACTTGAGCAGAAAACAAAAAACAAGGCTTGAAACATAGAGTCATTGACTTGGACTTTTAAAGGTTTTAGGTTGAAATTTCATATGCGCAAAGCTTAGAAATCGTTGCTGTTGCTTCAAGAGAAGGAAGGAATCCCTAGAGAGTTTCCAGCCACATAAGGGACCTCTTCTCCCTGCCTATACCCTATGTCCACTCATGGAGAGCAGAGCAGAGCCTGTCTGCTCAGGAAGACCAAGGAGTGGCCACAGTTCCCTGTCCCTCTTTGCCTTGTCTGGGTTCCCTGGTCACAGGACCAGTCAGTAGGCTCATGAGTGGGAGAAAGAGGGCTGAGGGTCATGTATGGCAGTCTCTATCTGGTGAGGGGTAGGCTAGTGCACATCTAGTATCAGAGCCCTTGACCTTGGGTGGGATAAACTCTTTAAAAAGAAGGAATTTTGAAAGTGGGCGATGACGACATGAATCACAATCCATCCAGGGAATATTTCCTGAGAACCTACTCAGAGCCAGGTATTCCGAGGGATAGATCCCAGACATTACCCTTGTGGCCTTCATGGATGGCTCTCTCCTCCGTGGAGAATCAAGATGTCTCTGAAGGGTCAAACAAATTCCACTCCACAGACCTATACTGTAGACAAGCACTCACTTGGAAACTCTGAGGTCCGATGGTACCAAAGGACAGAAGGGTTCTCACAGGAGTAAGAGCCGAAGGTGCTTCCGACTTTAAAGGAGCAGGGCCTGGCCTCAAGCCTGTTGGAATCCTGGGATCCTCAGGAGCCAGGCAGAGTGGAATGAACTCACTTGCCCCAGGGAGTAGAGCCTCAAGGTGAGGTGCCAGGCCCAGGCTGCTGTGTCGTCTCCCAGTTTTAGCTTCTCTGATCAGCCTGACACTTCCGTCATCTAAGCCTTTCTTCCAGAGCATTCAGAGCCAGAGGTAGAAATCCACTCAGCTGAGTACTTACAAAGAGATCTCCCTGCACACCTCTAAGAGTGTCTCACAATATCCGAGAGAGGCACAGGAAGGGAAATGGCAGCCCACAGGCGTGGTGTCTAAAAATCACATACTGCTACCCAGTATGGGGAGTGTGTGTGAAAGGGAGGCATGACAGCGGCTCTTGTCACTGCAGATGAGCACCAGACACCTGTGTCACACTTTGTGTCTGGATTAGTGGGTGGCTTGGGAATTGAAGCAAGGTCGGCACTCTTTGCAAGCAGTCACTGCTAACTGCGGAGCCATCTTCCCCGCGCCCGTAGCTTGTTCCCAGGTTCCACTGCTCTTCCCGGGCTCCAGTGGGCAGCTGGCCTCCATCGCCTCACGGTGGCCCTGCTCCTGTAATCGCACAGGCCTTGGCCTCGTACTGTGCTCACTCACTCACGTCTCTACCTCCCTTTATCTGGCCCAGCCTGTCAGCTCACACTCCAGACTTCCGAGCCAACAGCAATGGATTTATACTGGAACAACCAAAGTGGCTGAGCCGGTCTAGGGCAAGGTGGGGCAGACCTATATAAAACTCAGGACTCTTGTCACACTTATGACTTAGGAAGTCCCAAGGGCTATAGGAGTGCTATGTTAGGACTGGGAGTGGCATAGAGACAAAGGTCAAATATGCTTATTTTTACTTATTATTATTACAGTACAAAAAGAGAGCTGTCTCTATCCACTCTGGTGACTTCCGGTGCCCTTTGCCCTGCTTGCTGGGCGCTCCTTCCCCACACTCTACCATGGTTCACACACATGGTTCATGCGGTCTTGCGTGGCCTGCTCCTCCCAGGACTCTGAAGCTCAGTAAAGACAGGTACTAAATCTTTTACCATTCTTTTCTTAAAATATTTTAATATTTATTTGAGAGAGTTAGAAAGAGGCAGAGAGAGAGCAAATGGGCACACCAGCTCTAGCCACTGTAAACAAACTCCAGGCACGTGCATCACTTGTGCATCTGGCTTTATGTGAGTACTGGGGAATCAAACCTGGGTCTTTTGGCTTTGCCTTAACCACTAAACCATCTCTCCAGCCCATCTTTAGTATTCTGATCTCCAATATCCAGAACATTGCTCTTTCTATTTTTTTAAACAGAATCAAAATACTTGATTTAAAAATTGACAGGGCTAGAGAGATAGCTCAGTTAGTTAGAGGTGCTTACCTGTAAAACCTGATGACCCTGGTTTGATTCCCCAGTACCCAGGTAAAGCCAAATGAATAAAGTGGTGCATATCTCTGGATTTTGCAGCGGCAGAAGCCCTGGGTGCCTATACTCTCTCTCTCTCAAATAAATAAATAAAAATATTATAGTCCCGTCCTTCTCCCCCTCTTATCCCCTCTGAACCCTCACTTCTTTCCCATTATTCCTTCTTTTACATCGATGCCTTTTTTTCTCTCCTCCATCATCCATGACAGCCTGTTGGTGGGCCCAACATTATGCAGGTCTTCTGCAGATAGTGACAGTTGCTGCTGTTAAATTGTGACAAAGAATAATTTGTTTCTAAGAGCCAGCATTCCAAACACTCCTCCCCATTCTTTGGCTGCTCTTTCTATTATGAGCGCTCTATAGGAGTGGTCAGGTGAGTGGCTGAGTGACATCATGTCTGGAGGGTTTGGTAAAGATGCCATTGATTCCCCCCCCATACACCCACCTTTTTTTTTTTTTTAAA
Organism: Dipus sagitta; assembly: GCA_036346955.1. Taxonomy (NCBI): domain Eukaryota; kingdom Metazoa; phylum Chordata; class Mammalia; order Rodentia; family Dipodidae; genus Dipus; species Dipus sagitta. The sequence goes on from CM070783.1 coordinate 2,564,883, forward strand.
GAATCTACTTCACTCAAATTCTTGAAGTTTGTCATTCATAATGAAACTTTTCAATCATACCTGGATTTATGCTTAAGTGGTGATTTTTTTGTGTTAAAAATATTGTCATTTAGTTACATGCAAGGAGAGAGAGTGATAGGAAGAAGAGAGACAGAGATTGAGAGAGTGGGCATGCCAGGGACTCCAGCTCCTGCAAACACACACACCGCTGTGCATAAGGCTTTACGTGGGTACTGGGAAATAAACTCAGCTTGTCAAGCTTCGCAGGCAAATGCCTTAACTGCTGAGCCATCTACCCAGTCCCTAATGAGGTGTAATTTTATAGGCCCAGAGAACCTCAGTTTGGGACTATCCCCAGAAGGATCAATGCCATGTTTAGAGGGTTGACACTTTTAGAGGGGAAGACTAGATACTGAGTTCCAATGACTGATGATTTAATCAATCATGCCTAAGTCATGTGATTTCAATTTAAACTTCAAAGCTCAGGGCACTTCTGGAGTGGTGAGTCTGCCAATGCGTTGTGAGATGGTACACCTGGAGTGGGCCAGGAGCTTCTGTTCCCTCTCCTCAACACCCACTCTTTGTATGCCAGTTGGCATGCCTGGGTGACATCACTTAAAATAAATCCTTAAGTATGGGCTGGAGAGATGGCTTAGTGGTTAAGGTGTTTGTCTGTGAAGTCAAAGGACCTCTGTTCGACTCCCCAGGACCCACGTAAGCCAGATGCACAAAGTGGTGCATGTGTCTGGAGTTCATTTGCATTGGCTAGAGGCCCTGGTGTGCCCATTCTCTCGCTCTATCTTTGCCTCTTTCTCTCTCTTGCTCTCTCAAATAAATAAATATTTTTTTAAAAAAAGCAAACAACTAGAAATTAAATTGCTTGAACAAATCAAAGAATATAATGTCAGAAAGAATACCAGAGTAGGCTGGGGGGTGTATATATAGCCAGCAAAAAAATAAAATAAAAAATCCTTAAGTCTAAGTATAGCTCTTGCTTGTGTTCTATGAGTCTTTTAGAAAAATATTGATGTAGAGGCAAAAAGGAGGGAAGAGGGCCATAGGGAGCCCCAGACTTGTAGTTGGCAGGACAGACAGATGCAGTGGTAGGCTAGGTGCCCTGTCTGTGGCTGGCATCTGAGGGTGGAGCTATGTTCACTCTGTCCGAATTGGGTGGAAGACACCAAGAGAATTGCTACTGGCAAGTGATGTACCTTTATAGGGGTGCTGGGGAGGAGACACTGGGAGGCAGTGAGGAGGCACATCATGTAGATACCTGGAAGACATGGTTCAGGCTGAGGGGAGAGTAAGTCCAGAGACTCAGAAAAGAATGGGTCACATGTATTTCAGGGAAAGCAAGGAAACCAATGTGGCTGGACTACAGGTAAATGGGAGAAGGTGGATGAGATATTGTGTGACAGACTTGACTCAACCTGCACAATGTGGTTGACCATACAGCCAGACAATCTCTCTCATAATCATTGAATATAAAGCTCACACACAGTTTACTGAGGAAATTTTTGTTTTGTTTTGTTTTTCAAGGTAAGGTCTCGCTCTAGCCCATGTGGACTTGGAATTCACTATGTAGTCTAAGGGTGGCCTCAAACTCATGGCAATCCTCCTACCTCTGCCTCCTGAGTGCTGGGATTAAAGGTGTGTGCCACCATGCCTGGCTATTTTTTGTTTGTTTGTTTCTGAGGTAGGGTCTTACTCTAGCCAATGCTGACCTGGAATTCACTATGTAGTCTCAGCATAGCCTCAAATTCATGGCCATCTGCCTGCCTCTGCCTCTGCCTCTGCCTCCTTAAGTGCTGGGATTAAGTGCTGAGGAAATTTTGGTGAAAGCATAGCGTGAGACTCAAGTGTAAAGAAAGGGAGTAGCTCATTTATTCTGGGCTCAAATGGACATTGCCTCTCTCTCTTTGCTGCGTCTGCCTTTCCTGGGCCAGAGTGGAAGGTGAAGTTTCCCTAGTTTAGACCCAGCATCCTTTCCTTTGGTGGGAGGGACTGGCCAAGAGCTGGCCTGATGGCCTGATGAGCACCTTGGGTTTGTTTGTATCTCCAGGGCTAGGAGCAGGTGGGAGTGTGCATAGCTGACACCAGTGAGTGGTTAAAGTGGCGTCTCACAGACACTGAACACTTTGTGTCCTCATGTATATTTAGGGTGTAATGAATATTCAGTACATCATACATTTCATGTATATTTAGTGTATCATGAATATTTAGTGTTGTCATGATTTTTCTGTTCCCTTCTATCTAGGTTCACACATCCATGCTCTACTTACTTTATTCGTCTGACATATCTCCCAGGTATATAATTTAATTATCTCTGATTAACACATCTAATGATTTGCATAAATCTATCTCATTAAATATGTTGTATCATACAGCAGAATTGAGCATTCTCTATTCACCAAATGTCCACTGCCCAATACCCAAGAATGTGAGAAGGAAGGGAAGTGACACATGCCCGAGGCTCTTACACGCTCTGGTAGGGACATCATCTTCACTGCCAGGGATGAAGCTGCTGCCTGCTTAGTGAGCAGTTTAATCACGTGTGTGGAAGATCCCAGGAAAGGAGCAGAATTACCGAGTGGGTCTTGGCACAGTGGTGTCCTGCAAGAGGTGGAGAGGTCCATTCGTAGTGCTTTACCTTGCTGGCTAGCAGCCTGTTTGTAATTCTGGGAAGAAAAGAGAAAGAATCAGACAGAACAGGACAGGAAGGGTGGGCAAGTCTGACAGGACAAGGGTTAGCATGGAATGCAGACAGCCATCTCTGGAAGGACGTCTAATGGGGCAGGTTTGCAGGGTCGAAGAAGGTAAATTAATGTATTTTAGACCAAGAGCCAATGTTGTTTTCAAAATGCTTTTGTGGAATATACTTACTTTTATCTTTTTAAGTCCTGCTTGTCAGAAAAAAAAAAAAATTAGGGGAGTATTTTTTCCTTGTTTGTCTGTATAACATGGAAGTTATAACTGTGTTTTGCTTCTTTTATATTATAGAGATAGTCCTCTAGAAACAATTATAGAATTATGAAATGACTAGAATATACTATTTATGTTTCTGAGAAGTAAAATGAATGTATGAAAACATAAAACTAATTTTGTCGTTATTTTATTTATTTATTTACTTGCAAGCAGAGAGTGTCAGAGAAAAGAGAAAGAGAGAAAGAGAATGGGCATGCCGGGGCCTCTAGCCACTGCAAACAAAACTCCAGATACATGTGCCACCCTGTGCCCCTGTGCTTTACATGGATACTGGAGAATCAAACCCAAGTTGTCAGGATCTGCAGACAAACACCTTAACCACTGAGCAGTCTCTCCAGCCCCTTATCTTTATTTATTTATTTATTTATTTATTTATTTATTTTGGTTTTTTGAGGTAGGATTTCATTCTAGCTCAGGCTGATCTGGAATTCACTATGTAGTCTCAGGGTGGCCTCGAACTCTCCATAATCCTCCTACCTCTACCTCCATGCCTGGCTCTTCCTTATCTTTATTTTTAATCAAACATTGTTGTTTGCCTAGCAAATGTGGCATGTTATTGTCTTAAATGATTTTGACACATTGAGTAGCCAAATGGAAATAAATTAGTCTGCAAATCTGTATAATGCTTTACAACAAAACAAATTCCAGATAGACCAAACATTTAGTGAAATATCATAGTAATAGATGAGTGCCTCGGTATGTTTCTTTACACTTGGTGAAGTAGTACATCTGTATGTGGCATGGGATTCAGTAGCCAGAAGGAAAATATTGATAATTTGATTACATAAAAAAATTTAAGTTAAGCCGGGCATGATGGCGCACTGCCTTTAGTTCCAGCACTTGGGAGGCAGAGGTAGGAGGACTGCCATGAGTTCGAGGCCACCCTGAGATTACATAATGAATTCTAGGTCAGCCTGGGCTAGAGTGAGACCCTACCTCAAAAAAAATGTAAGTTATACTCAGAAAATAATATCATAAATAAAGTCAAATAGCAAATAAGGAACTGAGGGAGATATTTGGAACGTGTTCCTCAGACAAAGAGCAAATTTTATATTCAAATCATTCTTTAAAAATGTTAAGCCAGCCAAGTGTGGTGGCACACGCCTTTAATCCCAGCACTTGGGAGGCAGAGGTAGGAGGAGCACCGTGACTTCGAGGCCACCCTGAGATTACATAGTAAATTCCAGGTCAGCCCGAGCTAGAGTAAAACCCTACCTCAAAAAACCAAGAAAACAAAACAAAACAAAAAAAATGTTAAGCCAGGGGCTGGGAAGATGGCTCAGCAGTTCTAGGTGCTTACTTGCATAGCCTATTAGTCTGATTTCAATTCCCCAGCACCCATGTGAAGCCCAACACAAAATGATACATGTGCCTGAAGTTCATTTGCATACAAACACACATAAATTTTAAAAAGTATAAGTATTAAGCCAAAAACCTCACAGAAAAAATAAGCAAAGATAATAAAAGTTAGTTCACAGAAAAGGAACTTCAATGGCTGGAAGAGATATGAAAAGATGGTTATATTGTCAATGTAAAATACAAAACACTAGTTTTTGCATATTAATACGACAAAGATCAAATGTGAATGGAGACTTTACAATGTGAGTGAGACAACATATGAGAGATAAAATTGTCACCGTTTGTCAAAAATACGAATGTATTTAGCAATTTCCTTTCTGGAAGTGGTCCATAGCCTGTCTCGCTCAATTGAATAAGACACTGTGAAGAAATGTTGGTTGCATTGCTCAGCGTAGCTATGAGCTCCCTAAACACCATCAGTGCGGCCCAGTCATGGGGCAGCCACGTGTGCTCCATTGGAAAGGGTGGAATGGGCTCTTCAACACAGTCACATGCTGTGGCTGTCACAAGCACACTGTTAACAAATGAATTGCCTGGAGGTTACGTATAAGGTGCAAGAGTGTAAGCACATCTCTCCAAATAGATGAATCCATATTTACATGAACATTTACATATTTACATGTATGTGTGAATGTGTTGTGTGTTTGTGTTGTATGTGAATGTGTGTCTGTGCAGTATATTTATATTTGATAAAAATTCTGGGAAGTGAACCTTTCATTCTATTAGTAGTAGTAGTTAGTTATAGTGAATGAAAGTAAAACAGAGTGACTCAAAGAAGAAAGTGGCTCTTTTGCTAGTAAGTATAGTTGTGAATTAGTAGTGTGTGTGTGTGTGTGTGTGTGTGTGTGTGTGTGTGTGACGAGAATGTTCCCTGGTGTGCATGTGGGGTTAAAGGACAACTTTGAGGTATGTGTACTCTTCAACTTTCTTTGGGACAGGGTCTCTTGTCACTAGAAACAAATGTCAGTCTAGCTACTCCCCAATCTTCATATTCCTGGCTCCAACTCCCATTGTCATAGACCTGTTGGGATCACAGACTCAGGTGCCAGTTTGCATCTGGGTTCTAGGGAATCAAATTTGGGTTGGAAAGCTTTGCATGCAAGTGCCTTTAACTGCTGAATGATCTCCTCAGCCCCAGCCCTGTTTGATTCTTTTTCAATGACAGGCACGGATTGCTTACAAATAACTGATGTCTCTTCCACCAATAATAATAATAATATGTAGCACGATGTGTCATCTTCTCTTGCTATCACCATATCTACTTCCCTCATCCTACTTTAATTGATTTAGTATATCTTAAATGAAGGAAGACTGTGTGTTAGTTATAGAATCTTTCATAGTGATATTAATTGCTTTCAGATTTTTTTTTTTTACAAAGTTTGTCCTTGGCTATTAGTGCATAGTATTTTACTTTCTAACAATATGATTCATATTATCTTACAAGCTTAATGAAGAAAGCACTCAAACCAAAAGTTTTCATGTGTTTAAGGAGAAACAAACAAATAGATGCCTTCATTTATAACAGAGTAAGCACCCTCATCTGTACTTAGTATCTCAGAATTAAACTAGAGTATCAATTATGAAGCAGCCTGTGTAAGTTCTTTTATTTAACATCTTTTATTTTATTTATTTATGCCCACATTTGTGGTGAGTCATTCCACCTCAGGTAAGCTCATCTACAAACTCCCCACAGACATGCCCAGAAGTGTTCTCCTGGGTGATTCTGGATCGTGTCGAGTTGATACTAAGTATAGGCATCACAGTGGTGTCTGTGCTGCACACCCACACTTCTGATTCTTCCCCGATCCCAACAGCCAGGTCTTCATCTAGCCAGCCTCACTGCAGCTCGTTCTGGGATCTCAGTTCCCTTTGTGGCTCTTGGTCATCTTGAGGACATCCTCCTCCCTGCCTCCAGGCTACCTTCTTGTGGAGGCTCTGCTTGTCTTAGCTCCTGAGATCAGCATTTCAAATAACAAGTTTGTATGGTGTTCTCAGTATCCAAGCTTATAAAAGCAACAATAAGCACATTTTACTCATAGTCCTATCGACTGGTTGAGTCCCTAGGAAGAAATGTGATATTTGAACTAAACTGCCATTTTGTTTATGCCAGAAATTTTTATTCTCAGACTTAAACTTTTTCCATTTTGATTATAAAATTTGTTCATTATATAGTCATATATAACTAAGTGAAAATAGAAGATATGTCTCCTTATCTCTTTTCCTGACTCTTTTAATTGAAAATATACCATCCACACAAAACATTTCTCTATGTCACATATATATAAAAATAAAAATATAAATATAAATATATATATGCATATATATATGCTTAAATTCATGCCTTTAATCTTGTTGTTAATCATTTTTTTCATCTTTTCCTCTTCCCTCTTGCCCATCCTCCTGAAAGAATTTTTATGTGTGCAGTTAAGTTTTGTAAATTATGAGAGTAATTTTAACCTAAATATATGGAAATGACTTTTAGAAGGTAAGTGTACAGAAGCATTTCATCTTGAGCAGTCATTCTAATGCTGAAACAATTTCTTCTCCCGATGCTAACCATGAAAAGAAGTTGCCTTATTTTGCATCAATTTTCCTCCTTGGTAAGCATGCAGAGTCGTGTATGAAGTAAGAAGATCAAAGAAATTTATTTTTGGTAACCTAACTTCATGCTGAGTACTTAAATTAGACTCTCTTCACAGTCGCACCCCCAAACTCTCAATTTCTTGTGCCAAATAAAGAACGTACATAACTATTGTGGCCTGTGTTAGTCATCCGATTGAAAGGTTGATTCTCAAGAATATATAATTTGGATAAAATAGTCGTTGGCATAGTTTGTAGCTTCAGAGTTTTAAGATAACAAGGAGCTATATGGGAAGGGTTATCCAGCATCAGAATTACATGAGGGGAAAAGGAATGGGAGAAAAACAAAAGCTAAATAGTGCTGCTCTTTGATGGGAGAGGGGCCTGCTCTTCAGTGGGAGAGGGGCCTGCTCTTCAATGGGAGAGGGGCCTGCTCTTCAATGGGAGAGGGGCCTGCTCTTCAATGGGAGAGGGGCCTGCTCTTCAATGGGAGAGGGGCCTGCTCTTCAATGGGAGAGGGTCCTGCTCTTCAGTGGGAGAGGGTCCTGTACTTTGATGGGAGAGGGTCCTGCTCTTCAGTGGGAGAGGGTCCTGTACTTTGATGGGAGAGGGTCCTGCTCTTCAATGGGAGAGGGGCCTGCTCTTCAATGGGAGAGGGGCCTGCTCTTCAATGGGAGAGGGTCCTGCTCTTCAATGGGAGAGGGTCCTGCTCTTCAGTGGGAGAGGGTCCTGTACTTTGATGGGAGAGGGGCCTGCTCTTCAATGGGAGAGGGGCCTGCTCTTCAATGGGAGAGGGGCCTGCTCTTCAATGGGAGAGGGGCCTGCTCTTCAATGGGAGAGGGTCCTGCTCTTCAATGGGAGAGGGTCCTGCTCTTCAGTGGGAGAGGGTCCTGTACTTTGATGGGAGAGGGTCCTGCTCTTCAGTGGGAGAGGGTCCTGTACTTTGATGGGAGAGGGTCCTGCTCTTCAATGGGAGAGGGGCCTGCTCTTCAGTGGGAGAGGGTCCTGCTCTTTGATGGGAGAGGGTCCTGCTCTTCAATGGGAGAGGGTCCTGCTCTTCAGTGGGAGAGGGGCCTGCTCTTCAGTGGGAGAGGGGCCTGCTCTTCAATGGGAGAGGGTCCTGCTCTTCAATGGGAGAGGGTCCTGCTCTTCAGTGGGAGAGGGTCCTGCTCTTCAATGGGAGAGGGTCCTGCTCTTCAATGGGAGAGGGTCCTGCTCTTCAATGGGAGAGGGTCCTGCTCTTCAGTGGGAGAGGGGCCTGCTCTTCAATGGGAGAGGGTCCTGCTCTTCAATGGGAGAGGGTCCTGCTCTTCAGTGGGAGAGGGTCCTGTACTTTGATGGGAGAGGGGCCTGCTCTTCAATGGGAGAGGGGCCTGCTCTTCAGTGGGAGAGGGGCCTGTACTTTGATGGGAGAGGGTCCTGCTCTTCAATGGGAGAGGGTCCTGTACTTTGATGGGAGAGGGTCCTGTACTTTGATGGGAGAGGGGCCTGCTCTTTGATGGGAGAGGGTCCTGCTCTTCAGTGGGAGAGGGGCCTGCTCTTCAGTGGGAGAGGGGCCTGTACTTTGATGGGAGAGGGGCCTGCTCTTCAGTGGGAGAGGGTCCTGTACTTTGATGGGAGAGGGGCCTGCTCTTCAGTGGGAGAGGGGCCTGTACTTTGATGGGAGAGGGGCCTGCTCTTCAGTGGGAGAGGGTCCTGTACTTTGATGGGAGAGGGTCCTGTACTTTGATGGGAGAGGGGCCTGCTCTTCAATGGGAGAGGGTCCTGTACTTTGATGGGAGAGGGGCCTGTACTTTGATGGGAGAGGGGCCTGCTCTTCAGTGGGAGAGGGGCCTGCTCTTCAGTGGGAGAGGGTCCTGTACTTTGATGGGAGAGGGTCCTGCTCTTCAGTGGGAGAGGGTCCTGTACTTTGATGGGAGAGGGTCCTGCTCTTCAATGGGAGAGGGGCCTGCTCTTCAGTGGGAGAGGGTCCTGCTCTTTGATGGGAGAGGGTCCTGCTCTTCAATGGGAGAGGGTCCTGCTCTTCAGTGGGAGAGGGGCCTGCTCTTCAGTGGGAGAGGGGCCTGCTCTTCAATGGGAGAGGGTCCTGCTCTTCAATGGGAGAGGGTCCTGCTCTTCAGTGGGAGAGGGTCCTGCTCTTCAATGGGAGAGGGTCCTGCTCTTCAGTGGGAGAGGGTCCTGCTCTTCAATGGGAGAGGGTCCTGCTCTTCAGTGGGAGAGGGGCCTGCTCTTCAATGGGAGAGGGTCCTGCTCTTCAATGGGAGAGGGTCCTGCTCTTCAGTGGGAGAGGGTCCTGTACTTTGATGGGAGAGGGGCCTGCTCTTCAATGGGAGAGGGGCCTGCTCTTCAGTGGGAGAGGGGCCTGTACTTTGATGGGAGAGGGTCCTGCTCTTCAATGGGAGAGGGTCCTGTACTTTGATGGGAGAGGGTCCTGTACTTTGATGGGAGAGGGGCCTGCTCTTTGATGGGAGAGGGTCCTGCTCTTCAGTGGGAGAGGGGCCTGCTCTTCAGTGGGAGAGGGGCCTGTACTTTGATGGGAGAGGGGCCTGCTCTTCAGTGGGAGAGGGTCCTGTACTTTGATGGGAGAGGGGCCTGCTCTTCAGTGGGAGAGGGGCCTGTACTTTGATGGGAGAGGGGCCTGCTCTTCAGTGGGAGAGGGTCCTGTACTTTGATGGGAGAGGGTCCTGTACTTTGATGGGAGAGGGGCCTGCTCTTCAATGGGAGAGGGTCCTGTACTTTGATGGGAGAGGGGCCTGTACTTTGATGGGAGAGGGGCCTGCTCTTCAATGGGAGAGGGTCCTGTACTTTGATGGGAGAGGGTCCTGCTCTTTGATGGGAGAGGGTCCTGTACTTTGATGGGAGAGGGTCCTGCTCTTTGATGGGAGAGGGTCCTGTACTTTGATGGGAGAGGGGCCTGCTCTTCAATGGGAGAGGGTCCTGTACTTTGATGGGAGAGGGTCCTGCTCTTTGATGGGAGAGGGTCCTGTACTTTGATGGGAGAGGGGCCTGTACTTTGATGGGAGAGGGGCCTGCTCTTCAGTGGGAGAGGGTCCTGTACTTTGATGGGAGAGGGTCCTGCTCTTCAGTGGGAGAGGGTCCTGTACTTTGATGGGAGAGGGGCCTGCTCTTCAGTGGGAGAGGGTCCTGTACTTTGATGGGAGAGGGTCCTGCTCTTCAGTGGGAGAGGGTCCTGTACTTTGATGGGAGAGGGGCCTGCTCTTCAATGGGAGAGGGTCCTGTACTTTGATGGGAGAGGGTCCTGCTCTTTGATGGGAGAGGGTCCTGTACTTTGATGGGAGAGGGTCCTGTTCTTCGATGGGAGAGGGGCCTGCTCTTTGATGGGAGAGGGTCCTGCTCTTTGATGGGAGAGGGGCCTGCTCTTTGATGGGAGAGGGTCCTGCTCTTTGATGGGAGAGGGGCCTGCTCTTCAATGGGAGAGGGTCCTGCTCTTCAATGGGAGAGGGGCCTGCTCTTCAATGGGAGAGGGTCCTGCTCTTCAATGGGAGAGGGTCCTGCTCTTCAATGGGAGAGGGTCCTGTACTTTGATGGGAGAGGGGCCTGCTCTTCAATGGGAGAGGGTCCTGTACTTTGATGGGAGAGGGGCCTGCTCTTCAATGGGAGAGGGTCCTGTACTTTGATGGGAGAGGGTCCTGCTCTTTGATGGGAGAGGGTCCTGCTCTTCAATGGGAGATGGGCTGCTTTTAAAAGCATCTTTTACACCACATGATTTTCTACCTTCCACACTAGTGGTGGAGCTCAAAGGACTCATGAACTCTTCTAAGAGGCATTGTCCATGATGTGGTCACGTAGACATTTTTCTGGTGGCAAAGCTCTTTAGAGTTAATTGGATCCCAAAGATATCAATTAATGAAAAAGCATTACTAATATTTCTTATACTTTTCTTTGGCTTGGAGCTGGTCATTTGTTGCTATCTCTGTGAAGCCTTCAGTCCTCCTTTCGGCATTACTGCAGGGTTCCCAACAGAGCTTCCTCTCAGTTCAGTTTGCGCTAATGTGAAGGGAGCTCCACTGTTACTCCAGGAAGAGCACAGGCCTCGGGTGTGGCTGCAAGTATGGCCCCCCTCCTCCCCAGAGAGGGCTTCAGGGTGGGTGACTTACTAATTGTGAGCCTGTGACACTTAGATCTAAAGATTTACTAGACCTGTTGGATAAGTAGCAACTTCTTTTCAGCAAGTTGTTGAACAGATATAATATAAATCCAGGGTTCTCCATAAGATGAGGGTATTGTGGAAGTGAAGCTAACAGAAATAAAATAGAGCCAAGAGGGCAGGGGAGATGGCTCAGAGGGTAAAGTCCTTGCCATACAAATATGAAGCCCTAAGTTCAGATACTCAGTGCCCATGTAAAATCTGGGCATGGTGGTACATGGCTGTAACCTCAGAGACAGGAGAGATCCCTAGACCTCACTGGCTAGCTACTTTAGTTGAATTTTGTGAGTTCTAGGTTCAGTGTGAGATCTTGTCTCAAAACAGGTGGAGGATAGCTAGATGTAGTGGCTTACACCTTTAATTCCAGCACTTGAGTGGCAGAGATAGGAGGATCGTTCTGAGTCCAAGGCCAGCCTGGGACTTGGGAATGAGTTACAGCTCAGTCTGGGCTGGAGTGAGGCCCTACCTTGAAGAAAACATTTATGTGGTAGAGCTGGAGAGATGGCTCAGTGGTTAAAGGTGTTTGATTGCAAAGCCTGACAGCCTGGGTTCAATTTCCCTGTATTCATGTAAACTCAGATGCACAAAATGGTGCATGCATGTGGACCTCATTTTTAGTGAAAGGAGAGCCTGTCATATCCATTCTCTCTCTCCCCCTTTCTCTCTCCTTATAAATAAATGCATATAACATATGTACATATAACACATATACACATGCAAAAAAAAAATGGAGCCAAGAAAAGCAGGATGGCAAGCAGGACCTATCTTTGAGCCACAGAATCCATTAACATCTAATACTGTCTCCTTCTGTACTTTTCTGGTTATGGAGACCCTAAATAGTCTCTCCTCACACCACTGTATCTTTGTTCAAATGAATATGAGTTGGAATTTATGTCACTTCAGTAATGGAGTCTTGGCAGTTTCATGTGGTGTTTCATGTAGTGTTAGAGTGTGTGAGAGAGTGTAATTTCTATACAATCTGGTGTGCATAGCGACACAAGGGGCAGGTTGAAGGACATAATTTACTCCAGTTCATGGTCAAGGCTGCTTTTGTTTTAGAGACAGAATCTCACTCTGTAGCCCAGGCTGGCCTTTAAGTGACTCTCTTGCCTCAGTTGCCTAGGATTACAGGTACAAGCCACCATGCTCAGTGACAGTTGTAAAATACATTTTGAGAGCTATGTAACAGGCTGGGAAGCAGTCTAATGTTGCCCAGCCTGTTGGTCTCTTATGATGTATTCAACAAACTGCTTCCCCCAAAAAACAATATAGATAGATGATAGATGGATAGCTAGATATGTAGATGATACACAGATAAATAGATAGATAGATAGGTGATATTATTCAATAGATGATAGATAGGTAAATAGATAATGATAGATAGATAGATAGATTAGATAGATACATGGATACATAGATAGGTAGATAGATAGAGAGATGATATATAGAGATATGTTAGTGAGATTTATTGATAGATAGATGATATATAAGTAGGTAGATAGATAGGTGATAGATAGATGATAAATAGATACATAGATTACACAGATATATAGATATGTAGATGGAGAGGGCTACCTCATTGGCTTGCTCACCAGCCATTATAGCTTATATTTTATTCTTGACCTACTAGGTTTTGCCCTTGACAAAAAATGGCTTCCTACCAAAAAGAACTTTCATATCCATTAATCTTCATTTGATATCATTAGAGGGGCATGTGGACAGTCCTGTGCTGCTTTGTGACCCCAAAAGAGAGTAGAAGAAATGAGATGAACTGTGGGCATGTAGCTGTGGCCTCTGGGCTTGTCTTAGTGCTTTCATTTGCAATAATTGAGAGTGCTTGCTCTGTATAACCCAGTGAAGCTGGGAGATAGAAAAAAGAATAATTTTGAAAAATCCGCTCATAGTTCTAACAAAGTAGTTTCTGTTACCTAAGTTTCAGTCACCACAAAGATGGAAAAATTCTTGTATGTACTCCAGTCCTTTTACAATTTTTGAAAAAAAATCAATACCATATTCACAGTAATGTTTGCTTGTATAAAATATTGATTTCAGACACATTCCTTGGAGTCCTTATGGAAAAGTGCCCATCTTAATCATCAGACGCCTTCTAATCGCCTTGCCTTGCCGCTTATGGAAAGAGGAATGGAAGGACAGCTAGGAGCAGAGCTGCATAGTTATTTTATAACTGGCACTAACAAATTTCGCCAATTACAGAGTCCATTCTGTAAGCAATGAATGTGTGGCTCCCAATTAATCTAGAGCACCTCCAGGCAAGGTCTAAATCAGCTGGATACAGCTAAAGCAATTTGCACACAGCTAAAAGCAAATTGGAAAATAAGCATTCCATGCTACTACCTATCTTTCCAAGCCAAAGACACAATCAGTATTCTAACAGCAGCCTTCTGTCATGTTATCTGCAGCTATCAATTTTAATTATAACAATTATTGATTAGTTAGGAAAGTTCAAGGAATAACTGGTGCTTTGGGTTTCCCTCCTGGACCCTTAAGTGGTACTGCTGTGAGTCCTTCTTAGACGCTCCTCCTGGTGTCTGCCCACTTCTTATTTCTACCAGCCCTTTCCCACCAAATGTGTGGTTTCAAGTTTTCAGTTTGGCTTGGGGTCTGCTCCAGCCTGAAACCAAGCTTGGCAAGAATTTTATTCCTAATCACAGAAGGTAGAGACAATGGGTAAAAAGGTAGCTTGGTTTTTAGAATTTGGAGTTCATGCGTCTAGTGGTGTTCATATCAGTGAAGAAATGAACAAGGAAATTCACTAAGGGGAAAGGAAAATAGACCACGATGGAAGTAAAAGGAGAAAAATGGTCAGCATATTGTTAGATGTAACATGCATAATCATGTGGCGTAGTGGATGAAGGAAAGCCGGGCATTGGGGTGGAAGCGTCTTTGTTCTGAGATCACTGCTACACTTACTGGCTGTGGCACTGTGGGCTCGACCAGATGGCACTGCACATCTGTGAAGTGGGCACGAGGAAGATGATGGCAATGCTGTCTTCACTGGCCAAATTTACTCCTTAGATGGAGGGAGTCACGAGTGAGGAGACAAACACATGGTGCGCTCCACCTGAACGGCTTCTGCAAGGAGGTGAGGACCACGGTGGCTTTCCCACGACAGGTCGGTCATCTTTGTTGGATTAACCACATTCTCCTCTGAATCTGTTTTCTGTCAGATTGTACATGAGGGTAGCCCTACAGAGGCAGGTACATGTAGAGATGATAGATAATGAAATAAACTCATCTGTCACGTTATGAAGTAGATGCATCCCAGAAAATGTGGCCGCCAGGTGAGTTTTGGTAAAGCCAATCCCACTTCCCTGTTATGTTATTATGAAATCAGATGTATATCAGTGGAGAAGAATTTACCAAGATACTGACTGAAAAGTTCTTCATAGGACAGCAGGAGTTACTTTGAATTGTGTTCAGAATTTCTGCAGTATCTGGCATGACGTTTCCACTCTGGGAATCATCTGGAGCCCATCTTTGCATAGAAAGTTGGTTAATGCCCAAGAACGGTCAACAGCTGGCAGATTAAGTTCCACTTTTCTTTTGGGCCAGGTGTTTGCAAAGTGCTAGAAAGTCTGTGCTGATCACTTTCGGAATCTAAACACAGAGGTGTGCTGGGTGTATCCGTAGAGAAGAAGCCAGGGCACATTCGGTGGTCCAGGCCCCGGCTCTCATAAAGGCACTGCTGGTGGTCTATGATATCCCAGAACAGGCTTTAACCCAAGAGCTAAGCATGGATTCAGATTTATTATTAGCAGCAATAACATGTAGCCTCATTTTTTTTTGAAAACTGGTCAAACATCAAATAATTAGTCTCCTTGTGTTACTTCTTTTAAATGTTTATTATTTATTTATTTATGAATGAGAGAGAGAAGGAGAAGGAGAGAGAGAGAGAGGGAGGGAGGGAGAGAATGGGCATACCAGGGCCTCTTGCCACTGCAAACAAACTCCAGACACCTGTGCTACTTTGTGCATCTAGCCTTACATGGGTACCGGGGAATTGAATTCAGGCTGTCAGGCTTTGCAGGCAAGCACTTTAATGGCTTAGCCATCCCTCCAGCCCTTGTTTCTTCTTTTAGAATGAATTACACATTTGAGCTATCTCAGATTAAGCAATTTCACACCTCCTTTTCTCTGTTGGATAAAATTACACTGTCTACCTCCATTCCTAGATTCCAAAACAGCTGCAAATGTTGTATGTCTTAACTATCATCTCTGGCCCCTTGTCCTCAGCTTCGAGGTCTGGTGTGTGACAATTTGTAACATTGTTTCCCATGCAGCCTACCAGGAGACTATGTCTCTTTGGTCCAGAACCATGGGAGTCTGGAATACTCTGCCTTAGATGATACTTGTATTCAGCCCAGGTCCCTGCCTGCCTCTGCTATACCTCCTCTCTTTATACTGAATAGATATCAATAAATTTGTTGTAAATAAACAAAAAGAAGAGACAAGAAATTGTCTTGGTTCTTGAATATCTATTTTTTTTTTTTGTATATTACTAGAACCAATTGCAAATTGCATGGGATACAATCTGCTTTTTTTTTTCTTTCAGTCTAGAAATGTATGATCTACTGCAGTATTTTGTTCTATATCATAGAATGAGATTTGAAAAGTAAGGTTTATATGATTGCTAGCAAGTCTGACAGCATATTTCAAGGGATTCTATTTATTACCATAGTAAACATTTAAATTAAATACCAGAGTTAATAGATTTGCAATGGTGGTATGAACAGGAATTTCTAGATAATCCAGGGCCATTATTGCTTCATGCATGCTATTTGGATGTGTAAAATTAGTCATGATAGAAATATTTTAGAATACCACACTTTTAAAGGATCTCACTGCATTTTTTTTTTTTTTGCCTTTGAATCATTGCTTTAACTTACAAAGCAAACAAAACTATATTTTAATGTCTACCATTTAAGACATTTTTATGATTTGCTACATCTCAATCTACTAGAATTCTTTTTATGAACAGAGCAGGCACATAAACTTCCTTATTTGATAAGAGATATCTAGCAGGAGCTATACTTGAGTCAGGAATTTTCCTTGGATTATAGCTACCTCTAAAACTGCATGTAACTTTGGCCGTTGAATGTGGGGTGATGAAATGGACTCCAGTGAAGTATGCCTATTTTATAATTCGCAATATGACAGAGAATATGATGCAAGATTCATGAGGTTTGGTATATATAAAATTAAGAGAAAACATCAGCTAGAAATAGAGTCTATGTCCCTGTTCCTATCACTGGGCAAGTCATTTAACCTCAATGATGTGATATTCTCATCTATAGAATATGGTAGCCAAACACACTGGTACTAAAAAAACTTAAATAAGGTAATAGATTTTAAAGAATGAAATACTTAGTAAGTTTTATTTTATTCTATCCTATTTCTTATCTCAAAGTCACATCAAGAAGTGCATGAAAGAGTTAGGATCTCTCAACTATATCAAAAGTATATTTACAAACTTTCTCTGTATTCACATTCAGTCACTAAATAAAAAGAAAATTGAGCTTGGGTAATTTCATAATTTAAAAAAGTCAGGGCTGGAGAGATAGCTCTATGGTTAAAGTCACTTGGTCACAAAGCCTGAAGCCTGGGGTTCAATTCCCCAGTATCCATGTAAAGCCAGTTGCACAAGGTGGTACATGCATCTGGAGTTTGTTTGCATAGGCAAGAGGCCCTAGTTTTCCCAATTATCCTCTATCTCTCTCTCTCTTTCTCGTTCCTTGCAAATGAATTATATATGTGTGTGTGTGTGTGTGTGTGTGTGTGTGTGTGTGTGTGTGTGTATACTTGTTTTTTGGAGGTAGGGTCACACTCTAGACCAGGCTGACTTGGAATTCACTATGGAGTCTCAGGGTGGCCTTGAACTCACCATAATCCTCCTACCTCTGCCTCCCAAGTACTGGGATTAAAGGTGTGCGTCACCACACCCAGCTAAATAAAATATTTTTTAAAGGCAAAACCTTTACTCTAAGAGTTCCATCTAACCCAAACCATGGGAGTCCTAAGTCTGGACGAGTATCTTCAGTGATATTTTATCTTGGGCATAGTGTGATGTGCCTGTCAGGAGAGGACTTCCAGATCATCAGGTTTGCTCACCCACCTGGAGCTCACCTCTCAGCCTGACACATGGGTCTGACCATAGGAGAACCAAGCTCTGGGGAGGAGGGGACATTACACTGGAAGTTCATCTGCGGAGTAGGCTGGCCAGCTGTCGGTCTGGTTACCTTATTAAGTGTTTCTTTCTAGTTGGGCTATAAATAGGTCCCTTGTGGGTGAAGGCCAACCGTTAGAGATCCTCTACCTTGGGGAGCTTGCTGTCCAGGTTGTGCCTCCTTTGGTCCATCTAGAGTGGAGGCTATTGTCTGCCTTGCCTTCTGTTCTTAATTACTTGGAGTCTAAATAACCTCAGCCAAAAGGCTAATTTGAACCACTCATTTATAAGGTGTTAACAATCATTTCTCCTGGGCTTTTCTCATCTTAAGTCTGACTCATCAGTCTCAGTGGAATAAGTCACAATTAAACATCTTTGCAACAGCCATGTGCCCTGGTATTGGTAACTTCTGCAGTTACATCTCCCAGGGTTGCTAAGGAATCTACATGAGATAGAGGTTCCTATGCACTGGATTGGATCAAAGTTGGTATGGAAAAACCCTGCATTATAAGAGCTAGGGAGAAACTTGGGATAGTTTTACTGTAGACAAAAATTTAATGTATTTTTTCCATTTCTAGAAAATACCCCAGAAAAGAGTAAGGCCATATTTGAAGGTCATATAGGAGTTGACCGTAAGCATGATTCATTACAAGTTTATATTCTTCTCTCTCTAAAAGGAATAATGTCTCTATGCAGGCAACCTTCATAGTAAGTGTTTGAATTGTGCTGGAATTCTTGATTCTCAGCTGGTGCCAGGCTTCACCCAGCCTCAGCAATAAAGGGGCTCCTTTCCTTTCTCACCTCCCCTTATTTTTCCCTGTCTTTCCATCCTGCCTCACATATTTCCTGTTCTGTATAAAAATCTACTCCAAGGCTGGAGATATGGCTTAGTGATCAAGGTGCTTGCCTGTGAAGCCTAAAGACCCAAACTCTATTCCCCAGGTCCCACATAAGCCAGATGCACAAAGTGGTGCATGCATCTGGAGTTCATTTGCAGTGGCTAGAGGTTCTGATGTGCCCATTCTCTCTTTCTCTCTAGCTGTCTCTTTCCCTCTCTCAAGTAAAGAAATTAATTAAATATTTTTTAAAAACCTACTCTAAGCCAGGTGTCGTGGCACATGCCTTTAATCCTAGCACTCAGGGGGCAGAGGTAGGAGGATCACCATGAGTTTGAGGCCACCATAAGACTACACAGTGAATTCCAGGTCAGCCTGAGCTAGGGTAAAATCTTACCTTGAATCACGCTCCCCCCCCACAAAAAATAATAAAATCTACTCCAAATGGATCAAAGACCTTAATGTAAATCTGAAACTGTGAAACTGATAAAGGAAAAAGTAGGGAAAGCACTTGAGGATAGGGACACAGGCAAGGACTTTCTGAGTAGGACCCCAGTCACTCAGGAAGTCATGTCAACAATTAACAAAGGGACATTGTACAATTAAATTGCCTAAGAAAACAGCCTACAGAATTGGAGACAATCTTAGATGATTACTATCTAGTATATACTAAAAATTCTAAAAACAGCATAACAAGAAACCAAACAACCCAATCAATAAGTGGGCCACTGAATGAACAAAGAATTCTCCAAAGATGAACTTCAAATGACCAATAAACATATTCAAAGATGTTCAATTCCACTTAACTGTATTAGTTGCTTTCTGTGTTGTACAAACACCTGTACAAAAGCAACTTGGAAAGAAGGAAGGAAGGAAGGAAGGAAGGAAGGAAGGAAGGAAGAAGGAAGGAAGGAAAGAAAGATGGAAGGAAAAAAGGAAGGAAGAAAGGAAAGGAAGATGGAAGGAAAGAAGGAAGGAAGGAAGGAAAGAAAGATGGAAGGAAAGAAGGAAGGAAGGAAGGAAGGAAGGAAGGAAGAAAGGAAGAAAGGAAGGAATGAAAGAAGGAAGGAAAGAAGGAAGGCAGGCAGGCCTCATTTGGGCTCAGCATTGGAAGGTGCAGCCTACCATGGGGAGGCAGGCAAGGCAGCTGGCAACATTGCATCTGCAGTCCAGGAAGAGAGAAGAATGCTGGCACTCAGCTCACATCTTTTTATACTGTCTAGGACCCTCAGGTGATGGAATGATGCCCTGAACATTTGTGGTCAATCTTCTCACTTTAATTCAGAAACTCCTTCACAGATGCGCCCAAAGACTTGTTTCCAGGATGATTCTAAAGCTCACCAAGTTGAAACTCAGGCTTAACAATCACATTAGGCATCAGAGAAGTAAAACACAAATGCAGGCTAGAGATTCCCTCTCACCCTAGTCCGAGTGGGGGTCTTTAAGAAAACAAGTAGCAAATGCTGGTGAGGGTGTGGACAATGATCTCTTATGTGCTGCTGGTAGAAATGAAAATCAGTATGGAGGTTCCTCCACACATACATACACTGTTAAAATTAGGTCTTCCATATGACCTAGCTATAACACTGCTGGGTATTTACCCAAAAGACTCCATGTCAGCATATCACACTGATGTGGGAATTTGGCGAGTCACCTTCTCTCAGCCTTTGGATGTTAGTAACTCGGGAGCTCTGGAAGCTCTACAGTCCCACAACGCTGGCACTCGGTCAGTGAGCTTCTGGATTCCTGTCTTATAAATGTTGACAAATGAAATGCACAGACCATAGAGGGTGAGGTTTAGAAAGGTTTTATTATAAGGAGAACTTAGAGTTTCGGAGAATGAGAGTTTAGAGCTTCAAAGAAGGAAAGATCACAAGGCTCCTTCCCAGCTGGGCAGGAGCAGGGTTCCCAGAAAATAGGAAAGCCCACCCTGAGACCCAGATTAGGGTTTTTATGGGAGTGGGGGCTGAACAGTTGAACTCATCAGTTCAGTCCTGATGCCAAGTATCTAGGGTCAGATTTTCTGGGACAGGCTAATCTTCCCAGATATCTTAGTCCTTCCCAAAGTGCAAAACCTTCTCAGAAGTGGGTAATTATCTCTTCTAGGAAAGGAGAGCTCCATTAGGGAAGAAGAGATAAGGAAAGGCCAGGAAGACCTTTCAGACATTTTTTACCTCTAGTAAAATGGAATGACCCAGACTCTTCCCCTACAGGCCCAATGATGCTTCCCAGGTTTAAACTATTCCCTTTGGGAGTCCTGTTTCTCCTAAACTGCCTCAACTTCAGTGTTGTTTTTTTTTTTTTTTCAGCACTATTCACAATAACTAAGTTATGGAGCCAACATAGGTGTCCATCAACAGAAGAATGCATAAAAAATGTGGTATATTTACACAACAGACATTTTTAGTCATAAAGAAGAATAGAGTTATGAAATTCTGAGGTTTATGTAGAAGATAATGTTAGGTAAAATTAGTTTCAGAAAGATAAGTATGATGTTTTCCCACATTTTTGGTTTTTATATTTTATAAATAAAATTGTGTATGTACATATGACATGAAACTAGAGGTGAAACTGTCTAAGGGAACAAAGGGATTAACAGAAGGAAAAGAGGTGTGAAATGGAGAGTAGAGGGGCTACGGAGGGGGGTAATATGCTCAAAATACATTATATATACCTGTATAAAAATGTTCTATGTAACTCCTCATCATGTACAGTGCCTATACATTAAAAGAAAAGGGCTGGAGAGATGGCTTAGTGGTTAAGGTACTTGCCTGCAAAGCCAAAGGATCCCGGTTCAACTCTCCAGGATCCATGTAAGCCAGTTGAACAAGTGGGCACATGCATCTGGAGTTCATTTGCAGTGGCTGGTGACCCTGATGTGCCCATTCTCTCTCTCTGTCTCTCTTTCTCTCTCTCTAATAAATAAATAAATAAAATATGTTAATAAAAAATAAAAATAAAAAACAAGTACTCCTCTTTAAAATCATCAGCATTATCAGCTTGTGAGTTACTAAAAAGAAAGTCAATTAACAAGAAATCATTAATCATGACATAGGTGTATCGTAAACATTTTCTTTTCTAAAAAAATTTATTTTTGTTTATTTATTTGAGAGAGGGAAAGAGGGAGAGAGAAAGAGAGAGTGAATGGGCATGCCAGGGCTCCCAACCACTGAAAACAAACTCCAGACACATGCGCCACCTTGTGCATCTGGCTTATGTGGGTACTGGGGAATTGAACCGAGGTCCTCTGGCTTTGCAGGCAAGCACCTTAACCGCTAAGCCATTTCTCCAGCCCACCATTTTCTTTTAACTTGAAATATAAATGTAGAGTTGGAGAGATGTGTCCATGGTAAAAGCACTTGATTGCAAAGCTTGCTGGTCTGGGTTCAATTCCCCAGAGCCCACGTAAAGCTGGTCCCAAGGTGGCACATGTGTCTATGATCCCAATGCGCCTTTGACAATGGGAGGTGCAGTTAAAAGAACCCGAAAGCTTGCAGGAGCCAGACCTTCCTGCAGTGGGAAGAGATCTTTCTCATAGAAAGTAGAGCACAGATGCCTTGAGGCTGTACTCTGGTCTGTGCACATACACTGTAGTACATAGGTACTCAAACACATACACGCACACACAACAATAAAAAAAGGGCTGGAGAGATGGTTTAGTGGTTAAGGTACTTGCCTGCAAAGCCAAAGGATCCAGGTTTAATTCCCCAGGACCCACATAAAGCCAGATATACAAGGTGGCACATGCATCTGGAGTTTGTTTGCAGTGGCTAGAGGCCCTAGCATGCCCATTCTCCCTCTAAAATAAATAAAATAAATCATTTAAAAATAAACTTTTAGAATTCATATAAATATGCATTAATCTTATGCCTTCTGGCTCACTGACTTGATTTTTGTCATTTTTCTTACATGAGTCTCTTCATAGCATTTTTTTTTTGTTTGTTTGTTTCAATTTCTTTTAAAAGGAGCAGCAACTTTGAAAAAATGTTTGAATCAATCTAAGAAAAGTTACCTTAAACATGTATGCTATCCAAGCAATCATTTATGGTTTTCTCCCCCTCACCTATTTGACGACATTAACAAGAAAACCTGTTTTGAAGAAAATATATATATCTTCTGCCACTTTTATTTTGTCTGCTTTTTTAAATAAACTACATAATCATAATAACCAGGATACCTGTTCTAAACAGGTTTTGGAGCAAACAAAATTTGTTCTTGGTAAGTATATGATATAATTGATCGAACAGACTCACTGAGCTCTCTGCTTAGAAAGGTCCTGTTAGCCATGAAAGGAGCCATGTGTGTGTGACGACTAACGTCGGGACTGGGAACTGAACACCGCGTGCAGTTGTTAGCTGGGGATCAGCTGACGAAGTGTCCCACGTATTGTCAAGTTACCCACGGCAGGAAGGTGTCTTTGTTTCTGGAAACTCTAAACAATACCCTCAGTCTGAAGAGGTGGCTGATCCTCTGGGCGCCTCTCTCCGAGGTGGGCGTGTGGGGAATGTGGCTGGAATCAAGCCTTGTCACTGGACCAGCGACTCAGGCCTTGGGAAAGGTGGCTCTAGTCTGCTATCCATTTTAAAAATTCCACGGGGTCTTTTAAACTTTTGTTTTTAACAGAGACTTAAAATTCACATATGCAAAAAATCAAGTGAATACCTTTATGGGCATCTGATTTTCATGGAGAATTTCCACAGTAACATATGACTTACAGAGCAGTGTCCAATAATAGTGGCCAATCTGCCCATAAAACCACAATGTAATGGTGTACAGTGTTCAACTGTAGGAACCTTATTCTTGCAGGAGATATTGTGATCTCACATCTTTTAATCTACCATGCCAAATGTAGTCATTCATTAAATAGCATTACTCTGGGCAGCAAATCATGATTTATTGAGAAAAAGAATCATTAAAAAAACAGTGTTACTCCATTCATAATTGGAAAAGAAAAGAAAAAAAAAAACTATTTCTGAACTAGTGTTCATCTGTGAAACAATGTTATGAGGTCATGGCCTGTGTGAACAGCCGTGGTCAGAGCCCTCAAACATTTAAAAATCTAGCACTAACCCAAACCCAAGTGAACACCATTCTAAGATTCTTGAAGACAGGCTTCTCCTTTAAAAATCCAAGCCCAGTCATTTAGCACATGGTTTTAGATGTCCATGGTGTGTTGCATAATCAGAGGTTTGGATTTCACTGGCATGCAGAACGGGGTCTCTGAGGGCTCCCCCGGGGCTCTGAGCACAGGTCTGGAGCAGCCTTCGGGGCCTGGCCCTGGCACTGCTGTCTCTGGGAGTTCGGAAACATTGTACAAAGCAGCCCTGAGCTCTGGCGCGCGGACGACTTGTTTTTCCAAAGGAAAGCAGGCAGGCATGACTGTGTGAGCAGCGGACGTGGGTGTGAACGTCCTCGGGCCTTCCTAAGGCCTGTGTCGGGTCGGGGCCGCAGTCTCTACCGAGCAGGAAGCCTTTCTCTGTGCCGACACAGCGCCTGCTGTCTGCCCACCTTTTCCCATTCTCCACCGTTGCCTCTTCCTTGGAGTGAATGTGAAGTAATGCCGGACTTCACGTCCTTTGCGTGTCTTCCCCACGATGGTCGGCAGAGGCAGGGCTAAAGATGTTTGCACACCCAGAAAATAACCCAGCACACAGGACTAAGTCTGAACTGCTGACTGGTACTGGGAAGAAGCCACACATAAGAACGGTGCACAGAGCTGGAGAGATGGCTTAGCGGTTAAGCGCTTGCCTATGAAGCCTAAGGACCCCGGTTCAAGGCTCCATTCCCCAGAACCCACGTAAGCCAGATGCACAAGGAGAGGCACACGTCTGGAGTTTGTTTGCAGTGGCTGGAGGCCCTGGCGTGCCAACTCTCTCTCTCTATCTGCCTCTTTCTCTGTCTGTAGCTCTCAAATAACTAAAAACAAACTTTTTTTTTTTTTTAAAGGAAGATGCACATAAGAATATTTGGTTTTGTTTTATGTAACTTGCATGGGAGCCTAGCTAAACATGTAATTTGAATTAATGATAAAATTCATGTAAATAATAAAAAAGGTCCCCAAAGCAAAAGCTTTCATTTAGTAAAACTAATTACCTTTGTGTCAGACCTTCATTTTAAAACTGTTTTATTATAAACAGAACATTAATTATTGAATTATATTTAAATTCTTATGAAATAATAATTTAATTGCTAAATTTATATGGTGATGATTAATTTCCTTATTCTTTTAGCTTCTGCACACGCTGTAGAATTATGAATAATTCTATAGATTAGATGAGAAAGGTAGAGACAGTAGGGTGACTACTCTAGCCAGTTCCGCTCACAAAACGTTCCAGGCCTTTATCATTGTTTCAGCAGATGACTTGAATGATAAGGAAATGCTTTATTTCTGCTGGCTTGCTTGGAAACAGAATGGCATCGCTCTGTCTGGGTCCATGGGGCTGACGTCACCATCTTTTTCTGGACCCTCGGGCTCACTTCTTGGCCCCCACGCTGAAGGGAAAGGAGGAGCTCAGGTTGCGCATGCACACCGGAGGGTGGGGTTGGTGATTGCGCGTTGCTTCTGAGCTCCCCGGAATGCCATGCACGTAACCCTCTTCCCTTTCTCTCTTCTCTCCCCGTTGCAGCTCCCGACAGAACCAAGGAGAGCTGAACTGTGTTTTTGTTCTGCTGTGCCACTCCGGCTGCCTGTCTTGTGGGAACTCGCATAGCACTCTGAGCGCCCATGGGGGCCGTTGGGGAAGAAACCACTCAGGGCCTCTCCATGTTCTCTTCACGTATTGTCTGAAGACACCACTAGCTTCGTCATAGAGACTTGCCTTTAATCCTTATTTTTTCTTTACTCTTTGATAATTTTATTTTCTTGGGGGGGGGTTCAAAGTAGGGTCTCATTCTAGCCCAGGTTGACCTGGAACTCACTGTGCAGTCCCAGGTTGACCTCCAACTCACAGCAATCCTCCTGCCTTTGCCTCCAGTAAAGGTATGTGCCACCATGCCCAGCCTCTCTTTGATAATTATAATAACATAATAGCATTATGCAAATAAAATAGAGGAAAGCCCCATGCCCTTTAATAAAATAATTTCAACACAGTTGGTGTTATTTTTAAATCTGTTTTTCTCAAGTATCTTTTTTAAAAAGTAGATTTATTTATTTATTTGAAAGAGATAGGTGGAGCAGAGAGAAAGAAAGAGGCAGAGAGAGAAAGAGAGAGAGAGAGAGAAACGAAGTCTAGGCTCATACCCCACCTTGTGCATCTGGCTTATGTGGGTCCTGGGGAATTGAACCTGGGTCCTTTGTCTTTGCAGGCAAGTGCTGTAACCAAGCCATCTCTCCAGCCCTCAACTTTCTTTTATATTTATTAATGAATTTTCATGAGTGTGTGTGCATGTTCGTGTGTGGGGGTGAGCATCTATATGTATGCACTTGGAGTCCAAAGGACAGTCTTAGATGGTATCCTCAGGAATTCTGTCCTCCATATCTCTGAGACAGAGTCTCTCTCTGGCCTGGCCTTACCAGCTAGACTGGCTGGACAGCAAGTCTCAAGGCACTCCCCCCCAGCCCTGCTATTACAGGCAAATGCTGCCACAGCCAGGGTTTCAATGTGGGTATGGGGGTCTGAACTCAGATCCTCATGTTTATGAGGTGAGAACTTTACCAGCTAAACTATCACCCCAAGCCCCGTGCCCAGCCTTCATGACCATCATTTAAAGTAGATATTTAACAGCTCATGTAATAGATGCTCTATTATTTAAGAAATCCTCATATTTCTTTAAAAAATTGCTTTACTTTCTTTCACAAGTATAAGCACCACTATGCTATATTACCATAAATTCTATTGTGATTACTATGTGATGTGATAATATGTAAATATCGATCATGTAATATTTGATTTTTATGAATTCACATCACTTTCTTCTAACTGTTAAACTATTGAGACTAGACACCCAGAGGCAGACATGCTGAGTCAATGGGTATGGACACTTAACATCTCTCCATACACATGACAGTTTGCTCACTATAAAGACTACACCAATTTATATGCAGGAATCATAAATAGGCATTACAGATTCAATCCAGACTCTGAGCCAGTGCATGTTTCGGCCTGAGGAATGGCCCAGATGAACACTACTGGTCTGCTCCATGTTCTTTAAACAAGAGAAGATTGGCTGCGGGGATGAACTTGAAGTGATTATCAGGAGAGAACACTGACATCTTTCTCTGACAAGGCAACGTGAATAACACATTATGCCTCGATGTTATGCCATTTACTTTCTTAGTACTTCTTGTGCTTCTATTGCTTATTCATATTTTATAGTATGCATTATTCTATTCATAAAGATATTTTGATAAAGTCATATTTTTATAGAAAAGCAACTCAAGTGTGGAAGCATGTGTCAGACTCCAAGTCAACTGATTATATCATTCCCTGCTCAAAAAGCCTCACTAAACTCCATTACCTCCTAAATCAACTCTGAATTCTTTATTCTGACATTTCAAGTCCTTCCTTTCCTGGCTCCAAACTTCCTTTCATCTTTCTCTCACTTACAGGCTGTCTGCACACCAGCCACGCAACAATACTTTCTGTTCTCTAAATAGCACCCACTGTTCTTGCCCATGGTTGGTTTCTGTTTTTATCCCTCTCCCTGTCACAGCTTTCTTGTGGAAATTTCAGTTGTTCAAGATGTTTACAGTCATGCCCACCCCAGCCTGCCTTGACTCTTGGTGAGCCTAAGTGCCTGTAATTCCTATTTCCTCAGGATGATGGTAATATGTCTGCTTCCCTCCTATAGCCTGAACCACACTTCATCTCATTGTATGGGGAGCTGTAGCATTTTCATTAAAATGTGAAATGTTGTTTTGTTCTGTATGAATATTTGAGTGATGTTTATGCATGTGGATGTGTGTTTGCAGGTGTGTATGTATATTTGCATGTGTGTGTATGTGAGTGTGTATGTGTCTGTGTGTGTGTGCGTGAACATGCATGTGGATGTGTGTTTGCAGGTGTGTATGTATATTTGCGTGTGTGTGTATGTGAGTGTGTATGTGTCTGTGTGTGTGTGTGCGTGAACATACATGTGGAGGCCAGAGGTTGACACCAGGTATCCTCCTCAGTAGCTCTCCACTTCATTTTTGAGACAGGGTTTCTCACTGAACCTAGAGCTCACCCATTCAGCTAAATTAGCCAGGAATCCACTCCCCTACCTCTCACGCTCTGGGATCATAAGCAGGCTCCACCATAGCCAACATCTTACTTGGGTTCAAGAATCCAAACTCCGGTCCTCGGGCCTTCGCAGCAGGTAACGCAGCCACGCAGCCATCTCCCTAGTTCCTCGTCACAGCTTTTAAAGCAGGAAAACTCAGGCTTAGTTTTATTTGTTTGCCATATTAAGCAATATGTCTTATGTAGTAGTTTCTTAATTAATATTTGTTTAATTAAAGTGGGTAAGTTGAGGCCAAGAGACTGACTAGTTTCATTATCCATCTTGGGTTGCAGGCACCAGAAGCCAGACACAAACTCTCAAGAGGTCATGAGAGCTCTGTGCTCATAGGATAGCTCATGTGGACAACTGTGGTCTCTGGTCGCGTTGAGGTCTTTGAGTGTCTTCTGAAGCAATGATGGAAATCATGCTAGAACACTCGTCTATGGTGCCACTAATGCTTGTATCCAGGCTGCTCCAGTCAGGCTACATAATGTAGACAGTCATGAAGGAAGAAAGCATGATTAGAAATAATCTCACTTACTACACAGGCCTGGCTTCTAGAAAACCAGAACACTGAGTTGTCTTGGCTTCGCTCACAAACCATCTTAGCATGATCTCTGCTCCTTCCAACTCCAGCACTGTGCTATGGGAACTCGGTTCTTGCAGGTCTTTGCTGCCACTCTGGGCATGCAGAGGCCAGAGGTCAATGACAGGTGTCTTTCTCAGTGGCTCTCCACTTTGTTTATTCAGGCAGGGTCTCGCTCTGGACGCAGAGCTCACAGATTTAGCTAGAATGCATAGGCAACAAGCGCTAGGGACCTTCCTGTCCCTGCCTCCCGTGCTGTGTGGTCACAGGCAGGTGGTACCATCCCCTACATGACTTTGTCATCCAAGAGGGAACGGATGCAAGGCAGCCAGTGCCAACAGCCCCGATCTACTTCTGCCTTCCAACACAGTAGTCTATAAGGTGGCCAGATGCCAGAGCTTCCAGTCTAGGAGTTCCCACCTCAGCCCACCCGTCGCCCATTTGGGAACATTCGGTGTCCACTTCAGCTACGTTTTCCATAAGGAATTTTACATGGGACTGGCATTCACGCTGTGATATCTCTGAAACGGCTTTCATATTTTAATGACAATTCATAATTGCATAAAACTGGCAATCCATGTGTTACATATAAACTATTAACCTAAAATTTGTCACTCACAACTTTGATCCAATTAGGACAGGCATTAATAATACCGTACCCAACAAGTACTAATTGTTTAAAGCGCTCGCCCACGTAAATACACACCCTTTCATCTTCACAAGAACTTTACAAGAAACTTTTACTCCACTTCGTAGCTAGGGCAGCCAGGAGGAGGATCTCCTGAGTTTGAGGCCAGCATAGCCTAGAGTGAGCTCTGGGTCAGCCTGGGCTAGCTTGAGACCCTGTCTCAGGACAACGACAAAAGCAGCAGAGGTAGAAGAGCAAGAAGAGAGAAGAGAAGAGGAAAAAAGAGAAGGAAACTCGGGCTTGGAAAGGTTTACCACTGCATAGAAAATCTCGGAAGTTGCAGGTATGGGATGTGACCCCAAAGTAGTTTCACCTCAAAGGCTGTACTTGGCCTCTGGGCATGGACCGAGGAGAGCTCGGGTTACTTAACAATCGCGTTTCTCTAAACAGAAAACATAACATGCTTTTATTTAAGTTTTAACTTCCTACTTCAGGGTGAGGATGGATGTTTTGCAAGTGACACTGAGTTACGAGACTCAAGGTGCATGGCCGTCCAGAACGTCAGCGGTGTCAATATCCCTGCCTATTCCACCATGAACGCCCCCGCCCTTCCCATTTCTATTCTCAAATATTAGCAAATGACCCAGAACAGCTCGTCAGTGAGAAAGAGTGCGCAGTGTGCTGTGGCGGGCCTCCTTCTGCTTAGAGGCTTCTGGAAAGCTCACGGGGATGCATCAGCCTGGGGTGGGGGTGTCTCCTAAGGGCGTCAGAGCCACCACCTGCTTCTTGAGCCTCACTCGGCCTGGGCAAGTGTGCACAATGCCGTCCCAAGGAGAACCGACCCGCACGAAACCAAAGCTTTTTACTGAAGTTTTAAAAATCTACAATATGCTCAACTTCCTAACTCCTTTCCTTACTACTTCATTTCTATTTTTTTTTTTCCTTAGATGAACTGAGTTCAAAATTGCACTTCTAGTTCCTCTTTAATCTCAAACTGCAGGAGAGTCTCTCCTTCGATATTGTGTTCTTTTGTCTGGAATTGCAGGTTTCTCTCATTTCCTGGGATTGGCAAAGTAGCAAAATCAGGCAGTTTACATTTAAGATGTTTTGATTCTTTTCTCAGGCTCTTGCCAGTGTACTTAACACAGAATGATTAAAAGCTGTGTGTTCTGTTAGAACTGTTATAGTGTTTAAACAAGGAAGTCTGTGTTTGTTTAAGAGAATGGGGAAATGGTTATCTTGACAGATTAGACTGAAAAAACAGGACAGCCACAGTCTTGCGCAGATGTCCACATTTGCCACTTGGCTGGCTTTTTGAGGCACTCTAAACAAAACTTGCTGTGTGCTTGTGCCTGTGCGCTGCCTGACACCTGACTGCGGATCGTGATGAAGAGCCACAGCCATGGCCACATGCCTCGGTGGGCAAATGGTCCCAGTTTGGAAATTTCTCAGAGTCTGTTTAACTATGTCATAATTAAACTAATGGCACACAAGAGGAATTTCTCCAACTGCCTTAAAAGACCCCATTCAGATGTGATTTCATCTCACATCACACACAAGTCCTATGGCTTCACTGCAAAGTTGACATGGAGCTGAGCGGATGACGTGGGATGCGCCTTGCAGCCACGTGAAAACGTGATCCTATTAGAAACTGGATGGGACACCAGTGGCAGCAATGGCTCATAAATTAGCCGTGGATAAGAATTTAGGCCTAACTGCCAGAGCGTGCTCTTTGGTGCTGGCCAACCTTCAGGTAAGTCGTGAGATAACCGAAGGTGGTGGTGATGATCCTGGGAACAGTAGCTGGCATTTACTCTGTGCCAGGAAACGCTCAGGAGCTTGACACACACCAGCCCATCTTATCCTTAACGCAGCCCCGCTGGTGGGTTCAGTTACCTTTCCTGTCTCCTAGGTAGTGTCAGAAGATCTCTGAACTTTTCCCAAAATCACCTATCTAGTGCACAGCATACTAGCTAGGAAGGCTGCCCCGTGCCTGGAGATTTTACTTTATTAAGTCAGCATCTCGGGCAGCAGAGTCTGTCAGGTGACTTCAGCTGTGAAATCTGAGCTCACCAGCATCACTTTAAATATGTCTATGAAAGAACAAGACAGAAAGACAAACCCTGACCTACGACTGGTTAAAATGGCAGTTGTGCATGCATGCCTGAATCAGTGGCTTGGTTATACAGTTTGCCATGACTAGTAAGACGCTATTTGTTGTAAGGTTCATGAAAATATAGACTAGCTTTACTGTGCGGCATCTGCCTCTTCAGACCTTGGAAGCTCAAAGTGCTGACGCATGTGGCTGTTACGTTTTTGGAGGGAGAGTGTCCACATATATCTATAACCTAGCACTTTGGAGCTCTCCCTACAATACATACACATTGACAATGTACTACAATTAATTTTCACATTATTTTACAATGTGAGTGCTATTTGAGAGTGATTAGTCTGAATTTAGAAAATATTCTAATGCAGGTTTATTGTTAACAAAGAAAGATTTGCTTTGCCATATTTTAAACACATAAAATTTTAAATTTACCCCTAACCTATTAGCATCTACTATGAATATATTTTTCCAAAACCCATAAATGTACACTACTTAATAGAAAATATAGAATTCAAAATTCCAAAGTAGCTAGTGACATCTACTTTTGCCCTGTTACTGCATCAGTGTTGGTGGGGGGTGGGGTTGCCCAGTTTGCTGTTTTGTTCCTCCTCTGCCCTCCTTGTCAAAATGCTGATGGGCTCCGAGCTGTGCGGGTCTTGTTGGTGCATCTATAGCCACTGTGGGGTTCTGAATGCACCAGTCAGTCCATGCGGTGTCCTAAAATCATGACTGCAGGACAGTCAGCCTGGAGAGCTTCGTTCCTAGTCTTCTTCATTTTCTTCTTCTGGATCCAACCCTGCTCCCTGCTCCCTGCATCTGCTGTTTTCCCCTCCTACCAGTTCCACTTAGAATAAATCCCTTGGAATTCTAACCCCAGCCATCAATCTTTTCTGCTTCCTTATCGGATGATAACAGGACTATCTCAATGCTTGTTTTGTTTACCACAAAAATAACAGCCTGCCTCTTCACAAATAAGAACTATTGTTTGGTCTTATCTTTTTGCAGGGTAGAATTGAAAGATCAGAGTCCTTTCTTTTCCCCTATCAGATAGAATACCAAGCAATTGATCTTAGTAGATAACAAAGGAATTTCTGCATGATTATTCCATGCAGACATTCTTGGCCACACTTTACTACATAATTTCCATTGTTGGATTGCTCTAGGCATTCCTAAAGCTACAAATGTAGATTAGTTTCTGTTCACATTTAAGATCATTGAATAGAGGCTATGTTCTCCATTTTGCACACAGCTCAAAGATAAATGGCAGCAATGAGCCTAGGAATAGAGAGTCAGGTTTGGGACAAGTGAAGCCAAGCCTTCAGATGCTGCTGGGTTACTGTGATCTTTCTGCTCGGCACCTGAGCATTTTACCTAGGAGAAATGAGGGGGCCATGAATCACACCTGAGCATCTTACCTAGGAGAAATGAGGGGCCATGAATCACACCTGAGCATCTTACCTAGGAGAAATGAGGGGCCATGTATCATCTGAGACAGGCCACAGAAGTCTTTCTGTGAGGCAAGGATGTGTAGGGGTTCCCTAGGCTTGGGAGGTCATAGACAATGGATGTGTTTACGAAGCTCAGGTCTCTTTCCCAGTTCCCAAGAACAAGTGCTGACTGGCCAGCTATGATCTCATGGCTGTAAACAAAGCTCTGGGCTAAAAGGGACAGATCACCATGGTTTAGGGATTAGAAAAATTAGCAAAAGTATTTAGAGTTATGTGAAAATCCACATTTCTGAAACCCTGGGTTCAATCCCCAGTACCCAGCACCACATTAACAACTGGGTCTGTAATCTCAGCACTCAGTTGAAGGCAGGAGGATCAGAAGTGAAAACAAAACTACATAAATAAATAACACATAGATAAGAAAGAAAGCCTTTAGGTGAACCCAGAAGGAAAGTAACCATCACATGTGATAAATAGAAGACAACATAAAAAGTAAAAAAGACAGAGCTGCAGAGATGGCTCAGTGGTTAAGGCACTTGCCTGCAAAGCCCAAGGACTGGGGATAGATTCTCCGGTACTCACATACAGGCCCATGCACAAGCTGGCACATGCATCTGGAGTTGTTTGCAGTGGCTAGAGGCCTTGGAGCACCTATTCTCTCTCTCTTCTCTCAAATAAATAAATGCATATTTAAAAATAAAAAGTAAGAAGACAAACCATGTGTCTTTTTTTTTCCCCCCAACTCAGGCTAAAATAAAACTGAGATCAAGACCTGAGGCCTATGTTTTGTTGTTGGTGGATTTGTTGTTCTGTAAAAGGAAATGTTAATGTGAAAGAGGTGTAAAAAGTAATGGTGTACTAGTGCCAAACTAAAAGAATTCTTGATTTATTCAGAAGAATTGAGAGAAATCTGAAAATGGAACCACATTCTTACCATGTTAGTGGGGGTACAAGGATGCCTGTGTTCAGGAGACTGTTATAATCCTGAAAGACCAAAATCCCTAAACCCTAAACCACATTCCCCCCCAAATTAAAATACTAAATTTTAAAATCCCGAGGGCCCAAACCTGAAAACTGCAATTATCTTAAAAAAAAAAAAAGTGGGGCTGGAGAGATGGCTTAGCGGTTAAGCGCTTGCCTGTGAAGCCTAAGGACCCCAGTTCAAGGCTCGATTCTCTAGGACCCAGGTTAGCCAGATGCACAAGGGGGCGCACACATCTGGAGTTCGTTTGCAGTGGCTGGAGGCCCTGGAGCGCCCATTCTCTCTCTCTCTCTCTCTCTCTCTCTCTCTCTGCCTCCTTCTCTCTATCGCTCTCAAATAAATAAACAAAAAAAATTAAAAGAAAAAAGTGGTATATGTATGTAGATGCATAAAAAGGGTAGAAAGCTGAGTTCTGGGTAGAGGAATTGGCCACATGATATGGCAACGATCAAAAGTGGAGTTTAAGAATGTTGCTTGCCTGGACTGGCATTTAGTGTAGCTGGTTAACTTCCAGGTGCTTTTACTGAGCAATGCACAGGAGCCACTGAAGTTACTGACTGTCGGAAAGTGGCTGTGTGCGTGGCGGGATGAGAAGACAGTTACCACCGGGACGTTGCCTTCAGTCTCCAGCACTGTTTCTGCGGATCCGCTGTCTGCATGTGGGTGCGCGGCATGGAGCTGCCACCGTCAAAGCACTGGAGAGGCGTGGCAGCAGAGAGAGGGAAGGTCTGGCCTGGAAAGCTCACGTTGGTGTGCGGGAAATCACAGTGCAGCTTCAGAGAGCAATGCAGGGCAGGGAAGGGATGCGAGCGGATTCTTCAAGGAGAGCTGCGACCTGAAAAAGAAAAGGCAGTTACTCATTGTGACACAAAACCTCAAAATATAGTTCATGGTGGTGTAAGTCGGCCAGCTCTCAGTGACTACCCACATCTGTCCCTGTGACACTGTCACAGATTTTATTTTCATTTATTTTTTCTCATTACTTTAAATTTTCAGCATTTTTTACAACTTGCCATGTTAATATTTCATCTTTACATCATTTCTAGTACTAGAAGTATTGTATAAATATTTAAGCTTTTAAAGTTTATTTTATTAAATATTTTCAGCAGCATCTAAAGTTTTTTTTAATTTTAAGAATTTATTTTATTTTATTTATTTATTTGAGAGAGGCAGACACACAGAGAGAAAGAGGCACAGACAGAGAGAGAGAGAGAGAGAGAGAGAATGGGCGCACCAGGGTCTCCAGCCACTGCAAACGAACTCCAGATGCATGCGCCACCTTGTGCATCTGGCTTACATGGGTCCTAGGGAATGAAGCTTCGAACCGAGGTTCTTAGGCTTTACAGGCAAGCACTTAGCCACTAAGCCATCTCTCCAACCTTTTTCTTTTTTCCCTTTAACCTGAAACTTGCAAAGTAGCCCAGGCTAGGAACTCAAAATCTTCCTCCTCAGCCTGTCCAGTGAGGGGATCCAGGCTTCTACCACCACCCTTGGGTAAGAACTGAGGGCTCTAATTCATTGCATGCATTTGTCTTGATAAATTTGTCTCCTTGGAAGTATATTATCACCATGTTGACTTTGTGTATAAGCAGTGTGTGACTATGCAAAAATGTTGAATGTTCTTTAACTAGTGAGGGGATGTCTCTTTCATATAACCGCATTCATGAAAGATAAAATTTCTTCAGATCTCAGTTCTTTGGGAAATTGCACATGAAGTGGTGTTCTGTTGTGGTTTCTGACTGGCCACTGAAAACAGCTGTACTAGAATGACTACTGTCAAAAGATGGTCACACACAATTCCCAACTGGGGTAGTTTAGATCTCGAATGTCCCCCCAAGGCCATGCACTGACTGCATGGCTCTCAGCCTGTGGTAGTGGTGGTACATGATAGAAGCCGGGCTTAGTGGTAGGAAGTTAAGCCACTGGGCTGTGCCCTTAAAGGAGAGTTTGAGACCCTGGTCCCTTCCTGTTCCTCCCTTTTCCCTCCTGCCTGCCATGAGTTGAGGAGCTTTGCTTCACCACGTGCGCTTGCTGGGGTGGGGTATGCTGCCGTAGGCCCAGAGCAGCAGGGACAGGCAACCACTGACTGAAATCGTGAGCCAAATAGAACTTCTTTTCTTTTTAAGTTTATTATCTCAGGGCTTTCGTCATAATGACAGGAAGCTGACTAACATACTGACCACACAGATTTTCTTAGTGCTTTCTGCTTTTTGACCTGTTGGAATATAACATAATTCATCTGTTGCTAAATGTGTGACTGTATATCTAAGGGTTTATGCTTTAGAAAATATGTTACTATTGTCTATTGGATAAAAGGGCTTATACAATTTCTGTCATGTTTGTATTTCTCCAGTAAATCCATTTTGAAAAATGCAACTAGGTAAAGAGAAATTTAAAATTACTACCCCCCCCCCCAAGAACTGTTATCTTTTCAGAATTTTTGTTTGTTTGGGTTTTTTTTCGAGTTAGGTTCTCACTCCAGCTCAGGTTGACCTGGAATTCACTATGTAGTCTCAGGGTGGCCTTGAACTCATGGCGATCCTCCCAACTTTGCCTCCTGAATGCTGGGATTAAAGGCATGCACCACCACGCCCGGCTTCAGATTTTAAACTTTGAAGATTTTGATTATTTAGAATTTCAACATTTGGGGATTGTGGCCCCAAGTCTCTTGATTCTTACAGGATATGGTGGCTGGTACCTATTGTGAACTGGGTCAGATCAGGGATGAAGTGAGAGAGACACCTCTCGGGCAGGTCGGTGAGGGTGTTTCCAGGAAGGATTAAGTGAAGGAAGAAGATCTATTCCTAGAGAGGGCCATCCTTTAGGATTGTCTCTTAAAATACAATCCTAAAAATATATTTGAGAAAAAGGCAATTATTTGTTTGTTTGTCTGACTGCCCTGCTAGCTGCTGGTGAGGTCATCTGCCCTGCAGCTGCCATCCGTTAGTCTTCTAGTGGGATGACCAGCAACTCTCCAGGAGTCCTCCAGGTTTTCAACTCCGCCCAGGACTGCTGAGGCAATTATTAGAGCATCATCATTCTGCTGTGGAGGGTGGAGGAGCAGGAGTAGGAAGGACATCAAAACAGAAGAGGGGTTCACTAGAAAGGGCATGAGGCTGGATCAATTACTTTTTTTATTTCTTTTTTGTTTGTTTTGTTTTTTTCAAGGTAGGGTTTCAGTCTAGCCCAGGCTGACCTGGAATTCAGTTTGTAGCCTCAGGGTGGCCTCGAACTCATGGCAACCCTCCTAACTCTGCCTCCTGAGTGCTGGGATTAAAGGCCTGGCTCAGTTACTATCTTGTTGGGACAGAATACCCAAGTAGAAGCAGCTTAAGAAAGAAAGGGTTGATTTGGCTTGCAGTTCCAGACGGGCCAGTCCATCATGGCAGGACCACATGGCAGGATCAGGAAGTTGGCATCACTTGGTCACATCTGCAGGGAGGAATTCGTGAGAGTGGCAGCAGCTGGTCTGCACCGTGTCAGCTCAAGGTCCACCCCAGTGACACGCTTCCTCCAGCAAGGCTCCACCTTCTGAACGTGCACATCTTTCCCCAGTGACACACTTCCTCCAGCAAGGCTCCACCTTCTGAACGTGCACAGCTTTCCCCAGTGACACACTTCCTCCAGCAAGGCTCCTCCTTCTGAACGTGCACATCTTTCCCCAGTGACACACTTCCTCCAGCAAGGCTCCTCCTTCTGAACGTGCACAGCTTTCCCCAGTCACGCACTTCCTCCAGCAAGGCTCCACCTTCTGAACGTGCACAGCTTTCCTCAGTGACACACTTCCTCCAGCCAGGCTCCACCTTCTGAACGTCCACAGCTTTCCCCAGTGACACGCTTCCTCCAGCAAGGCTCCTCCTTCTGAACGTGCACAGCTTTCCTCAGTGAC
The DNA here is from genome assembly GCA_036346955.1 of Dipus sagitta. Classification (NCBI taxonomy): domain Eukaryota; kingdom Metazoa; phylum Chordata; class Mammalia; order Rodentia; family Dipodidae; genus Dipus; species Dipus sagitta. The sequence continues at coordinate 2,601,839 of CM070783.1, forward strand.
ACACTTCCTCCAGCAAGGCTCCTCCTTCTGAACGTGCACAGCTTTCCCCAGTGACACACTTCCTCCAGCAAGGCTCCTCCTTCTGAATGTGCACAGCTTTCCCCAGTGACACACTTCCTCCAGCCAGGCTCCTCCTTCTGAATGTGCACAGCTTTCCCCAGTGACACACTTCCTCCAGCAAGTCTCCTCCTTCTGAACGTGCACAGCTTTCCCCAGTGACACGCTTCCTCCAGCAAGTCTCCTCCTTCTGAACGTGCACAGCTTTCCCCAGTGACACGCTTCCTCCAGCAAGTCTCCTCCTTCTGAACGTGCACAGCTTTCCCCAGTGACATACTTCCTCCAGCAAGGCTCCTCCTTCTGAACGTGCACAGCTTTCCCCAGTGACACACTTCCTCCAGCAAGGCTCCACCTTCTGAACGTGCACAGCTTTCCCCAGTGACACACTTCCTCCAGCAAGGCTCCACCTTCTGAACGTGCACAGCTTTCCCCAGTGACATACTTCCTCCAGCAAGGCTCCTCCTTCTGAACGTGCACAGCTTTCCCCAGTGACACACTTCCTCCAGCAAGGCTCCTCCTTCTGAATGTGCACAGCTTTCCCCAGTGACATACTTCCTCCAGCAAGGCTCCTCCTTCTGAACGTGCACAGCTTTCCCCAGTGACACACTTCCTCCAGCAAGGCTCCTCCTTCTGAACGTGCACAGCTTTCCCCAGTGACACACTTCCTCCAGCAAGGCTCCACCTTCTGAACGTGCACAGCTTTCCCCAGTGACATACTTCCTCCAGCAAGGCTCCTCCTTCTGAACGTGCACAGCTTTCCCCAGTGACACACTTCCTCCAGCAAGGCTCCTCCTTCTGAACGTGCACAGCTTTCCCCAGTGACACACTTCCTCCAGCAAGGCTCCTCCTTCTGAATGTGCACAGCTTTCCCCAGTGACACGCTTCCTCCAGCAAGGCTCCTCCTTCTGAACGTGCACATCTTTCCCCAGTGACATACTTCCTCCAGCAAGGCTCCTCCTTCTGAACGTGCACAGCTTTCCCCAGTGACACACTTCCTCCAGCAAGGCTCCACCTTCTGAACGTGCACAGCTTTCCTCAGTGACACACTTCCTCCAGCAAGGCTCCTCCTTCTGAACGTGCACAGCTTTCCCCAGTGACACACTTCCTCCAGCCAGGCTCCACCTTCTGAACGTCCACAGCTTTCCCCAGTGACACGCTTCCTCCAGCAAGGCTCCTCCTTCTGAACGTGCACAGCTTTCCTCAGTGACACACTTCCTCCAGCAAGGCTCCTCCTTCTGAACGTGCACAGCTTTCCCCAGTGACACACTTCCTCCAGCAAGGCTCCTCCTTCTGAACGTGCACAGCTTTCCTCAGTGACACACTTCCTCCAGCAAGGCTCCTCCTTCTGAACGTGCACAGCTTTCCCCAGTGACATACTTCCTCCAGCAAGGCTCCTCCTTCTGAACGTGCACAGCTTTCCCCAGTGACACACTTCCTCCAGCAAGGCTCCACCTTCTGAACGTGCACAGCTTTCCCCAGTGACACACTTCCTCCAGCAAGGCTCCACCTTCTGAACGTGCACAGCTTTCCTCAGTGACACACTTCCTCCAGCAAGGCTCCTCCTTCTGAATGTGCACAGCTTTCCCCAGTGACACACTTCCTCCAGCAAGGCTCCACCTTCTGAACGTGCACAGCTTTCCCCAGTGACACACTTCCTCCAGCAAGGCTCCACCTTCTGAACGTGCACAGCTTTCCCCAGTGACACACTTCCTCCAGCAAGGCTCCTCCTTCTGAACGTGCACAGCTTTCCCCAGTGACACACTTCCTCCAGCAAGGCTCCTCCTTCTGAACGTGCACAGCTTTCCCCAGTGACACACTTCCTCCAGCAAGGCTCCACCTTCTGAACGTGCACAGCTTTCCCCAGTGACACACTTCCTCCAGCAAGGCTCCTCCTTCTGAACGTCCACAGCTTTCCCCAGTGACACACTTCCTCCAGCAAGGCTCCACCTTCTGAACGTGCACAGCTTTCCCCAGTGACACACTTCCTCCAGCAAGGCTCCTCCTTCTGAACGTGCACAGCTTTCCCCAGTGACACACTTCCTCCAGCAAGGCTCCTCCTTCTGAACGTGCACAGCTTTCCCCAGTGACACACTTCCTCCAGCAAGGCTCCACCTTCTGAACGTGCACAGCTTTCCCCAGTGACACACTTCCTCCAGCAAGGCTCCTCCTTCTGAACGTGCACAGCTTTCCCCAGTGACACACTTCCTCCAGCAAGGCTCCTCCTTCTGAACGTGCACAGCTTTCCCCAGTGACACACTTCCTCCAGCAAGGCTCCTCCTTCTGAACGTGCACAGCTTTCCCCAGTGACACACTTCCTCCAGCAAGGCTCCTCCTTCTGAACGTGCACAGCTTTCCCCAGTGACACACTTCCTCCAGCAAGGCTCCTCCTTCTGAACGTGCCACAGCTTTCCCCAGTGACACACTTCCTCCAGCAAGGCTCCTCCTTCTGAACGTGCACAGCTTTCCCCAGTGACACACTTCCTCCAGCAAGGCTCCTCCTTCTGAACGTGCACAGCTTTCCCCAGTGACACACTTCCTCCAGCAAGGCTCCTCCTTCTGAACGTGCACAGCTTTCCCCAGTGACACACTTCCTCCAGCAAGGCTCCTCCTTCTGAACGTGCACAGCTTTCCCCAGTGACACACTTCCTCCAGCAAGGCTCCACCTTCTGAACGTGCACAGCTTTCCCCAGTGACACACTTCCTCCAGCAAGGCTCCTCCTTCTGAACGTGCACAGCTTTCCCCAGTGACACACTTCCTCCAGCAAGGCTCCTCCTTCTGAACGTGCACAGCTTTCCCCAGTGACACACTTCCTCCAGCAAGGCTCCACCTTCTGAACGTGCACAGCTTTCCTCCAGTGACACACTTCCTCCAGCAAGGCTCCTCCTTCTGAACGTGCACAGCTTTCCCCAGTGACACACTTCCTCCAGCAAGGCTCCACCTTCTGAACGTGCACAGCTTTCCCCAGTGACACACTTCCTCCAGCAAGGCTCCACCTTCTGAACGTGCACAGCTTTCCCCAGTGACACGCTTCCTCCAGCAAGGCTCCTCCTTCTGAACGTGCACAGCTTTCCCCAGTGACACACTTCCTCCAGCAAGGCTCCACCTTCTGAACGTGCACAGCTTTCCCCAGTGACACACTTCCTCCAGCAAGGCTCCTCCTTCTGAACGTGCACAGCTTTCCCCAGTGACACACTTCCTCCAGCAAGGCTCCTCCTTCTGAACGTGCACAGCTTTCCCCAGTGACACACTTCCTCCAGCAAGGCTCCACCTTCTGAACGTGCACAGCTTTCCCCAGTGACACACTTCCTCCAGCAAGGCTCCTCCTTCTGAACGTGCACAGCTTTCCCCAGTGACACACTTCCTCCAGCAAGGCTCCTCCTTCTGAACGTGCACAGCTTTCCCCAGTGACACACTTCCTCCAGCAAGGCTCCACCTTCTGAACGTGCACAGCTTTCCCCAGTGACACACTTCCTCCAGCAAGGCTCCTCCTTCTGAACGTGCACAGCTTTCCCCAGTGACACACTTCCTCCAGCAAGGCTCCTCCTTCTGAACGTGCACAGCTTTCCCCAGTGACACACTTCCTCCAGCAAGGCTCCACCTTCTGAACGTGCACAGCTTTCCCAGTGACACACTTCCTCCAGCAAGGCTCCTCCTTCTGAACGTGCACAGCTTTCCCCAGTGACACACTTCCTCCAGCAAGGCTCCTCCTTCTGAAGTGCACAGCTTTCCCCAGTGACACACTTCCTCCAGCAAGGCTCCACCTTCTGAACGTGCACAGCTTTCCCCAGTGACACACTTCCTCCAGCAAGGCTCCTCCTTCTGAACGTGCACAGCTTTCCCCAGTGACACACTTCCTCCAGCAAGGCTCCTCCTTCTGAACGTGCACAGCTTTCCCCAGTGACACACTTCCTCCAGCAAGCTCCACCTTCTGAACGTGCACAGCTTTCCCCAGTGACACACTTCTCCAGCAAGGCTCCACCTTCTGAACGTGCACAGCTTTCCCCAGTGACACACTTCCTCCAGCAAGGCTCCACCTTCTGAACGTGCACAGCTTTCCCAGTGACACACTTCCTCCAGCAAGGCTCCTCCTTCTGAACGTGCACAGCTTTCCCCAGTGACACACTTCCTCCAGCAAGGCTCCACCTTCTGAACGTGCACAGCTTTCCCCAGTGACACACTTCCTCCAGCAAGGCTCCTCCTTCTGAACGTGCCACAGCTTTCCCCAGTGACACAGCTTCCTCCAGCAAGGCTCCTCCTTCTGAACGTGCAACAGCTTTCCTCAGTGACACAGCTTCCTCCAGCAAGGCTCCACCTTCTGAACGTGCACAGCTTTCCCCAGTGACACACTTCCTCCAGCAAGGCTCCTCCTTCTGAACGTCCACAGCTTCCCCAGTGACACAGCTTCCTCCAGCAAGGCTCCTCCTTCTGAACGTGCACAGCTTTCCCCAGTGACACACTTCCTCCAGCAAGGCTCCTCCTTCTGAACGTGCACAGCTTTCCCAGTGACACACTTCCTCCAGCAAGGCTCCTCCTTCTGAACGTGCACAGCTTTCCCCAGTGACACACTTCCTCCAGCAAGGCTCCTCCTTCTGAACGTGCACAGCTTTCCCCAGTGACACACTTCCTCCAGCAAGGCTCCACCTTCTGAACGTGCACAGCTTTCCCAGTGACACACTTCCTCCAGCAAGGCTCCTCCTTCTGAACTGTGCACAGCTTTCCCAGTGACACACTTCCTCCAGCAAGGCTCCACCTTCTGAACGTGCACAGCTTTCCCCAGTGACACACTTCCTCCAGCAAGGCTCCTCCTTCTGAACGTGCACAGCTTTCCTCCAGTGACACACTTCCTCCAGCAAGGCTCCTCCTTCTGAACGTGCACAGCTTTCCCCAGTGACACACTTCCTCCAGCAAGGCTCCTCCTTCTGAACGTGCACAGCTTTCCCCAGTGACACACTTCCTCCAGCAAGGCTCCACCTTCTGAACGTGCACAGCTTTCCCAGTGACACACTTCCTCCAGCAAGGCTCCTCCTTCTGAACGTGCACAGCTTTCCCCAGTGACACACTTCCTCCAGCAAGGCTCCTCCTTCTGAATGTGCACAGCTTTCCCCAGTGACACACTTCCTCCAGCAAGGCTCCTCCTTCTGAACGTGCACAGCTTTCCCCAGTGACACACTTCCTCCAGCAAGGCTCCTCCTTCTGAACGTGCACAGCTTTCCCCAGTGACACACTTCCTCCAGCAAGGCTCCTCCTTCTGAACGTGCACAGCTTTCCCCAGTGACACACTTCCTCCAGCAAGGCTCCTCCTTCTGAACGTGCACAGCTTTCCCCAGTGACACACTTCCTCCAGCAAGGCTCCTCCTTCTGAACGTGCACAGCTTTCCCCAGTGACACACTTCCTCCAGCAAGGCTCCTCCTTCTGAACGTGCACAGCTTTCCCCAGTGACACACTTCCTCCAGCAAGGCTCCTCCTTCTGAACGTGCACAGCTTTCCCCAGTGACACACTTCCTCCAGCAAGGCTCCTCCTTCTGAACGTGCACAGCTTTCCCCAGTGACACACTTCCTCCAGCAAGGCTCCTCCTTCTGAACGTGCACAGCTTTCCCCAGTGACACACTTCCTCCAGCAAGGCTCCTCCTTCTGAACGTGCACAGCTTTCCCCAGTGACACACTTCCTCCAGCAAGGCTCCACCTTCTGAACGTGCACAGCTTTCCCCAGTGACACACTTCCTCCAGCAAGGCTCCACCTTCTGAATGTGCACAGCTTTCCCCAGTGACACACTTCCTCCAGCAAAGCTCCACCTTCTGAACGTCCACAGCTTTCCCCAGTGACACACTTCCTCCAGCAAGGCTCCTCCTTCTGAATGTGCACAGCTTTCCCCAGTGACACACTTCCTCCAGCAAGGCTCCACCTTCTGAATGTGCACAGCTTTCCCCAGTGACACACTTCCTCCAGCAAAGCTCCACCTTCTGAATGTGCACAGCTTTCCCCAGTGACACACTTCCTCCAGCAAGGCTCCACCTTCTGAATGTGCACAGCTTTCCCCAGTGACACACTTCCTCCAGCAAAGCTCCACCTTCTGAACGTCCACAGCTTTCCCCAGTGACACACTTCCTCCAGCAAGGCTCCTCCTTCTGAATGTGCACAGCTTTCCCCAGTGACACACTTCCTCCAGCAAGGCTCCTCCTTCTGAATGTGCACAGCTTTCCCCAGTGACACACTTCCTCCAGCAAGGCTCCTCCTTCTGAACGTGCACAGCTTTCCCCAGTGACACACTTCCTCCAGCAAGGCTCCACCTTCTGAACGTGCACAGCTTTCCCCAGTGACACACTTCCTCCAGCAAGGCTCCTCCTTCTGAACGTGCACAGCTTTCCCCAGTGACACACTTCCTCCAGCAAGGCTCCTCCTTCTGAACGTGCACAGCTTTCCCCAATGACACACTTCCTCCAGCAAGTCTCCTCCTTCTGAACTTCCACAGCTTTCCCAAACAGCAACACCAACTGACCACTAAGTATTCAGACACCCAAGCCTTTGGAGGTCATTACAATCAAGCCACCGCAGGGGAAAACAGAAGGTACCAGGAGGGTTTATAATAAACAATCATGAAAATTGTCAATAAAACAATTAAAAAGAACAATGCATGGTGGTGCATGCCTATAATCCCAGAGTTTGAAGCCACCTAGAGACTACATAGTGGCTTTCAGGTTAGCCTGGGATAGAGTGAGACCCTATCTCAAAAAACAAAAACAAATAAAAGATAAATAAATAAAAAGAGCTGGGCATGGTGGTGCCTACCTTAATCTCAGCACTTGGGAGGAAGAGGTAAGAGGATTGCTGTGAGTTTGAGGCCACCTGAGACTACACAGTGAATTCCAGGTCAGTCTGGACTACCTTGAGAAAAAAAAAAAATTAAAAAGTGTTAACCCCCCCAAAAAAAAAAATAGAAAGAAAAGAAATGATATGATACCATAAGCATAGCTCCATACAGAAAAACGTTGGTAACTTGGGATTTCAATAATGTAATATTTTGTTCTGCAAAGGACACTATTAAGAGCATGTTAATGCAGGTCACACACATTCTGGAAGAAAATATCATACACACACACACATGCATGTATTCACACCCATATATATGCACATATTGTAAGGATTTGTTCCCATGCTCAATATTATATAAAAGTGATTAAGATATGTAAATATGGTCAAACTGTAGACACCAAGGGACAACACCGGTGGCCAATCAGCACATGGAAAGATGCTTCGCACTAGTCAGCGGGATGCATGTGAAAGTCAGCGCACGTACGATCCCACGCCTGGTGTGGGGTGCGCATGCATATGGATATATGTGGTCGTATGTGTATGCGTGTATGTGTGTGTGCGTTCACAGCGCTGGCGTGACAGGCACATGCTGCTACACCCGGCATGCTCATGTGTGTCTGGGGATCTGAACTCAGCTCATCATGCTTGTGTGGCAAGCACATTCGACCCACTGAGCCGTCTCTCCAGACTCTCAGAATTGATTAGGAATAAAACAAAAAATCCTGGCAAAGATTCAGGACAAATAGAAATCCCGACATTGCTGAGGGACATGCAAAGTGGGACAGTGACTTTGGAAAACTGTTTCTTATACAGTTTTCTACATGATGCAGATATTTTACTTTACCTGTGTGTCCAAGTGAAATGATTAAAAACTTTGTACACAATTATTCATAATAGCTCTATTTGTAATTTCCTCCAGCTAGGACAAAAATCTATTGCCATACAATGGAATTCTACATAGGAATAAAAATGAATCAAATATTAATGTGTGGGATAAGTGAAGTCAATTGCATTAAGACAAGTAAAATAAACGTGACATGCCAAATCTTTCCACTTATTTTTTTAAAATATTAAAGAAAATTTGTTGTTGTTGTTTATTTTTATTTATTTATTTGAGAGCAACAGACAGAGAGAAAGAAGCAGAGAGAGAGAGAATGGGCATGCCAGGGCCACCAGCCACTGCAGATGCGTGTGCCCCCTTGTGCATCTGGCTAATGTGGGTTCTGGGGAATAGAGCCTCGAAGCGGGGTCCTTAGGCTTCACAGGCAATCGCTTAACCACTAAGCCCTAAAAAAGTATTTTTATTTATTTATTTGCAAGCAGAGAGAGAGAAAGAGATGGAAGAGAAACAGACACAGAGATAGAAAGAATGGGTGTGGCAGGACCTCTAGCCACTGCAAACAAAATCCAGATGCATGTGCCTCTTTGTGCATCTGGCTTCATGTGGGTACTGGAGAATTGAATGTAGGTCATTGGGCTTTGCAGGTAAGTGCCTTAACTGCTGAGCTATCTGTCCAGGCCCCACATGGTTATATTGATATGACATTGTCAAAAAGGCAAAACTCACCAGGCATGGTGGCGCACGCCTTTAATCCCAGCACTTGGGAGGCAGAGGTAGGAGGATCGCCGTGAGTTCGAGGCCACCCTGAGACTCCGTAGTGAATTCCAGGTCAGCCTGGGCTAGAGTGCAAAACTCTCAAGTGGAGAAAATATCAGTGGGTACCAGGAATTAAGGGTGAGGACACTGTCTACAAAACAGTAGCACAAGGAAACTTTACAAAAGCGATATGAAAATGTTCTGTGTCCTCAGTGGTGGTGACATGGCTTTATGTGCTTGTCAAAATTAATAGGCTTATATGTTAAAATAATGTTATTGTATATAGAATGTATTATGTGTATGTGCATATGTGTGGAATATGTGTGGTATGTGGTGTAGGTAGTGTATGCTTATAAGGTGTGTGCAGAGGCACATGCCCTGGGTGCTGCATGCCAAGGAGAACATCAGGTGCCCCCTCTGCTCATCTGCAAACTTCCGTGAGACAAGGTCTCTACCTCAACCCAGAGCTGCTGATTTCGGTCAGCAAGCCCTAGCAGTTCCTCACACTTCAGCACTCTCCCCCAAGGACTGGGGTTACAGGCCAGTGAGGCTTTAAATGTGGATCCCAGCAGAGTTAATGTGGAGGGCTTCAGGGTCTCCCCAGTTCCTCATGCGTAAGTGGCATGTGCTATTAACCACTGAGCCTTTCCCCCAGCCTTAAAAATAATTTTTGCAAAGGAAATCATGGCATCCTTGATAAATTTTACTTAAGGATAATTTTCCCATGTCACTAAAATTGCTCTGAATGTGTCTGTGGAACATGAAGCTAGTTACCCATCCTATCTACTGGTACATCAGCAGTTTCCAAGCATTTAACAGCTAATAAGGAAGAGAGGGGAGGGAATCAAAGATGTAGAAAAAGGTTTAAATGCTATGTGGTCTCAGAAATGCCAGAAGCCAGGGCTGGAGGGATGGCTTAGTGGTTAAGGCCTTTGCCTGCAAAGCCAAAGGACCCTGGTTTGATTCTCCAGGACCCACATAAGCCAGATGCACAAGGGGCACATGTGTCTGGAGTTTGCTTGTAGTGGCTGGAAGCCTGGGAACACCCATTCTTTCTCTCTCTCTCTCAAGTAAATAAATAAATAAATAAATAAAAGAAATGCCAGAAACCCATGTTCACTCAACTGAAACTTTCTTATGGAAAACGGTTTTGCATATAACACTGGGATAAATAACTCCCGTGGTATACCAGTACACATCAAGACTCAAACTCCAAGAGGCTCTCTGTTTAGGAAGCAAAAATAACACCAGGGGAAGGACAGGGGTGTTCTAATGTACTTAATATGTTCCCACAGTCCCCATCAGAGACTGGAAGCACGTTACGTGAAGTATTTTTATTTTTTATTTTTTTTGAGGAAGGGTCTCACTCTAGCTCAGGCTGACCTAGAATTCACTATGTAGTCTCAGGCTGGCCTTGAACTCACAGCGATCCTCCTACCTCTGCCTCCCCAGTGCTGGGATTAAAGGCGTGTGCCACCACGCCGGCTATGTGAAGTATTTTAATGCCCTACTGCAAGAATAAGTCTTTGAAGCACCAAGCTCCATACATCTTCTTTGAACTGTGCAAACATGCTGCAGGTGCTTCCCGTCTGTGGGGTAAGAAAGAGTCATTGCATTTTATCATTACTTATAGTTGTAGAACAGCTTTCTTGATTCTTACAATCAAGTATTTGGGGGCAGTTGCTGAGCATCTTGAAAACACTTCAAAATCAACCTGCTTATAGACCCAGCATAACCGTCAAAGCACTGATGTCCAGGGTTCTCGGGTCTCATGTTTTCCACAGCACAGGAGGTGGCCCAGGCTTCGGTTCACCACATGAAAGTGGGCAAATCAGTGTTTCATCAGTAAACATGGTTACAGCAGCTAACACAGTTCCTGGCTGCTCCTCTGTGGCGAAGAGCCACTTAACTAATGTCATTGAGCTTAACCCTCTTCCTTTCAGTTGCCCAAATTCTGTGTGTGTGTGTGTGTGTGTGTGTGTGTGTGTGTGTGTGTACATGCATGTAGGTAGTTGTCACTGGGGACAGGTGGAAAGTGGGGATAATATGCCAAACTATGAATTCCTTTGAATGAAAATATTAGAACAGTCTCACAGTTCATTTTCTGATGAGCAAACATAGTAATCATTAAGGCGCTCTTTAGAAGGCAAATAAGGAGATTCTAGTAATCTCCTCCTGTCAGAGCCTGCATAACATAAGTGTGTCTGTGGAAGATTGAGGGCCAATTCACGAAAATAAAATAGTCTTGAGGTGATTCAGGGAGAGGAAAACACAGTCATTGTTTGTAAATGAAGGTTAATGATATCTTTGCACTAGTTTCAATTTTGTAACATGTTTATTTGATGAATTATGTCAAGCCTGTATTATAATTTGTGGCCTATATACAAAATCACAAAAGTACAATAGTTATCTGCCATTTGCTGTCAACTAAAGAGTTTTCCCCATCAGAGTCCGCCCCCAGAATCATGACACACACTCTCTCTCTCCCCCTCCTTCCGTCTTTCCCTCCCTCCCAGAATAATAGTTCCCCAGAGATTGTGATTACATTGACCAACTATAAAATGATTAAATAGAAAGAAATAGCTGTATCAGTTACCTAGAAATGCCTATGGGGACTGAGGAGGTAGGCTTTAAACCATTTAAATTGAGATTTATTTCCATCAAAAATTGTTGCTAGAAGTTTTCATATCCCACCTCAAAAGACTGCACAATCAGTGCTGACAGGGTATTTACGCAGAGACTGACTTCTTGCTAACAAATATGCTGTTCAGATTGTCAGCACAACTAGAATGAATGAGCTTTGCACAATTCAAATGGGTCTTTGGCACACCATCAATCAATTAAGCTCTGCCTGGCACGGGTAGGTTAATATCACAGTACACAATACAACATCATCCATTTAGTTTACATTCTTTGTGTGCAATCCCATAAAACATTCCACGCCGTGTTCCTTCTTCCTGCCTCTACACTCCAGTGACTCTAACAGCAGTCCAGACAAAGCCATAGCTGACATGTGATAAGGGTTGTCCCACAGCTTTCTTTTCTCCAAAACAACCAGATTCAGGGGTAGAGGCACGAAAGGCTGCCAGAAATAAGGGTGAGAAGAACTGAAGGAAAAGAATGAATAACCCAGAAAACACAAATTCTCCTTCAGTGATTCAAAGAGGGTCAACTTCAATAGAACAAATGGCCAGAGAGCACTATGGGGACATTTCTTGGAGTCCTTCTGAAGACTGGAAGGTGTCCTTGAAACAACTCCAGTTACCCATAGGAAATATTTTTAAGACCCTCAATGGATGCCAAAAGCAATGAAGAGTACTGAACCTTATGCATGCTGTGATATTTTCCTACATATACATCTTTACAATAAAGTTGAATTTATAAATTAACCACAGTAAAAGACAACTAACAGTGAATAATACAATAGGAAAATAAAAGATGCTATCATTAACGTCATGTGAATCCAGCCTGTCTCTCAAACATGTAATATCCCCCCTATCATGATGTGCTTTGATGCTTAAAGCAAACACTTTATGCTTTCTTTCTGGTGCATCACTGCCCTTGTGATTTGGGCTCTTTATTAAATAAACCAAGGTTTCCTTAAGCACAAATACTACGATCTGATACTGAAAAGGCTACTAAATGTTCACCAGGAGGGTGGCCTACACAGAATGGATACAGTGGAAAAGAGAAGAAGAACTGAAGGGAAAAATGACTGATTCTTGTCTAGGTAGGATGGAACAAGATGACAAGAAATTAATACTTATGTTACTCAGAATGGTGCACAATTTAAAGCATGCGTTGTTTATTTCTAGAAATCTCCATTTCATGTATTTGGACCATAATACTGTAGAAAATAAAAACACAACTAAAGTGAGGCTACTATAATTCCAAATTGATTATTTGTCTCTGGATTTTATTTACTTCCCTTTAAATTCATTAAATTCACATTTCACTCAAAAGGAAGAGCATTCTCACTATAGAAATAAAAAAAAAAAATCCCCTGCTGTCATTTGGCAGCCAACACCTAAGGCTTCCATATCCTAGCAGGACAGAAACTTCTGGTTTGGAGAGATACAATAAAGCCTAACTGTTCAATGCTGACCAAAACTTGATTGAGAGTACTCGATCTGTTAAGCTCGAGCAATGAAAACGGGGCATGTACCTTTTAGCACCTTTCTTATTTAAAGAACCTCAATGGTGAATCTCAAATAGCTATTATTCCTACTTTTAGAGCCATATGTCCCCCAGGAGAAGTGGGGAACACAGGTTATTTCAAAGAGGTCATGAATTCAAATGATTCCTAATGTCTCAATAGGAAAAATAATGTCTCATATCAAAAGCATGCATATTCTATTAAAAAGTTAGAAGAAATCAGCCGGTCGCGCCTTTAATCCCAGCCTTGGGAGGCAGATTTAGGAGGATCACTGTGAGTTCGAGGCCACATGGAGACTACTTAGTGAATTCCAGGTCAGCCTGGGCTAGAGTGAGACCCTACCTCAAAAACCAAAAAACAAAACAAGACAAAACAAAACAAAAAAGTTAGAAGAAATCCATTTGAACGTATGATTAGGCTCATAAATGTTTTTAGTATCATGTGGGTTTTAAATAAATATCTCCTAGAGCACAGAGATTAATTAACAGTTTTTAAAAATATATATTTCCTTCATTTGAGAGAGAGAGAGAGAGAGAGGAGATGAATAGGCATGCCCGGGCCTCTAGCCACCACAAACGAACTCCAGGCACATGTGCCACCTTGTGCATCTGGCTTACGTGGGTACTAGGAAATCAAACCTGGGTCCTTAGACTTCAAAGGCAGTGCCTTAAACACTCAGCCATCTCTCCAGCCCCACTACCAGTTTTGATATTAACGATAGTCTTCTGGGGCTGGGGAGATGGCTCTGTGGGTAAAGTGCCAGCTGTGCCAGCATGAGGCCTTCAGTGTGGGCTGCCAGCGCCCACATAGAAACCAGGCATGGTGGCACATGTTCAGCTGAGATTACAGGCATGTATCACCATGCAGGGTTCCTTAACAGAACACTTTCTTCAGAGGCTCTGCTTCTAGGCAACACAAAGCATCACTGTAGTTTAGTGATTCTCAAAGTTCCCTGTATGACAAAGTCCCTTGGAGGGTTGGGTAAATTTATGTCTCTGGGCTTCAATCTCAGAATTGCTAAGGTAGTAGGTTTGAGATGGGGCCCAAAAAATTCTAACAAATTTCCAGGTGACACTTATGAAGCCAGTTTGGGCATCTGGCACAGGAAGAAATCAGTGTTGTGACATTGCTAATGTGGTATGATTCCATGTTCAGGACCCTTTGTATATCCAACTCTGCAGCCAAAACCTTCTGCTCATCATGGAGCCTGAAATTTGAATCTAAGTCTTTTCGGTCAGGAGACTAACTTATAAATTCAAATGTACCCAGAAAGCATGAGTATGTTATCTTCTCCTTTACATATTAGCTTTATTCCAACATTGCTTACGTTAGCAGTTATCTCATACATTTTCAAGAAAAAGGGCATTAAGGGAGATGGGGACGTGGCTCAAAGTATTCACTGTGCAAGTATGAGGATCTGAGTTCAGTCACAGTTCCTGTTTAAAAGCAGGGCACAGTTGTGTGTGCTTGTACACTTGGTGTTCGGTGGGAGGCACAGGAGGGTCACTGGGGCTCCATGTTGGCCAGTCTAACCGAAAACTGGTGAGTTCCAGGTTCAGTGAAAGACTTTGTCTCATGGAAATAAGGCAGAAGAGTACTGGAGAAGGAACCCCAAGTCTCTGGCCTTCACACAGATGTGCCTGTGATACATGCCACCCCCCCCCCCCCCCACACACACACTGCTGTAGCCAGCTTCACATTGCTGGGATGAACTTCTAAACCATGCACAGTTTGTGGACGAAACAGGATTTGTTGAAGCTTACAGAAGTTCCACAGTGGCAGGAGAAGCTGGCCCCCTTTCACAGGTCCACGCAGAGAGAACTGCCACCAGCACCACAAGCAAGCACACTCCAGGAAGAACTCGAGCACTCTGCAGACCGTAGGTTGAATTCCAGATTGACCCCAAACACACCTTAGGGCCACATCCACTCGCAGCGCCACCTCCTCCAGCCAGGCAGCGAGAATCCCAGGAAGCCTTAATAAAACTGACTCTATTGGGAGACATCCATTCAAACTAACACACACACACACCAAAAAATAAAGAAATAAAAGATAATAATAATTTAGTCTGCTTTCTAGTCCTTTAACCAAATACATACCACATATTAGGTAACTTGTGAAGATTAAAGTTTATTTATCTTGCAGCTGTGTGTCTGCGGAGTCTAAGAACATGGGTGCTGGCATCTGCTAAAGGCATCTTACTGCATCACATGAGAAGACCAGACAAAGATAAGACAATGGAGTAGACTACTTGGGTCTCCCTCCCAACAAGGCCACCAGTGTCATCGTGGGCGTAACCTCATGCAATCCTGAAAAATCCCAAAGGCCTTCCTCCAAATCATTAGCATGAGTTTGGAGAGTATTTTTCTAACACATTAATCTTTGGAGTACTTGAATATTTTAGAAAAGTTATTTATTTATTCATCAGGGACAGAGAAAGAGGCAGAGAGAGATAGAGAGAGAGAGAGAGAGAGAGGGAGAGAGAGAGAGAGAGAGAGAGAATGGGTGCACCAGGAAAATCTAGTCACTGCAACTGAACTCCAGATGCATGTGCCACCTTGTGCATCTGGCTTACGTGGGTCCTGAGGAATTGAACCTGGGTCCCTTGGCTTTGTAGGCAAATACCTAAAACTCTCCAGCCCCAAATTTTTTGATAAGGTAAAAAAAAAAAGTAGCAAGCAAAAAATAAAAAACACCACCAAAAAAATTAAAATAAAATGAAAATGAAAGTGAGAGAAAAGAAAAGAAGCAAAGAAGAAAGATTGTATAATCACAAACATTTCCAACTACTTTTGGCCATAGTGTGTAGGTAGGTTGGAGGTCATTGAAGGATGGACCCTGCCTCCCTTCTCCCTAGTATGAAAGGGAGAAGAGTGAAGGTACGTCAATCATTCACCTGGTCAAGAGACCTCCACTCACCTAGAGACATGCTAAGGAGGTGGGCGGAGCAGTTACCCCTGAATGAGATGAATCAGCGGGCTCCTAGAAGCCTGCCCTTGTCGCAGCTGCTCCCAGACCAGCACCCGCAAACCTGTCCTCTTCCCTGCACTCAACTAAGAGCTTAGCTTTTTCTTGTCTTTCTTTCGCATCTTCGGATGCCAGCCCAAATCTGAAGCACTATTGCTTGACATTTTGGGGATTTTTAAAAAACTTTTCCTCGACAAATTTCCTTTGTCTTCTGGTTGTGTGTGTGTGTGTGTGTGTGTGTGATCATGAATCTGATTAGAATTGGAAGCAAGGTACTTTTTTTTGGTAGGCAGCTAAGAACTGGTCTAAAGGAATGAAACACTATAGGAGATAGATATTTTCCTTGGCTAGGCGGACAGATATGGAGAAAGGTCCCTTGGTAGGTGGCTATGTTCTAACCAAAAAGCCCCCACTTTCTCCTTCCTAGCCAAGGTGAATTTTCCCTCCGGTGGGCTTACTTGGCATGCATTCTGGGACCCGAGCAGTGTTGGATGCAACATGGGCCAACTAGTGCCTTTTCCTACTTCTAAGCTGACCAGTTATGGACTCTGGACAAGTGGCTACCCTCATTCGACAAAGCCCAGCTCCCACTGGAGTGCCAGAGCTGCCAGTTCTGGAATCCCTCCTCCTCCATGAGAAGTCTATGTTCTCTCTGCTTTTTGTCTTTAGAACCTCTTACTTTGAAATAAGCATAATTCTTTCAAACCCTTTCCTGTCTTTTAAATCTTTCATCAGAAGAAAAAAAAATGAACCCCAACACACCCCAAAGAAGCATGGATTCCATCCTGCCTGCCCTGGCAAGAACAGACCTCCAGTCTGATTCAGTCTTGTCCAAGATGGTTGTAAGCAGAAGCAGCTTCCTGATTCTGCCTCAACTTTTGAGAGGTTAACACCGGTGGGTGGGCCTTCCCCAATCAGGGCCCTTCCTGAACCCAACCACAAGGCTCATTCCAACTGGATGCTGGATGCCTAATTTATATAGAAGAACCTGCAGCAAGCTTCCACGTGCATGTGTGTCTGTGTGTGTGTGTGAGAGAGAGAGAGAGAGAGAGAGCAAGAGAGAGAGGGATTCCCTCCTGTCACCCACCCCATCTCCCTGTCCCCTGACCCTTCCCAGCAGAGGGAGGAACTCCTCTTGACTTGGGAGCTTCCCTTCTTTTTCTTCTTTTCTGTTTTCAATATCTCTAATAAATCTTCCAGAACTTACCCTTCTCTTTGAGTCCATGTTTTTCAACTCTGCTAAATGTGGAAAAGAACCAGAGGCTTGAGAGTTAGGAGTCTGGAGAGTTCTAAGCGCAGAGCTCAGCCTCTCTCCTGCATCATTGCAGAGCTCCAATCCTCCAACGAAGTGGTGGACTCCACAGTCTGACAATCTGCAAGAGCAGAATCCACGTGCATTCTTACACTTACGCCAGGTGGGAAGGTTGAGGAAAATTACAGGAGCTGAGGCTGAAAATACTGGCCTTCACGTTGCCTGTGCTGACCCATCCAAAGAGGTGTGGAATCTGTAGCAATTTCTCAGTTGGAGGCAGGCTTGCCCTAGGGCCAGCTCCGTATGGCACAGTTATTTTGAGAAAACAGATCAACCATATGATTTCACTAGGAAACCAGAGCCCCCATATTGCTTTTCAAGATCTGTGATACTACTGCTGAGAAAGCAAGCATTATGAAAGAAAACAGGGTTTGGCTCCATTGTTTATATAAATGATGCTTAGCAAAAATCTTTGCTAGAGGAATACCAATGTCATGGGCCATGTACAGTTTTTTTTTTTTTTTTGATGTTTTCTCTTCTGCTTATTTCATGGTCATGCTTTTTATTCCACAAAAAGGCTAGGGCATATGAAAATGCTTAAGTAACTGCACAATGCAGCCTGTGGAGGCTTGGCTTTGAGGGACGATGTGGGATTGTGCAGCTCATCGCAGAGTAATGCTTTTAACTTAAATCAGTTTTAAGTGAGTATGTTTTACACATTTAGGCTCCAGAGTTGGGGGAAAGCTTTTTCTTTAGACAACAGCCGTTTTTGAGACACTTCACCAGTGGGGGTAGGGGGCTCTTTCCTGGCTCAGACAAGGATAGTGTTTACTTGCCTTGTCTTCAAACTGCTACAAGTTTAGGGCCCACAGGGCTGTAGTCTTCCTAATGAAGCGGTTAATGATGTGTGAATTATCCATCTTGACAACCTTTAATAAAAACAACAAGACCCAATCCACGGTATAGTAAGGCTAAGTAGTGCCTGACTGCTTTATATAACAGTATCTTTAGGTACAACACCATTCTTGCACTGAGACTTTCCTAGTGAACCCAGGAAAGCACCGAGTGACCCCCAACTCAGAGACGCACAGGGTCCCTTGTTTCTGTCCCTTGGGACTTGGGGCCACCCAGGTTTCAGAGACCCTGCAGAGCCCTGGCTAAGCAGTTGATTAGAGTCCGCTTTCCTGTGAGGTACCTGTTACTGGGGAGGGCTGTTTTCATAGCTGGAAAGTTCTGGGCGCCCTCTACCCCCACCCCATTGGAGCAAGGAATGCTGGCTTGCCTGTGGCTTTCAAAGAAACAATGGTCTCTTCTGAGTGAGAGCTGATGGAGAGAGAGAGAGAGAGATTGCCAGGATATGGGACCAGCACAGTGAGGGTGAGCCAGGCAGCCGATGCCAGGGCAGCTGTGCGGGAGGCTCATTGTGCGGGTGACCCGCAGTCAGGAGGAGCCGGGAACCCAGCCTTTCCTTTGCGGGCCACTCTTAAGGAAAAGGGCGTTCTCTTTCAGTCCCCCAACAGGCCTGGACTGGAAGGCACTGGCCAGAGTCCAATCTCTTTATCATTATCCCTGGGATGAGAAAATCCATGTGGGCCTTGCTTGGGCAAGGCTAGTGTTTCCTTAAGCACGTCAAGGACCCGTTTGTCTAACCCTCCGGGTTGGAGGTGACAGCAGCACAAAGCAAAGAGAATGGCGAGCCTTGGCAGGCACACACAACCCTTCACCAGCCCGGGGGCGGGGGCACGAAGACCGGGCAGACATGCAGATAAGGCCCTGGGCCTCCCGCCGGGCTTGCCCGTGTCAGCCTGCCCTGCGCGGTGGCACGGGGTCTCACCCGGCCGGGCTCTGCTGCTGTTTCTGCACCGCTCATTCTAGCTGTCTGCTCTCCTTAACTTTTCTCCCTAGAAAGCAAATAGAAGTCATGGTCCTCGGTGCCATCTTTGCAATGCATTGCTAACGCGAGACTACCGGACACTGATCGGTGCTCCAGTCTTTCCCGGAGATCCCCAGATGGAGTGGCCTTGCTTGCTTTCCAGTCTTCAAGCTCCATCCACGCGGAGTCAAGGAGGAGGAGGCGTCCATGGCAGCAATCGGGGGTGCACGTGGTGGGGTGAACATTTATCTTTATTAACTCACTGACGCCCGTGGGTAGAACGGGGAAGTGATATTTTGCCTGCTTGGCCGGTGATGAGGTAAGGAGCCCTAGGTCAGCTAGGCCAATTTTTGAGTCCCACGGTTTTCTTCTGAATCCCACGCTCTCTCGCTGTCTGGCTGTCTGTCTCTCTGTGACTGACTCCAGAGTCTCTTGCATGTCAGGCAAGCACTTTACCAGTGAGCTGCATCTCCAGCACCCACACACTGTCCCTTTGAAAGCTGTGGGTGATTGGAGTAAAAAGGAGGCCTTTGCTGAGCCAGATACCACATGGATTTAAAATCTTTCATCGAATTCCATATACTTCGGTATTATTGTGACCTAATGAGTGTAGGATTGCTATAAAATCATTACTGCACCAATATATATAAAATGGAAAGAAAACGTTTACCTATCTGTTGCTCCTCACTTCCCCACTACAGCGTGCTCCAGAGGCAGCTCAGGCAGTTTAGGGGTAGCAAGGCCCCATAAAGTAAAAGAAAGGAATGTCTTAGAGCCCCTGGGGTTATTTTTTATCCCCCTTTCCCGAAAGGCATCCTCCCACCTCCATCTTGCTGGAGACCGGAAACGTCAGGAAGGAGATTCCAGCCGTGCCTTCCCTCGCTCTCCCCACCGTCCACCTGCACAGAGCATGGGAAACCTGGCCTTGGTGCTGCGCTGACCAGCTCGGCCCTAATCATAGACACCAGTGGGTTTTCCCACTTCCAGAGATGCCCTCCTGCCTTGCAGCAGGGGTTCTCCCTTCTTCCCATCTCTCATAGTCTGTAATAATAAAGTCTTTCTGAACTTCACCCTCTCGGTCTGTGGATGTATTTCATTCCTGGAATTCATAAGACAATAACCTGGAGGCCATTGACTCAGGAAACATCTGTGGGCGTGCATGTCTGGCACCCCAACTCCTGAGTTTCACAGCACAATCAGAAGCAGAGAACGGCTCTGCTACTCTCAAAACTCCCTAATTTCTGCTATCACAGCCACGGGTATCAATTTTTTAAATTTAACTTTCTAGTCATTTCTACACAAATGGATACCTTTCCATACCTCTCTTTTCTTTCTTTAAACTTTCTTTTCTTTTCTTTTCTTTTTTCTTCAGACAAGATCTGACCTCTAGAGGTAGCTCATGTTAATCTGAGATTTGCCCTGTAGCTGAGCTTGGCCTTGAATTCACAGTTCTCGCGCCCCCACCACATACAACCTTTTCTTTTCTTCCTTTCTTTAAAAGCAGCTGGACTTCACATTATGCATATGCTAATATTCCAATACTGGACTATATCACACAATTTAAATAATTTTCTCTTAAGGTGATCATGTTAGTTTTCTGTTATTGCAACCAAATACCAGTGCCAGTCAGCTTTGTGATAAGGCAGAACATGCTGGCAGAAGTATGTAGCAGAGGAAGATATTGGCCTAATGGCTGGATGGAGTGAGAGAGGGAGAGAGAAGCAGAGAGTGAGAAAGCAGAGTCCACAATCCTCAGCTGAGGACAGAGTGTTTAACCATGTAACCTCTGGACTGCTGGGAGATACTCCAGATCCACACTATAACAGACATTTCCATTTCATTTTCCATTTCAAATAATATTTTAAAAACTGTTCTTATTTATTTAATCGAAAGAGACAGAGAAAGAAAGTAAGAGAGAAAGCATGGCTTCACCAGGGCCTCCTGCCACTGCAAATGAACTCGAGATGCATATGCCATTTTGAGCTTCTGGCTTTATGTGGGTACTGGGGAGTTGAAATTCGGTTGCCAAGCTTTGCAGGCAAGCATCTTTAAGCACTGGGCCATCTCTCCAGCCCACAAATATTCCTGTATACTTGCATTGGTATCCTTTGTAGTCATAGCTGAAGATGTATATGTTAACTATTTTGGTAGGTATTGCTACAAAGCTATGTAAATTTTCATCTCATTTTGGTTCACATCACAACATATGAGAGTCCTTGTTTAATTCTCATCCTAGAAAGCATTCATGGTTAGAAAACATTTGAATATTGGCTCATCCAGTACTGGAAAACACAAGCCAGGTATGGCAATGGCGGCTCAGGTCTTAATTTCAGCCCTTGGGAGGCTGACGGTGAAACACTATCAACCATAGAGAATTTGAGGTCAGCTGGACTACAGAGTTAATTTCCTACTAGCCTGGGCTAAAGTGAGGCCTTTAATAGAAAAATAAATAAATGATAATAAGTAAATAAATAAAACAAACAATGAGCTCATGCACCTCTTGGAGGAGTGGACCTTTGAATGAGATATAGAGGCAACAAAAAAGCTCTGGATATGGCAAAGGGTGGCCTCAGCTCTGTTACTTATTAATGCTACCACACAATTCATTTAGTCTCTCTGAGCTCCTGCCTCTTTGTCTACAAGACGGATGTGGGATTTTCGCTCCCTAACTAACACTTCCAGAAGGGCAAGGGCGAGGTAAAGAATGCTGATTCCAAGAGCTGTTGCATGAGAATTTCATTGTTAAGAAAACAGAAACAAAAACAATGCAGTTCAACACCCAGCTTGCCAACATCCAATCTGGAGGTTTCAATTACAAATCAGTAAGAATAGCTACGTCAGAACTCCTCTGTGATGACGCTGTTACAGGGCCTCACTGCTGCCCTTGTTACTGTGGGCTAGCTGATGCTTTCACAGCCAGGGACAATAACTCTTGTCAGAAAAGGGGAAGAGAAAATGTTCTAGTAGCAACTGAAGGAAAGCGCACTGTGGTTGGGACAAGGAGGCGGAGCCACGTGTGGCTGGGCACCTGTGCGAAGCTATAAGACCACCTGTAATGCCAGTCGCGGCTTGATGGAACAATTTTAGGATTCTCAAGATCAGGTTAAATATTCCGATCCCTTGAGAACAAAATCCTCCAAAATGTCATCCTCCTTTTGTTTCCATGTAGCTTAAAGCCTGTTTACTGAGCTACCCACCGAGGTAACAGCTACCCTCAGGAAAATGCTGGCAAGATGCTCATCTTCAAGAAGTTTGTTTTTATGACTTTGGAAGGCAGCATGTTTCACTGCAAAGATGTTTGTTTATTCCATTTCCTTTCAGTGTACTTACGTGACCTCAAAAACTTGAATGGCTCCAGGAAGTGTCGCTGCCCATGAAGGACTTCCTCGTCATTTGCTGACACATAAACCTATTTGCAAGTGGACACTTTTCCCACCAGCACTGCCCAAAGTACCTGTGGCTAAAAAAAAAAAAAAAAAAAAAAGAAAAGAAAATCTACCTCAAGGAGAATTCCTCTGCTTCCCTCCTAGGAAGGGCCACTCTGCGGCCACGTGTGGGAAGGCTGGTGGAACATTGACCGACTGTGTGCTCAGAATGTAGGGTGTAGTCCAGCTACTCGGTGGTTGGCACTAAATATAGCCATGTTCCCTCTTGTGATGGACAAGAAGAGGTTATACATGGCAGGGAGCTTTTCTTAGAAGTCACCCATATGAACCCACCAAGTCAGAGTTTAAGGAGGGATGAAAGTGCTGTAGTAACTTCCCAATGGTCACTGCTTCCCATAAACACTCAGACCTTTAGAAGCCTAAAATAGTGACAAGGGGCTGTTTTTTGTCCCCTTGAATTCTCTTTTTAACAACTATAGCACACATGCGGCAGTCTGCACAGACCTTCAGTGTAGGCTTATGAACTGATATGAGCCTATCTATCTACAGGCAGTTCTGTGTGGTATATGGCCTTGCCATTGGAGGATATGATGTAAAGTGGAATGAATCTTGAATGCAAAACTAGAAAACATGAGCCTTGTATTTTGAAATTAAAGAGCTCCTTTTTAAAGTTTCTGCGTACTGTGGGCTTTCCCCTAAGAACCAGGGCTGACTCTGCTTAGCTTCCAGGGTCAGATGATACTGGATGTGGTAGTATGGCTTGGGCCTGCTTGCTAGTTCTAGATAAAATAATCAGAGCTAAACTCTCTCTCTTTTCCCTCCTTATAAGAGCCCTAAACACCAGGTTTGTCTATGATTCGTGCAGCCCTGCCTGACAGTAAGAGAGGGAAGAGTGTGTCCTTATTGGTGCCCTGGTGGGAATGCTCTTGAACTCACAGGATCCCAGAGGAGAGAATCAGACTGAAGAACTCCCCAGTGTGTTTGAGGTATTTGCGGGTCAGACTTATTGGAAAGGATAGAAATTGTGAGTCCGGGTTCAAAGCAATCAATAAATCAAATGTAGCATGTCAGATAACTTCGGTACATTCCCTGGAAACTTCACACATTTGGTCACTCCTCTGTCCCTTAGAACAGTGTTTTGTCTTTGTGTTAACGAGTAGGTACGGAAGCAATCCAGAGCAGACCGTCAAGTAAAGCTGACTCAATTCATGTCCTCCAATAACAAGGTCATATCCCACACAGAACTGCCTGTAGATAGGCTCATGTAAACCCAGACGAAGAAGGTTTTTGTATCAAAAAGAGAGAAAAGAAGGAGGGGGTGAGGAAACCCACCTCACCTGAGAACACAGGGATCAAAAGGAGTCCAGCTCTGGCAGGGACACCGCAAATCATTTCTGTTTCTATAATGACGTCTTTACATTACTGGGTACAATGGGGACCGTAAGGGTGACTGCAGTAACAGTCACTCATGAAAAATTAACAAAGAATTTATGGAAATGTAGGAAAAGTCCCAAAGCAATTAGCTTAGATTTCTCTAGAGTCTGAGAAGAGCCTGGATAATTGCACGCGGAAGCTGTATAAAGTGGCTATTTTCATTATCACTGGATACAGAAAGTCCATTTTCATCACAATGGGATATAATGATGTTAAAGCTAACAGGGAAAGATGTTGAAAAGGTTACAACACAGTTTACCAAATGGTTTGATTTATGTAACTTTGGCGATGTACATTTAAGATGACCGTTCAGAGGACAAAAAAGGTCACTCTTGCAATGTCCAAAGGCCCCTCCCAGTATGACAGGAAAATACACCACAGCTTTTGGACACTAATTGTAAATCACACTAGGCTACATAAGAAATAA
The DNA here is from genome assembly GCA_036346955.1 of Dipus sagitta. NCBI lineage: Eukaryota > Metazoa > Chordata > Mammalia > Rodentia > Dipodidae > Dipus > Dipus sagitta. The sequence continues at coordinate 2,625,802 of CM070783.1, forward strand.
GTTAATTTGTCTCAGAATTAGAGCTGAATTGTACTACAAACTGGCACAAGAACTTCCTGTTTCTTTTGTAAATTGGCTATCATGCATGTTTATCGGTACACTTAGGGGTGGCATTTTCTCCCTGAAATGTCTTAGAAACTCTGAGGTCCTAGCGCTGTAAAGAGGCAGAGGCAACATCCTCACAGCCTGCAGAGTCCTTACGACACCTAAAGAGGGACTGTACATCATTACTTAAATGTCACTGTTTTCAGTAAAATAAAAATGAAATGAAGTGCATCAGGTTTTTGTGTGATGTTTATTCATGAACACTGAGTATAATGTCTCCTCCCAAGGCCAATGGCGCCAGCTCTTCCTCTGGCTGCCTGTGAAGAAATGGGGAAGAGACAAAATACTGAGAGCTTTCATCTACCCCAGTGTCCTCTACACACACACACTCGCTCTCTCTCACACACACACACATATGAGAGAGAGAGAGAGACAGACAGAGAGAGAGAGATCCTTTTCCATCTATAAAATGCTGCAGTTAAGGGCTGTGCCTGGGATTTGAATGATTCTTGAAACCATTAAATAGATTCGTGCTCTGAAGCCCACAGAATATTAATAACTTTCGTTAGCTGCAGTGTCAGGAGGATCATACAGTCTCAATCTTATTTGGTAAACATTTGCAGGTTAAAAAAAAAGAAAAAGAAGAAAGAGATTATTTAAGTGTTCCCGACAAAAGCCTCACAGACATCCTACTCTAAATGGACACTGCTGCCTGGGGACAAATGTCAACACAGTTCAAGCTTTGTTTAAAGGACTGGAATGATCCGCCAGCCTGCACAGGGGCACGCTTATGGCCAGCATTAAGAAAATCAATCTGAAATAACACCACCACATTCACATCCCAACCTGGCCAATGCACTTCAGTAGATGTGACAATCATATTTTGACAGTTCAGATAGCTGATAATGGATGGCAAAAGAAATTGCTATTCTATTACTGCCTTTCTATTTGTCTGGGTTATATTGAGGATGTAGAAAGCAGAAAGAATAAACAGATGCCAGCATCTCGGCGTGATCAATGCAAAGTGATGCGAGCCCCCCTTGGTACTGGGCTTACTTTACGTCTCCTTCACTGCTGCATTCAATAGGAACCAGGGGAATACCTTGAAGACTCCGGCAGTCTTCCTTGCTTTTAGATTGCCATCTTTCGCTAGCCTCTTTGTCTTCTCAGACACATTTTTAAAAGCACGTTATTCACCTGGCTAATGAGAGCAAGGAAGGGCGAGTGAGTAGGAAGCTTTGTTGTAAGCGGAGCTGGCGTTTCACTCAAGCATTCTGGGCAGCTTTGACGTTCAGCACCCCAGTACATGAAAGGCCTGGATGGCTCCCACAGCAGGTCAAATAAAGCAGTTTCAAACTACTTGTGCCAAACATGCTTTGATTTACCGATTTTCAATTCTGCTGAGCAACAGAGAGACATATTTGGTAGTCGCATAAACAAATACATTCAACTGCGCTGTGGATTAACCTAAAGTGACACATTTATTTAAAAATCTGCCTACTACTTGTCCTCATTGATTAAATGCCCTTAAGAAAGCAAGTCTGATGAAATGAAGGCCATTAGGATGCAGCATGCCTCCTCCACCGCTTTTGATGGTTGACACATTCCCCAGAGCGGGAGATTGGAGGCAGATAAGCTAACACTGAATTATAAGCACTTTGTGGAATGTCACTGGCAAATGAAAGGTCTACAGTTTTGCTTGCAAAGCAACTATGTGCCTTAACAGCACAGAAAATGGACACGATACTGAATGATTTCACTCTCTGTGCTCAGAATATCAACAAACGTGTACTCTGCGTGTGCCTTGTCGTTGGCGACATCAGCTCCCGAGCCAGGAAGGCTTGCTCTTGGCTGCAGCACCACAGATCAGGGAAGGAGAGGGGCCTGCCAAGGACTCTGTCAGCATTGTCAGGACTCCAGCAAGCATGGGGGTTTGCTGTTGCTGGCCGCTTGTCACCGAGCTCTGTCTTGGAAGGGACTCTGTTGGAGGTGGGGCTCGGGGACCTCGATGGTGCAAGGATAACTGTGCTCTCCGGAGCTGGAGGCGTGAACAACATTTGAGGTGTGAAAGGTGCCAAGTAGAGCTGGGGCCATCCCCTCTCCTTCTGAGCCTGACGGCTCAAAAAAAGCCACGCTGAAAAATGGGGCTAATGTTTGTTTCTTATTCCATTGTGGTAAAGATGATGTAGAAAAACGTACAAGAATGTGCTTTGTTAACTGTAAAACACCATATAGAGATCACGGCTTAACACTGCTGCCCCGCGGAGTTGGCTCCCAGGCCTGAAACATTGCCCCTCTCCTGCCTGGGAAGTTGGTCCCCACCATTGTCTCATTGGGATTCCTGGTTTTCTTGTCTGGAGCCAGGCAGGATCCATGTGAGCCCTCCACTGTAGACTGCGCCAAGCCCAGACAGAAATATCCTGGAATTCTAGGGCACAGTTAATGGCATTGAGGATATTTCACTTCAGCAATCAATCATGCTATATAAATAAAAGTAATAAAGGAGAGTCCAAGGCACAATGAAATACTCATTATTTTTGGAGTTACGTGGACATCAAATTAGAAATCAGACTCAAAGAGTATGCAGCCTACCTTTTTGTGTATTTTTTTCCACAAGCACCCAGAAATTCTTTAAAAATCTTCAGTAGACATACCGGCATGCATTTAGGGAAAAAAGAAAAAAAGGTCAAAGGGAGGTCTCTTTTTGGGCTATCCACGTGAGCATTGTTTTCTTTCCAACCAGGCACAAACATCACTTCTTCCACACACCATGTTTAGTTATTATTTTGATTACACCTGTGGGTTGGGTCAGGGCCCGTTCTCAGCTGAGCTGACCTCTCCCTGCGGCTGAGTCTAGAGAGGGCTCTGCTGCCCCTGCTACCATGTCCATGTGAAACTTGGTGGTGGGTGACAGGGACCACCTTGGTATCTGTGACACGGACTCGTTCTCATTAGGCCAGCTCGTAGTTATGGTGCCCTAAACTTATCAACATTTCCGTTAATAATAGTAATTTCGAATAATTGCGTTAAGAGTACTAACAATTGTAGCTTCTAATTTCCGAGTGTTCCCCGCCTGTCAAGCATTTTAACAAGGGCTAAGTTGTATCTAATGCTATTCTTCTGCCTGAGGCTCTGACATGTTTGGTAGGATGGTCAGCTCTGTGGCGCAGGCTGTTCTCCACTTGGGGTCCCTCCCCCCAGCTCTGCTGCTCGTGCCGATCTTCTGTCCAACATGCTCGTTCCTCCTTTTGTGATCTGGTTCTTGGCACTGCTTTTTTCCTTGAGTGTCATTCATCTTGATTTCACTGGAAAACATTCTACAATAACAGTGATTGGTGCAGAGCGTAGAGTGACCAGAAGGAGAAAGGGAGGGAAAAAAAAAATCATCGTTTCTTGCTGATTTTAGGTTGCCTGGACTTCTTCCCCTGATCTGGCAAAGTGCTTGGGGCAGAACCTACCAGAACACTCAGTAGCTACAACAGAGAACTTATTGCCCCTGAGATAATAAACTAGATACCCACCAGCAGGAGAGAGCCAAGAGCCACACTGGAATCCAGCGAGAAGGAATATGTGTTCATTCCTTCAGCCCCTGAGGACGCCCTCCACGCTCCCATCCCAGGCCCAGAGCCCAGAGGCTTTAGCTGAGGCTGAAACGTGCTGGGGATTGCACATCACGAAGTGGCCAGGCCAGCTTTCAGAAGAGTGCTCCAGTGAACCTCCTGGTTAGATGAGGAGAAACATTACACTGAAGGTCGGAAAGCCATCTGGTGGGATTCTGGGCATCTCACTCAGCTGGCATGACTCCCTGAACACCAACACCCCAAACGGGCCCACCCCTCCTGTGCCAGTTTGGAGAACTCAGCTTCATTTTCAGAATCAGACCTGCTATGAAATCGCAAACTTAGGGCCCGTGTGTTCCATGCAGACGCCCCCAGTGCATTTCTGCTTTGCATCGAATTGGATTTATAGGTGTAGCCTAAATCTGAGAACCTTCACCCACTCGGACTGCCTCTTTTACAAAATGCACCTTTACTTCTTTGTAATTGGCAAATTCAGTTTTAAGCCAAATCTGAGGGTGCCCAGTTTATTCAGTCGGGCTCTCTCATTGGTTATTTTTATTTTTACTTTTTTTTGCACAGGTTAGAACAATATAGAACTAACCCTATAACATAATAACCATAAGGTAGAAATACCATTGAGAGGGTGTGTGAGTCACTTTCCACCTTGACAGAAGGAAGGGTTTATTTTGGCTTACGCTTCGAAGGGACAGGAAGTAAAGGCAGCCGGAGCACGGGCAGCTGGTCACACTGCCTCTCCAGCCATGGGGCACAGAGATACGCACGCTGGTATCCAGCTCGCTTTCCTTCTATTTAGTCCTGGACCTCAGCCCCTGGACTGGCACTGCCCATGTTCAGGGTGGGCTCCTCTTTTCATTCAAGCATCTCCAGTGAGGTCCTCCCAAACACGCCCAGTGGTGTGTGTCCAAGGCAATTCTAAATCCCATCAAGTTGACAATAAAGATTAAACAGCACACAAGAGTTAGGGACTTGTGGCATCAGAACCAAGAGAACGAGGCTTTGAGTGGCAACTTACTATGCACAGTTAGTTTTTTTTTTTTTTTTTCTCCTTGTTGTTTGTTTGTTTTGGTGTTTCAAGGTAAGATCTAGCTCAAGCCCAGGATGACTTGGAATTCACTATGTAATCTTAGGGTGGCCTCAAACTCATGGTGATCCTCCTGCCTCTGCTTCCCAAGGGCTGGGGTTAAAGTTGTGCACTGCCACGCCCAGCTTGATGCTTCATTTTAATGCCCTAAGAATGCTGCCCTACCCTTCTGACAAGTCCCTGACTTGACTACCTGCCTTGCCCATCCTTCATCGTTTACAACACCAAGAACTGCAGCGGACTCAGCCAGACATATCTGCTTCTGCTGCAGCTTTCTTCTAAGTAGACAAATTCCGGTCTCTCATTTGAGTATTTCAGCAGCGTGCTAGGGTGCAGAGATGGCTCAGCAGGTAAAGGTACTCGCCTGCAAAGCCTAACAACCCAGGTTCAATTCCCCAGGGCCCAGGTAAGCCAAATGCATGAGGTGGTTCATGCATCGGGAGTTCGTTTGCAGTGACTGGAGGCCCTGGCATGACCATTCCTGCCCCTTTCTCTTCTCTCTTTCTGCTTGCAAATGAATGAATAAAATACTTTTTAAAAGTGTTGTGAATAACTTATTTTTGCATTATTTCATCAAAAATAGAGCTTATACTCACTGAAGGGATTAAAAAGAAACAGTGGACTGATGGACTACCTCTATGCCTGGTATTGTGCCTGAGCCTTGAGGATACAGATATGGACCTATTAGACTGGGTGGGTGCTCTTGCAGCTCTTATCTCTGGTGGAAAGACAGACAGTGATCAAAATAATTGCATATCATCACTTACGTTGAAAGTGACAGAGACAGAAACCCACTGTGATGGCATAAAAACTGGTAGGGGAAAGGTGCAATTCAGAGGACTGGGGCAAATTTCTGGGTTATTAGAATACTTTTTAAAGCCTATTGTCAAGTCCTCATTATAATCTTGACAATGAGGCTGGTTGTAAGAAGTTGTCATTGAGTCTCCATGGGAAGTGTGACAACTTTCTAGAGTGTCCATAACAAAGAACCTCATTCCTGATTTCTCACTGTTGTGGAGACTGTAAAGCCTGAAATCTAGGTGCGAGCAGGCCTCTTTCCTGTGCGTGGTGATGTCCATCTGTCCCTCCCAGGTTTCTACACAGTTTCTCTTTGTGTGAGTGTGTTTGGGTTCTAATTTTCTTTTCTTATCAAGGCATCATTCATACTGGATGACGGCCTACCCTACTGACCTCATTTTAACATAATTGCCTCTTTGAAGATCTTATCTCCTGATGGTGACATTTTGAGGTACTGGGGTTAGGACCTTAACATATGAGATTTGGAGGAATGCAGCTCAGGCAGTATGGGGAGTAAGAGAAGAATACCTCATTGTAGATTTTTGTATGGAAGCAATTTGGAAAAAGTCATCTTACCTGGGTCCCCTATAACGGGCTGCATCTTTTGTCTGAAGAGCCATCATGGATTCCTGTGGGAACTTTCATGCATTTTTCCAATAGACTGGTGTCGGTAGGTGGGGATTGCCTGTCTGAGCCTCCTGAGGTGACTGAGATAAGATTCTTTTATTATTATTATCAATTACTAAGGTGTGTACCTGCCGCATATTGATCATATTCCCATTGAATTACACTCTATCTCCTCTCCCCCACCCCCATTCCGCTGAGGACCCTCCTCAGTGGAGACATTGGCCGTCACTGTGGGTCATGAATACCACAGCCAGTCTCTGTGTAGGGTACAATGCTTCAGGACGCCCCTTCCCACCCTGTGGCTCTTACAATCCTTCGGCCCTCTTCTACAGCGTGAGTCTTGGCAGGTGTGTTAGAGGTCTCCTTTGGTGCTGAGCTCTCTGCGTCCTCTGACTTTCTAGTTTGATGGGTTTCGAGTGTCCTCAGTGTTTACCACCACCTCCCCCGGCACAGGGGACGAGGGCAGCACTTGTGTTTGGATTGTCACTTCCTCTGTGGTGGCTCCTGGGTCCTGGCTGATGTGATAGAGATGACTCGACTCATGCTAGGCAGTTGGCTACCTTTTCTTATACTGATGGATCTTGGTTCTTCCCAGTATGTGCTGACACCTGTTAAAATCAGATTCTCCACCCAAGATTAAGAGCAACATGGATAGGCAGTGGTAAGCATGGTCCTTTCAAAGGCTTTTGATGGGCATACCCTCTCTTCTTAGCCAAAGAACAGTGGGAGCTTCTCTCTAGAGCCTCCAACCTTTCTCTGCATAGGATTCGGACTTGTTTCTCAGAACCAGGTATGAATTCCCTCCCACTGAGCAGGCCTCGTGTCCCATTGAGAGCTGTTGACCACCCCCAAAGGCCGTGTGCCGCTTTCGCACAAGTGTGCACGTCGTGACCTGCTGGTTGATGCCGTAGCTTGCGGGCACACCTGCTGGTTCACTTTGGTGGTGACCGTCCTCCCCGAGTAGCTCACACAGCCCTTTCCAGCACCATGAAGGCTGCGAGCAGAAAAGTGACTTCTCAGTTCCAGTGTGGCCTTCCTTTATCCTGGGCTGGCAGCCTGTGCTGGCTCCATCGATACGGCCTTACCACTTTGTTCTAAAGGGTAACCCCGTGCTTTGGCAATGACCTGCATTCTGGGGGTACCTCACGGACCTCCCTGACAAACAGCACTCTGTGAGGGTTATCCCAGTCCCGGCACTGAGATTTACCAGCCAGAGCCTGTGGTTTTAGGGTGAAGCTTTCTCTGCCCACAGGGTGCTTCTGACTGGAAAAGTTTCCCCTCTCTCTTATGGAGAGTTGTATCTTTTAATTAGCTAACCAGAGGAAGACCTCTATGGTACTGATTCATGCTGCCATTAGTTTTGTGTCTTCCCCTTTAGATCGGCCTTGCCCCAAGACCCTCAACCCTCTGTACTCTGCCCCTCACTTGCCTGCCCTGTGCCTTCTCCTCCCATCCCTCCCTGTTTCCACTCTTTCTTTGCCTCATTCTAGCTCCTTTCTGGTACGACTGCTGCTTACCACCACTTTCAAACAGATCAAGCTGTTCCGCATTAGGGACCGCACGTAAGAGAGAGCATGCCGCATTTGTCTTTCTGAGCTCGTGTGAGAGATTTTTTTACATGAAGTTTTACAGCTGTTATCTCAAAACTGGGAGGTGGACCAAACCACCATCTGTGCAAATGTGCTACCAAATACTTCCTGTCTAACTGAAAATATAATTTGAAAAAATGACCAAGCTAAATAAATAGAAAGTAGTTCCTTGGTTCTAAAACATTCTGTTGCTACATTCATAATTTTGCTACAATGAAAAAAAATCAATTTATTGAAAGCTGTGTGGAGACTCAGGAGAAACTAGAAGCACTGTGTATTCCAAAAAATGTATATATTGTATTTTATAATTATAACTAACATCATACTCTGTGCACCCTTTTCAACTTGCTTTTTAAAAAATACAAGAGGCAAGCTGTACACGGTGGCTCACGCTTATCATCTCAGAACTTAGGAGGCTGGGGCAGGCACATCACCAAGACTTCAAGGCCAGCCTGGTCTACAGAGTGAGGTCAAGATGGTCTAGAGACATAATTGATTTATTTTGGCTTTTGAATACAATTCTACAGTTTTTTTTATCCCTACTAATGACTTCTTACATTTTTGAAAAAAAGGACTACACCAACATTGTTGCATTTTTTTTTTTTATTGTGTCAAAGTGTGAGTATTTTGAGGGTGGATTCTCAGTGGTGGAGTTAATGAGTTACAGGATACATGTATCATTAACTTTGCTATTTCTTGAGAGAGATTGTTTTACAGAAAACTTGATCTTGCAACTATATAAGATTTTTCTTCCTCTGTATCCTCAGCAACACTTGTATACTACTGGACTTTATAGTTTTTGCCTAATGAATAAGAAATGGTATCTTACTGTCATTTCCAATCTCTGTTTTCACAATGAAAATGCATTACCTTTATAATTAGGACAGATAAATATTAAAGCATGTCACAGCTTGACTCTCAGGATGTGCACTGAATTGCTTCAGGGAGTCTAGCTGCATCTCAAACACCAGTGGGGAGCTTCTTCTGCACATGGTTCCATCTCTGGGGCTCACAGGAGACTCGAATCTGTTATTCTAGAAGCGCTGTGCTCAGCACTACCGGCTGATGCACTTTCTCTTCTGCTTTAACACACTTTATGAGAACGCCAAAGATATGGTCCTGAAGCCAACCAAGTTGGTGCTTGTGAGCTGCCACAAGATTATCTTGTTCTGTTCCCACCATAAGAAAATAAGTGACATACAGCAAGGTGCACACCTTTAATCCCAGCACTTGGTGAACAGTATGGTTGTGCTTGTGCACCTGTTTCATCCACCACATCCCCAGTGACTCTCCCTTCTCGATGAATTCATGTCTCACTTCTAGATCCATGAGCATCCCTACCTTACCTGCTGTGTGCTCAGCTTCTCATCACTGGGATAAAACACCCAACCAAACGCAGCACAAAGAAGGAAGAGATTTATTTCAGTTTACAGTCTGGAGTGGTATTTTGTCATTCTGGAGAAAGGATAACAGGCAGTTGGATGTCACATGATTTGGGAGGGAGCAGCAAGGGCAAACAGGCACTGGCGGGGTCAGGGGAGATGAGCCATGAAAACCCAGTAGAGCTGGACCAATAAACTTCAGTATCTACCCAGTGATACACCTCCTCCAACAAGGCTGCACCTCCCAAAATCTCCACAGCTTTCCCAAATTGCCACCAGCTGTTGACCAAGCTTTCACAACTCATGCCCCCCTGGCCCCGTACCCACTGCCCTGGTGGCCCTGTCTTGAATTAGACTCCAACGGACCATGGATCGGCACCCATGGGTTCATTACACTAAATTGCTAGAGGAAAGTTCTTCCTTTGAAAAGGGTTTTGCACTATAATAAGGGACTCTGGAAGAAAGGATTGCCTTTCACAAGACCAGGTCTCTTCCATGGGAATTTATAATGTTTTGCAGGAGAAAGGGATTCTGTTCAAATGATGCCATGGAATTTATCGAGATGAATCTACCTGAGAACATTTGACTCAGCTCTTTAAAAATATGTGGAGATGGATGACTCAGGAAAGCCAAGACTTCTTAAGTTAACGTTTTTCAAAGCCTGTGTTTATTTTCAAATACTTAAGGTAAAATTCTTGCACTGAAAGGAGCACCTGACACCATTCGACATGAGCAGCCTTGGAGTCAAGCTCCAGATATGGGCACAGGGGAGGCAGCTGGTGAGGTGCTCAAGCTGCACAGGACTGGCACATTCACAGGGATGAGGTCCCTAGCAGGCCAGTGACTAGAAAAAGTGAAAGTCCATAATTTTCTAGAGGCATTCTGAGTTAAAAGGGACATTGTCAAGAATAAGCAAAGGATTCTGGAGACATGAGACCTGACTATTGTTGAGTCCATTGCTAAGTAGCCATCAAAAAGAAAAAAAAAAAAATCCTGCCCTTTGGTGAGGGAGAGACTGAGAAGGGTTAATCAGTGAGTAATAAATTACATGACGAAGAAATTTGGTGATATATATAATGTACTGTGCATTTCAAAGAGCTAGACCCAAGGAGTATGTCTATCCTTTACCATATAAACCAGGAGCTAGATAGGTCTGATTTAAATATTGCACATTTATACCACATATATTGTCCCATTGATGTGTAGTTTTAACAAATATTTGTTTATTTAATTGAGAGAGAGAGAGAGAGAGAGAGAGAGAGAGGGAGGGAGGGAGAAAGAGAGAATGGGAGAGAGAATGGGTCTACCAGGGTCTTCAGCCACTGCAAATGAACTCCAGATGCATGCAACATCATGTGCATCTGGCTTACATGGGTTCTGGTGAATTGAACCTGGGTCCTTAGGCTTCACAGGCAAGTGCCTTAACCACTAAGTAATTTCTGCAGCTCTGCCGTTTTTCTATATCAATTTAAAAAGGCTTAGCTTTAAAATTGCTATGTATTCATTATTTGTGTGGTTATTGGAGATATGGTCTCATGGAACCTGGACTGGCCTCAAACTCACTATGTAGCTGAAGCTGGCTTTGAACTCCTGACCCTCCCATCTCTACCTCCCAAGTGCTGGGATTATAAGGGAACTGGATTATCATATCTGGCCAAAATTACATGCTTTAAAGAAATATTTTTATGTGCATTATATGAAACTTAAAGAACAGACTTTTTTTTGGTTGAGGTCATAGGTGCTTATTTCCAGGTACGTTTGGTGACTTGTGGCTGTGAGCTCTTCCCTGCTCAGCTGAGCCTGCATGAGCAACTCTTTCTTTCAGAGAGCATTTCATTTTGAGTCTCTTGGGAATGTGGCATCAAAATGATGTCAAGCTGAGGCCTCTGTTGTTTCTTTGGAGGCTCTATGCTTGTACACATCTTCTATATTCAGCTCTCCAAACTGCCCTGTCACCAGACTGAGCCACCCCAAACCCTACATTAATACTCAAATTTACTCCAGGGATAGTTCCGGGGAGCTGGAAATAAAACCCTTGGAATTACCCATGCTAGGCGGGCACTCTTCCACTGAGCTCCACTCCAGTCCATATTCACCTAGGTTAACTCCAGTTTTATGTTGCTATTGTTCACTCCTAGCTTGCGCATCAGCTCTCTTTTCCATATTCCCAATACTACATTCAAAAGCTGTTCTTATAGCTTGTCCATATCAGTGTGTCTCTTGCCCTCTGTTAATCTGCCATCTCAGACTCTCTTCAAGTATATTCATAAACATGCTTCTGAGCCTGCATTTTCACAATACTTTTTTGAATACTTACCGTGTTCTAAGCTCTGTTGTAGATACTATATGTAATCCTATGCTTGCTCTTAAAAGCTTGGGATATGGTGGGGCAAATGAGGCAGGTATACCAGAAATTATCCTAGAAGACAGCCTGAGGTGTGTGCTAAAATGGACCCAGAAGCTCAGTGCATGGCAAAGGTTAGGAGGAGAAGAGGAAAGCTGGGACTATGAGGATCAGACACCTGCACTGAAGGTCAGTCCATAGATATACATATTCTGGGAGAAGTTGAGTCAAATTTCTTTCATGTTGAGAGTGACTGATATGAAGGGCACAGTTTCCTCAAGAACTCTGAGGGAACATTCCACACGGCCCTGCTCTATCACAGACCTTCTCTATCACAGACCTTCACTCGAACTAGGAAATTATTCAGAAAGTGTGTGGCTGAGAAAAGGTGGGGCACATTTAGGTAATTCCTCTATTTCCTAGGGAGAAGTGGGTAATGCTTAACCCTCTCTTAAAGGGAACTTCTGAAATCACTACTGTTTGCTATTTTAAGAGGGTGCAATTGACTGGCAATTCCCCCTTGTCAAAATGCTCCCTTTGAATAATGCTTGCTGGCTTCCTTCCTTCCTTCCTTCCCTCCCCTCCCCCCTCCCCTCCTCTCTCTCTCTTTCTTTCTTCTTCCTCCATTTCTTTCTTTCTTTCTTTCTTTCTTTCTTTCTTTCTTTCTTTCTTTCTTTCTTTCTTCTTTCTCTCTTTCTTTTCATTTCTATTTTTATTTTCCTTCTTACAGATTTGTTTTACATTAGCCAGTCTTTGAACGTCAAAAGAAAACAAAATTCTTTCTATAGGTGTTTGATTTCTGCATTGCATGAACTTAGAAAAAGAGATTTGGGCTGGATAGATTGCTTAGTGGTTAAAGACACTTATTTGCAATGCCTGACAGCATGGATTCAATTTCCCAGTATCCACATAAAGTCAGATGCACATAGTGGTGCAAGTATCTGGAGTTTGGAGTTTGTTTGCAGTGGTTCTATGCCCTGGTTCTCCCATGCTTTCTCTCTCTCTCTTCTTGCTAATAGATAAATATTTTTAAAAAGATTTATTCATTTATGTGTCTATGTATATGTGTTCGTGTGTGTGAGGATGGGCGAGTGTGTGTGGAGATCAGAGGACAACATCTCACTGCTCCATCTCATTTCAGGAAAGGGATCTTTGGATCTTGCTCCAGTGCTTCTTTTTGTTGTTTGTTTTTTCCTGTCCTCACTAATTGTGTGTTTCTAAGAAATTCTCTCTCTATCTCCTATCTCGCTGTTAGGTGTAGAAGAAATGATAGTGAATGGGTAGCTGATTTATGGTTGCCAGGGATTAAGGGATCAGGGGAGAAGTGGGCTTGTCAATGAAGGGTGACATGGAGGAATCTTGTGGGGACAGAAATGTTTGATATCTTGCTTGCTATAGTTTTCTTAAATGCATATCATCATTGGAGGGAAAGATGTATAGACTTTCTAGTATCATTTCTGAAACTCCATTTAACTCTACAATTGTACCAAAATAAAGTGTAATTAAAAATATATTAGGCTTACTGGGACAACATACACAATAAAAAGCCAGAGCTCTAACACAGTGTCATGTAATAGAACAAGGACCAAAGGACTATGGTCCACAGCCAAATCTATCCCACCACCTGTTCTGATAAATAACCATCTTGGTCTTTACTGATCAGAACATTGCCATGCTTATGAGGTATTTCCTTTTGTTTTTGGTCTACCATGGTACAATTCAGTATGCAGTTGCATTGGAGACTATATAATCCACACAGCCTAAAATATGTACTATTTTTTCAATTTTCAGGGGAAAAATATCTCATATAGGAAGTGCACTCTCTAAGGTTACCAACTCATCATCTTCTTCCTTTTCCTCCTCCCGTCTTTCCTTGTCTTGAGACAGGGTATCACTCTCTAGCCAATCAATACCCAGGCTTGTTTTGAACTCAGGGTGATCTTCTTGCCTCAGCCTTCCAAGTGCTGGTTTTAAAGGTGTGAACCACTCCACCTCATTTCTGGTCAGTTTCTTTATCTCTGTCTTTGCACATTGCCTAGTGCATTGTGGGCATACAATCATGATTTATTCAGTTATTGAAGCAATATACTAAGGAAATTCGAGCTTTCTATGGACGGAGATAGAGAATTTATAAGCGTTACCTTGGGGTCCTAACTGTGCGTTGCCCATGGCACATAGCACTGCAGCCTTTCTATACTAATGAAGGAAGAGCATCATAGGGTTCACATAATCCCTCGATGCCACAGGAGACCAATTAAGTGGAAGAAGACTATAAAGGCATGCAATAGTCATACATAGGGCCTAAAGTAACTTTAAAAACCTTTTGGTTAACAATTTTCATATACATATATAATATATTTTAATTAAAATCCCCTCCCACTACCTTTTTTTGGCTCCTCTCCCCACACCCCTTTCACTGATCTCCTTTTTCTAGGGTCTAATGGAATAATGTAATTCTGCCTAACCAGCACATGTCTTATATCCTTTTAGATGTATAAAATGTAGCAATATTCACTTTTTGAGGTATACTTATAGTTAAGTTAGTAAAACTGAATTTGATCTAGAGATTTACACCCATTTATGAGAATGTATACCACTGTCTCAAACTGACATCTCACTTCATTTATAGTAGGTAGGAAATGGAACCAGCCTAGATGTCCCTCAACTAATGAATGGATAATGAAGATGTGGTACATTTGTACAATGGAGTTCTATTCAGTGGTTAAGAAAATGAAATTGTGAAATTTGCAGGGAAGTTGATGGACCTGCAAAGGATTATTCTTAGTATGGTAACCCAGGCCCAGAAAGCCAAGTGCCACATGTTCTCTCTCATATGTGCATCCTAGCTACAAATGTTTGGACTTGTATGCTAGTTGGAATAAAACTCAGTAGCAGAGGCCAGTAAGCTAGAAAGGGGCTATAAGAGAGGGAAGAACAGATTACTGGGGGTGGCAAGTCCTAAATGAGGTCACTGGAAGAGATTGAGTAAAGGAAGGGTTGGGGGAGGGTTAAGTCTTTCAGACCTAGTTTTTTGGACAATGGCACACCCAGAAGCCATAGATTGTTATTAGAAAATTTTCTGTGCAAGGAATGGGATACCTTCCAGTGAGTTGTTGGCCAGTTAGGTCACTGATACCCCCAAAACATCACAGGCCATTGCTGAGGCTCTTTGTTTCCCACCAGGAATAGATGGTAAGACCCTATTGCTGAAGACTCCACATGTTTGGGCTTCAAGGTCACTGAGAAGCCCTGTTGGAGCTGAGCTGAAAACCTCCTCCCTGTAGACCAGCTGACAGAAAGCTGGAAAAAGCTATGCTGCATGCAGCTCCATGGGAGAGAGAAAAGTCATCAGTGGAGATAAACAACAGTGGACATTGCAAACCTTAAGTTTGGCCAGCTAGGCCAAATGAGCCAACAGGTGCAAAGTGGCATGTCAGTTATGGGGGAAACCAACTTTTCTCTTATTGGACTGGAGGCCCACTCCATGGGAGGGAATATATCTCTGATACTGAAAACCTACAACAGGGGTAGTCATGAGCCCTAGGGGTGCAATATTTGTTGGGGTCTGGATAAATGTATATGCTATGCTCACCAAACTGTGCTATAAACACTTCTCTTAATGTTCATACCTATATATTAATGCTACTCTCACTTTTGGTTAGAGAAGCTTCTCTTTTCAGATGGCAGTGACCTTGGGATGACTCAGAAGGCACCATGGTGTTGAGAAGTGACAGAGGAATGTTCAGCACTGAAACATCTCTATCACGCCAGTCAAGTCTCAGGGTCCATTGCCAAAGAGATGTTGGAAAGAATGTAATAGCCAAAGGCAGGGTAGGACTCCTTACAATGTGCTCTGCCAGACACAAAATGGCCTGGATATCCATGACCTCACAGTGTTTGACACTACCTACACAATACCCTCATAATATGAGGAAAAGATGATGACATCAAAATAAAAGAGAGACTGATTGAGGGGGGGATATGATGGAGAGTGGAGTTGTGAAGGGAAAAGTAAGGACAGGGGAGGGAATTATCATGGCTTATTTGTAATTGGGTAAGTTGTTAATAAAAATAAATAAATTAATTTAAAAAAATAAAAATTTGGGGGGTTGGGGACTTAGCTCAGTTGGTGAGTGCTTGCCTAGCAAGTGCAAGGCCCTGCGTTTGGATCTCAGCACCAGAGAAAAAAATCACAAGGACTGGAGATATGGCTTAGCAGTTAAGACAGTTTCCAGCAAAGCCAAAGGACCCAAGTTTGATTCCCCAGCACCCACATAAAGCCAGAGGCATAAGGTGGTGCATGTGTCTGGAATTCGTTTGCAAACTGGAGGCACTAGTGTGCCCATTTTCTCTCTCTATCTGCCTCTTTCTCAAATAAATAACTAATTTAAAAAAGATATGCTATTAAAAATCACAACAAAAGAAAAATTATTAAATTCAAGAGTAAAACTATCAAACTTTAAAATCAGCTATAGTGTTTAATGTTTTTTATTCCAGCATAAAATGTAATATAAATGGATTTTTACCCCCAAATATTCTGTAAAAGGAAAATAAATGTCCAAGATAATATAAAAAATAATTTCAAATTGTTAGCTAAATTTTGGCTTTCCCTAAAGCAGGAATAATTTTATTCTACTGTATTTTCAGCAATAATTTTGAGGGAATATGGTTGATAATGGGAAGATGAGAAGAGGAAATAATGAAAGCAAGGTTTGGAGCCAAATGAAACTGGATTTGAGTGTCTCGCCTAGAGTAACTTAATTACCCATGCAGTGGTGCGTCTGTAATGGAGAAAATGACCGTGCTCTCCTATGGTTGTTCTGGACACTAAATAAGGAAGGCAGGTACTGGGGACGTGGAATGCCTACATAGACATGAAATGCTAATGCACCATCTGTGGACTGAAAGACAAAGGAAGTAATGGGAAAGATAGAGGGGAACTGTCCACGTATCTGCAGAAGGGAACATCTTTATGAGTGTTGCTATCTCCCAGCTGTCTCTCTTAGTTTGTATTTTGTCTCAAGCCTGTCTTGTCCACATGATGGGTGGGGTGATACTTAGCATTTTATTCACAGAATGTTGCACAGCTGCTCTGGTGGATCAAATGAAATGTCCACCAGAACCTCATCTTTGGATTCCAGCTAGTGGCATTTTGGGAAGATGGTGGAGTCTTTGGGAGGTGGAAACTTGCTGGAGGAAGTGTGCCACTGGGACTAAGTGTGAGGTCCACCAGTCCGCCTCTACTGGGTGTTAGCTAGCTTGAGGTCCACCAGTCCGCCTCTACTGGGTGTTAGCTAGCTTGAGGTCCACCAGTCCGCCTCTACTGGGTGTTAGCTAGCTTGAGGTCCACCAGTCCACCTCTACTGGGTGTTAGCTAGCTTGAGGTCCACCACTCCGCCTCTACTGGGTGTTAGCTAGCTTGAGGTCCACCAGTCCGCCTCTACTGGGTGTTAGCTAGCTTGAGGTCCACCAGTCCGCCTCTACTGGGTGTTAGCTAGCTTGAGGTCCACCAGTCCGCCTCTACTGGGTGTTAGCTAGCTTGAGGTCCACCAGTCCACCTCTACTGGGTGTTAGCTAGCTTGAGGTCCACCAGTCCACCTCTACTGGGTGTTAGCTAGCTTGAGGTCCACCAGTCCACCTCTACTGGGTGTTAGCTAGCTTGAGGTCCACCAGTCCACCTCTACTGGGTGTTAGCTAGCTTGAGGTCCATCAGTCCACCTCTACTGGGTGTTAGCTAGCTTGAGGTCCACCAGTCCACCTCTACTGGGTGTTAGCTAGTTTGAGGTCCACCAGTCCACCTCTACTGGGTGTTAGCTAGTTTGAGGTCCACCAGTCCACCTCTACTGGGTGTTAGCTAGTTTGAGGTCCACCAGTCCACCTCTACTGGGTGTTAGCTAGCTTGAGGTCCACCAGTCCACCTCTACTGGGTGTTAGCTAGCTTGAGGTCCACCACTCCACCTCTACTGGGTGTTAGCTAGTTTGAGGTCCACCAGTCCACCTCTACTGGGGGTTAGCTAGTTTGAGGTCCACCAGTCCACCTCTACTGGGTGTTAGCTAGCTTGAGGTCCACCACTCCACCTCTACTGGGTGTTAGCTAGTTTGAGGTCCACCAGTCCACCTCTACTGGGGGTTAGCTAGTTTGAGGTCCACCAGTCCACCTCCACTGGCTGTTAGCTAGCTTGAGGTCCACCAGTCCGCCTCTACTGGGGGTTAGCTAGCTCGCTTCCTCCTGCTGCTCCTTCCTTTCTGCTGCTGTGACAAGACAGGGCACCCCTACTGCTCTCTCTGCCCTGTTTTTCTTGCTTTGATGGAACGCTTTGATCCTATAAGCTAATTCTTGTCAATTGTTTTGTCCCAGCAATGAGATGGTAACTATAACAGCTGTGTAAACAAAACAAATCAACCAAACTCCCTTCTTTGTGGGAGACACTGAAATAAAGAGAGGGTTCATGGCAGGAGTGGGCTTGGCATGATGCCTACTATGCTTTCTAAAATCCTTCCAATTTATTACTTGATGTGCCCCTCCCCCAACACACACACTTCTCAACTAACAAGCGAATGGTTATCCAATTGGTTTCATTAAAGTATTTTAAATATAAATCTTCATTACTGAGAGTCATTTTTTCTACATGGGGTCTTTTGTTACCAAAAAGCTAAATACTAAACAACAGAAATAATCCCCTCCTTTCCAATTTCCTGGGATTATCATGAGTCAGTTCCTGTAGCAATGCTGCTGCTGGTAGCTTTGTAGACTGCCTGCCAGTGACTGACCATTGTACAAATTCAGCATGAAGTAAACTGTAATGAAGCATGCTTGCCTCAGATAGCAAGTTATTACTATACTAAAAATAGTTAAGGAGAAAATGCGACAAGAAGAAAAGTAGACAGAAGGTGCTTTAACTATCTGGGCATTATTACCTAACCTAAGCCAGGGAGAAATAAAAAGGAGAGTTTCAGATTGCAGATAAGTAGCTAATATGAGAATATGACTTTATAACAAAGCTACACAGCAATTAAGGGGCAAGGCTAGTATTGTGCATAGACTAAGACCAGCTTTATATTTTCAACTATTAAATCCAATCACTATTTTTTCTGCATTTTTTTCTGTAGCTCTATTATATTTTTAATTTCTAATACCAAAGCCATATTGTTTGAACAATAATTAACCACAGAACTTCCCCAAATGGCCATTAGTTTCATTGTGAATTATTTTATTTATTCTACAAACGTTGAATGTTACAGAAAATAGAACTGAGGCGTGGCACACTAGCAGCTGGTGTGTTAATTGAACACTGTTTTTTTCAACAGCAACATTTAGATATAAAAACCTTACCACTAGTCTTCTTTGAAAAGCCCTAGCAAATAATAGCACATAGAAAACTTAAGGCCTGAATATTGCTTGTTTATGAGTAACATAGTATTAGCATATTAAAATCGCTCCTAACCAGTGCTGGAGTGTGTGTTCAGAAGCCTGTCAAAATGCTAACAGTAGTCGCCTTAGAATCTCCACATCTGCCTCAGGATTAATTACTCACATAAAGCATTATCATCTCCCCGCATCTCTGATGAGGAGCAACACTGCCAGAGTGATTAATGGCCCCGAATGATGTACAGGGGAATAAATAGGAATGTTACTCAGTGGATTGAAAGATCTGTTCTTGGTTCATATTAGAACAAGATGAAGGACCTCAATGGTGTAGCATTTATTTCTGAAGCCCCTAGGCAATTTAAAAGAAATGTCTAGCACAAACCCTGCTAAACTTACTGTTTGAATGGCCAATAATGCCTTCTCTCATGGGCCTTGGTGGAGGAGGAGGGAGGGTGGAGATGAAGGCAGGTCAGTGCAGACCTGGCCCCAGGGGCAACAAGCTAGCTTTGTTGCTTGCATGTGTGTCCCAGGTTTTTCCTCTCACTCTGCATTTCTCATTGATTGAAAGGGAGCTCAGAGGTGACTTCCAAGGTCTGCACTGGCTCCCCCACCCCTCACCACTGCATTTTTTTGCTAGATGTCAAGAGGAGGCAGATTGGATTTTGAGAAGTTGGAAAAACAGAAAAGTGGAAGCCCTTACAGGACATTTTATTGTTTATAATTAAAACTTGAGGACTGTAGTTCAACAATGAA
Organism: Dipus sagitta; assembly: GCA_036346955.1. Lineage (NCBI taxonomy): Eukaryota > Metazoa > Chordata > Mammalia > Rodentia > Dipodidae > Dipus > Dipus sagitta. The sequence continues at coordinate 2,645,371 of CM070783.1, forward strand.
AAATCAGGATGGAATTAAGGTAGGAGAGAGACCTGAATAGCTACTCTACAACAATTACCACGAATGGGAGCAGAAGGTAATCTACTGACCCACCCCTGCCTGGACATTTTTGTTAATCCCTAAAAAACCCTTACGTGGTAAGAGAGAAACAGTTTTCTTTTCCAAATTAAACCAGTCCTTGTCTTTATTGAATTATTTATTGGATTTATGTGAATTTTAAAAAGCCTCATTTCATTACTTCGACTTTCCTCTTATTTTCAAAACTCCTTTTTTGGAGACAGATTCCCATAATTGAGATTTGGAAGGTTAAAGCTATAGTAAGCTGAAGAAACCAAGATAATTTCACAAATCTTTCAGCATTGTTACAATTAGAGACACAATTATAGGGAAGTTAGTGGTGATTCAAATTGATCTACTGGATATCAGATGCTGAGTTGTTTGAGACTGGTAAGTCTAAGGAAGACCTATTTGGTGAACAGACTTGCTTTTTGGTAAACAAAGGTAAAGCCTAGCCACCTAGTTGGATAAATTTATGAACCCATGAACCTATGGAAATTCTCTTTATGCAGGATGAAAACCTAGCATGTGGGCTTGCAAACACTGGAGGCATATATTGCAGAGTTATTTCCCTTTCTTGCTAATTTTTTCCTAAATTAATAAAGCTGTGAAACAGTAGTCTTGACAGACTATCTTGGCAGAACCTTAACTGGAACTTTATTGTGTTTATAGAGTGTCTCTGTGTTTGTCTTAGCTGAGGGTCCTCTCTCATTAGACAGATCCACTATTACTCATTAGCATTATGTTTTACCAAGAACTTACATATGCCTTACCAGAATCATCCTTGCCCTAAGGCATCCCTAAAACAGTATATATGATTGGAAAATTATAAACTGAATCTTGTTACTATGTCCCTAAGGGCTGTGCTGAAACTTGAATTTTGTGACCTTGGCATTTTCTAAAATTCAAGAGGAGTATGGTGTTGAATTCTCCAAGGACATTGCCTTGATGGTCTGGGTTGGAACTTCTGGATGGATTGCCAGAAACCAGGGAAACATTTCACTCCTATTCAGTATGACATCACCGATCTTTGTGGTGATACTGCTACTATTCATGACATTGACATTTGTCTCATGTGTTCTTTGACATGAGACGTATGAATCCTGAGTGGTTTAATATTGTTCCCTTTAGGATTCAGGGCTTGGGAAACAATAGATCTAAACCCTTGAATGAAAACTTTAAAAGAGGCAGCAGAAATTATGGCTCCTTTTTCATCCTTACCTCTGTAATTCTGGTTATAGGACTTATCATAATAAGTGAACATCCCCTGGAGTTTACATCCCTATCAGACCTCTACTGCTTCTAAATCCATGAATGCATTTTCACCAGAAGTGCTCAACCTTTGAGAGAAGAGGTCTGACGGTGGAGTGTCTGGCTGGAAATCACTTATTATCAATGGTCACTTGGTTCAAGATTGTATCACTGAAATGACTGAGGAAGAAAATCAATAATGCTCACCCCATGTGTAGTCCTCCTGGTGGCTCATCTGTCTTACCTCACAAAAGTACTCCTTGTTCCAGATTATTTGAAATAGAAGAAGAAAAAAGGCAGCCTAAGTCATAGGTCACCCCCTCCCCCATGCTCTTGTTGTGATCTCAAGTCCCCTTTACCTTGGGGTAGCAGATCCAGGTCTTGGGAAATGGAAATGAGCAGGAATGAATACTATTAAGATGGAAGGGTGATGTGGACTTACTTGTGCATGAATTTCCACATTTACGTTTTCACTGAGGAAAAATCCATCTGGTGTATATTTAATATTTAAATTTCAAAATTGATAGACAAGGAAGGACTGATTTTGTCCCCGTAAAACAATGGCCTTCATGAGTGGAGGATTGACTTTGTACCCGTAAACACACACGCACATGCACCAGGACAGCCTCAGGACACAGCTGGGTCACCATTGTTCCCATTTGTACATAGACACTCCTACTTTCATAGTTCCTCGAATTCTAACACCCCTCCCTTACACGCAGACCTTGTGTTTAGAATAAACTTTCGAGCAGAGTGTGATGTGGTGAGGTAGATCTGTGTGACCCAAGGAAGGAGTAAGAAGCTTGCATTTCCCTGGGCTGCAGGGAAGGGTGGGCACCCATGGCTGGCTTGCGGCGGGCCTGGAGCTCTCCGTGGTGCTGAGCCAGCACAGGCTCCAACGTTCCCACAGGGGCTGACCTTAGCGTGCCCTGTGGTTGTGACCAGAGTAGTAATTCCCGTCCTAGGGCTGTGGGCTGTGCATTGTGGGGGTACTGGAAATGATTTGTGAGGACAAGGAGCAGCATGACATCAGTTCAAGTTTACGGTGAATATTATGAAAATCCTCATCTCACTTCCTCACCACCAGGGTTCAGGTGCCTCTTAGAGTTCAGATAATCCCATTTTCTTCTACTTCACCCTCCCTGTTGTCTTTATCTTAATGAAAATAAAAAGCTCCAAGTAAGTTTATTCCTTTATATTGATTTGACTGCATATCTGATTGCTAGTTTAGGAGACCTTGAGAGATTTAATGTACATCCTAATTGAAAGCCGAAGGGCTAAGTCTATTGTACTGTCTTGCTCTATTGGGTGTTAACTTTCATGGACTTAGCACACTAATTGCCAAGCTCATCTCACAGAAAATTTGGATCAATTTTCATATTCTTAAATATAACTTTTACTATCGTTTACTATACCCACCATATATGGTTCCATTTCTGATTGCAGAAATCCGACATGTCAGTGAAAATAACTCTGATCTAATAGCTCCCATCATTCTAGAACAGACCAATTAAGGCACTATTGCCCTTTCTGTTATAATGCATGTTTATTTAATACGAATTAGCTGAAACATGATTAATAAATAGGGAGTGAAGTCAGTATAATGCAGAAGTCAGGTTGATTTGTACAAGACTTTTCCTGGCATATAAATGTTTTGTAGTAATTATAAGCAAGTTACTGGACAATTGAAAGGAAAAATTAGGTTTTATGTAAAAAGCTCAAAAGGAAATCTGAAAATCCTGTAGAAGTGACTTTCTTTACTGCTAGTAATGGATAGTTTAGTCCTTAGTGGTTTCAAAACTGGCTACATGTTTCAGTGTGTTAAGCTATCTGAAGAAGTGGGGAGAGCAGATTTAAAAAGCTAAGAAGACCATTTCCCCTTTTATTAAACAGAAGACCTAGCTTTCAGTTTCCATGAAATTTGCCTCTTTTAGAAGCTTATGCCTTTACAGGCATCTGTAAATCATTAAGAAAGAGGAAGTAGGCTTTTCAGGTTTTAACATGATTGGCTGGTTGTGGTACTGGATAATAATGCCAGTGGAAAACAAACTGCTTATAGTTTTTGATAGCTGTCATATTTAGATATTGAGGATTAAGCCCACATTGAGGATTAAATCACATAACTTTAGTAAGCACTATACCAATGAGCTACATCTAGCCCTTTATAATTTTATTTTAAGGCAAGGTCTAGTTAACTTGCCCAGGCTGGTTTTAAACCTACACAACCCAGGCTAGATTTGAACCTGTGATTCTCCTGACTCAAACTCCTGAGCGATTGGGATTACCATGTGCACACCATACCTGATTAAGTTATTTTAAAAATATTTTATTTAGGGCTGGAGGGGTGGGTTAACAGTTAAGGCTTTTTGCCTGCAAAGCCAGAGGACCCAGGTTCGATTCCACCCATGTAAACCAGATGCACAAGGGGCACATGTGTCTGGAGTTAGTTTGCAGTGACTAGAGGCCCTGGAATGCCCATTCTCTCTCTGTCTCTCTTCTCTCTCTGCTTCCAAATAAGTAAATAAATTTTTTTAAAAAAATCAAAACAAAAAAATCAAAAAACGCATATTTAAAAAATATTTTATTTATTTATTTTGGGGAGAGAGAGGGAGACAATGGGCATACCAGTGCCTCTAGCCACTGTAAACAAACTCCAGACACATGTGCCACTTTGTGCATCTGGCTTTACATGGGTACTAGGGAATCTAACCTGGGTTCTTAAGCTGTGCAGGCAAGTGTGTTAACTTCTGATCCATCTCTCCAGGCCACGATTGAGTTACTTTTTTGTTAAGGCTTTAGTAACAAAGTTCCATAAGGACTGTTCCAGTTCTGTAATGTTAGTTTCTCTCAAAACCCTATTATTATTGGCACACATTTTTACAGAATGCAAGAGTTTGGGTATGTGTTATGCCATGGTGTTATAGCAGAAATGCCTGAACAGCATCTTAAATAGTTGAGGCTCATAGCTTTGTAATGGATTGCCATGAGAATTCACAAGAAAAGCTACTCAGGTAAACACTGCACAGAGGACATGAGAGCTATTTTGTGAAGCCCAGAGTCAGCACACCCCACACAGGTACACCAGCACAAACCCTAGTGAACTCTGCCTCAAGGGCCTCTGTGCTTCTTTGTGTCCTGTGAGAGAGACAGACTGATGGCTGGACTTCAGATGACTACAGAAGCTTCCAGTCAGGTGAGTTGTCCTGAGTTTCTTAATGTTTTTTTCTGTTGCATTTGAGATAAAAGTATCTGTTCTTTCAGGTACCCTGCCTGTAACACTCTTAATCAATGATGCTATGTTTCTATCTAAATGGAGATGGAATTGTGGTGACCTTGGAAAGTTGTATGCATGCCCTCTTAACTGGGACTTATTTGTACATTTTGAATTCTCAAATAATGTGAAGAGAATTCGAATCTAGGCCAAACTCAGACATTGTGGAGTTGTCTAACACTGGCCAGTTTGCTTCACTGTTGACACTACATTTTGGGATTGAAAAAAAATCCCATCATATTTTCTATTTTCCCTACCAGCCTACCTAATTGTTACCCTCTACCTTTCTGTGGAGGACATGCCAGTCTTTCTAGGCAGTCCCAGAATAAGCACAATGCCTAAGTCCCTCTCCTGATATCACTGGACCCCAGTTAGTGGTGTGTTCTCCAGTGGACTGCCTATAACCTAGAAGGGGTACGCCCTGAGGGCGCAGCTTACTATCTCAACATGAGCTGACCCATCAGGCCTGTCCCTTGGGTGGCACCAACTCCAGTCAGCAGAAACAGTTGTTGGCAAAAAGAGGAGCCAAATTAGAGGCCTGCCTATAGGGACAGTGATGGCATCACCCACCCTCATAGATACCTACACAGGGGAAATTCGCTGCCACAGAGCTAAGATAGTTTGATGGTGGGCCTTGTGGGCTTATGTCTTGAGTGATAGTCTGATCTCTGTGGGGCTCTCCTAGGATGAGCTGAGATGCTTCCTGCTTGCCTGGCATTCCCTTGGATTCTTTTCTGGCAGTGTGGTTTGCTCCAGCTGTCCCAAGGGCCAACCAGGGGTAGACAGGGGACTGGCTTGAGAAAGCTTGAGCCCAGTGCCATCCATGTGCGTTGTAGGAACTTTTCCTTTCATATTCCCAGCTCCCCATGAGACAGCCAAGTCTTGATAATTTGAAGATTCACAAGTGTTTGTGTTTATTGTGACTATTGAAATTGAACAAATATGGAGCTAGATTGACATCATTCTTTCAGAGATATACTTTCCCAGAGCCTTCTCTAGGGCATACTGCATCTGTAGGGAGTAGCACGAAGGAGCGGTGTCAATCTTTTGAAGCAATCAGGTTCAGGGCTCAGGGTTGGCCACTGGGTAATCTCCAGAAGCTTGCCCAGATCTAGAGGCTGCAGGCCGCTGGTGACGAAATGATGCCATGGCTTGGTTGAGTCTCCTTTAAATTTCCACGGGTAGAGGCTTGGTCCACACAGTGCTGGTATTAGGAGGTGCTGTAAGCCTTCAAGAGGTGGAGTCTAGTGAAAGATCATCAGTTCCCTGCAGGGTGTACTCTTGAAAAACATGTGGAGTCATGGCCAGCCCTCTCTCTTGCTTTCCTGGCTGGAGATGTGAGTCCGTGTTCTGACACATGCTCCTGCATCATGGCTGCCTTGACCACAGGCTAAACTTATAGGGCCACTTATCTTGGACTTGAGCTTCCAGACCTGTAAACCAAAATAAAATAATCACCTATTATTTAATAAGCAGACTGTGTGGGTATTTTATTATAGTCATTTGTCTTTTTATCCTTTTTTTCTTTTGCTTTAATGACTATATTTTAAGCCAGAGAATAACATTATTCTAGCTACTTGAATGAGGTGTTAGAGAATTAGGGTAGTGGGGTTGGTAGGGGAACCTATGCCATAACAAAGAAAGAATCAGAAAAAAAAAAACCTCTGGCTAAAAAATATGAATATCAAATCTCATGACTTTTCAAAATAACTGGAGCATGTGCATTCTAAAAGATATTCAATCTTTGAGAATCTCTAGAGTAAATCATTTCCAAACTTCATTGAGTCTGCCATCCATTTCTGTTAGTGTGATATTGTAGCACATCTATGTCATTTGGAAGGCTTTTGAAGTTTGTTAAGATAGAACCTGCAAACTGGAAATGGAGGAGGGGGAGGGAGTCTATTCAAGTCTTAGGATATTAGTCAAACAATATGTTGGCTAGTGGGTTTCCATTTAGAAGAACTCTAAGTCCAACAATTTACTCACACAGTCAAATTAAAGAAAAACACATGGAAATGATCAAACTCAACAGGATAGAACCTCCAATTCCAATACAAAGCATGAAAGCAACTTCATGTTGTGTTAAAACACCCAGCAAGCTTTCCCTTGAATACACTCAGTTACAGAGGAAGTTCCTAATGAAGACAAACAATCGCAATCAAGTGGAGCCAGCCAGGGAGGACCTCAAGGCCAGGGGACATGTTTACGAAGGAGGCTTTAAAAGAGAACATCACTATGTAGTAGTGAACCTGTCCAGGTTTTGAGACATGCAGCTATGATCTCCTAGTGGTAAATGTATGGCTCCTTTTGTAAATAGTTGCCAGCAGTAGACATCATTTCTCCTTGGCCATTTGAGTCCATCAAATGTTTGTAAAAAGAATAGCAATAAGCAGTGTGTCATGACACAATGCATAATCACTTGCAACCCTCTCCCTGTAGAGTCTCTGCTTGCACAGTGACAGTTTACTGGACACTGCTTTGCCCAGGAAGATAGAATTTTTTAAGGAGGACTTTTTTGGTTGATGTGTGTGTGTGTGTGTGTGTGTGTGTGTGTGAGTGATGTGGAGGTCAGAGGACAACCTCAAGTTGTTGGTCCGCCCCTTCTACCTTGTTTGAGAGAGGGTCTTTCTTGTTTTTGTTTGCCACTGGGAAGACAAAGCTGGCTGGCCAATGAGTTTCAAGATTAGCCTGACTTGGCCTTCCATTTCCGCAGGTACTTCGGGGTTGTAGACATGTGCACCACTTTAGATCAGGCTTTTCATGTGTGCTAGGGATCTGAACTCTGCTTGACAGGCTTGTAGAGCAACCATTGTTAACTACTGAGCCATCTCCTCAAGACAAAAACAATAAGGAAAAAGTCTTTATATAGCCCAGTGACTGGGTAAATGGGCAGAGAGAGGAGATGCTTCTCAAACAAAATGCTTCCAAAACCACAGCACGCCTCCCTCGTGACCAGAGCAGCCATCATAATTACAGTTCACCCCAACGCTCTCTAGCAACTCTGCACACACTAACTTTTGTGCAGCAGCATCTCCATGCAGATGTCGTCTTTGAAGAACTGAACGCCCACCACCACTGTTCACGATGAGCTCGCATAGCCAGGAATCTGCAGTTCTAGAGACTGAGAACATCATGTTTACCAAGTTAGAGCCAGCTGAGCGCAGAGTCACAGCTGCTTTTGCTTTGAGTCTCCTCAGTGCCTTGCCCACGAGGGATCAATAAATGGTTGCTTTTGAGCTGAATACAGTTTTGTGAGTCCCCATTGAATCCCCTGCATTATCTCCCCAAATCTGATGTGTTTCAGTGATTTAGCCAATATTTATTGAACAGCTACAGCCTGCTGTGCCAAGACCGGAGGGACATGTGGTAATTAAGCTTAGGCAGAATGCATTTCACCTGGAGCTCAAGTTCAGGGAGCAGGAGTCAGGAGGGCAACCCCTCTTCTGATGCAGGCAAGCTGCTTCCTAGCTAGACCCTGTACCAGGAGAGGCCCTATTTTAGCCACGACTGAGAAATCCTGAGGGCAGTGGGGCAATTCCCACCTGAGCACCATGCTCCTATCCGTGCTCAAGGTATTCATGACGGAAATTCCTGCCTTAGCATTTCAAGCAGCTTTCTGGGCATGAATGACTTCTTTGTAGATGGCAGCTTTCTAAAGCCACAAGCGATGACCCTGTCGGCTTGGTTAAGTCCACGGGTTGGCTGGGGACGTGGTCTAAAACCAGCGTTGTGGGTGGGTCTGCAGTGTTTCCTCGGTGTGTGAGGCCTCAAATGTATAGAACGCGAGGGGTGGGGGGGAGAAAGAGGGAAGAGCAAAGCACAGGCTTCGATTTCTGCTCTTTTCACAGCCCCGTGTCTGTTGGAAGCGTGTCCAGCGTGCGGGTGGGGAGCTCCACTGGGCAACAGTAGCAGCCCAAGCTCCAGGGCTCACAGTGCTTTCCAGAGGCACTGATTTGTCTGACAAGTGCTGACAGGTGAGGAATGTTCCAGGGATAGGGGATAGGGGATAGGGAGATAAGTATAGTTTTCCAATAAATCTAGATGCTCCATATGGCAGAATCAGAGTCTCTGTGTTAGGACAGGATAAAATACCAAAAATGAGGATGTGAAGTTGGAAAGACTGGCAGGACATGCACAATGACAACTCAGGTGCTGACCAGAATTAGGAGTTTACACTGAAATGAGAGAAGTCAGTCTGAAAGTGTAGAAATATCCTAATGGTGATCAATAAAAAGACAGTGACGGTTTTTTAGTTGGGAGCATGTAGCAGGATTCCACCTTGTGAAAGTCCATCTCTGAAATTGTGGCCAGTGGACTAGAGATGACTGTGGCCTAGGCTAAACCTGGAACAGGCAAAGAGAGAAGTAGACAGAGTCAGGTGATATTGCCGCAGTGACCTGGTAGGATTCTGTGATGGATTGACTGGAGACGTTGGTCACGGAGCCGGCGAGTCTTTTTCACCATGGAGGGTGGTTTGAGTTCCCAGGCTTAGGTAGCAGTGGGATTGGCAGGTAATAGCTGAGGTATGAGGAGGAAGAGGAAAAGAACATGGTCAGTTATGATCCAAGGCTTCACACTCTTCTCCCGAGTGAAGCTTTTGAGTCAAATTCGGACCATGTAGGGCCGAGGGATCCTAGAGAGAAGCCCTTTGGCGTCTCTTCTCTACCTAATGTGGTAGAGCACGGGGGCTGAGGGAATGGTCTTCAGTTATGCTGTCATAACTCAGTTCCAGGGGAAAACCTGAGGTCAGCTGACCAGTGGACTGTCCTGCTGTTTCGCCCAGGCCACTCCCCTGAAGGTAGGGGTTGCTTTGCCACTCTGCATGTGAACAAGTTGTCAACAGCATGTCTCAACAGCTTCCTTGACATCAAGCCATGGAAACCCTATTAGCCGAATTTATGTTAGCCAAGCTAATCCCACTTGTCTCCTTTCTTAATGGAATGAACAAAGAGTGCCTTGTTTTAATTTATACTGTGTCTTTGGAAGAGCAATAACTTCAGGGCTTCCAAGAGAGTATCCTACCGGACGCTATTCTCATTCCCTTTCTCTCTCTTCCTTTCTCAGTGTCCTTACTTTCTCAAAGGGCAGAAGTGTTGCTGTCTCTTTGTTTTCCAGAAGGCCTCGGGAAACATTGACTGCCGTGTGGTCTTCTTGCTCGGCCAGCAGCGGAGCTGCTCTGGTTGGTGATTGTTGATGTGAGGTAAAGCTGAGGAGAGGAGAAACGGGGCAAGAAGTTGGGGTGAGGAGGGAGCGCTGCTTGTGTGCAATGTTGTCGTAGGGGAGTTTGGAGGCTGGGAGGAGGACCACAGGAGCTCTTCAGGGAAAAACAGAAGTAATGAATAGTGGGGCCTTTTTGTAGGCCTTAGTGGCACACTGATTGCCTTTGACAACTCTGTAGCATAAGCAGTCAGATTTTGCCAGTAACAACAGCCTGAGCTGTGTTAACTCACTCCATCTTACAACTCCAAGTCTGGCACAGAACCTAGGAAAGAGAAAGAAGAGAAAACTACCAAAATTAAGGACTGAGTACTCCCAGCTTGGGGAGTAGAACCAAGTTGGACTTTTTTTAGAACTCATGAAAACACGGTCATTGCTTCTCCAGACATGACTCTTTGCTACGCTATAACTTGGGAAGATGGCTATTAGAAAAATTACAATGGAAATTCATGTTGTGAACATCGGACTTCTGCCCTGCTCTGTTGCAAATTGCACCTTTTCCACTTCCTCCTAACATCTTCAGTATCCCTCAAGCTCCTTAGTCAGTCCCTTGAAATTAATTGCCATTCAGGTCTTTGACTTCGCTTCTTCCTAATTTGTTCCTTAAGTTTATTAGCTGAGAATGAAATCCACATTTATTTTTAGTTCCTTAAATTGTCAATTAGATGCTTACCTCTGTTCAATTTATTCTCAATAGAAATAGGGAAATGTTGGCTGAGTATTTACCTTTAGAACGTTCCTAGTAAGAGATGCGAATTTGAAGCAAATTGTCCACTTGTCCAGAAGCGTACTTTTTATGTCGCATGTCAGCACCTCCAGTCGGCATTGAGGTTAGGGCGTTACTTGTGATTTTAAGGGAGAGTAGAAGTAGGGAGGGGTGACCAGTGACAGCAAAATCCAACTGTGGGCAGGACGGTTGAGATTTCTCTGGCTTGCTCACTTCCTGCTGGGCATCCTAGAAAAGCTCAGAAAAGCCACATGCATGTGCCCAGTGACTGTTCCCAAAAAGGCTTCCTGAGTCACCCTCCCTTTCTTGTTCTAGTTGATTTTCAAGGTTGCTCTAAGGAGTCAGTTTGGAAAGCTTGGTTAAGAAGTGACCAGCAGTTCAGCGAGTAGAGTGCTTGCCGTGCAAGCGTGATGAGTTCACAGGCTCATGTCCATGCAGCATGCTGGGTGTGATGACGTGCATGTGCACACCCAGGGCCAAGGAAACACTGACAAGAGGACTTCCCGAGCTGGCTGGCCAGTCGTCTGCATGGGTCAGTGAGTTCTGGGGTCAGGGAGAGACACTGTCTGGTAAACATTGGAGAGGCAACAGAGGAAGACACCTGACATTCCCTCTGGCCTCCATATGCATGCACACACAAGTGCATGTTCACCACTCCACACACATGTGCCCACACACATACATACACGTATGTATCCACAACGCATACAGGACTGAGTTGTATCTGATGAGAAATGATCTGTGCATCAAAATCAATTCTTCCTTAAGAGTCTGAAGCAGTAGTGACTGTAGGAGGGTTCTATGAGATAGAAGGAAAAGACACCCCAAACCAACCATGTTTTTATACATTTTGTTTTATATATTTTTTGTTTTGTTTGTAGTATGTTACATAGGTGGATAAACTTAAGTCTAGTGATTAATTCTTCAGTGACTGTACATAGTAAATATATTATGGCTAGATATTAGTATACCAAAAATGTCATTTATCACCCCAACTTCTGTTTCCGGGCGTTTCCAGCCGCTTTTATCTTCTCTGCACTTATCAAGCATACTTCTCTCTGTCCATTTGGCAAAGCACCACTCCGCTATGAAGGTCTGCTCATTCTTCCCCTAGAGACAGGGATGGTTCCTTGTGAGATCCCTTTCTATGGAAGTTAGCTGCCACTCTTTTGACTCTCAGTGTCTGGTGTTATTATGTCAAACATTATATTACAGAAATATCTCATGTACCAAACTGTGCACTTTACCTAAACAGGCAATAAATTTTATGATTTTGTTCATTTTTGTAATTATGCCTACAAATTGGTAGTGGCTAAATAAGAACATGTTGGTTTAAAAACAAGAATTCCCTCCATGGATATTATATAGGAAGAACTGCATAAACTATGAGAAGATCCCAGTCCACTCTAAGCCTATAATCTACTTCGAGTGGGAAGATAGATGCATCTGAAAATGCAAGTGAACAATGTAAGGCAACAAGTGCTAAAAGACAGACGGACGACTCCAGGCCGCAGACACTGACGTGATGGGGACTGGCATTCCTTCCATCCTGGCACAATAAGCAGCCCTTGAAACAATTCCCTGAGAGATAAGTCGTCTGCCTCTTTTGAATTATAAAATTAGTTTGTGTTTCTTTCCTGACACTCATCACACCCTGCGTTGTCACACAGATACTTGTGTCATGTGTCATCTTCTCTTCCTTGCTAGAGTAGATTTTTCATTAAAACTATAAAAAGAAACCTTGCAGCACGAGGCTCAGCATTATGTCAAGGATATAGGAACCACCCGAAGGTGCTCTGTCACATGGGTAAATTCTTTCCCTGGACAGTGACTGCTACATGAATTCAAGGCTGGTCAGAGCATGGTCTGTTCTTTCGGTGATCTAATACCTAAAATAAGTGAAATAATTTAGTAGTATTTTGAGATGAAGAGCTGTTTCCTCAGGGAAGACATTTTCTAAAGAGAGACAGTATATTAATACTTTCCTATAGATTCATACAAAAATTAGGAAAAAAATAGGCAAAGAGAGGGAGTGAGTCTTAAGGACTCGTTGAAGAAGAATGAGGATGATGTGGGCAAGATGGAGCCCTGTGGCCTAGAATTCGTGGTTCTTGTCATGTTTGCTGGGATGGATTCCTTTGTCTGACTTCCCAAGTAAGCTCTTCATCACTACTGACGCCGTCTCAGACCATGGCTTCTGTCCGCCTTTATCACTGTGCTATGGTAGACTGGGAGGGGACACAAAGGCAACAGCAGGGGGAGAAGGCAGAGGATGTGGAGGAGAGAGAATAAATGGATAAATAAAAGTAGAAAAATCTGGTATAAGCTCCCAGCAGGTTCCCAAGATAATCTGGTAGCACTAATGGTCTGGCTTCTGAAGTAAATAGGAAGTTGACGGAGTTGCTGAACCATAAAACCCCCCAAAAGTTTGAATGTTGTTTTTTTTTGTTGTTGTTGTTTGTGAAGAAGCAGATAGTAACACATTTTTTTTTTTTCTTTTTCTGTGCAAAACAATTGTTATACCAGCAAAAAGAATCCTGCCCAGAACCCTGGCTATGGTGAGTTGCTTGAAAAACCTATTGGTTTCTATTTTGGCATTTTAACGCAGAACTAAAGGCTCTCAGTGCTTCGCGTTCTTTGATTATCTTAACACACACATGGTGTGAAACGGTAGAGTTCAACACCATGACTGTGTTAGGCAGGGCAGGCAAATTCACTGGCCGTAAAACAGTAGAGGGGCTTCTTTGTAAGTAAACGGTGATTGTATCCATGGCGAGGGCAGAAAGCAACTGCACAGGGGTCAGGAGAGCAGCGCAGCCACAAACGGCATCGTCACTGGGAGGCGCGTTCACTTTAAGCCCTTTTCTTCTCCTTTGAAGCCGGAAGTTATTGGCTGTTGTCAGAGCCCTGTTAGGATCATGTGAGGATCAAAAGCCCGAGGAGGGGTGGGAAATCCTTTGTTCCGGGCTCTCTCATAATAGTTTTTTTCTCCCCCTTCTCTTTGACTAAGAGAAGCAAGTCAAATAGGATTATACTAATAGAACAGAAGTGTTTTATATAAAAAGTTCAAAAAAGAAATCTAAACAAATTCCAAGGTCTTTCATTTACTGAACACTATTTTATTACTGAACCAACATGGAAAATATGTTGGTTGTAAGTAGGCCTTTTTCTGAAGCTGCAAAGAAACTACCCTTTCTCAAATTATGACTGATTTACAAGCCACTGTAATAGTCCTTTTAACCACAGTAAACAAGTAAAACAAATGTTTTTCTCCTAGTTCAAATCCTTCAAGAAATACAGGCTTCAAAGACTGGCCTCTTCTCCAATTACTGCACTCTAAGTTATTTCAGTCGTTGTGCCAAATAAAAATAAAAAGTATCCTGAAGTGACACCTTCAGGATATCATAAAGTGCAAGGCAGGTGCAAAAGAATCCTGCTGCTGTTCAGGAAACAGACGCCCAGCGCTAAGGGTCGGGTCATGGGATCAGGGCCGCTCTGGCCTCTGTTCTTTTAGGGGGGCGAGGTTTCACAGGCAAAGACCACCAGCTTCCTGATCTCCAGGCACCTCGGTGACCGGGACGGTTTCCCAACACTCCCTCCTGCTCTGCTTGGCTATGAAAACTACTTTGGGCAAGACGGGGGAGGGGGTGGGGGGGGGAAGCGGGGCGGTTAACTGGTTTGATGCTCATTTCTGGAGAAAAAACAAAAAACCAAGAACAGTCCTCTTAGAAATGGGGCAGCTGATGTTTTGAAATAGAAGGTAAGGGGAGGAGGTCAGCGTGGAGGCTGGGGAAACAAGCAGCGCCATCGCCGCATTTCGCGCGGCCCAGAGCCGGCCCGGCGTGTTCTCAGCAAAGGGCAGATCTGGGAGCACGGTGGGCCTGGGTGGGCTTCGCTCAGTGCGGGCTTGGTGACAACCCTGGGGACGGTCTGGACGCTTCTTGTGTTTCCACAGAGCAGGACTTTGAGGCAGGCGAAGGAGTAATTGCAGCAATTTCCCCTTTCAATTAAATTTTGCTCGGGTGGCTGGTTGCTATTCCAGTCTTTTTTAGTAATTTAAGGAGAAAGTGAGGAATGGGTGGGCTGTTAGACGGCTGTGTCAGTGCACAGGCGGTCAGCGGGGAGTTAGTTACAGGTGGGCTCCTCAGATCTGCTGATGAGTAAAGTTCATCTGGGGGAGACATTAGCAAGAGGCCAAATCTATTCCCTTCGGATAGACGACACTCTGAAACAGCCCAGACTATGTGGTGAAATCGATTAATTGGCAACATTTAAAATCTGACATTTCACATAAAACCTTGCATTTTCTGAGAGTTTTGAAATAGGAGAAGAGGAGGCTCTCTGTGTTCTCATTGAAGTGGAGGCTCCCCTTAATGGTGTGTGTGTGTGTGGGGGGGGTCTCCAATTGCCTGCATGGGCCCCCGGAATAGCTTGGAGTTGGAGCCCTATACTTAGGATTTTATTTCCTCCCATAGGAACAAAGATGGCTCCCCCAAAGCTCCTAACATTTATTGGAACGGAGTCTTGCTCTGCTTACATCACACACACACTAGCCATTTGGTCTGCACAGCACTTGCCGAAGCTAGCTCCGGAGCAGTCAGCATGTCAGTGCTGAGGAAGGGGATGGAGAGGGAGGAAGAGTCCCCTGCCCAAGCCCACCCAGCCGTAGTCTGCACCCTTGGAGGTCGCAAGGTCATGGAAACTTCTATAGATCATCCTGGGACTGTACCAAATACTATCAGCAACCCTCATTTTACTCTAATTCTTTACTTCGCTTCTCTGTTTCCACAATTAGTTGATAATTTACACCATAAAGACAAAATGCTACAGAGAAGTCAAGTATGCCAAGCTGCAACCAGTGAAACCCCAATCAACTATGCCTGTGAAGAATTATTTCTGAGTCACATTGGGCAAGAAAAGTGCCACCAGGTTTTTCTAACGTCTATGCCATTTCAGTGTTAGTGACACCAGGGGAAATGAGCAGCTGGAGCAGTCGTAAAACAGGGAAGTGAGAGGAAATGGGAGGAGTTTCTTGGTTGCAGGGTAAGTGGGTGTTCGGTGTGGTCAGTAGCACTTTACTGTGGCCATAGTACTTAGATCTGAGGGTTGACAGCATTTATAAGGTAGAATTATGGAATATATTGTGAAAAAGAGGAGGAGGGAGAGAACAAGAGCTATTGTGAACATGTATGTGGGGGGGTGTGCATGTGTATACTGTGGGGGGGTGGTATACGTGGGGTTATGTGTGTGTATGCATGTGTATGTTGTATGTGTATATGCATGTGTGTGGTGTGTGTGTGTGTGTGTGTGTGGTGTGTTGTGAGGGGGTGTTTGTGGGTTCCCAAATATATTTCCCAATTCTAATCCTTGGTACCTGTGGCCTCATGTGGGGGCAGGGTATGTGGATCTGTGACTAAAGATATTAAAATGAGAACATTTTGAATTAACTGGGGGAAAACATGGCTTCAAATCTAATGACTAGTGTCATTATAAAAGAAAAGAAGGGCTGGAGAGGTGGCTTAGTAGTTAAGGTGCTTGCTTATAAACCCTAGTGACCTGAGTTTGATTCCCCAGTACCCACATCAAGCCAAATACACCAAGTGGTGCACGTGTATGGAGTTCATTTGCAGTGGCTGGAGGCCCTTGTGCGCCCATTCTCTCTCTGTCTATCTCTCTGCTTGCAAATAAATAAATAAATAAAAATATTTTTTAAAGAAAAAGAAAGTGAAAATTTGAGACACACAAATGCTGAGGAGAAAAAGAGGGGAGAAGCCAGAGAATACAGCAGTGTTTCTACAAGGAATGCCAAGGGTTGCCAAAGTGATGGGAAACTAGAAAAGAAGCCCGGAACGGACGCCTCTCCCGAGCCTCGGGAAGGAGCCAGCCCTGCCACCATCTTGATTTTGGACTGCAGGCTTCCAGAATTCTGGGAGATTCCGGTTTGGGATAATTTGTCATGGCAGCCCTTGGAAAACAGTACTTGAATTTTCCTTTGATCAGTTCCCAGAAAACGACAGTGGGAAGCTGTGGGATAGCCATAGCTGACTGTTGTGTTGGGAGCGCTGTGGTCAGGCTGAGTCCAGGGAGGATCACGTGGAGCCAGCTAGACTCCAAAGGGGAGTGGAGCAGGACCCTGGCTGTAGCAGAGGGAATAGGACCGAGGATCATGACCACTAGGAGAAGAACTGGCAGGATTTGCTGATTACTAGATGGGTGCCATTGAAGGTAGGTGACAGTGAGACAGAGAAAAGCCAGGGGTTATTCTGAGGTCACTAGAATCATGACAATCACACACAGGGAAATGTAGACTCCATCTAGGAAAAATGGCAGATTCAGGTGGAGACCCCACGGAGACACCGGGAAGTGGTAAATCTGAGGATCATGTTGCTAGCCAGGAGGAGACATACTGTGCTGCTTGCTGTTGCTTCTCTCTGGTTACACTTATGTGACAGTCACATGACCTAGGGAAGGACATTGACAGGGACTTCTGTCTGTGTTGACATAATTGAACAGACCTGTGCTGCAGAAGTCCATTGAGCGAACCACGCACACAGCTTTGTGTGGGGGCTGTTTTGTCAAACAGGACATCAGTGCGGAGTGACGAGAGGAGCGCGCTGGCTCCTGACCCCTCTTGCTTTGAGCATTTGGTGCCTCACAGCTCAGGAGCACCAATGAATGCATGACTGGCACTGGATTTTCGCCAGCCACTGGTACCTGGAGGTAGTTTCCTTAGCCATGCTGGAAGTCAGGATTGCTCAGGATTCTGCACTGAAGAGAGGAATGTCACACCAAGCTCTCTCTCAGGGCCACAGTTGGGGGAGGCCAGCATCTCTGTCAAAGAGAAGACTGTCACAGTTCTGGCAAATCAAATTCTATCTTGGTTTTCTCTTGCTGCTCAGTTGGGTAGCATTTCTCTTGACAGAAAGTTACAAAGTGGTCCTCTTCGAGGCTGTGTTGACTAATTGATCTGCCTGGGAAGCGTCCTGCAGCGTCACTAGGGCCATGCCTTTCTCTGTGGCAAAACAACCAGTTGGGAAATGTGTGGGTGCGTATTTTAAAGGCATCATAATAAGTTTGGTGCTCAGATGTAACCCATTATGCATCACATTATCTCCTCAGGAACTGGCTAATCCATGGCCATACTCCCTGGCTCCCTAGGACACCCCTGACTACTGGCTCTCAGATCTCTATGGTCTTCCCTCTGTGACCTGCTGTGGACAATGAAACATGGAAGGAGCGATGTCAATCACAAGTTGTTTTCACATCAGTAACATGGAAACTGTAAAATTAAGGTGTCATTGACTTTTTAATCTTTTGAAACTAAAGCTTTCTTATGACCAAAATAGCAATACTATGGACTTTCCAGATGTTCTCACAGTCAGGGCATTGTTTTATGAGTAGGGGCATGCATGTGTAACTACAGGGCTTAAGGAACACTAAGGCCATGGTGGTACTGTTATGGGGTGCTAGGGGTTCAGGAAAGTCTTAGAACCCTAAATCCTAGGTTTGTTTCTAATTTTAACCAAGGAATTGAATAAAATAAGAATGAGAAGGATAATTAGTAAATTATTATAATTATTGAGAGAAGTGCAGAACCAAGGGGAAGAGAATGAACATACCCACATGGCTTGGGGCCCACATGGATGGTCTGGAAAGAACAGAGTAGAGTTGAAAGAGCTCTTGGCATGTGGAGAGCAAGCAGGGAGAAGAGCCTGCGGGGAGGGTAAGGGCTTGGGGCTCTCCGCTTGGCAGCTACACAGAGCTGAGAAGAAGCTCACTACAAGCTAGAGGTTCACTGTGGCCAGGCAGCTGTAGAGTTTGCAACCCCCCCCCCCCCAGGACAGTTTCTATAACCTCATGGTGGTGGGCCCTACCTTCTGGCTCAGGTGAGGGACTGTGACTGCCTGGGCCAGGGGCTGTCTCAGGAAGAGCCCAGTCATGACGCCAAGTTCTGGGGCTAAATTGACTAACCACAATATCAGGATTCTAGAAAAGATCTCCTTTCCAGGGAGTGGCTCAGATATGGAAAAACAGGTTTAAGGAACTAGGCATGAGATAAGAAGTCAGATCATCCTTTGATCTCTAGCAAATTCAGACCTTTCTGCCCTTTTATTTTCACGGGCTACCCTAACTGCCTAACAAAGCTACCTGTCCGCACTACCTCAGTACTAGGAAAACTGTACTTAGGTTTTGACAACTTTAAGCATCTTTATTAAAGAGAAGTGTCTGTAACCACTGTCCTAGAAATCAGAGAATTGTAGAATTTTATTATGAATCTGGAAATTCAAATCCAGCTGACCACTCATTCTCATATTTAATCTTAAAGATTCTGGGCCTTTGTGAGGCTAAGTTGAGTGTCTTACCACAGAAAAGGAGCATGGACTCTTGTGAAACTGTCTGCCCTGAAGTCATTAATATGCCAACATTTATTGAGCAGACACTGTACACTGCCTGTGGATAACATGATAGTTCTTGTCTTGGAGGGAATTGTGGAGTAGTTGGAAGACAGATATACCAACAAACACCTCAAGGGACATTAATTCAAAAGAGGCATATGGCAGGAGGCTCTGTAGGGACAATGGATCTTGAGGATAAGTAGTTGTCTGACAAGGTGACAAAACAGAAGTCTTCCATAGGAGTGAGCATGCCCAGATGTGAGGATTAATCTCAGAGCTGAGAGTCTCACTGGCCACAGGAAAACCACAGGAGGGGGAGTTAGACGGTGTGGGTCAAATGACAGTGTTCAGTGTTAAGGACTTTTCAGTTCAACCTGAAGGCAAAGGGAAAGATTATAAGCAGAGGCCTAATTGGATTTATGACTTAGAAATATCACATAATGGTAAGTATGGAAAGGGATGGTATGGAGATACAGAATGGGAAAGCTAATTAAGAGCAGAGCCAATGGCCCATTTAGTGTGCAACAAGTCACAATAAGAACAGTGGCCTGAGGGTGTGTGAAGAGGAATATAAAATAATCAGAGGGTCATTAAGACCATAGATGGAACAGGACACAGTTTCTGGCGAGAGAGAACCTGGAGACTGTATTTGAACAAAATAGGGTCTGGCATGACTAGAGCACGTAGAACATTTGACTGCTTATGGAGCGCTGACTACTACTTACTCAGTGTTTGTCTACTTACTGAGATGAGGTCTCATGTGGTTTAGGCTGGCATTGAACTAGCCAGGGAGAGAACTATGAACTTCTGATCCTTCTGCTATGGGCATACATGGATACACCCCAGTTAGAACCTTTAACATCTACTTAATGTAAAGCATCTTACATGTTACCAACTGCTTACTCCTGCTTGTTAAATGAGAATCATGAAAAAACAGCATTTAGATTCATCTCCCCTAATCTCTCTTCAACCAACAGACGTGAGTCTCCTTATTTCAAAGCTCATGCATACAGCATGGATAAATATATGTAGTATATTAGATTCCTTCTATATTGGTACAAGCTTCAGTCTTCTGCGATCAAAGCATTTTTGGATGGACTTTACAATAAATAGTATCTCGTCATAGATGATCTCTTTGTCACTGCTTGACTTGTACACTCAGTACAACTGGAAATCTGAATATAGCAGCAAGTAAAAATGAAACAAGTTGAATGCCCAGTGTGGTGGCTTGATTCAGGTGTCCCCCGTAAACCTATGTGCTCTGAATGCTGGGTTCTCAGCTTGTGGCAATTTGGGAATTGGATCCTGCTGGAGGCAGTGTACTATTGGGGGCAGGCTTATGGGTGTTATAACCAGCTTCCCCTTGCCAGTGTCTGGCACACTCTCCTGTCGCTATTGTCCATCTGATGTTGGCCGGGGGGTGATGTCCACCCTCTGATCATGCCGTCAGTTTTCCCTGCCGTCATGGACTCCCCCTTGAATCTACAAGCCGAGATGAACCCTTTCCTCCCACAGGCTGCTCTGGGTTGTTTTCTGCCAGCAGTGCAAGGCGGACTGCAGCACAGGGTTTCGCTCAGTGCGGACACATTGGCAGGGCAGGCTCAGGAGTGGTTGTCCAGTGACTGATCATTGTATGAGCCACAGGAAAGGAGCGGGAGAAATAAAACTTGGAAGTTTGCAGTGAAGTTGTTGATAAAATCTCTAAAAGTAGTTTATGCTCTTGTTTTGAAAGAAAACACATTCTATACCCGGAACCTGTACTAAAAAGGTGGAGTAGTATCTCTGTTGCTCTGGGTGCCGAGGCACAGAGCAGTGCCCTCCCTCCACCCCCATGCCCATGAGCACAGCGCCCAGGCAGATTAGACAGCATCTGAGAAGTGACCAGGGAAGAAGAGAGCAAGGAGCCCCTCCCCCACAGCTCGGGAGTGCACTGCTGATGGTAACTCTAGTTGTTAGTTGTGTGTGTGTGTGTGTGTGTGTGTGTGTGTGTGTGTGTGTGTGTTGGAGGTACATGTCTGTTTATGCATGCTGTGTTGCAGGTGAGTGTGGAGGCCATAAGTCAATCTCAGTTGTGCTGCTGGGTTGATTTCCACCTTGCTGTTTTTAATTCTTATTATTTGTTAGAGGGAGAGAAAAAGAGAGAGAATGAGCATGCAAGGGCCTCCAGCCACTGCAAACAAACTCCAGATGCGTGCACTACCATGTGCATCTGGCTTATGTGAGTTCTGAGTCCTTAGGCTTTGCAGGCAAGTGTCTTAACTGTTAAGCCATCTCTCCAGTCCTCCACCTTATTTTTTTGAGAAAGGACATCTTGCTAAACCTAAAGCTCACCCGTTCAGTTGGAATATCTACCAGTCAGTCCCCGAGCACTGCAGTGATTCCCCAGCACTGTGATTACAGGTGTGCACTGCCACACCCGCTCTTATGTAGTTGCTGGGATCCAAACTGAAGTTCTCATGCTTGCATGGCAAGCACTTTCATGACCACACCATCTCCCCAGATCTTGAGTGTTTTGAAGACTCATTTACTCACCTTGGAGGGTTCATATTTTTGGGCTAGCCATAGTTCTTAATTTGTCTGACTCAGAGCAATCAGGCAAATTTTCTTGTGTATAGTCATGTGGAAAAATAAATGTCTTATATTTCAGTTTTGTGTTACATAAATGCAGAGCACAGAGCTCACAAAGATAAAAACATGACATTGGTTTCTAGCATCAATGATAGGACTCATTTCTAAATGTGCCTAAGAAATGCCATACACTCTTGCTTTCTTAAATTTAATAATATTTGTCTTTGAAGTCTTACCTCATTTGTCCAGCAGAAAACAAAGAACTGTTAATTACAATAGAATACAAGGTCCAAGGGTCATGGAAAAGCTCCAGGGATCTTGAGGAAAGTAGATCATTTGGTATTAATTTCCCTGCTCACAGAACTGCTCATGTCCTAGAAACTGCATATTAAAATCAGCTATTCCCAAATTTCTTGTGTTGTTTCTGAAACCTTCTGGGGGCAAGAATGATAAACCTCTCCAAAAAAGTTCAAAAAGACATATCTCAGGAAAGGTTTCCAGAGAATTTATGCGCAGACATCACTGAAGTTTTCTGAGGAGGGTTGTGGGCATTCCCTGTGTAACGATGCGCTCCTCCGTGACACGCAGGTGCAAGGGGTCTTTCCTCAGGGGCACGAGGCCAGTTTATACTCGTGCTGTCTTCCTTTCTGGCTGTGCTCTTTGCTGTGGTTACCTACCCATCAATATTTTCCCTTTGCTGTTGGTGCAAGAGCATTGCATCGCATGGAGCTTTTAAAACACTGGCGATGTCTCTGTTTCTGCCCTGCCTCCCTCACCAGTCTCTCTTGCACGAGTTTGTTGTGATAGATGTGTTGGCTCTTTTTTCCCTGGCACATTTGATGTAAGCTGCCTGGCAGTAAATACTGTGTGGTGCCACCAAGTGCCGCCAACCTGACTTCTCAGTCCTCGGCTTGTTCCAGCACTTGTGTTGCTCGGTTGACACATGGGATCCTGTAAAACAGCGAGGCCAGCTCGAGAGAGAAAAAGCCCTCCCAGGTCTCCACATGCTCTTTTAAAAGGCGTTATTTTTAAGAGTCAAGAGTGAAATAGGCTCAAGTCTGCTTGGAAACAATGAGCTTTGGCAGTGAGGCCACCACTGAGACCCAGCAGAGCTTTGCACGCTGCACAGACAGAACATCGCCTGTGATAATTTTGGGCTACAGTTCTGTAACTCGCCTTCTTGTGTGTGAATGTGCTGGCCATGCTTCAATTGTACTGGTTTTGAAAGCCCATTTTCAGTGGAGTAGAAAATATGGAGTCAGGTAGAGTCTTCAAATTCCACTAGCAAATGCAGCGAGGAAAACAAGACACACATGTACACACACCCACACACACACACACACAAAAGGAAAAATGTAAGAAAACTTAAAATCCCACCCATTAGACATAAATAAAGGACTCTTGTGTTTTGTAACCCTGTGAAAGGCATATAGTTGAATCGGAATTACTGCCCTATTTAGTTCCAACCAGTAAATGTGGGGAGCTGTCTACTGAAGCCGCCTTCCTATTTCTTTGACAATGACGGGAGCTGGGCTGTGGTTCCGGACCCGCTGCCTTCCCCGCTGCTCTTTCAGTGAGCGGGGCACGATGACATGAAGACAGAAACTAGTTGCTTCTACCCCATGCCCAGACTTCAGCAGATTTCTGCTTTCTGCTGGTAATAATACAGAGAGGGAAAAGCCACTTGAAGTCACACCTCCCCTTCAGTCACTGCATTCCGAAAGCGCAGAATTCTTGGAGAATTCTCCATGGGAGCTCCGGCCTGGGAAGACGCGGTGCGCGTGCGGCTCCTCGCAGCGCGTTTGCTCTCACTCACGCTCAGCATCAGGTGTTCGGTGAAGGAGAGTCCCCATGTTGGTGACGAATGTGGGTGGAAAGCTGAATGAAAAGGCATCTGTAGAAATACCGAAGTCAGGATTTTAAATCTCATGGAGAAAGCCAGGCTGGGTCTGTGGGCCAGGCAGGAGCTGGAGCGCCGGCATGGAAGAGGGCTCAGGCTGAGGCTGGAAAGGGAGAGTGGGTGTACAGTCCAGATAGAGCAGGGGAGCAGACACTGAGTCTAAATTCACAGCACGGCTCAGAAGCAGTCAGGCATCGGGGAAGCAGGCCTCAGAAAGAGGGGTGCAGGCGGCTCCAGAGTCTGAGCAGCAGGCTGGCAACGTGGAGCTCCAAAGAGGCCCGAGGAGGAAAGCGAGGTGGATGCGTGGTTCAAACGCACAGGGAAGACGTCGGGAGCGAGGCCAGGCTGGCCCGGGGGCTTCTCCATTTCACCAAAGCAGAGGCAGGCCAGCGAAGGGCGTGGCCCAGGTGGGCCACCTTCCTCACCTCCTGCAGAAGGAGACAAGGCCCAGGGGAGTTAGGAAGAGGTGCTTGTGAAGAGTGTCGTTCAGATGGTTTAACTCAATTGATGACAGTGCTTGCAACGGGAAGGAGTTGTGCACAGCCGGAGAAGGTACTGTGGGAGTGGCCTCGCGTGGCCCCCTGGCCTGACGCCCAGCCCACGTCAAAGTGCTGCTGCTTTATCTAAATAGAGCGGATAAACAGTACAGTTGTCACTGGACAGCCTTTGGAGACTCAAGTATACTAATTCTTTGGCTTATGATCCTTAAATTTAGTTGGACAGTATTCTTAGAGGCATCTCATCTAGCAAAAACTAAGAGCACACGTGGCTGTGGTGAGCACCCAGCTCATAGCTGTGTTTGTAATGTGTAATATATTTTATCATTTCCAGTGTGCATGATGGACAGGGGAATTTACCTTTGCAGATAAGAAATAAGCTCTCTTCTGATCATTCTGGATGAAAAGTAGGCTGAAGAATTTTCTGAAAGGGTGATGTCATGTTGAATTTCACTTAGTGGCTCCCAGTAGAGGTTACATTTATATCTAGATCTTCATGAATTTAATGATGAATCCGCTTTGGTTGAAGATTCTAATTTCTCATTAATGAGCACATTACTTTGTGGTAACTCTGGTTTAATGACCAGTAAGCATGATTTGCAGAGGGTCAACTGCTTTGGAAAGGGCAGGGCAGCCCCCAGGGTCATGTGTTCTTTACAGAGATAACCGTATCCAAAATTGCTCTGAATTCCTGTGAGAATTAATCCTGGGATGCATATCTGCTGATGGAACTAAAACAAGCAAACAAAACAAACAACTCTTCAAACTTCGGATGGAAAGAGACATTTGATTTACTACCTGGGTCTTATTAATCACAGGAAAATGGGAGCAAGGGAGATGGGGGGAGAGGGGCTTTGGGCTACACATGTCAAATAATGAGTTAATTCTGCCTGTATACAGTGTTGTGATTTTTTTTTTTTAATTTGAAGAGCACTTTCATACCTGGGTCTAAGCTAGGAAGAATGGACACAGCTTTGTTTATGTCCTTCAACGCCATGCTGTTTTCCTGGAAGTAGACGTTCCTCTCTTTTGCAATTTGGGGCCACTTCACATTAAAGGAATTCACAATGAATCTTTCTAGTCAGATGACTTTGTGGCTAAACTCTCAGAATCCCTTGTTCAAAATGCTGCCCTTAACATCAAGGCTTCTGCTGATCCTTGAGTGTTCTACACAGATTTTGTGTTATAAGTTTGGGAGTTTTCTCTCTCTCTCTCTCTCTCTTTATATTTTATTAATTAATTAACTTATTTATTGATTTAAGAGAGACACACAGAGAAAAAGAGGCAGATAGAGTTAGAGAATGGGCATGTCAGGGCCTCTAGTCACTGCAAACAAACTCCAAATGCTTATGCCACCATGTGCATCTGGCTTACATGAGTTTTGGGGACTCCAACCTGGGTCCTTAGTCTTCGCAAGCAAGCTCCTTAAACACTAAGCCACCTCTCTACCACCCCCATTCTCTCTTAATGCCAACCCATCTCCAGAAAACATGGGAAGGACAGTTCCTTGGGCAGCCTTCCTGTTTTCTTCCAGTGACAATTTCCCTGGCCCATTTTCCTCGTGGTCTTTGCCTAAAGAGAAAGCCAGTTCCAATGGGAGGCTGATTTATGTGTTCAAGATGAAATCTAGGTTGTAATTTTCCAAGAACAAACATGTCACTTTATGACAAGCAAACATCCTGGCCAGCCCTGCCTATGGTTCAGAGACTGATAAGCATACGCAGGGAATCACTGGTGGGAAGACACTGAAGACTGGGTTCGGGCATGCTGGCCTGGAAGGCTGGTCATGACAGTGACATAGCAGGTAAAGGTGACCCTCACCCCTGCTTTCCAGGTGGACACATCTACATTGTAAGGAGGAAACAAGCAAGAGGGGAGGTTGTCTTCTTAGGCTGGGTCTAACTTTCTGGCAAGTAGGCAGGAGTCAATGTGATCCTAGGGCTGGGAGCTGCAGAAAGAGCTTCTTGGCTCAGCATTTGCTTAATTGCGATAGAGTCCCGGCTACAACCCTTTAACATGCCTGGCTCAGGAGCAGTTCCAGGGGCTCGATCTTCCAAATCACTAGTGAGTCTGTGTAGTCTCTTATAGCCTGTGTGGTGATTTGACTCAGGTGGCCCGCTTAGACTCAGGTGTTCTGAATGCTAGGTTCCCAGCTGATAATGACTTGGGAATTAGCGCCTCCTGGAGGCAGTCTATTGTTGGGCACGGGCTTATAGGTGTTACAGCCAGCACATCCTGACCAGTGTTTGGCACACTCTCCTGTTGCCATTGTCCACTTGATGTTGGCTGGGGGTGATGTCCACCCTCTGTTCATGTCATCATTTTCCCCTGCCATCATGGAGCTTCTCCTTGAGTTTGTGAGCCAAAATAAACCTTTTTTTTTTTTTTTTTTTCCCCTCCAAAGCTGCTCTTGGTCGGGTGATTTCTGCCAGCAATGCGAATCTGACTGCCATGGCCTACAGTAATTAGCTCTCTTTTTGTGTTACCTACGGTGGGTTTTGTTGTCTGACAGAAAAGCACTGGCAGAGTCAACCTCGTGAACACTGAAGGATGACCTTTCTTAAAGCATTATTTGTAGAGTTTCTCCCCAAGCCTCTCTCATTCCGAGTTTTGGCTTCAGGAATGTGCCCTGAATGGTTTTTGTCATTTTGTCTCTCATCATCTTTTTATTTTCTGGGTTTTAGTTCTTGCAACATTTAATTCCTGCAACATTATTATTATGTATGATATGAAAGGTCTGTTACACTCATGAAATCACAGCAGATGTGGTTTCCTGCACATGATTGAGCCTGTCAATATTTTATTATAGATGAGGGAAGAGTCTATGAGACCCTACGAGACCCTTCTCATCTAGAGTAAATGCCAGGACTGGATGTTTGCTGAAGGAGGTGGGGCAGGGGCTGTCCTTTACTGGCAGGCTACTAGAGGGTTGTCCATTCTCCATCCATGGTTATGCAAGTGACCCTAATTTAAATCAGTGGGCAAAAACAAACAAAGTGTGGAAGCAGGATGGGGAACTAGTGGGCAGAAGTAGGGTTTTAGTGGGAGGAGAGGGGTAATGGAGGAAGTGGGATCAAAATGTACTCTATAGATGTATAGAAGTGTCAAAAATAACTAAGGGCTGAAGAGAGGGCTTAGTGGTTAAGGCACTTGCCTGCAAAGCCAAAGGACCCAGGTTCAATTCCCCAACCAAGATAGGGTTATACAGATAGACACTATCTAAACAGCCTCATGCTTGAATTAGTCAACTTCTCATGATAGCATATTTGGTGACTCTATATAAACAGCCACATGCTTGGATTAGTCAATTTCTCATTGCTGGGACAAAATGACTGATAAAACTCAGCTTAATGGAGGAAGGCTTTATCTTAGCTTCCCATTCCAGGTTACAGTCCATCGTGTGTGGGAAAGCAGAGCAGCGTTAACTTAAGACACTTGGTCACATGCAGGTCACAGTGAGAGAGCAGAGAGCAAGGTGCTCAGTGTGGCTGCTGCTCAGCCTGGACGCCAGTCTGCGGAATGGTGCCACGCACAGAGAAGGCGGGTCTTCCCGCATTGACCAAGATCATCCCTCGCAGACTTGCACAGAAGCTTACCTAATCGCAGGTGACTGACTCTAGGTCAAGCTGACAATCAATAGAAACCATTGCAACACTTTAGGCACGTTAGTGGTCAAACCAGGTAACCAGTGTAAAAGAATGTTTTCTAGCTAAACTGACATATACTACCTCAATGTCAGCTAACTCTGCTAAGTCAGGTAGGAACCTTTCAGCTGTGAGGAGCAACTGCTCATCTCCTGTGGAACTAAGCCAACAGATAAATTCACTGCCAGGCTTTTCAAGGGCTCAGAACTGATAGGAGATGGAAAGACCAAGCTTGGGAAAATGAACAGAAGCCAAGAGTCTGCAACCAAGCAGTGCAGTACAGCTCTGTTTTAGCAGAAGTAGCCTGCATAAAAGGTTGTTGTCACTGGTCCTTAGGACAGGGCCTCTAATGAAGGGACAACCTCTCTGCCCCTTCCTCTTCCTTCAAGAGGTAGGGAAATTCTATTGCATCTTCTGCTGGCATCGAGCCAAGCAGTCCTAGTACCTCGGCCCTGCACAGGAATGCCACTTGTCACCACGATTCACGCCCTAGGCTGGGCACCGTATTTATGGGAGGGGAGGGTGTGGTGACCTCAACTTCTACAGAATGATCCAGACAGCTGCTACCACCAAGGCTACGTTTATTGGAGTTTAGAGATGTTTGGCTCAAAGTAACTTATTTTAAACTTAATGATTATTCTGTCAAGGGAAAACAGGAACACTGGGCCTTGAAATAAATTCAGAACAGTGAAATTTCAATCAAATAAAAAGGAGGGGTTGTATAACTAATTCCATGATGGGTCAGAATGGAAAAAATTGGGAAATAAGGTAAGAGGATGTTAAAGATTATATTGTTTCACAATTCTTTTCACTCCAATTCCCATGAATAAACATTATGAATTTTCTGAAGAAAATATCTGGGAATGTTTTCAGGTTGCAAAATCCATGGAATATTACATGCTTGACCAGGGAAGAGCCTCAGTACTCCAACTCCATCACTCTGTGAAGAGGGTGAGGTCGAGCTGACGTGGATGCCCAGGTCCCAAAGCAAGTCAGGGGCAACACCAGAGCCAGAATTCAGTTCTCTAGCAGGATCACATAGCATATCTCTTCCAATATTGCACTTTAAAATTTCCTGGTCAAAAAAGAAAGAGATATGAAATTTCTTAATTAGAGGCTGCTCAGCAAGATTTCCTGATGTAGTCTATCTGAGTCACTGAATTCTTCATTGACTCATCTTTCTGTGTATCAAAGCATTTACAATTTTTCAAAGGTTGTGGCCTGTTATATGGACTAAGGCAAGGCAAGAAAACTTGCACTTATCTTAGGAAGAACAATTTAATTTAGTTAAATCAGTACTTACAGATATGCACTGTATTTGAGGTCAGCTGAGTATAACACAATGAACAAAATATGGCTCCTAATCACAGATGTCTCAGAAGCTATCAAGACTGAAATTGGCAAGCCAATATAACTCAAACTAAATTTAAAGTGTGGTAGGCTTGTTGTATGTGGGGGCTGGAGAGATGGCTCTATGGTTAAGGGAAGTTCCTGCACCAGCATGAGGGCCTGAGCCTGACACTGATCCACTTGAAACCTCCAGAGTCCACCTAAACAGGTCGGCATGGTTCCCAGTGCCTGTAACCCCAGTCCTGCAGGGGAGGGGAGAGAGAGGCAGAGAGAAATTGAGAGAGAGAGAGAGAGAGAGAGGTACTCTGGTTTAAAACAAGACCAGGCAGATGAGCAATTGATGGAGTTCCACTCCAGGCCACTGCAGCTGAGTAATGCTCATTGCAGGTGCAACAACCCCTCCCAGCCCCTGTCCCCAGCAGGCAAGTGTACAGGGCTCCATAATGCACTTATATGTCCCCCCCTCTGTCTCTCTGTCTCTCTGTCTCTCTGTCTCTCTCTCTCTCACACACACACACAGAAATAAAAATACAGGGGTTAAAGGAGAATGATTCCATTTAGTAGTGTAGGATTTCCATGTTCTTTAGGGTCACAGCTTGCTCTTGCTGCTCTGGAATAGTCATAGCCAAGCAGGTACCAGGAGAGAAGAAACCACCAAGCTGCAGTTTTCAATCGATCCAGCTCGCTCTCCTCTCTCGTCATGATGACATGAGGCTGCCAGCCTCACATGGTCCAATTACCAGAAAGTGGATTCCTAGGAGGTGCCCAGAAAACTCTCCCTGACCTGCACTGGTTATCGAGTGAGGAAGAATAAACGTTTGCTGGTTTACGTCGCTGGGGATGCTGGGCTTGTTTGTTACAATGTTATTTCATCTAGCCTGATAAATGTAAAAAGTGTGCATGTGTATGTGTGTATGGTATGTGTTCATGTGTGTGCATGCCCGTATGTGTGGGTCCACATGTGTGTGCACATATGAAGGCCAGGTATCTTCCTCAGTTGCTTTCTACTTTTTCTGCTGAGCTTGAGTCTCTCCCTTGAAAGCAGAGCTCATCAGTTTGGCTGTTCTCTGTAGCCAGCGAGTCCAGAGGGTTCCCTTCCCCTGCCTGCCAAATGCTGAAACAACAGGCAGGTTTACATACATGTCCACATGCATGTATGAGGGTGCTGGGAATCAGAACACAGGTTGTCACTATTGAATGGGAAGTGCTTCACCTACTGAATCATCTCTACTGCCCTCTAATGAATACATCCTTTACTTTAGCCTATTAGAAAAAAGCATAGAACCCAACATATAAATATCCATTTAATAACACATGTATCCATTAATTTAACCATTTTAACAAATGGTTAGGAATTAATTATAATAATAAATATATCTTGTAGCTTAACTATATAAATTTTTATTTATTTTTGTTTATTTATCTATTTGACAGAGAGAAAGAGGCAGAGAGAATGAGTGTGTCAAGGCCCCCAGCCACTGCAAATGAACTCTAGACTCATGTGCCACCTTGGGAATCTGGCTTTCGTGGGTCCTGTGGAATCAAACCTGGGTCATTTGGCTTTGCAGGCAAGTGCCTTAATTGCTAGGTCATCCCTTCAGCCCTTAAGTCTTTAATTTACTATGTCAATAATTTAAATGTATACATCAACATAAGTGAATTTGAGCAGCTTGGCCTGTTGGTGCACACGGTGCACATCTATACTCCCAGCACTCGGGTGGTGGAGGCAAGAGGATCATAAGTTCTAGGTCAGCTCTGTCTCAAAAACTTAAAAAAAATTAGCTATTATTTTTTCCAGTGAATTTTATAATTCTTAGAAGCCTAGTGGTCTGTTCAAAGTCTTGATGGCTCCATTTTTCATATTTCTGTACAATCAGAAAATAATAGGTTTCCCATGCTTTTAAAAATACCACCTGTTATCATAGAAGCAAGTCTCTTCCAAAACCCATCCCCTCTGCTGACAGTCTGAGTATGAAATCATAGACATAAAGCACACAAATACAGAATGCTGGGGGTGGGTAAGTGGGGAGGAGGAGGACAATTTCAGTATCCTTACTGATATATTGTTTTGTTTTTTGTTTTTCGAGGTAGGGTCTCACTCTAGCCCAGGCTGACCTGGAATTCACTATGTAGTGTCATGGTGGCCTTGAACTCACTGTGATCCTCCTGCCTCTGCCGCCCACGTGCTGGGATTAAAGGTGTGTGCCACCACGCCCTGCTTTTACTGACATTTTTAAGGACATGAAAGAGATGGAGATAGATGAAAGGAAGGAGAAAAGGGAAAGAGGGAAGAAGGGAAGACTCATCAAACATATTCACTTGAAAGATAAAGTATTTTCTTCATAGGGAAAAGTAAATAGTACATACAGTTAATTGTTGCAAAGATTTTATTTCCTTTTTTCCCTTTTTGGCAAGGTTGTAGGGTAGAGGTGGGGGTGTGAGGTTTGTTGGATGCTCTGCTGCCAAGGAAATCAGAAATGATCACTTTAGCCAGTTTCCTGCTCCAAGAAATGTGAACTTACTCCAAGTTAAAGAGCATATAATTCTGCCTGAGCCCACTGAAATTCTTCCAAAGTATGTCCAAATGGAATCTCCCAAGTTCCATTGCTCTGTAGCTGCTGTCAAATGGAGCAACTCCAAATCATAAAACCTGCAAGAACAACAAAGGGCTTGCTTCAAATATAACAAGAAGTGTCACAGAAAAGTTCATCCATTTGGACAGATCTCACACTAACAGGTCATTTTCCCCTTCGTGCACCATGACCAGCCCTTTGGCCTTGTTATTTTGCAAATTCCTTGGTTTCTTGTCAACTCCCTTGATTGCATCCAAGGGAAACTTGGAGAGGCACTTAAAATAGAAAAAAAATAAATAAATAAAAAAATAAAAAATAAAAAACCACTGGGAACCTCTAGGACATCGTGCTTTTCTTAAGGTTAGCACTTAACCTTTGTTGATGTAACATTTTCTTTGCAAATAGCACAAATTGGAAATTTCCGTGGGATTGCAATCCAGCCCTCCCCAGAGCCAGATTCAGCCAGCCCCAAAGTTGCCATTCTCTAGTATAATGATATTTATTTAGTCCCAGCTCATTTCCGACTTTTCTATCAAAACACTCTCCTCATAGCATTATTTAACTGTTGAGTCATTTGGACAAATTGCTCTTCAGTTATGGATTTTAGATTGATGAAGGAGGCAAAAATATTTGCCCGTGGTTGGTGTTTTGGACATTGATCAAGTGCCTAGTCTGTATAACTGTCTCGACCTTTTCCTTCTTCAAGAGTCGTGTGTAAATTTCTTCCAAATTCATTCATTTTGCTTCACTTGCTGGGGTTCGTGTTTACATACAACAATACTGTAAGAACCTATTGAGAAATACTCTGCGCTGTCGTTAATGTGTTTTCATTTGTGTACAGAGGAGGGTTTTATTGTGTAGCCCTCCACTGACACCCTATTCATGCTTTCTATTATCCCTCTAGCTTTGTCTTCAGCTAAACACATTCTTTCCCCCCTCCCCCAAGCAATTATTTGGATGAAGATTTGCATTTAAATGGATGTGGAAAATACATTAACAACACCTACACCCACCATGTCAAAGCTGCAATTGCTGCCAGACATGAATGGGGGAAAAAAAAATTCAATGAATGTTTTTTAAGGAGAGTCCTCAGGTAACTGCATTTTAGACACAAAGACACTTCATTAGGACGTGTGTAGCGCTGCGTGTCCGTGTAGAAGTTCAGGCGACCACGCCCTTTCCACGTGATGCCAGGGAAGTCCGCCACACTTCCATGCCCTCGGCAGGAGCTTGACATAGTTCAGTATTTGGGTGAGATCTAAAGGCCAGAGTGGCTTCAGACACTTTCAAGTGCTGGTCCATTTTGATCTGTATGTCCTTGATAATAGAATAAAGAAGGAAATAGAGATAAAATTAAAATATACTGTACTTTATGACAATCCCTTAGAGACTTTTTTTCCCTTGAGTAACTTAAACAATAAGCACTTCATAAAAAGACTGGATACCACAGGGAGAAAATAAAAAATAAGAAAGAAAAAGCAGTAAGGGAGCAGAGAAGGAATGGGGACAGAAGCCTACTTCCTAAGATATTCCATGTCTATCCAGTTTCTAATGAAGAGAAAAAATTTGAAAAGAGTGAAAGATAAAAAGAGACAAAAGAAAAAGAAAAGGACGTGCTATCAGAAGGTAACACAAATCTTATAATGTTCATGCAGAAGAGAGAGAGAGGAGATGAGACAAGAGGAGAGGAGAGGAGAGGAGATTTTGAGATACTGTCCAGGAGCCCTTTCACTTTATATACAAAGCAGACTCCAGGTTATCTATCATTCAGTATTACGAGGGAGAAAATTAAATTGGTCTTGGCAAAAGGATTCTATTAAGGGATAATATCTTTTCTTTTATTGTTAATTATTTTATGTTTACAATAGTCAGTGTAAATGTATATTATTTTTACAGTAACACATGGCTTAGCGTAAATAATTTACTCAGGATATATGGCTAATTTCTAATTAACTTCCAGCTCTGTTAGTTTGCTTTAGATTAAAGCCCTTTCTCTTTGTAACAAGTCCTTGAGGGGAGCAGACAACCTAATTACAGACATTCATTGTGGAATATTTATATTTAGCAATTTAGAAAGGTAATATCAAATGAGAAATGTAGTGGAAAATAAAGTGGAAGCGGAAAAGGTTGTAGTGGAAGGAAGAAAATTTATTGTTTGTCTTTGTGTTTTTATGTCTACATAGGAAAAAAAGAAAATAGGCCAGAGAAATTTATCAGCAGGCTGGATGCGGTTCCACAGTACTCTTTGTCCCGAAATACAATTATTGTTTATTGCTCTAAAAACAATTTTCCATAGGCTGTATGCACTAAAGAGAAATCCATAAACATCAGAAACAAGTCTCTAACAAGTCTTCATTGTTCATATGGATGGAAAAAAATCCATAGTTCTCTTCCTGTTAATCCAGAATGGAACCAAATAAAGGCAATTCAGTGCATGGGTGAGATTTGAAATGCAGCCGTGGAGGAATCTGATTTCACACGGATGGTTAAGGCCCTCGCACCGGCCATAACGAGGGTAATAAATGAAGCCTCCTCAAAATCTAGGTATGTAGCCCCGGTGACTGACATGCTGTCTGTACACGCACCGTGATTCCCGACAGCACGGCTGACCGGAGTCACAGGGTTTGAGAAATTCACCATGGGAATGTTCTGGCATGAACACTCCTCTTCAGTGCTGAAGCCTCTTGAGGACCAGCCCGATGGGTCGGGTTGCTTTACACCGGCCCCAGGGAACTCCCACCCTCCCCCCTCCCAGCTCCCTCTTGCAGGAGACTTTACCACCTTGGACGTGGCGGATGCATGATTCTGCATTCACTGAGCTTCAGATAAGTGTGGTGTCTTAGTCTTAATGTGCATTTACAATGCACGGTGGGTGTAATTGCTCCTTTGGAGCTGCTAATGCATTTTTATAGCCCCCAAACAATTTCTCTGCATACAGTCTATATTAAGGAGAAATGCCTGCCCGAAGATTTATGTTGAGAATGCACAGAAACAAAGCAAAACATCCTAGGGTGTGCATTCCTCTTGTCAAAGCCCAGGCTCTGGGGTGCGTTTGTCATGTCAGTGCAAGGAACATCAAACACTGTCTTTGTCATTCCCAAGCCTGGCTACTGAGTTTTCCCTTCCCTTTCTTTCTCCTTCTGCACATTCAGTGTATAAGGCTATGTAGGGACTCGGCAAGGGAACACCAGGTCAAGAAGGCTTATGTGAGACCAGGAAAGAGAAGTTTTAAAATCAGCTCCAAAGAGGTGGTACAGGTTCAAGTGAACAAAGGCAGGAAGGGGCATTGGGAAGTGAGCCCTATGGAAGCAAGGCGCGCAGGAGGCACCCCTTCTCATCCTCCTTTCCGCAGGATTATATGTTTCCAGTTTTAAACCAAAGCAGGGGGCCCGGAGAGTCCCAGATATTCTGTTGTTTTTTTTCTGCTAATCTTGATTCTTTCTCTGGGTGTGTGTGGTGGGGGGCACTGAATATTTTATGCCTGCATCATTGGCCTTTCTGCCAGCCTGTCTTCCAATGTGGGTTGGCTAATCAGAGGCACTGGTGGGAGATCAGAGGGCAGAAGAAAGGAGTTGGGTCATTTGTCTCTTCTTGCCTTGGTACTGTGTGTCTGGCCCACATCCCTCTGTGATTCCGGTTCCTGCCAAGTCTGGACCCCGTTGGGTTTCAGCTCTGACCATAGGTGACACAGCGTGGCAAAGCCCTCCCTTTGCTGCTAGCCTCTGGGCTCCCCTCTCCTTAATCCTGCCTTGCTTCCATAAGTAGTCACTTCATTAAAACTCATTTATTGGGTCTTGGCTGATGACTTAAGTGGACACGCAGGACAAAGGTCCCCAGAAGTCCAGGTCATTTTGCCCACCTGGTGGCTGAAGCACTCCTTAGCTCTGGAGAGAGTGAACCTACGTGAACTCATACCCATGCCTGCCGGAAGAATTGTTCTTTCCAGTTGCTGGCTGACTTTATAATGCAAATGGAATGCTTTGGTTTGGTTGGACCTAAAGTAACTGTATAATAGGAAGGTCTTTACAGCAACAAATGATAATGATCCAAACCAAACTAGCTTGAAAGGGGAGAGGAATTTACCAACTGCTACAGCTCAAATGTGCAGAATAGTTTTCAGACATGGTTGGAACTAGAAATTTGAATGGTACCCCAGCACTCTGCCCCTTTCCACCCAGATCTCAATTCGGCTTTCTTCCATGTCAGCTTTGTCATTTGGCTGAATTAATCTCACGTGTCACACTCATAGTGTAAGCTCATGGTGCCTTCACAGGGGAGTCCTCTCCACCTCACCACACCGTGATGGTGGTGGGCACATTCTTGTTCTCTAAGGGAGGGGATGGAATGCTCCCCGGTTACAATGCTATTAAATAAATAAATAAAAACCCAGCTTTTGCAGGACAAATTTACCATGGCACTTTACATGTCCTAAATGGTTTTCAGAACGTTCCATCTAGGTGTAGAATGAATGTGTGAAGGCCAAGTGTATGTGAGACTGAAAAAAAAAAAAAACACGTGAATAGTTTTCACTAAACAGAAGTGTGACCTTCATAATCTGCTTGTGGTCCATAGATAAATACGCATAAAACAACTGTGTCTAGTCTATGCTTTATGCCAAAATGAAGATAAGAGATTTTTGGAAAGAACACTGAATATATTACCTTATTTCCAACAGATGGGCAATCAGTTTTAATTATCCTGTTTATGAATGGGAGGGAAAGATAAGAGATGCAAAAACATTTCTGAAAAAGAAAGTATCTGACTTGGCATGTGACATGGTATCCAAATCCAGTTTAAGCACTAACTTTTCATGCTCAGGAAATCCCTATGATTCTTGATCCACCCTTCTACGAAGTAAGGTTCTAGAAGTTAGGGGAACAGTCTTCCCCTTTTCTTCTTTCATAAATACTTTCAATGATGCTCTGGGCAGGAGAGGATCAGCAAATATTGGGCTTGAATTTTGTCTTACTTCATTCCTCAGGAAACAAATACTACATTTCTTTATACTATTTGCCACCTAAACATTTCTTTCTGGGAAACCATTTAAGAATAAGTGAACATTATGGTCTAAAACACTCATCTAAGATCAGGGAGGTAAGGCTTCAAGTTTTTAATAACTTCTCTGGCCTGAGGTTGTCTTGTTTTTGTTGTGAGATACCAAACCCTGATAGAAATTTCTTAACTTTCTTCTTTAATAGATAATTTTACCAATGGTTTTGAGGGTCAAACAAAGGTAGAGGCTTCTCCAAAAAAGAAGTGTTTTTTTTTAAATTGTTTAAAATTTGTTTATTTATTTATTAGAGAGTGACAGAGAGAGAAAGAGGCAGATAGAGATAGATAGAGAATGGGCACGCCAGGGCCTCCAGCCACTGCAGTCGAACTCCAGACGCGTGCACCCCCTTGTGCATCTGGCTCACAAGGGTCCTGGGGAGTCAAGGCTCGAACTGAGGTCCTTAGGCTTCACAGGCAAGTGCTTAACCACTAAGCCATCTCTGCAGCCCAAGAAGTGTTTTTTGATGTGTCCCATTTCCCACCTGATGTTGACAGGAGATCGTTTTGGGAAAGAATGTGAGGTCTATGCCAGGCTTCCTCCTATGCATATAAGACAAGACTCATCTGAGAATCTTAAGCTTGTGGTAGCTGGTCTCCCAAGATAGTTCTGTCTCCAGTGAAACATGCTACTAAGATTGAGCGCCGAGTCATCCCCACTGCTAACAGAATGAGGTAGAAACACCGCTGCCTGACTTTGAAGCACATTAGTAAGTCTAAAAGATACTGTCTGATTTCTTGGGGAAAGCCAACTAAGATGTCAGATTACACGAGATGCTTCCTTGTAAGGAAGTCCAAGGTACTCACACAGAGGAGGTGCATGGCTATGGAGGTGTCTCATGACTGGGCGTACTCCACGGGCTGCCGCAAAACAAGCAATGGAGCCATCCTGTTGGCTGGCCATGTCTAGGATTTAGATGTCCCCGATTACATCTACCATCTGATTGTTAGTACCTAAGAGAATCCAAGTGAGGAAACCACTCTGCTGAGCCAAGTCAACACTATTACTACAAGAGAATGCATTGTTTAAAGCTTTGGAGAGGTTTTTTTTTCAATAGGCAACTGAACAACTGAAACAGACTGGTGGATAGCTCTGTGGAGGCCACAGTGCTCTGAGAGGAAGGTTAGGTGACTTGGGATCAGCTTTAGTTTGCACTGCCAGTTGTAGCTGTAAAAAACAGAAAGGCGCCTTGAAGACTGAGCTGTGTCACCATTCAGACCTGACGTCAATGGCAGAGTTTTCTTTACTGTCCTAGAATCTTCTACCTTCTCTGTACACTTGGACTCCAAATATATTTATTGCTCAGCAATGCAAGTATGGGCTTTTTGTGGGGTACTATCTTTAACTACAATTTGTTTTGATTTGTTTAGTTAGCACCCACTTTTGTATGATATAAATGTATTTTGATAAATACAAATAAATTCATCATTATAAGTTTGATACAGTAATGCATACACATTAACCATGTTCCAGTTCCTTAAATGAGAAAATTGGGATGGAGGAGTCATATAAGTAGGCAATGAACTATTGAAAGACTATAGAAAAATACTGTTTAGCTTGAGAGATGCTAGCACCACTCAGAAATTAACTTTTATATCCTATGGTCCTTATAAACAGATGTGACATGATTCTAAGTAAGAACTAAGAGCAAATCTAAGTTCTGAGAATTCAAATGGGCTGGAAAATACAACCTGATCTTATGAATTTAGAATCTAGTTAGATGGATGATAATAAGAACCAGTATTCACTGAGTACTTTTTATATGCCAGGCACCATGATGCACCCTTCATATGTGGACTAGAGGAATTAATTTAATTCTCATGACAATTATCTCATAGGTATTATTATTTGGAGATTATAGATGAGAGATACTAAATATGAGAACTTATGCATCTCAGGGTCATACAGTTAAGGGTTAGAAGTGATAAGATGCTTTCTCTGTTGTATTACCACCCATACGTTTGTTAATAAATATAGGCTCTGTGCTCAGTGTGCTTCCTCACTCAAAGAATGTCCCCTAGACCAGCAACATCGACATTTCCTGAGAATTTGTTAGAAGTAGAGAATGTTAATAATAAGGCAGAATTACTAAATCAAAACCATTTAACCAGGTCATCCAAAGGCACATTAAAGTTTGAGAAGCACTGGTCTAGAAAGAAAGTTCTGAACGATTTATTTCCATGGTATCATAAAAAATTTTACTGATAATTTTCACCCATATACATAATATATTTTGATCATACTTTGCCTTTCTCTCCCTTTCCCCGTCCGTTGAACCCCTTCTACTTCTCAACTAGT
This sequence comes from Dipus sagitta, assembly GCA_036346955.1. Classification (NCBI taxonomy): domain Eukaryota; kingdom Metazoa; phylum Chordata; class Mammalia; order Rodentia; family Dipodidae; genus Dipus; species Dipus sagitta. The sequence continues at coordinate 2,684,170 of CM070783.1, forward strand.
CCCTCTTCTACTGTGATAGCATTTCCCCCCTCCTCCACCATTCCTCATGGATCAATGATGGGCCCAATATTGTATAGGACTTATAAATTAATGGCAGGCATTGTGAGGCCACTTATGCAATGGCCAGTTCATGGTGGGAAGACAATGTTCCAAGGCACTCCTCCTCACAGTTTAGTTACCACATTCGTTCTGATCTCTTTTCCAACAATGCTCCCTTGAGCATTGGAAGACATGACAGAAACGTTTTATTTAGTGCTAAGAACTCAACAGTCACTCATTGTCAGTACTTTAATGCAGTTACCATCAATAGCAAAAAGAAGTTTTCTGGCTAAATCGGAGAGCAGCATTCATTTATGGGCATGAGCACACATAATTTGAAGGACAATTTGATGGGTAAACATACTCATTTAGCCAATGACAGTAGTAGCTTCCCTCTCAGGTCCTATGACCTTTCTAATGTGTCTTAAATCCAATCTGAAAAAGGTTGGTTACCCCCATAATAATCATGCTACTCTTGCACATCTTACCTGGATGTTCAGTTACTTGCAGAGTTCACTGCTGGGTAAGCTGTTAATGACTTTTTCCCCCTCTGGCAGGCTACATAGCACTTTCCAGCACTATAACAGATAACTTGTAGGGAGGAAGCAGGAACCTCAGTTTCAGCTTAATTTGTTAGTGTTCTAAAATGGAAGCATGGGGCTGGAGGGATGGCTTAGCAGCTAAGGCATTTGCCTGCAAAGCCAAGGGATCCTGGTTTGATGCTCCAGGACCCACATAAGCCAGATGCATAGGAGGTGCATGCATCTGGAGTTCGTTTGCAGTGGCTGGAGGCCCTGGTGTGTCCATGCTCTCTCTCTCTCTCTCTCTCTCTCTCTCTCTGCCTCTTTCTCTTTCTCAAATAAATAAATAACATTAAAATTCAAAAAAGAAAACAATCCTTCAAAAATATCTGTTAAAATGGAAGCATGCAGTGTCTTTATCAATAGGGACTTACTATTTACTTCTGGTGGGCAACCAGGAGTAATGGCAAGAACCTGTATTGTATCTGGGGTTCCAGTGACCTCCCTGAGCAAGCACTTGCTGGGAGGTATGGGACATCTTTTTCTTCTGCGAAACCTTCTTGCTTAGGATTTTTTTCTAGTGAGGGTCCTCACAATGTGGCAAGAAGAGCTCACGTGTAGGTTTAACAGACCATGAGCTCTGTAAGTACTGTGGCACATCTTGTATACTTTGTCTACTGTGATATACTCAATGATCTGAGAATCAACACCTAAACCCTTAAATTCAGCATTACTCTCTGCAATTTTAAGCATGTGCCACAAAAGCTCAGCACTCTCTTAGCAACCCTGCGTCCAGCCTCATTTTGTGGCCTCAGCATGCTTATCAACTGCACCCTCACACCACTGAACGGCACACACTGTTTCTCTAAAGTAACACTTTCAGATACTTGGTGGCTTTCAGCATGCAGACCCTTGAAGGCCTTGGCAATTTCTAGATGGGCTTAAGGTGAATGCAAAGATTTAAAATTCTTGATTTGCATAATTTCATGGGGTTTTCTGGATAAAGAGAATAGCAAACTATTTTCTGAGTCACCTCAGGCAGGTTACAGAAGAACAGAAACTTGATTTTTAAAATAGCAGTTGTATGGAAATACAGATGTCATAGAATTTCTGCTGTCTGCATAAGGAAGACTGACAGAGCAACAGACTCTTCACAAACGTATGGCGACAGTGTGAAGCTCATGTATGAAGCACATCTCCTGGAGGGGAACATGAGCTTAAGCCACACAGAAATAGGTCATAAATCTGATTTTCATCCTTCTCATGCCTTTCTGAGCCTGCGTTTTCTTATCTGTAAAATGATAGTAATCTTATCAGTCTATTAGGCTGTCCTGGAAATTCTTTCAGATAGTAGCTATTAAAGGTTCCATTTATTCATATTCAATTAATTGCCTGCCCTCCTTAAGAGCTCTTGAATCCTTTTAGGTTTCTCCATCATTGTTACATCTCCTGTACTCCAATTATAGTTTCCTTTCTGCTCTTCCCACACTGAACCTCTTGCTTCTTTCCAGAATGTTACGCTGCAGCTGCAGACATAGGTCTCATCAAAGCACACCTTGCACCTAAACATTACGTTTTAAAACTCCTGGCATTCTTCCCTTCATTGAAACTTGTCTTGTTGTTTAGGTAATATCTGTTTCCATCATTACCAACCAACTTTCACAAGCTCAGGGTCTGTGTCTATCTTTCTTACGTCTGTGTTTTCTCTATTCAGTATAGTGGTGAGTAATCGCCTGGGCTCACTTAGTGCTCTGAAATAATGAGAGACAGCATTGGGTTAGTAAGTAGGTTCTATCCCTGTGTAGCAATTACCTTCTCACTGCCGAGACAAAACACCTGACCAGAAGCAGCTGGTGGAAGAAACGGGTTTATTTTGGCCTACAGTTTCGAGGTGAAGTCTCACCATGGTGGGGAAAGCATGGCAGGAGTCGAGGCTGGGAACCACATCTTGCCACAGAAGCTGGGAGGCAGCAGCCAGAAAGAGCTGAGCTCTGGACACCAGTGGGCTGGACTAATAAACCTCAAGTTCTGCTCCCCAGTGACTCACCTCCTCAAGCAAGCCTCCACCTCCACAAAACTCCATCGGCTGGAGATTCAGGATAGGCTTAATGCAAACACATGAGGCACCTATGTACATTTTATATTTGAGCCACTGTGTCTCCTGCTCAATGCTGATAAAGAGAACATTTCTCACAGCCTCTAAGAACAAAGAGATGAGTTCTGAATGCTGGTTCTTAATCACAGGTCCTTGCATTTGTAGGATAGAGGTGATAGGCATGTGGGTGCTTACTTTACAGGACTTCAAGAATAGCTTTTGCCATCTGGATACAGTGGACGAACCCAAGAAAAGGGAAATGGCTAGAGAATTGGAAATGATGTGATGATATGTGGGAGTAAACTTTTCTGAGTAATGGGACTGAGGATATAGCTCAGTTGGTAGACATCTTGTCTAGAATACACAAAACCCTGCGTTTGATGCCCAGAACTCCATAAAATTAGGTGTGAAGGTACATGCCTCCAGTCCCATTACTACAGAGGCACATACAGGAAGATCAGAAGCTCAAGGTCATCTTTGCCTAGTTCCAGGCTAGCATGGATCACATGAAAACATGTTTCAAAAAGTACCAAGAAAAACTTTGCAAGTTATGAGAATTGTGTTATATTTTAAACAAAATATTGATACCTCTCCTGAATGTTGAAATTTCCCACTCTGTTTCTTTTTTAAAAAATAAAATAAAAGGGCTGGAGAGATGGCTTAGTGGTCAAGGTGCTTGCTCGTGAAGCCTAAGGACCCATGTTCAACTCTCCAGGTCTCACATAAGCCAGACGCACAAGGTGGCCACAAGTTCACACATGCGCACAAGATGGCACAAGCATCTGGAGTTCAATTGCAGTGGCTGGAGGCCCTGGTGTGCCAATTCTCTCTCTCTCTCTCTCTCATACTCTTGCTCTCTGTCTCTCATAAAAAATAAAATAAGCGCTGGGGAAATGGCTTAGTGGTTAAGGCAATTGCCTGTGAAGCCTAAGGACCCCAGTTCAATTCCCCAGGACCCACATAAGCCAGATGCAAAAGGGGATATAGGCATCTGGAGTTAGTTTGCAGTGGCTAGAGGCCCTGGTATGCCCATTCTCTCTTTCTATCTGTCTCTTTCTCTCTCTCTCAAATAAATAAATAAATAAATAAAATATATTATAAAAAAGAATATTATTTATAAAAAATAAAATAAAAAGCTATGAAAATATTTACATAATATCTTCCCACCCTCCTTTAACCTTCCCATTGCCAGCCCCCTTCACACAGTTCCTCTTCTATTTTAATGTCTTTTTTATTTAATTATTTATTTTTGCTTCCCTCTGTGATCCACGATAACGTGTTGATGGAACCAACATTATGAAGGTCTTGTGTAGATAATGGCAGTCACTGTGCTGTCATGAATACAATGACCACTTTTGTGTCTGGAAGACAGCTTTTGCAATTGGGCCATTTTTGACTTCATTTTCCAGAGCATCAAAAATGTCCTACCAGCATTCATTTGTTTCTTCTTGTGTGTAGTACTTAAGGTAGGCGATGAAAATAGGAGCATGAAACAACACAAGACCACAACTACCATCAAATCAAATGTTAACATTCTCCAGCACTTAGAAACAGTTATATGAGGGAGCATCTTAATTGTCTTACCTAATTTTAATTTTCATTGTGTAACTTGTTTTCTTATTCCCACTTGGAAATATCCTTCTGACACTTTAATATTGGCTTGTTCACATTTCCACAATATCTTCTGTAATCTAATCTTTGGAAATTTAGCTTTTGCAATTGTTAATAATATGATATGATTAATTTCCAAAGACTCTCAGTAATAGTATTCATTTCAAATCCTCATTAACCCATCAGATAAGAGCTTGGGGTTCTCTGCTGTTAGAATCAAGACAGATTCCAAGAAGCTTTAATTACTTGGAATAGAGTGTTGCATGTCATCTTTCAGAATGTTTGTATGTTAAAGGATTGATAACACTTGGCTTAAATTTGCTCCTGGATATGTAACTCTGGAATTTGTTGGGTTATGCCACTATTTGTAGATAAGGTAAAAGAAAGACCATAAGAATTAAATCTGATTTTTCCCCCCGAATGCTCTACTAACCATTTTTATTCTGTTGGAACAATCTTAGTTCTGTCTTACATGTGTAGTTATGAATGTTCGAAGCATAGCACCTTCAGTATTGCAGCTGGTCAGAAGAGTGTCAGGCAACACCTGAGAAAGATAATACAAGAGCTTGGTAAAGACCAGACCAGACAATGGGCAGACACAGTGCCAATTGTGTTTGATTGCCTGACCTTTGAGCTCTGGCATGGCTCTAACACTGGCGTAGTGTGTTTCGGGCTGTTAGCACTCAGGCCTGTTGTGTCTGGTGGAGTCTTTTGTGAATATTCAGCATGTGGTCATTTCTCCCAAAATACTTCTTTTACAAAAGAGAATCTCTAGAAGACACATGGTCCTGTAGTGCCAAGTGGGAGACTAGGTAAACTTTGATAACTTTGGGATAAATGGAAATATGGTCTGTAGCTACACTTCTGTGGACTGATCTAGAATTGGGTTTAAAACTTATTTTCATAACCAAGTTAAATCTCAGTCCTTGTACTGATCAGGGCCTTGGACAAACCAGAGCAGTCAGCCTTGTGCACTAAGGGCTTGATAAAATGTCTGAGGCAAAAAGCAGACACAACCCAAAAGGCTAAAATAATTCCCTTTAGAGACAAATGACAATTTAAAAAGATTTAGTATGCTATACTTAGAAAATATAAATAAGCAGAAAGAAAAGAACAACCAAAGCTTTTCTGTCAACCATTATTCATAATCATTTCCACTTCTGGCATTCTTCCAGTCACTCTTCCTGGCTGTTTGTGTGAATGTGTATGTGTGTATGTGCACACAAAAACATGCATAGCAATACCACAAAATTAAATAAACAGACATTACTCAAAAAAAGTATTTTTTCTATTTAATCTGCTCTTCCCCTTAACATCCCCTTCACCACCTATGGGAATAAAAACCAAATTTTAGTTTAGTTAGATACACTCAGTTTGATTCCATGTAAACTTGACAAAGTGCTTTCTTGGATAATTCTGTCTTTTCTTTGACTCAAGGGAAGGTCAGGCTTGCTGAGTTCTATCCCTTCCTCTAACTTTTCTTCAAGGACCCTATGATGCATATGACCTCGTGAGTTGGAAGAAAGGACCTCTGGCTCCTTTCTGGGAAGCCATGTTCCTTATATAGCTGATTTCTGAGGCTCTATAGATCCACTGTGGGACTTATCAGTCATGAGTGGCCTTTGCACGTGTCTCAGTATCACTAACTGTGGTTTCCTTGTACCTAGTCCCCATATATTTAGAGCCAGGAATAGTGCTTGCTGCCATATGGGAAGTCTTACTGAGCTAGGGTTTATCTCCGCCTATGGAGAGAGGACAGAGGAAGATCAAACATATGAAAATAGTATGACAAGCCAGCCTGAGATTCAGAAATTACTTTGTTGCTGAGAGAAATGAGGAGCTCTAACAATTGAGCTATTTTTCTTCTGAAAAGACTCATTCTACTTTGAACATGCCACAGTGCCTGCCTTGCCCTCTCGTCTGGGTCAAGATTTGTTCTCATGGAATGTTGCCGAGGCAACAATGCCTGTGGCTTTTCAAGGTGTTTCAGGAGTGACTAAAGAGCTCTCTCCACCTGCTGGTAGAGCTACTTGGGGATAAGAGAGGCCTTATGTCAACTTGCTTCTCATGAAGATCACATTAATGAGTATCACTCATGCAAATCTTACAGGCAAAGAGAATTCTGGGGCTGTGCATCTACACTTCCAGATGTACAGTTCTCCTCTTGCTCGACCACACATTATCACAGCTCCCTCTCAGAGAACAAGTAAAGACCCCCTCCCCCCCCCCCACAGGTTAATTCTCTATGTTTTCTCTCTGTCCCCTGGAAGTCAGAATCTACTTTGGTTTCATGGCCATTGAAGACAGCAGATACATGAAGATTTTTAAGGAACTCAATAAAATATTTGATTATCTAAAGACTGATATTTGGGACAAAGAGCATACTGTTTGACATGCTCTAGGACAAACCTGCTATTTACATTTGGAAGCCATCCTCACAACAGGATAAATAAGTGGGTGTTAAAATTCATACACAAAATATCCCCAGAGACTCACATGAAGAATTTGCCCTCAGCTGGTCATGCGATGTTGGATGATTGTGGGGGTGCTAGCCTCATCAATGGATTGATCCTTGATGAATGGACTATTAGGAAGTAGGGCCTGATTGGAGGAATAAGATCATAGGGGTCCTGTCTTTGAAGTTTCTATGTCTTCTCCCTGGTGTCTCTCTCTGTCTCTCTCTGAAGTATTTAATTTTTTTTTATATTCTCTCTTTCTTTCCCTTCCCACTTCCTGGCTACCACGAGGTGAGTGATACCCTTTCACAATGATGTCCTGTCAGTCGCAAAGACATAAAGCCAATTAACCTCTGAAACCATGTACCAAATAAACCTTTCCCCCTTTAGATTTTTCTGAGGCATTTTGTCACCTCATGAGAAAACTTTGAAGCTGCAAGTCCCTGGAGGTCTGCCCTCAATCTGGGGAAAAAAAATGAATCCCAGGAGTCAGTTCTGATCTGGACACAAGAGACAATAGAGAAGTATGGATTAGATGCCAGTATCAAGGGTTGGACAGGGTTTTGATAGAAAGTCCAAAGGCCCTAGGGGCATCTCTACTAGAAGCAGGTTTTGATCATTTGATATTCATATTTGCAAAATAAGAAAATAATTTTACTTTTTCTCTCCATTTGGCATTTGAGAGCAAAGCTAATTTTGTAGCATGCCATCCTGTAGCCAAAGAAACAAATCTATCAATGTGCTTCCAAAATACAGCACGTAGCCATGGGCAGGAGTGTCAGACAGGAGACGGGAGACTTGTGGCTTCCTGACGTTGACATTAATTGGGTTGTCTTGATTAGAGAGCACAAGCAATGAGAAGCTTGATTAAATGACTACAGTTCACCGATGTCTTTAAATAGCTGAATATGTAATTTGCAATTTTACCAACTCAGTTACCTGTGGGTTACCATGGTAATAAAGTATATGCTGAAATGACATTTGACATTCATTTTATTATTTTCATTTATAATCAGTGAAACAATAGCACTTGTCTACAAATGTACTACAGTTTAAGGCTACTGAGGGAGGGTAAATATACTTACTTCCCCAAAGTAGTTGTGAATTATGGTTTATTAAAGAGGAAAGGTTCAGATCAATTCATCCATCATCTAAATTAAGTTTCAAATTGCTATAGGTGGTTGGGTTAAATAGATTCTCTTTGAAAGAGGTATCTATCTGGCCTTCTAACCTGTTGGGTGCTAGTCCTTCTGAGATAAGTTACATTCAAATCTATGCTATAAAATGTGTTATAATGAGGTGAGTGCCCTAGCTTCCTGGCATGCATTTCAACACAAGATTGAAGTATCTTTATGCTATGTTGGCAATCTATGGCTATGAAAAATAGGTCTTGATTGAACACTAACGATCAAGTCAACATTTGGGGGTAATGTTCCCATGCAGTACAGAAGCATAGGGAGCTCTGGGTATTCTTTCACTGGTGGTAGACTTGTACCACAAAGGTAAAATAACGAGAGATCACATAAAAGCATGTTCCTCTTTGTTATGATTATGACTAATAGTATAACACAATCGGCGGGCATGAAAGAAAACTGAAATGTTCACGTGCTTATGGAGTCGCCACTACCTGCGGCTTGAAGAGACCACTGGACGCCTGTCTCCATTGTGCTTCTGCTCTTGACCACACCTGACTCTCAGCATGCCCACAGTTCCCATACAAGTTTGTTGAGAGTCTAATATTTGTAAAACTCTTAGTTTTAGAGGAATTGATATGGTGAAAATATATTCAGGGTGTTTGCTTTGCTTTGGGCTGTTAAGGGCGCTAATATCGTATCAGAAGACATGGAAGCCTGCGGAGATGACTCGGTGCCTAAGCACTTGCATGAGAGCATGAGTGGCTGGGTTTGGATCCCCGGAACCCACAGAAGCTAACTGTAGTAGCTCAAGCGTCTATGATCCTGGCTCAGCTGTGGTGAGAGGGGAGGTGACACCCAGAGAACCCTCCAACCAGCTGACCTGGTACAGGCCAACAGTGAACAAGGTAGAAGGCGAGGACCAGCGGCCTCTGACCCCTGCATGCACGGCCCGGGCATGCCCAGACTCACACACACCAGCCTGCAAGCACACACACCCCCCAACATGTGCTGGGATATTTTCACTGATTTCGACAATGCTGGGATATTTTCACTGATTTAGGCAATGCTACATGTTTTCTTTTAAGTCTCAATATGAAGATGCACACTTAACACTATAAGTCCAGCTAATACATTGTCTTCTTAGACAGCTATGTACAGAAATAACTCTTAAAACTAGAATCTGGGTTATAATGATACCTGGGAATTCCTGTAAACAGAGAGTGGTGAGAGTAAACAGAACTCAACTCTCTTTCTTTCAATTTATCTGAGTTTGGGGAGTAGCTCAGTTGATAGAGTGGTTGCCTAGAATACTGATCTTAAGCACCACATATACTGGGTGTGGTGGCACACTCCTGTAATCCCAGCACTTGGGAGGTAGAGGCAGGAGGAGCAGAAGTTCAAGGTCATCTTTGACTACATAGTGAGTTTCATGCTAGCCTGTGCTACATGGGACCCTCTCTCTCTCTCAAAAAAAAAATAAATAAAAATAAAAAGAATTATTAAATAAACCAACCAAAGGAACATTGCACTTAGCACATCCTAGCTTTTAGCTAGTTATTGAGATGTTAATGCAGGTTTTGCCTCCAAGTGCTCACATTCATTTTTTTTTTTATCTAATCATCCCCAGCCAATGATAAATGATTAAGACAAAAAATAATTAGCAGTCACAGGGAAAGGGTAATCTTAAAAAATAGAAAATAAATGTTTCCATCAGCTAATGGGAATACAGCAATAACTTCTGGAAACAGTAGAGAAAGCATCAATTCAGGAGGTGCCTTTCAGTTTGTCTTAGGAATCATGAGCAGCCATTTGAAGTCCTGTTTTTCTCTGGGGAAGAAGTGCTGCCAAGAATATGATATAAACTATACTGATCAAATAGAGAGGAAAGCCTCAGGCTAAAACAGAGAGAGAGAAGTTACAACAAAGAAAAACAGCTAGTTGTATGAAATGACACATTTAGACACCAGCAAAGTAAAATTAGGAATCCCCCTACACATAAATGTTCCATCAGTGATAGAAGAAAAATAGCTAGATCAACGAGGTCAGACTTTAAAAGAGAATAACATTAAATAGAAGATTATCTCAAATGATTCCCAAAGCATTCTTCCATCATATATACATTTAGGTTTTCATCATGATGTAGTAATATTAGTTTAATTTTGATAAGTGATGTAGAGAGTTGCTTGAGATAATTTGAGTGCTCCAGGGGACATGTAATGATAAAACACCATGAAAATCTGTATATTGGGACAAAATTTTGATGTGTATAAGCTATTAAATTTAAATAGGGATTTATCATTCTCTTTCTTCTCTGAAAACATCAAGGTCTTAATTCAGGCACCTTATGGTTTTTGTAGACCTCACAGAAAAGTAAAACTAGTGACAAACTAGAACATTGCAGGGGCATGTTTTGTTCCTGGTGAATCTCCACTGCAGAAGTTCTCACTAGAAATCCAGTGTCGTCGTTAGGAAGGCCAGTGTGCCCTCTCTTATGCAGTAGGTGGGTTCTGACAGGCCGCAGATAAGTAAAACCTTTGTAAACTAAATCAGTGGATGTGACATTTGTGGCTCATCATTTTGTAAAACCAGAGTCCTATTTGTAAAGTCTATGATGAGATCTGAAATACCTAATTGATTAGGTTTTCTAAATTGGATTTTAATAAAGTATAAAAATATTGTTGAAAGCAATTTCAGTGTCCTTAAAGATACTAGAATGACCAGGAGAAAAGATTATTATAGAAAATCACGAGTGACTCATATAAGAGTCAATAAAATAGGAATAAGATTTTATGAGTGTTCAACCTGTGCACATTGGTAATCACCCCATCCTCTTCCCTTCCTCAAGGCAAGCTTTATGTTTCCAGTTCATATTTGATCTATCAACAATATTTTCACAGCGATTGCTCTCTCCCGTGGATCAGCAGTGAGGCAGCACCCTGTGCTTGACTCTCCTGGCCTCGTGGAGTCAGCCTCCTCCATCCCGTCTTCTAGTCTGAGAGGCTTAGCTCTTCAACCACCTGTTCTCAATTTGTTGTCATGCTCTCATTGATCTCCTTGGACATCATAATTTTAAATATTATGTGCATGTGAACTGTTTTTATGTTTACTACATGTAAACACCATGTATGTGTGAACTCTGGACTGTTCATACAGCTATGCACCTCAGTGGCTCCTTTTGGACATCTAATGAGTGTCAGGCTTAATATGTGCAAAATGGAAGGCCTGATTCCTAACCCCTGAGTACTGCTCTGTGACATCATTTCATTTCAGTAGATAAGGCTCTTCTTGTTCTTTCATCTACTTGAGCTCCAAACCTAGGGACATGCTTCAACCCTCTTTTATTCTCACAGCTTACCTCATACCAAAGTCACTAGCAAGGCTCACCCCACTAACACCAGCCTCACCTAAGCCACTTCCTTCTGTTATTGCAATGGTCTCTGAAGACACTTCTTTGGGTTTTTATTTTATTTTATTTTTTTAGTTTTATTTATTAGAGAGAGAGAGAGAGAGAGAAGATAGATAGGTAGATAGATAGATAGATAGATAGATAGATAGATAGATAGATAGATAGGTAGATAGATAGATAGGTAGATAGATAGATAGATAGATAGATAGATAGATAGATAGATAGATAGATAGATAGATAGATAGATAGAAGACAGAGAGAGAGAATGGGCATGTCCGGAACTCTTGTTGTTGCAAACAAACTGCAGACTCACCTACCACTTTGTGAATCTGGCTTTTATGTGGGGACTGGGGAATCAAACCTGGGCCAACCCAGAGCAGCAGGATTTGCAAGCAAGTGTCTTTAACTTGCTTTAAGAGCCATCAGCCCACTCCACTTCTCTGCTTTTTTCTCTTACCTGTTTATAGTTGCTTCTTGCCAAAGCAGTCACAGTGATGCTTTCAGAACAGTTGCAAGAAAAGTCACCCACGGTCCCAGGCTTCTCCAACCACCTCCTGGGACACCAAGCATTCTTATATCAGGCTATATGATCTAATTCATATTAGATCTGTCTAATATGCCTGTCTCTAACTCCTTTGCCACCTGCCCTTCCTTGCACACTGCCCTCCAGCTTCACACCGTGCTTCACACCGGGCTCACCATGCTGCTGTTACTTCATCTCTGAACAGTCGCATCCTTGGCCTGACCACCCTTTACCCAGAAGCTCCCCTGGCTGCCCTCCACCTTCGCTTAGATGTCGTCTTTTCCATGCAAGTTGTAATGTACACCTCCGCACTTCCTCAGGGTGCCTGAGCAGAAACATGGGAGGAGGTGTCATCCCTGTCGACAGTGTTGACTGACACCTGTCCGCCTGCCTATAGACTTCCTGATAAGTGAGGTGAGAAATATTTATACTGTTCAAGCCATACTTCAATGCATGTTCTTTTGCCTGTAGCTAAACGTAAAATTACCTGCAGCTATAATGTATCCCAGCCAATAGAGAGGATTTAAGAAAGTGAAGGCATTTCACAGATTGAAGTAAACCTCAGTTGCAGTATGGTCACTTGGATTAAACAAACACAGGTATTCTGGAGAGGGCATTCCAGGATAAAAAGCATGGTGTTTACAGGGCAGTGATCTTCCCTCCCTGCTCCTCAATGGTTTTTAGGCCTATATTTAGAATAGGAAGCATGAAGAAACAGAATGTTGGGCTAGACAGGTGGCTCAGCAGTTTAGGCATTTGCCCACAGGGCCTAAGGACCCAGGTTCAATTCCCCAGTGCCCACAAAAAGACCAGCCACACAAGGTGGCACAGGTGTCTGGAATTTGTTTGCAGTGGTTAGAGATCCTGGCATGCCTTTCTCCCTCTCACTGTCTCTCTTTCTCTATCTGCCTCTTTCTCCCTCAAATAAATAAATATAATATTAAAAAAAAAAGAAACAGCTGGGTGTGGTGGTGCAGAGGTAGGAGGATCCCTGTGAGTTCAAGGTCACCCTGAGACTACACAGTGAATTCCAGGTCAGCCTGGGCTAGAGCAAGACCCTACATCAAAAAAAAAAAAAAAAAAAAAAAAAAAAAACCCACAAAAAAAACAAAAACAAAAAGGAAAAAAGAAATAGTATGTCAAGTTTACTCTCCTCCACGCTCTTGGCTGTGTCACCCCTTCCCCCAGGGTAATGATGAGGAGCATACTTCATTAGTAGGGATGTGGCCTAGCCAAAGGCATGCCTCTTCGTCCTTTTGTGCTTGGTACTGCTGATTGAAAGGAATAACTTCGTCACCCACACAGAGCCGCTCTGCACGCCACAGAGCTGAACAGCAGCCACCGCATCTTGGTAGAATTTCTATTTCTCCTTCTTCTTCTGATTTGACTCAGTTCCAAGTCCTCTGGCTCTGATCAAATGACTCTCCTCTAGCATTTTCTTTAAACAATGCTCTAGAAGCATCATCCACCCAGATGAGGGAGGCTGGACTCAGCAAGAAGGGATGACAGTGAGGAATTCCACAATAGAAGAAATGACTTGAAAGGCACAGCACTGTTCTTTCTTTTAAAATTCCATTCAATTTCAAAGGTTTAATTTTCTTTCTTTTTAAAATTTTTTCTTTATTGACAACTTCCATAATTACAGAAAATAAACCATGATAATTCCCTCCCCCTCACTTTCCCCTTCACAACTTCACCCTCCATCATGTCCCTTCCCCCCTCAATTAATCTCTCTCTTATTTTGATGTTATCATCTCTTCCTCCTTTTATGAAGATCTTGTGTAGGTAGTGCCAGGCACTGCAAGGTCATGGGTATCCAGGCCATTTTGTGTCTGGAGGACTGCATTGTAAGGAGTCCTACCCTTCCTTTGGCTCTTACATTCTTCCTGCCACCTCTTCCGCAATGGACCCTAAGCCTCAAAGGTTTAATTGTTTTGTTCTTTTGTTTTTTCTTGTTGTTGTATTTTGGAGGTAGGGTCTCACTCTAGCTCAGGCTGACCTGGAATTCACTATGTACTCTCAGGGTGGCCTTGAACTCATGGTGATCCTGCTACCTCTGCCTCCTGAGTGCTGGGATTAAAGGCGTGTGCCTTCCTGCCGGGCTTCTCAAAGGTTTCATTTTTACCATTACCAAATGTGAAGATTACGTCTCAGAACATAGCATGTATGTACATGCCACCGCCATGATATACCCATGCCAGCATGCACTTAGAGTTTCCTCTGGTTATTTTCACTGAGAAACAGCACCCAAGGCAACGTTCCCGGACAGCCATGACCTCGCTCTTCATCCTCTGGCTCAGCTGTCTGCAGCGTAGGCTTGTCTAGCCCTCTTCCTCAGCCTCTGCTCCTTAGCTCTCCTGCTCTGGGCAGTGCTCTCCTGGAGGCCTCCTTACGCTTCATCTCCTACAGGAAATCTTCCTTTCCACAAGCTCCCTTCTTCCACTCCTAAGCTAACCATTTTGGAAAAGGTGTAACGTGACGTGCATACAACAAGCAGTGCATGTCTTATGTGCCCAGTCAGGTGACTTAAATATCACATGATTGAAATCAAGGCCTAGAACATTTTCCAAAGGCTCCCTCATCACTAATTTTGCCCCTAACACTACAAACCAAGCTTTGCTGTTTTTCCATAATATTCATAATAATCAGTGGCTTTCACCAAAAGGTAATTTTTATCTCCCAGCTGACATTTGGCAACATCTGGAAATATTTCTGATTGTGTCAGAGCAGCGGGGTCGAGCTCCGACTCCATGAGGTAGGTGGAAGCCACGCAGTATACACCCATGTCAATGAATTTCTGCCTCCCAAATGCTAGGATTAAAGGCGTGCACCACCGCGCCCAGCTCTGAGTTTTCCTTTTTATCTTTTTGAATTTTTTCTTATTTATTTATTTAATTCTGACTGGCCTGGAACTCATTATGTAAACCAGGCTTACAAACTTGTGGCAATCCTCCTGCCACTGCCTCCTGAGTGCTAGAATTATAGATATGTGCTACCATGCCCAACTTACTTTTTACTAAATATGAGAAATAATGGTGCAGGAAAATGGCAAAATATAGTGGCAGAGTTGGCAAAAAAATATAGATGCGAGCTTAAAGGATTTTGGAATGAAATTATATTAAAATAAACAAATAATTTGCCTAGTTGAATGACAAAATTAATGAGTGTCATCACTATATTCATTTGACTATCGTCAATGGTTTCTTGAGGCAAATGTAATGTAAAATGTAAATGTAAAATGTCTTTAATCTTCCTTTATATGTTACATATATCTATGCAAGACTTTGAGTCATGGCCATACTAAGTATACAGTTTTGACTTAGCATGCAGGACTTTCATAATTCAGTTTGCATCAATAAATGGTCAAACCTAGTTCTAAGAAGTGAGTCAATGAATGTTCCAGATTGTCTATACTGTCTTTTGCTTTATTGAGAATGCAGTCTTGTGTGAGTGTAGATTCTGGTGACTCGCCATCACTGTGAAATTATGGGAGGGATGTTAATGGCAATGAGCAGAAAAGCTGAGCTCAGCGAACACCATCTGCTGCATGCAAACTCTGAAAAGATCTCTCAAGTAGCTTTCTCCTCACTGTGACAAAACGTATGACAGAAACTGCTTACGGGAGGAATGCTGATTCTGACTCAGCGTTTTAGAGTTATTCAGCCCAGCAAGCACGGACACTGTTTATTCAGTACTGAGTTTATGGATTGTGACGTCATCTCAGGCCAAAGCTGAACCTGGGGGTATAGATGTCTGTCTTATTACCAAGGTGGGGGAAAAGCCATCTTTTGCTTAGGAACTAAGTGAGAATGTATAAAGGACAATGTCATTGGAAACTGGCTTGTTGTTGAAAGAGTCAGGTGACTTCTGGACTGCTGTCACCACCTGGTGGGGTTGGGTTAAGCCACCTGAGTGCTCCTCGGAGGCCTCTGAGGCCTGGGTGAATGTGACCCCAGGGTAGTGTTACTGGATGTGCAACTGTCAGTGTGGCCTCTCTCTTGTCCACACGGTTCTTTGCCACGAGCCCCTAGATAATAAGAGAAAACCTCCAAGAATATAGGTTCTACTAAAACTGAGATGAACTATAGAGAAGCAAATTTTATTTGGTACATATTAAAATTCAAGGGGAGAGCTTCTGTCCTACATATTCTCCATGTGAAGGCCCCCCGTCCCCAACCTCCAAATTCTCCTGTGTCGCCCAATCAATGACTCAGGTCACTTAAGCAAAGCTTGTGGGAGTCACTGTGGGTTTCGTGCTGGGCTCGGGCAGAGCACACCTTTACTGCGTGCTGACATAGGATTCCAGAGGCATTTTTCTCACGGACATGGCAAGACCTTGAAAGAGAGAACTGAGGGTGCTTCGCAGACAAGCAAAGCCGAGGCTGCTCTCGGCACAGGTTTGATTAGGAGAACCGCCAACGACTGTGACGGAGTTTTATGTCAAAGAAGAAAGAACAGAGCAACAGTGAAGATGCACAGGAGGAAATGAGGTCAACATGCTTCTCATTAAAAAAGAAAAAAAAAGCTCCTGGCTTCAAATTGATCCCACAAAGACTTCCATTTCCAATCCACATGGTAACTTACCCTGGGCGACTGAAGAAGCAGTGCTCAGTGCCTGACTTGTTCCTTTTCCTGTGGATCTCTACTGAGCGCAACTACTGACAGAGCTGAACGTGTTTTTTATATTTGGCTGATGTGCATAAACGTAGCTGAGGGACAGGTGCGTCTGAGGCGTATCCCTCCCCCACCCCAAAACCAACAGCCCACAGGCTGCGCCTCCCCCCCTCCACCTGCATTCTCAGGTGGACCCCTGCAACCCAGCACAGAGCTCAGCAATGAGGTGGGTGCTCAGTGTAGCCTGTGTTCATAAAAGACCACAGTCCTTTCCGGTTGTCACTCCCAAACAATTCACCATCTTCATCCTCACAAAGCACACCTGTTTCACTGTGCTCAGAACATGCTCATGATAACAAGGCAGTCCTTAGGTACAGATCCTGGAGAGGATGATGTGATTCCCACGTATGTCCCATCACACTTTTCACACTGAAACACTTCAAAGTCAATCATCACAAATCAAATCCAGGCCTACCACGTGCCAAGCATTGTGCTAGAATAGTCACTGCTCTCATGATACTAAACAGTATTATGCTACCGAAGTGATACATGACTTAAGGAGAGGTAGTGAGAAGATCTATAAGAAGCAGAGTGGGACAAGGGGACGGCGGGGATTAGATCTTGGGTGTGGGTCGGGGAAGGCCAGCTTGGAGAAGTGCCTAACAAAGCAGAAGCGGGAGTAAAGAAAGGCAGCGTACCTGGTGTTGGCCTTATGCTAGGTAAGGAAATAGAAAGCGCAGAGGTGCCGGGTCCAGTGCTCTGGTGTGTTTCAGGGTGTTCCAGGCCATCGTGGCTGAAGCACAGTGACCAAATGGATGACACATGAACTCCCCACATGCTAGACCCTGACCTGAGAGGCTAAATCCAAGACTGAACCTTACTCAAAATGTAACTGGAGGTGTTGGACACCTTTGGGCAAGAAAGTCAGACACCAGTTGAATCTCTTGAAAGTCCATAAGGAAGCACACTTATGAAGCTTCAGAGATTACAGGAATCTTCCAGTTAACTTACCTACTAATAATTTTTATAACATACTCAGAATCAAGTGCCCAGTTAGTAACAAGAATAGAATTCTTTGAAGATATATTAAAATTACATTCGTATACCATATGAGCAGAAATATAATATTTTTAAAATATTTTTATTTGTTTATTTGAGGAAAGAAGAAGAAAAGAGAGACAGAGAAAGAGAGAGAGAGAAAGAGTGAAGCAGGCCTCTTGCTGCTGCAAACTCCAGATGCATGCTCCACTTTGTGCATCTGGATTTACCTTGGGTACTGGAAAACTGAACCTGGACCAGCAGGCTTGCAAGCAAGTATCTTGAACTGCTGAGCCATCTCATCAGTCCAGAAGTGTCATATTTTATTTTAAAATTTTAGGTATAATTGTGAGGTGGTGGTGCACGCCTTTAATTCCAGCACTTGTAAGGCAGAGATAAGAAGATTACTATGAGTTCAAGGCCAGCCTGACCCTACAGAGTGAATTCCAGATCAGCCGGGGATAGAGTGAGATCCTACCTCAAAAAAAAAAAAAAAATTAGGTGTATATTTTGCAGGATTTATTGTTTCTCCTTCATTTCATTTTTTTTTTACTAAAACATATTAACGATGCATGTGAAGAGAGTTCAGTGTCATATTTACGTTCAGATGCCACATATGAGAGGCAATATGTAGCACTCGTCTTTTGGTATCTAGCTTATTTCACTGAACATAATGTCCTCCAGTTCCATTCATTTCGCTGCAAATAACATGATTTAATTCTTCTCTATGGTTGAGTAATACTCGCTGTTCACGTATGCCACACTTTCTCTACTCACGTTTCCATCAAGAGCACCTAGGCGAAGGCTGTGTGTTCCTTTTCATGGACAGGCATGAAGGCATCTTTTTCAGTGCAGCGCTGACGTGGGATGGGGTCACACGGGGGTCTAATTCCAGTTCGTTGAGGAGTTTCTCTGCTGTCCCCCCCACCGCAATGGCTGTACTAATTTACATTCCATTAACAGTATGACAGTGTCTCCCTCTTGCACATCCTCACCAACACGTTACCCTGTTGTTTTTGCTTTTTGATGATACATTTCAACCAGCCAGAAGTCAGATGACGTCTAATTATGGGTTTAAATGAGCACTTCCTTGATGACTAGTGATGAGAATTTTTTCACCTAATTGTTTTCACATAATCTTCTTTAGAAAAGTATCTATTCAAACTGTTAGCCCCCTCTTTTTTTCAAGGTAGGGTTTCACTCTTGTCTAGGCTAACCTGGAATTCACTATGTAATCTCAGGGTGGCCTTGAACTCATGGTGATTTTCCTACCTTTGCCTCCTGAGTGGTGGGATTAAAGGTGTGTGCCACCACACCCAGCTCCATTAGCCCGTTTTTAAATTGATTTACCTGTGGGGTTTTCTGTTTTGACTTTTTTTCTATATAATGTATTGTTTATTAACATGAAATTAAACCTTATTTTCATTATTTGATTTTCATTTGTTTTCTTGACCAATTCTTAGCTTCTAAAACGTATTGCACTGTGCCCAGTGAAGTATCTTTTAAACAGCATGGTTAATGAACTTGGACATCCACTGGCAGCTACCTTTATGCTTATTACATGCAACTGTGATCCTAAGTATCTTTTTTTTTTTTTAGCCACTGTCTGTGACAAGCCTTTGGAAAGCATCTTCAATCCATGTGGGTTTTATCGTACATGGGAGAGTTCGGCCACCAGGCTGGGCATCTGCCACCGCGCCCTTGGCTTTTGGTTTTGAGTTCCTTATACATTCTGGGCATTGCTCCATTGTTCTATGAGCAGTTCCCAAATGTTTGTCTCTGGTCTATAGGTTCTCTCCTCTCTCCACTGAGTGTTTTCTCTGCCTTACAGAAGCATCTTACTGGGGTCCAATCTCAGTTACCCCCATATGCTGCTTCTGCGGCCTTTTCCAACCCCTCTGCGTGTGCCGTGTCTTGAAGAGACACTCCTTAGCCTGATTTCACTGCTTCTGTCGTCTCATCCCTACGTTTAGTGTTTGCTGGCTTCTGAGTTGTGTGCGTACATGATGAGGGGGAGGGTCTAGTTTTTTCTTCTGTATATGGATATCCACTTTCCCCAGCACCGGTTACTAAAGATTACTCTTTTCCAATGTAGGCATCTTTGGTGATTTTGCTGAAAGATGTGAATTTGTTTCTGGGCTCTCTTTTCTGCCTCCGTAGTCTATGTGCCTGGCTTCATGTAGTGCCACAGTGTATTTTTATTATAGATTTGTGGCACTGTTTGAAGCCTGATTGCGGGACCTTCGGCTTTGTTCTTTTTGCATTATTTTGTTAGAAGGAGCTGCAAACTCCTCTCTCGGAGGACGTGGGCCCCAATTTCAGGATGGCGGTAGTGCAGAAGCCAGTCTCCCGTGAGACCGCAGGGTCTGCCCTCTGGTGCTCATGCTCCTGGGGAGTCTGCTTCCACAGCGCGTCTGTAGGAAGCTGGCAGCATCCTATTTGCACAGCCAACATGATGCGGTGGCAATGGCATCACGTGACTTGTGAGGCGGGCACAAAAGGTATGTTCCTCATAGGGTGGCTTTCTTTTACCTCATTTGTGCCGAAGAAAGCTGACAATAGTGACACATTTGCAAGCACAGAGGCCTCCTGCCAACCACCAGCTCCAGCTTGCCAGCCTGTGTGGCAAGCCGTGTCAGAAGTGGATCTCCCAGCTCCCCCACCTTGTCAGACACCCCGAGGTAGACCTTCCGAAATTCACGACCACAGGGATGATGAGGCGCTAAGCCACTGACCAAGTTCTGAAGTCAACAGGACCTTAGACAATCTGTCATGTAACTGTGGATAATGAACACAAGTAGAGTCCTGAAGACCCACAAAGGTTCTTCGTTGGCTAATCTTCTTTTTAATAAAGACATCCAGTCTGAGGGCAACTCCAATTACCATGATTATAGAAATTTGAGGTGAAGCTTTAGACATATTTCATGTATTGTCTCAACCACATTTAACCCATGTAACAGCTCTATGAGGAGATGGATTTTCTTTTTATTTTCTTTCCTTTTACTTCAAGTTAAGATCTGGCTATGAATCTCAGGCTAGCCTTGAACTTGTGATCTTCCTGCCTCAGTCATTCATGTATATGTCACCATGCCTGATGGTATCATCGTGTTTTGTAGATGATAAAGTTAGGTCCCAGAAAGTTCCAAGAACTATTGCAGTGGGACTGAGTGAGTACAGGTTCACAGTCCTGGCCTCTCAGGCTGTACAACCTCACTGACTAACTCTATTGTCAATGTACTTAGTTCATAATCTGTCCTGTGTGAGGTTTTGATTTATTTTCATTTTTGTCTCAGGAAGATACACAATGAATTACTAGACATGGGACTATTTTAAACCCCAGTTGTGTGGAGCTGGAGCAAGATGAGAACTAGCTTTCTGTACATCTGAGCTCAGAGCATCTTGCACCTGTGAAGCACGTCACTGTTTCCCTAATAAAGCAACCCCAGCAGGGAGCAAGTGTGCTTTGAGTTGCTTCCTAAAAATAACTCTGCTACCCAATATGCTTAACGTCAGCATATTTGTTTTCTAGAAATTATCATTTTAATATGCTCAATAGGTTCCTGGAACTATTGGTCAAAAAGCTTTTGTATGCCTCTGGAAAGCAGAATTCATTTCATACCTAGAAAGATCTTTCCATGTCTTAAAGAAATACAATATTGGGTTTACTTTTTAATTATTTATTACTCTCCTAATTTTTGCTTACTTTTATTAAAATTGCTATACTTCTTGAATAAATATTTATTGAGTCATACAGACATGCCTTAAGTATCTATTTTTTAATATTTTATTTTTATTTATTTATTTATTTAACAGAGAAACAGGGAGGGGGAGGGAGGGAGAGAGAGAGGCGTGCCAGGGCCTCCAGCCACTGCAAACAAACCCCAGATGCATGCGCCCCCTTGTGCATCTGGCTAATGTGGGTCCTGTGGAATCGAACCAGGGTCTTTTGGCTTTGCAGGCAAATGCCTTAATCACTAAGCCATCCTTCCAGCCCCTTAAGTATCTAAGTTTTTAAAAAATTCCTCATAAATACTTCTGAAAGTCCCTATAAGTGATATTCTGTTTTGGTAGATGAAAAAGTGATGGTGAAGGCAATGGTGCCCTTGCTTGAGGCTACGTACCTAGGACGCTATAGATGAGATTTGAGTCCATGTCTACCTCAGCCCAAAGGCTGCCCCTACCTCACTCTATTAAGTACTGACAGAGTTATTCAGCCTGTAAGAACCATGTGATCTAATGGGGGGAAAATCAGTAGCAAATATCTCTGGGATTCAGTTAAAGGGTTTCCATGCTAGATGGCAAAACTGTACCTACTTTCCCATAGCAAATCCTGTAACCTGGAACTAGCTCCGGCACACCAGCAGTTTAGGGCACGCCTGTACTTCATCTTAGGAAATAAAAGAACATTGGAATATATAGATTATTCAGTAACTTGTCTGTTTTTCATCTGTTCAGAGTAATTGTCAATCAGATGAAGTATATATGAGATAAATTAGAGTGACCCATATGGGGAAAGGGGTTTAACATTGTTATGAGGCTGTTAAATACAGCTAAATCATTATTAGTGTCAGTGGTAAGTCTTAGTCACAAGCAAGCCTTATACTGTTTATTTTTTTCTTTAAGTGAAGGTGTTAGTGGAGGGGTCAACTTGAATGTCTATTTAACAGCATCAGAACCCCGCTCTGTTTCCCTAGCTTCCTCGAGGTGCAAAGGATTGTTAACCATGTAACTGGCTGGATTCCTCATGTCAGCCCTGGGCTGCATTGAAGAGTATGGACATTGTGAGAAGGCAACATGACCCCACAACTGCTTGCTGCCAAAGCCCAACCCTGTCTCCTGAAGGCACTCTCCTAGTCAAACTGGACCTTTTGCCTTCACAAACCTCATTGAACTCTACATGAACCCACAGTCATTTCTATTCTGGCTGGACTGGTTGTCCAAATGTAAGGCATGTGGCTGGTGAGACATGTACAAACATAATTCTCTGCATGCAAAGTTTTCCTATGATTGGTGCAAATTAAATCCTTCATTTGCATG
This sequence comes from Dipus sagitta, assembly GCA_036346955.1. Taxonomy (NCBI): domain Eukaryota; kingdom Metazoa; phylum Chordata; class Mammalia; order Rodentia; family Dipodidae; genus Dipus; species Dipus sagitta. The sequence continues at coordinate 2,706,646 of CM070783.1, forward strand.
AGGAACTATGTCATGAGCTGGTGAAAACACAATTCTTTTTCATGAAGGACTTCTATGATGGGTGTAGACACCCCTGCCCCGCTTCTCTTTCAGGCTGTATAAGCAAGCAGACTGTTTGGCTTACTTTGTGAATTAACTATCTGGGAGATATGTTCCTTGTCTGTTGCCTGGTGTTGCAATGTTAGACCCACCAAATTGCTTCTCCCGGTCTTTTCTTGCTCATTTTCAGTCCTTGTTCTTAGTAGATCAGGTAGCACTGACAAGCTGCAGCAGGAGGAGAGGATCACAGAAGCTACAGAGGCCGAGCAGTGCACTGAGAAGCAGCTGGAGAGATCAGAGAGACTAGGACTGAGAATAGTTAGCAGATGGACAAAGAGGGACTGAAGATGTGGAGAGACAGCAGCGGAAGGCAGGGAGCTGAGTGCAGAGGGTCTGAGGAAGCTAAAGATGCTGGAGAGAGACACTGTGACCCCTTATTTTTTTAAGGGTGCGAGAGTATTACCCACCCTCAAGGGCTAAGGACTGCAACACCCTGGTCACTGTCAAGAGCAGAGGATCCTGCACTGCCAGCCCAGGAGCCATCAGACTCCCCTTTGAGTGAGCTACAGTACCAGATGACTCACTCTTGCTGCTGTAGCTCATCCTTGCTGGAAGCCAGTCACAACAGAGGCCAGCTCAGCTGAGGGCTAATCATGATACGCCTGCAGCCACGTGCTGAGGACCATCTGCTCTGAGTTCTACAACGTACACAATGGGGAGTGTCGCTCAGGTCTTGGAGTAATAAGCCTGTGGGTATGAGAGTCCATACCCAGGGGAAGGACCAGGATGGCCAGTGTTAGAGGAACTTCTTTTTACCTACCTACTCACAGTTTCTCTCTGGATTAAGCTACTTAAAAGTATGCCAGGCAGCTGCTGATAACACTTACAACCAGCCATGGATCTAGTTAATGGTAGAATCAGGACAGGAATGTGAATTTCCTGGTGCCAAGGCAACATACATACCTTTTTTATAAAATAGTCCAGACCTAGCATGGAATCATTTAGGGCCAATGTAGGCCTACTAGAACAACTTTTTTTTTTTTTCTTTTTTTAATGTTGGAAATTAAGAGCAATTTTAGAAGCTCTTTCATATGTCTTAGTCTATTGAAGCTTTATTTAGGACAGTCTATTTTCTTTTTTTCTATGAAGAAATTCTCTCTGAGTCTATAGCTATTACCTTCTGGGGAGTAATAAACATATAAAATTTATGGAAGTGAAGAATAGTTTAATTTTTCAAGAAGCTAACTTGAATTTGATTTTATTTCCAACTCCTCATATCATTTCATTTGGATTTAATGTCTTGACACCTGATGATGGCACACACCTGCATCACCATGAGAATGCATGTACTAGAAATCTTGTTGGAGAAAGGCCAGTGAAATTAAATTTGTACGTGAGTTTCTTCTTGAAAGTCCAGCTGTGACATACATAGTTCTGAAAAAATGTGTATACTATTGGATCTTTTTAGAGGAGAGCAAAGTCATAAGGTTGATAACATGTCTATAACCCCAATACTTGAGAAGCAGAAAGTGGTGGTTTGAATTAGGTGTCCCCCATAAACTCATGTGACCTTAATGCTTGGTTTCCAGCTGGTAGCAATTTGAGAGGCAGAGCCTTGCTGAAGGAGGTGTGTTGCTGGGGGCGGGCTTATGGGTGTTATGGCCAGTTTCTGTTTGCCAGTGTTTGGCGTACTTTCCTGCTGCTGTTGTCCACCTGATGTTGGCCAAGACGTGACGTCCCCCATCTGGCCTGCTCATGACAACCTTTTCCCTGCCATCATGGAGCTTCCCTTCTAGTCTGTCAGCTACAATAAACCTTTTCTTCCCACAAACTCCCACAGGCAGAAGGTTGCATGCTGTGTATCAACAATGAGAAGGTAACTGCAGCACAGAGGCAGGGAGAGCAGGAGTTCAAGGCTAGCCTTGGCTACTCAGACCATCTCAAAAGTAAACAAACAAAACAAGGCAAAAATTCCCCCCAAAATTTAACAGAATATATTATACCCAAATTTGTTCTCTAAAATTACTGAGCTGGAAAAGTAATGTGAATGACAATAACCTACAGGGGTCCTTTAGAGTCAGGAGTCATAAACATAAATTAATTATACTTTACTTGTTTAGGGCAAGGTCTCACTTTGTAAGCTGTCCCCAAACTTGCTATTCTTCTGCCTCTATCTCCCAAGTGTTGGGATTCCATTCCTGTGCCACCATGACCAGAAGCAGAAATCAAGTTTTAATGGTTTACTCTTTTGTCATGTAATGTTATTTTTTCTAACCTACAAACTCCTTGAATTCAGCATTGGCTATTTACTAATTAGGTATGGAATAGACAAATCCAGCTTTATCCAGTATAATATTCTTATGACAACCCATTTATAATAGGCACAAAGATCTTTCACACATCTACCAATAATGAGCTTGTAAAAACATAGCTTCATAAATTATGATTATACATTGGGAAAATGATGAGACACTTTTCATAGAATGTGGAGCATTCTTTGCATAACCAAGAAGGGATTTGTGGATCAGAAGCTATTCCCAGTGGACAGGGGTGTGTTTAGAAGGTAGATTAATGGATTCACTGATGAGTTAAGATAATTACTTGTTTGTTTATAAACTACCTGGTCAGGCTCACTGGGTCATGCCTAATGCACCTGCTGTGGTTGAGAGCGTTTCAGATTTGGCAGGTGTCTCCTTCTCTCTGCCCTCTTCAGAGCCTTTCTCTTAAGATACCTACAGCCATAATGAAATGTCCTAAATATTCTGAAGCTCTGAGCAGTTGTAGGAAAGCTGGTTATCCTTGCCTCTGTGATCTGTATATTTTTTGTTGTGGCCTCAAGGACATGATAAAACTCATTCTTATGCAGTAAGAAAGGATAGGCCATAGGGGTCGGGTTACTCATGTCCCCCACCCTGCATTTCTGTGTGATGGCAAAGACTAAAACAGGTTAATGATCTTCAACTGGTAACCAGCTATTTTAATTTTTATTGGCAAGAAAGGCAATAATCAAATGACTCCTATGGGGATGAATTATAATGATGTTAGCAATAAGCCTTCAAGTGAATTATACTAATTAATTTCTGTAGGTCAGCATTATCCATCACCCCCATCATGAGAGACAGGGAAGCCTCAATCCCAAGAAGCAAAGCTGCATTTCAAAAGCTTCTGAGTGGCCATCCAGGGACTGGAATCCATAGTTTTGCATTCCAAATGGGAGGCAGAGTTTCCAGAATCAGCACAGTGCCCAGGGGTCGGCTCTTTAACTTCTCTCCAGAGGTCGTGTGCACTGGAGAGGAGGAGGGACTTGGAGGACCGGTGGGGATGGCTGAGGCAGGCTATCTTAGCAATACTAGGGGCACAGATAAACAGACCCCAGCACAGAAGGCTCTCTAGTGTACAACTTTACAGACACGAAATTCACACACACAATGCTGATCCAGTAGCCTACTGCCCAGTAGGATCACTGTTCAAAAATTAAAGTAAGGTTGAAGTTTCTATAAGAGGAAGCAGTTCTGCCCTAGAAACCGACTTTCTCTGCTCTCTGAAGAAGATCTATTACAATTCCTTTGAAACCTTACTTCCTCATAGCATTGCCTTACGGTAATGTAAATGGTTGAAAAACTAGGTGGGAGTCGGGGAAGGAAACATGAGGATTCCTTCCTTTTGTAATATGTACTTAGTTGTTTTGTCATGTGTTTTAAAGTGTGCAGCATGACCTCTTAAAACATTTATTCATAATGAAATGGTTACTCATTCAAGCTGATGAACGTACCCATGATCTGGCTAGCAGTACTTCTTAAACTTTTTGTAGTGGAAGTATTTGTGTTTCCAGAGCTCAGTGCAACATAAGAAACAATACCCTAGCTGCAATTTAGAGCTCTAGGCTCACTCTAGGTAACTATAACTTGTATCCTTTGACCTATGTATCCCACTGTGGCACATCTCATCCCTGAGCTCCCTTTCCTTCCTCTTCTCCTTTATTCCATTTCTATATATTCAACTTGAAAAGAAGATTCCAAACGAAGTAAGATCATACGGTATTTGTCTTTCTGTACTTGCTTACTTTGCATAACATAATATCCTCCAAATTCAACATATTGTGGCAAATGGCAGGATTTTCTTATGTGTTAAGACAAAATATTTCATTATGTAATACACACACACATACACACACACACATCATGCATACTCACCCATCAACAGATGCTTAGGTTATTGCCCTGACTTGGCTATTTTGCTATTGTGGATTATGCTCAAAGAATACAGGGTTCACCCATCTCTTCAACATCCTGTTTCTTTCTTTTTTCTTTCTTTTCTTTTTCCTTTTTACCAGAGTCTAGTAAGAACATTCATTGCCATTGCACTGGGAAGAAACAGGGGGGTCCATGCCCTAAGCTCTGTCTTCCAGGAAGTGACAGGAACACCGGAATTCTTCAGGAAGGAAACAAAAGTGGGAAACAGAAGTGAAAGTGGGAATCCACATGGTGAAGTAGCTTTGGTCAAACTGGTCTGGTTTTGCTCATGATCTCAGGTGTCATTGCATGAGGGAGTGACGTTGGTTGTCCTAACGTGACTGCTGCTGCTTCCTGAGGCAGCCTTGGCTTCTGTCATGGGTAAGCACTCTCGCTTGGGGAATGCAGTGTCCTAGAGAGGCCATCTTCCTACTTACTGTTTTAGAACCATGTAAGTTCCTTAGTTATTCTTCTCTTGGTGTCTTCAGTTTTGAGGGTAGACAAGAGAAGCTAGGGAAACTTGGGGCCCACCAGTCTTATATGGTTTTAAGACAGAAGCTCCTCAGAAGATTAAAATGTATTTCTGTAGAATTCAGAGCTGACATTCAATCCAAACTTTAAGGTAGCAAAGAAGCAATCTTCAGGGCCAAGTGAAGAGTCAGTGTTTTTAGGCAAAATTATCCATTTTGTGCCTGTGATAATTTTATTTGAGTACATGCAGAAGACGAATTGCTGAGTCATGGGGTAGTTCTATTTTTAATTTTTGAACAGTTATGCAGTACCAATTCATAACCTATTAACAATGCATTACAATTTACTTTTCTCCATCATTACCAACATCTAAAAGAAAATCTTGCCTTTTTTTTTTTTTTTTTTTTTTTTTTTGGTTTTTCGAGGTAGGGTCTCACTCTAGCCCAGGCTGGCCTGGGATTCACTATGGAGTCTCAGGGTGGCCTTGAACTCAAGGCGATCCTCCTACCTGTGCCTCCCGAGTGCTGGGATTAAAGGTGTACGCCACCACGCCCAGCTAAGATCTTGTCTTTTTGAGGCTAGATATATACTAAGATGTAAGAGGTGATACTCCATTATGGCTATATTCTATTTCCCTGATAATTAGTGATTATAAACATCTTTTATATATTTTCTAGTCACATGTAAGTTTACTTTCCTTTTACTTTTCAGTTGTGGGTGCTTCCATTGTACCCTAATCTTTATGCATGCTAGGAAAATGTTGGACCTCTGAGGCACATCACCAGTTCTGTGTTTTCTTTAGGGAAATCTATTTAGAATATTTGTTTATTTTAAAAATTTGGTTATTAGCTGGGTGTGGTGGTGCACACCTTTAATCCCAGCACTTGGGAGGAAGAGGTAGGAGGATTGCAGTGAGTTTGAGGCCACTCTGAGACTTAATAGTGAATCCTAGGTTAGCCTGGGCTAGAGCGAGACCTTACCTTGAAAAATCAAAAAAAAATTTGGTTATTTGATTTTTTTTCATTTTGCTACTAGATTGTATGTGTTCCTTATACATTTTGCACATTTATCCCTTAGTAATAGATATATAGTATATCAATATTTTGTCTTAAGTTACAGGCTACATTTTCATTTTGTCAATTGTTTGCTGTGCATTAGTGTTTTATTTTATTTTTATTCCCTAACTTCACTTGTACTTTACTGTTGTCTAGATGTCTAGTATGCTTGCTGTGTGTGTGTGTGTGTGTGGTGCATGTGTGTGTGTGCCCTGTGCACACATGTGGAGGCCCTAGGAGAGATCTGAGGTCCTCCTTTATCACTTGGGGTGTGTGTGTGTGTGCTGTATGTGTGGTACATGCATGTGTGTGTGCCCTATGCACACATGTGGAGGCCCTAGGAGAAGATCTGCTGTCCTCCCCTATGTATCACTTGGTGTGTGTGTGTGTGTGTGTGTGTGCGTGTGTGTGTGGTGCTTGCCCTGTGCACACAGAGTGGAGGCCCTAGTAGATGGTCTGGGGTCCTCCTCTATCTTTCCCTTCTCCACAGTGTCTCTTCCAGTTGGGTCTCTCACTGAGCCTGGTTCTGCTGGGTTTTTGTTGGACTGGATACCAGTGAGCCCCAGCGATTCTCTGCTCTTCTGTTCCCCTCACCCTGGGATTACAGTGTGCATGGCCATGCCAGCTGTGTATGTGGCCCTGGGGAATGACACTTCGGGTGAATTAGGCCTCTCACGCTTACACAGCATGTGCTCTTTCTCAGTGAGTCGTCTCCCAGGCCCTGCAGAAGCTCTGTAGCTTGATGTGTCACTTTTTAAGTTTTTCCATTGTTTAATGTGAGCCTGTGGTACAATATACCAAAAAAAAAAAAAAATTGTCAAGGCTATTGGCAAATATAAAGAGCTTTCTCCTTGCATTTTCTTCTGGGAGTTTCAAACTTTAGATATTTAATCTATTTTTAAAGTTTATTTATTTATTTATTTCAGAGAGACAGAGCGAGGGAGAAAGGGCACACCAGGGCCCCCAGCCACTGCAAATGAACTACAGATGCATGTGCCACCTTGTACATCTGGCTTATGTGGGTCCTGGGGAATTGAACTGATGTCCTTTGGCTTGCTTTGCAGGCAAGTGCCTTAACCAGTAAGCCATCTCGCCAGCCTCTAATCCATTTTTTTAATGTATGTCATAAAGTAAGGATCCAAATTTCTTCTTTTGCATGTGGATATTCAGTTTCCCCAACATCACTTACTGAAAATATTGTGTCTCCTCACTGTATCTTATGAGGTGCCCTTTTTAGAAATTAGTTGAAAACAGAGACTTGAGTTTCTTTCTGGGCTACACTTATAGAGTACTATATTGTCTCGATTGCAATATATTTGTAACATTTGAAATCAGAAAGTTTATGTTTTCTTCCTCAAAATTGTAATTATTTGGGGTAATTTTTAGCTATGAACTTTGGATTGTTTTTTTTTTTTTTTCCTGTAAGAATATTAGAATTTTGTATGGAACTGCATTGAGTCTCTAGATTCCTTTGTGTAGCATGGATATTTTGACAATACTTATTATTCCAATTGAACACAGGACATCTTTCCTTCTATTTCTGTCCTCTTCAGTTTATTAATTTATTTATTTTTGGTGGAGTTTTTAGGGATTTCTGTATATAAGATCATGACATATGCAAATATGGATAATTTTGTTATTTCTTTCTGATTTCAATGTGTTTTATTTATTTTTTTCTTACCTGACTGCTTTTGCTAGTGCATTCAGGGTTTTGTTGACTAGAAATCACCAGTATAACCATCTTTGCCACATACCTGTTCTTAGAAAATCTTGAAGTTTTCCCAGTTATGCTGCTACTTGTGACGTAAGTTACCCTTTATCCTACTGAGGACATTTCATTCTACACATAATTATCCAGTGTTTTTCTTCGTGTGTGTGTTTGGTGTGCATTCATGGGCATATGCGTGTATGCCTCCCAACCCACTTCTCAACGACTCAGCTCCTTTAGCTAGCCAGCAAGTGTTCAGGTCCCTCCTGTCTTTGCCTCCCAGAGCTGGGGTCACAGGCATGCAGCACCATGCCCTGCTTTTCCATGGTTCTGGGATTCCAGCTCACTCTTTGTGCTTGTGTGGCCAGCACTTTACCCACTGAGCCATCCAGTCCCCTGTTCAGTGTCTTTCTTTCTCTCTCCTTCCTTCCTTCCTTCCTTCCTTCCTTCCTTCCTTCCTTCCTTCCTCCCTCCCTCCCTCCCTCCCTCCCTCCCTCCCTCCCTCTCTCTCTCTCTCTCTTTCTTTCTTTCTTTCTTTCTTTTTGGTTTTTCCAGATAGGGTTTCACACTACCCCAGGCTGACATAGAATCACTGTGTAGTCTCAGGATGGCCTCGAACTCATGGCTGGCACCTTCTGGTCCCCTCTTCTCCTGAAGGACCACCTCCTGCACAGGTAATGGTGCAGGGCAGGCACTGCCTCTCCTTTCCTGTGCACGGTGGTTCAGTTCTTTCTTCTTTCTTCTTCTTCTTCTTTTTTTTTTTTTTTTTTTTTTTGTTTTTTTTGAGGTAGGGTCTCACTCTGGTTCAGGCTGACTCTTCTTTTTTTTAATTTTGGTTTTTCGAGGTACAGTCTCACTCTAGCGCAGGCTGACCTGGAATCCACTATGTAGTCTCAGGGTGGCCTTGAACTCACGGTGATCCTCCTACCTCTGCCTCCCAAGTGCTGGGATTAAAGGTCTGCACCACCACACCCAGCTTCAATTCTCTTTTTCTTTGTCTTGCTTTCTCTCCCTTCTCCTTCTATCTCCTCCCTTCCCATCTTTTTGCTCTCCTTCTCTTCTTCCTCCCTTCCTTCCCTCCCTTCCTCCTTCCTTCATTCTTTCCTTCCTCCTTCCTTTTCACCCTCCCTCCCTCTTTCCCTCTCTCCCTCCCTGCCTCCCTTTCTCCCTCCTTCATTCTTGTTTTCCTTTTTATCCTCTGCTGCATTTGGAAATGACCCAGGGCCTTGCACATGCTAAGCAAGTGCTCTACCACTGAATTACATTACCAGCCTTGGGTTTTTTGAAACAACTTCAGTATATACCCCAAGCTGGCCTTGAATTTATCATGTAACCCAGGCTGGCCACACTGGGATTACAAGCAAGCACCACCATATGTGGCCCCTCAGGGTTAGCTACTCTTTGGCTATACGTTGGTATGCTCCTTAGCCAATTTGAACTATATGATTATTTCTCTCTGTTCTCTGTGGAGGAGTGAGTCCTGGGACCTTCTAGCCTGCCTGCCTTCTTGCTGACATTTCTCCCTGGGAATTTATTCTTAAAGTGGTAAGACATCAAATATTGGGTCTGGCTAATTTAAGACAGAAAGCAGAGCCACAGTAAACACGTTTTTCTGCCATTTTGGAAGGCATACATGTTAATAAAATTTATTTGAACAAGATGAAAAATTGCTGGTGCTAGAAGACATTTTGTCACATTAGTGCAGGAATTCAGCTTCCAGCCATGTTGGCTCTATGGCAGACCTGGGACTACAAGAACATAATGTATTTAAAATGTTGTACACTTTCCAAACTGGAGGCAATTATGTTTAGAAACCCTCTCTCTCACTGGTATTGGAAACAGCTTGCTAAGAACAGCACAAGTGCACATGGAAAGTTTTGGGCCTCGAGGCAAGGCATCCTTGCTTTTGGAGTTGGGTAGCATTTTGTGGCTTCCGCAGTGACCACCAGCTTGATGTGGAGCAGTACTTGATGTTTCTTCGTGCAGGCAATTAGGAGAAGAAGGTATAGCATTCATGAGTCAGTGGACTTCATTTTGGTAAGACAGCCAGTTTTGGCTCTTAGCTTGAACTTTCTTACATGATTTTTAACTTATTCTGGTTGTTTTTAGCTTAGGTAAAGCTTTCACCAACCCATCCTGAAGTATGGATCACTTTTTGCATGTTTTCATCTTTTTAACAATGCAGCATTTTGGACTACTGTCAAAAACAGCGCTTCTGCAATTCCGGAGGCTGTATTCGAGGTCATGTGACTATTTACTGCTTCAGCAAGAAGAGCTTACAAATGTGAAATGCTATTACTATGCATTTGCTGGCCTGATATGTATTCCACAGAAAACCTCTTATTTCTGCAAAAATGGACATTGTACCACCTTTGCATCTGACACTGATTGTTTTCAGTGTTCTAATAAAAAGGGGGAAAATTGAGTGCTGCTTTGCGAACTCTTGCAGATTTGTTTGATGTCCTGAGAAGGCATCAGATTTCTAGCTGTCCTAATGACCTTGACTAGTGAGAAATCCCCCATCAAATGTACTAAGGTATAGTTCACTACCAAGTCATATCCCTGTATTTCCTAGTGTGCTTGGTTCTTTTCATGGAAAATTGCTGACTGTCCAGTGGAGATAAGTCTGGCTTACATGAAACCCAAACAACCATGGGGAAATCCAATATATTTATTCTGCTTTGTCCCCAGCAGAAACTGAGAATGACTTAAGCGTACTTCTTTCTCTTTTGCCTGTAAGACTTTGGATCTGAAGATCTAAACACTGATATCTAATGTCAATAGTGCTATGACTCTATCTAGGGAGTTTTACTCTTTCTTTAATATCATAAATCCCTGCAGATTTGACATTCTTATCCTAACCCTGTTACTAGTATGAGATACAGAACAAAACAGATTTAAACTTGAGACTTGTTCCCCTACTATCCAGTAATATGAAATTAACAGAGTCATATCCCTTCCTGAACATTTGTTTCTTCATCTATAAATGCAGATGAAAACATCCATCTTGAAGGGTTATTTTATACATATATATATATATATATATTACATATATACTTTGTATATTTTGTATTTTATATATAGTAGACAAACAATGAATCAGTGATTGTTTTCCATTTTCTTTTGCTCTTAGGATAACTAACTTTTCTTTCATTTTTTTCTTTTTATTGTTATTATAGATTTTTTGAGACAGGGTTTCATGCAGTCTATGCTGGACTTGAACTCACTATGTAGTTGAGGATGACACTGAACTCCTGATCTTCCTGGCTCCATATCCAAAGAGCTGGGATCCAGGCATGCACAACCATTCCCAGCTAAACTAATGTTTAATGCCATCTGCATTCACCTCTCTGAGACAGAGTTAATTGCAATAATGTTAATTCAAATTATTAAACAATAGAAAAACATGAGTGTGCATTTAAAAAATCTCATTCCAGTAGCCAACTCCAAGAGCTATAAGGCATCTTCAAGTACGGTGGTTCCCAGACACAAAAAGCACAGAACTTAGATCTGAATCTTCTTACTCACTAGATGGGTGACTTCAAACTCAACATGCCTTAATTTCCTTCTGCATGAAATGGGCATTATAGCAACAACAGCCTTGAAAGTCCTAACGATTAAATGAGGTGATGTGGCCAAGCTTATGGACTGTTAACCATAGAACAGGGGCCCAGACGCACTCACGCAGTACCCTTCATTGTTTTCTTTTGGGCCAGCACTCTGTTCAGGTATAGCCTTGAAGAGCATGGATTACACATGCTAGTTTCATATGCTGATTCCATGTCATGCAGTTTTGCACATTGATAAAGATATGAGCACAAGAAAAATGAGCCTTTATGACTTTTTTTTTCACTAACTTATTACCACTTTTGTTTTCTATTTAACTTCACAGCCTGAGAAAATGGTGGATGCCATGTCACATGTCTGTGTGACACCATATCACCAACATAAAAAATTATACTCAGGATAATAACTGTGGATAAGAGAGATTATTTTCTTTTTTTTTAAAAAAATATTTTATTTGTTTAGTTTTAAAGAGAGAAAGAGAGAGAGAGAATGAATGAGTACACCAGGGCCTCTAGTCACTGCAAATGAACTCCAGATATATGTACCACACTGTGCATCTGGCGTTACATGGGGGCTGGGGGGTCAAACCCACAGGCAACCACCGGAACTTCTATGTCATGTCTCCAGCAACCCCCCCCTTTTCTAAAAAAGACATTAATTTGTAAGTAGAGAGAGCCAGAAAGCGGCAGAAAGTTTATTCTCTATTAAGTGAGGAGGAAACGCAATTTTAAATGATACTAAGATCACTGTAGTCTGAGTATTCAAGTGCTTGGCGGGACACTGCTGTGTTGCTCTGTAAGGATGCAGTGTGAACGTGGGAGAGCTGTGGCCGGGTGTGTTCAAACGGGTTATCGCCAGAGGTAAGCGCTGTTTGACATCAGTTCATGGGCACTGGGGGTGTGGGACTTCCATGTTGTTCTTTAAACAATGGACTGACAAGAGTGCTTATTTTTAACCATTTCCAGATGCAAGCAACACAGTCACACGGGAGATTTATTTCTTTTACAGCAGAAGTCAATTGGGCATGACATTAATGTATTGTTTCAAGAAAAATTCTAACTCCACTAACTCGAAACTCCGTGGGAAATATGAAGAGAAGCAATTTCTGTTATCAGTTTTAATGAATATCATTAAGTGATAACCAAAAACAGAAAAGGAAAAAAGAGACTAGAGATTGCTCAGAAAACATCTTTCCTACTCTTCTAAATTATCATGACAACACAATCTTCAGCTGTGAAGTTAATTTCCTTCATAATTACATTCTATTTAGAGGTGCGATCGCTAGGAAACACCCTCCTGGAGAGGAAGTACTCTTGCTTTAGTGAGTGATGGTGGCGAGTGTTGCTTTTTCTAGTTTGTCTTCTGGCTCTTATCCTTCAGGAGCCCAGGGAGTGCTTCCTGACGCACTGTTTCCATCTCATCTGGAGGACGGGGCCTAGAATTCACAGTGCAGGCCTCTTGGCAGAGACAGCGCCATCAGCTGGATAGGGGAGACCCTGGCTTTGAATTCTAGGAGCTCTCTGAAGGCATTATTTAAGGTCCCCGGGAAGGAATAAAGGAGAACCGAATGTGGCTGAGCTCCAGTTGTTATAGTCATGTAGGGCAGAGGGCTAAGCACTTAGAAATCTTCTAAAAAAATGAAATGAAAGCAAGCTTGAGTCTACTATGATGCAAATGGACGTATTTTAACACATCATTGCTCCCAAGCATTTTTGTCAGCCATCTAGAGTGCAGGGAAGGAGTCAGACTTGCTGTCTGAATCTGGCCGTGAGGTCTTCCCCTAAGGACTATGTTATGATGCAGGCCAACTTCTTACTTTCAAATCACCAGGAAAAAAAACAAACACGGAGGCCAGAGGATTCTGAGAAGTGATGGCGAGCAATTGCATCCCAAGGTCCTGTCCACGCCGCCTCCCGCAAGATCCCAGAGTTGCTCGCGCCCTCCGCACCCAGCTCGCCCGGCTCTAATTCTATTACGCCTCATCCAGGCACATTATTTCTGCTCATTAACGAGATGGCATCGTAATGGAGCGCCCAGCAGTCAGAGTGATTAGCAGAGCGCCTCCTTCCATTCTTCAAAATGTCATCAACACACTGTTCAGGAAACAAACTCATTTTCCGACTCTGCGGTGATTTTCAGGGTTTCGGGCACTGATGATAGCTTGTCTGCTTGGTTTAAAAGAGCTCCTGATGTAACAGAACCGGACACTGTTTACTTCAGCCTATTATGCCTGCCGCATTCACTGAATGCTTCACTGGAGAAGGAAAATCGAAAGAAGGCTATTCATTGTAACGCCAGCTGCTTTTTAAAAAGGAAATCAATTTTTGCTTGAGCTCAGAATGTACTCTGTAGGTCCAGAATGACCTACCACTTTTGATGTCAACAACAAAAGGGTCTGTCTGAATTTTCCACCACCATCACCCAGCTCAAAGCACATTGAAAATCCTAGATTAGTTCATTTTAGTTTATGTTCAAATTGGTATCCACTCATCCCCACAATCTCCCAGAATCAAAGCCTTGACTGACACAGGCCTGGACCTGCCAACTACAGAAGACTGCCAACTTTGCTGCAGTGTCCTGTTGGTTATAAATTACTTGGCAGGACCATTTTTATGATGGGAATAATTAGTTATGTTTAGTATTTATAGCTAGTATCATGATGCCTTTCTGTGCTGCTAATTAATTATTTTATGGCCTGCATGTTTCAAATGCAATTAGTTAGGTATGGAAATAATCATAATATTTTGCATATTCATGACAACATTCTGCCTATTTGCAGCAAAACTTGGGTGTCAAAATCAGTTATTTTCCTTTTGTGATTAGGCAGAATAATTATCAGAAACAATAACAATCGCATGTAACATTTTACATCTGAGCACCTCCATTGAAGTCACCCAGCCATGCTCTCCTGCCGTTTCTCACAGGGAAATGGAAACTCCATATGGTGACAAGCTTTGGCTGGGTCTTTAGCCAGCGTGAAGGTCACCTACGGAGGTTTTTGCTCTTTTTTGTGTGTAGTGAGAGCCTCATTTGTGCCACTGGCTTGACTGGCGGACTAAAAAGAAATATTGAGAAAGAGAATATTCGGGCCGTAAAAAAGAAACAATAAAAGGAGTCAGCTGGCCCATGGTGGCTTAAACAAAGCCTCAAACTTTTTCATTATTGTCACTATTCTTATTCCTCACAGTAGTTGTGGAAATGCCTCTAGACAGAAGAGAAGCCACCTTTTTTTTTTCTCTTTGCATGGGGGAGGGGGGCATGAATCCGAAGACAAACTGAATTATTGCTTAACCAGACTCTGTATCCAGCAGGCATACTGCCTCATGTCAAACTACTGAGCACTTCTTAAATCCTGAGCATCTAGAAATGGTATTGCCCTGCAAGCCTGAGAGTGTTCTCAATTAGCTTGTAGACAAGATCAATGACATATGCTCTCTTCCAGATCTGTGCCTATTTCTCTTTGCTTTAAGCCTCCCTGACTAGCCGTAATCCTCCATTTCCTTTTCCCCATATGTCTCTGCCAAGTGCTGAAATAGTAAAAATCAAGAAAAATATTGACCACCGGTGACTGAGATTCAGCTCTGAGCCTTTCATGGTGTGGGTCGCAGGCCTGGACAATGCGAGCAGGGACTGGAAAGCAAACCTTTGAACTCATCCCAGTCTTGCTTTTCAGAGTCTAGACTACCAACAACACCTCAGAAAAAGGCCATTGAAGAATTCAGATTTCTAAAAAAATGTGTGTCATATCCCCTCGTTAAAGCCTCTGTATATAAATGTGGACTCTCTAACCTCAAAATGTCATATTTCTTCCCCTAAAGGGCATGAATTTTTTCCTTTTTTCTCACCAAATTCTTTCCTGCTTTTAATTCAAGCCCATTTCCATTCATTGAGTTTGTTGCCGACATGAAGAACAAACTGGCTTTGAAGTTAATAATCATTATTTTCTCATTTCTTGGGATAAAGGCAAAAAGATCCCTTTAGTATTCCCTCAGAAACCATTCTTTATCCCTTTAATCATCGCTGTCACTTCTCTGAACTTACTCCCGTTTCACCACATCTGCATGTTACAAGCGTGAATTCTCAAGTGTTCTGAAATGTACCCCACACCATTCCCAAAAACATCTGCCCACACTCAGGGCCAAGCCTAGAATTAATCCTTCTGTTTTAACAACTCTGGTATGGGTCACAGGCTGGCTGTTTTGTTGTTTTTGAACAAACAAAACATAACAAGAACCAAAAACTAAAACAAAAGCCCTCGCAGGGAAGAGATCCTTCAAAGGTGAGCAGCAACTTTCCTATGACCTCAAACATGGGCAGCTTCCCAGTTTGAGCCTGGAGATTGTGAGCAGGCTAAGCACAGGACTGGGAATGCTGGACAGCCTGGGGGAGGCTGGGCCATTGCAAGCAAATTCTGAACCAGGCTTAATGGACTGTGGGGCAGGGGGAGGCTACTGAATCAAATCCAGCACTTCATGAGCTATTTGCCACTAAAATCCCAACTGTCGTTATTTTTGGCAATCCTTCAGCAACTACAGGGCAACACGGAAAGGTGAAGGAGAATAGGGAGAAGTTTCCTAAGATGCAGGACTTCACATAGATGTGTGGAAGCAGAAGTGACCAATCAATCCTTGATAATTCACTGTCCTTTGATTTAAGATTTTGTTGTAGTTAATCCTTCTGGTCCTAATTTAGGCATAATTCAAGGCATACTTTCTGATGACCCTTCCTGATCCCTCCTTTCTTTTTTATACTCATGTCTCTTACACAGTCCCCTTTATCTCAACCCTTGGTTCCTCCGTGGGGACATGGAAAATTAAGTGACTGATACCTGTTCCAGGTTGAATTATTGATTCATGCTGTCTCATTTTCACTTTGCAGCCCGACTACAGGTGCAGATGCTCTGTTACTGAGAGAAGTCCAAGGTGTGGACATACTGCAGTGCCGGTGAGGCGAGTCATGCTTTGCCATCAAAGAGTAACATAAAAAGAATAATGCAGGCGATGTGCTTTTACTAATTGAGAGCCTAATCCATTCCACATTGTACTCACCCGTCAGCTGCTTCCACACTTTTCATAGCTTTACAATTGTGCTCTTTAAAGGAAGCCTTATTCTAGCTCTGCAGGTAGAGAAACATCTGGATTCCTGCTTTCTGAAAAGAACAGAAAGGTTATATGGAAAGAAAAGCATTAATATCATTTTACAAACTGGTTTATATTCATTTAATTCATAATTATAAAACAATCATGTTAGGCATCACTTTCAGCCTGAACAGAATGTTTTCTTGAGTTTGATTTAAGGCAGTTGATAGAGTAAGACAATTTGGATAATTTTAATATATGTACTACTAGTTTACATTTGGCTAATGTAGTTTTGAGAAACTTGCAACCAGTTATTGTCATCAGACTGAATCATTTCACATCTTCCAAGCTAAGCTTGAATTCTTTCTTAAGGTTGCTTTCTTCCAACTCTAATTTTCACCCTTCTTGTATTTCTAGAAACTCCACAGGCATCACTAATATATTTCCATGAAGATTGACTTGTAGTCGCCTTCTGTAGGGATTTGAGCTGACATCTGTGAAACAGTGCCTGAGAGGAAAAATATGAACATAGCTCCTGCTATGTGATGTAGACATTTGAATGTCATTAACAAACCAATTTCTGAGATAGAACCTGACACCGTATTGGGCATTCTGATCCTGATCTTGACCCAGCCATATGATCTGAAGCTAAGACAAGATTACTGAAGAATTAAACCAACACAAAAGGAGCCATATTTTTATGTCTCTAAACCCTTTCTGTATGTGATATGAATGAAATTGGAGAAGGCAGTGTGTGGTTTGGGGAGGGTGTTGCTTTACCTCATAGCTGTTTTCACAAGGTAACCTTTCTCCTCCAAAAAATATATATCTCATCCTCCCCCCCTTGGAACAATTCACATCTTCTGGTACTTTATCTGAAATGCAACTACAGGTAGCAGATGCAAGGGAAATAAAAGCAGTGTGATTAGTCTCCTTAGCCCACAGCCTTGCTCACTATTTTCATGAAGGATCCACTCAGCAGAGTTCAGCTGCCCCTCTGCCCGGCACGTGTACTTTGCACACGTGTAACGTTTTCGGCTGAGGCGAGGCCACGGTCAAGCTGCTGTAACCTGCAATTCTTCTCTGGTGGACCACCACATGTTCTCTCAAGCCTTTAAAACTTTACAAGCCCACAAATATTATTTTAATGGACGCAAATGCTTTTAAGCTCATTTTTATAAATGTAATTTGCTTGCTTTTCCATCAATAAACATACAAGCATGTCTATTACTTATAAGCCATTGATCTGGCTGCCACACAGGCACACAAAGATGCATGACACCCATACTGCTTCTTTTGGTTGCTGTTAACCATAGGTCTCTAGGGACATGTCTAAATGCAGGCACCTAACTTTCTGCACATCAGACTCCTACTTATCCCCCTCCACATTCTATTGTTGTCAAGGTTTTTGGCTCTGGTGAGTGATGGGGGAGCTACCTTTGACTCTGTCTGAATCAAACATTCCTGCTAGAGTTCATACCAGCATTTCAACGCTACAATAGCCTCTGGAGAAAGCCAAAGTGTAAAGGAGGTATGAGGAGGTCAGGGGCTCAGTTTCCCCCAGTTCACAGGTAGGGAACATGACTACAAGTCCACGAAGAAAGGGTCAAGGCCAAAGCTGGATGCAAATGATGGGGTCCGGCATGCTCACACCAGAATGATTTTCCATCTTCTTAAGCACTGAATGGAACCAAAATTCCAGAGTGATTGTTTGCAGGCCCTGCTCAGAGGAACCAAGCCATTCCCAGCATGCTCTTTCACCACACAATGTCAACAGATGGACAACAGTTCAGAGAACCCACTGAATGCTTCAATGTGTCCCTTACAGCAGCTGGAGTGAGCACACCCTCTCTGACTCACAACTGCAGGCCAGAGTGCCGCAATTGCTGTTTGATCATTTTAGATTTAGAGTCTCCCTGAGAAAGCACCCTTTGTTAAACAATTTTTAAAGATAGAAAGGAGTGGGTAGCAAGTGTTCGGTTACTTCCATTGTCTACAACAACTAAGAGTACATTTTCATAAGAGCATTGGGTAACCCTTTCTATGTCTTGATTCAATTGCTCGAATTAATTTCCTTTGTTTCCAAAGTTGTAAAAACATCCGTCACTTAAGGGGTGCCTTTGGTTATGTACACGCAAAACCGTGACAATCCCACAGGCCTCTGAGGCTTCTTTCCTCTTGGCATTGTAGGGGAGTCTGTCGGCCCCTTGAGTAGTTGCATTTGAAAGCGATTTAATTGCTGCAAACTGTATTTGTCAACTAGTTCCTTCTACCACATCTAACAATTTCTTGAAATAATGGTTAGCAGAAAGATAATTTGCTTTTATTAATGTTTATTGTTATTCAGCTGAAATTAATTTTCAAAGCATACTTTTGAGTGCCATTTACATTCAAAAAATCAAAACAGTCGATGTGCTATTAGGCCAGCTCAGGACATGCCAGGAGGGCCAATGTGCCAGCAGCACCGCATGCAGGCAGATGAGAAATCGGCCAGGGCACTGGCTGCGCAGAGGTAATGACTGTCTATTCCGCTGCTCCAATGAGACATGGACAGATTTTTGCTTTGTTACAATACCTGTAATTAGTAAAGTTTCCCTAGGTCAAGTTTCATTTAGGATAGAGTAAATAACATTCATGATTTGGCCATTTTTGATCTATGGCTGTGCCTTTTAAAATCGAAAGAATGAATTTAATCCAGCTGTGGCATAGTGCACTCATCGTAAGTGATTTTCCATATCACATAGGATTTAGGGGGAAATCCACAGTTCCCCACACCCGAGGCTTCTATCCCGTTAGATTTACAAGGTTGCTTAAGGTTGAGCTTCAAAGACTCCAGGAAGTACCACGTATGTTTTTAACTATAGGGGCCTGGGCCACTTTAAGTCTGATTTTTTTAGCCTCACTGAATAAAAGAAGACTCATTAGAAGGTTTCTTGTTTTCAGTTGTCTTTTGTGGGCTTCTAATCACAAAATGAACATCTTCTTAAAAGATGATGAAATGCATACTTTATTGTGAAAGTCTTCCTTTTCACATAGAAAATGGGTCTAGACACTGGTTCCCAAATTGCAAGCCTTCATTGGTTGAGGAAAGGTGACAAGGTGAATTATTTCTTCCTTCTTCAGACTAATGCTTTCCACACACCCTCTGCTCTGACCAGGATCCACCCACCTGTGCAGGCAGTTTACTCTCCATGACGGGAGACACGTCTGCAAGGCTGCACTCAGCCTGAGTGGGCCACTGCCACAAAGCCCAGAGGTGCGGAGTAAGACTTCCTATGCTGCATCGGTTCTGATGCCAAACCTGTAAATCTAGACAAGGACTTCCTAATCTCAAACACCCTGGCATGTTCTTTGATCTTCTCGTTTGCAAGATGGGATTTGAGCTTTTGGAAACATTTTTTTGTGATGCCAAAGAACTTTGATGAGACAAAAAAGAAAAAAAAAAAGTGTTCAGCCAAGGCGTGACTTAAAAGTTTGGTTTGCCGGACCTCAGGAGCCTGCCTCCTTCCTTCTGCTGGCACAGTGGAATGTTCCTTACTCCAGTGACTTTCTAGTGTTGACGTTATTCCCTAGCTAACACTCAAAGTTGGCTTTGGTTTTCCTGGTCTGACTGATGATTCTAGGGTTCCTACGAAATTCCTCCTCTTGGACAATTTAGAGTTTCTGGGTACAGAAGAGTCGTTGTGTCTGCCTGTTTGGCACTTGTGTGTCTCCCTGTGGGTCTGACTGAATTCGCTGCTCCACCCCACTCGTAAGGGAAGGTGGAAAGGTTGGGTAGAAGAGAAAGGCCACTTTATGAGGCTCTCGTGGGCAGTTGGATTGCTCGCTGCCCAACCCCATCTTCTTGGGCAGTAGGAAAAAGAGGTTCTGTGTATGTGCAGACCTGGGTGATGTCTCTGATAGTTGGTCTCCTAAAAAGAGTACTTTGTGTGTGTGCCACATTCTTCTTAGCTGCAAAATGCATGACTACCTGACAAGTCCTTGTTTACAAACAAAAAAGATAAATATAACACGAAAACAAAGTGACCATCATAATGCTGGGCATACGGTGATCATGAACATGCTTTTCAATGGAGAATTTTATATTGTATGAGGCATGTAATTTCCTTTTAATGGTATTGGCAGTATAAAAATATACAATGAATATTCTAAGCATTTAATGTTTTCCTTTGAAGTGGAAGGAACAGAAAAAGCTATAAAAGATGAGAGTAGGGTTGGGGACATCACTTAGTGGGTAAGATGCTTGTATGAGTTTGAGGGTCTGGGTCTGCTCTCTAGCACCCACATCAATGTTGGGCATGGTGGTGTGCACCTGAATCTCAAAGCTTAGGAGTCATGAGGCCCCATGATCAAGTGGCTTAGATAGATTTGCCGGGTTGGGGAGTCTGGGTTTGGTAAGAGACCTTGTCTTAATACATAAGGTGGAAAGTGACTGAGGAATACACCTAATGTGAACTTCTAGCATTCACATGTGGTCACACACATAGACACACACTTGCACACATGTGTCTCCATACATCCAAACATGTATATATGCATACCATCCACATGCAACAAAACGTAGGCTAACCTAACATATGTGGCCACAGTAGAAACAGTCAGAAAATATGACTTGTATTGTTTTGTTTAGAAAGGCAGAAAAGTGAGTTAATTCTTAAGTTTTCTTTGTGTGCGTATGTGCATGTGTGTGTGTGTGTGTGTGTGTGCTTTCACATGTGCATGCACGCTATGGCTTGTGTGTCTATGCTCCACCTTGAGACAGGATCTCTTGTGCCAAAAACAAATTACCGAACTACAAAGGAATGTCAGACTGGCTGTCCCTAGAGCTTTGGGGTCTCCCGTCTCCACTTCCCACTTTTGTAAGAGTTGGGTTTACAGGTGCGTGGACCACTTTGCACCCATGGCTCCCGTGGGTGCTGAACTGAACCTGAGCTAGCAGTCTTTGCATGCCGCCTCTTTAGCCATGGACCAGGTCCCCAGAACCCAAGTGAGTTAGTTCTTAAGCATTTAAAGGTATTTAACTGCTGTTTAAATTTTAAAATAGCTTGACACACCCAAGTTATTATCTTTCTAAGTTCTAGACTGGTGATTTTCAGAGTGGTTTTTTCTTTTTGTTTGTTTGTTTATGTTTTATTTTGAGGCAAGGACTCACTATATAGTTCAGACTGGTCTTGAGCTTGCTACCCTCCTACCTCTAAGTCCCAGGTGCTGAGATTATTGGCAATTATTGGTCCAATCACCTATCAAGAGCACTCAGCTTTTAAAGTGGAATCTTCTGATACACTGAAGTACCAATACCTTTATGGGTTGGTTACTTTCCATTGTTGTGAGAAAAATAGCTGAATAATTTAAAAGGAGGAAACATTTATTTCAGCTCACATCTTGGAAGTCTCGCTCCATGACAAGCAGGCTCTACCACTCTGGGCCTGAGGGGAGACAAAACCTCATGGTGAAGAAGCAGAGTTGCTCACCCCATGACAACTGAGAAGCAGAGAGTCAGAGGAAGCGTCCAAGGGCACGACATAATCCTCAGAGATGCTCTCTCCCGTGACCTGCTTCCTCCAACCAGGCCCCAACTCCTCTTAGGTTATTCATGTAAGACTTTCTCAGTGGATGAATCCATTGATGGAGACAAAGCTCTCATGGTCCAATCGCCTCTCAAAAGCTCATCAGCCAGCAACTAAGTCCTTAACCCACAAGTCTTCTGGGGTCACTTTCCATTTAAGCTTTGCCTTTTTAACTGCTAATGGGCATCCTGATACTAGCAAAGCAATAGTGAATAAACATGCCTTAGTACCAGTCCTGACGACAGCACTCCAATAGTTACTGTGTTCTTCACTGCCAAGCACTTGCATTGTCATTAAAACAGGGCTAGAGATGTAACTCTGTGATGAAATATTTGCCCAACATGCACAGGCCCTGGGTGTATCTCTGGCACCACACACAGCAATAACAAAGCCAGTTTCTCTAAAGAATGTGCTTGGTGAAAGAGTATCAATTTTAATTAAATCTTGACTCCTAATACATGCTCTTTAATGTTCAGTGTGACTAAAGGCTGTATAAAGTGCTGCTGCAGCCCAATGAAATGCAGTTCTTGTCTTAAGGAACAGCATTGTGGGATTGCAGAGTTACAAGTTAAACTACCTGCTTTTCCCCAAAGCACCATTTTTTCTTGAAGCATGACTGACATTCAAACTGTGGTTATTCAGAGTTAAGCTTCTGGCAGGCATGTCCTCAAAATTGAATGACGTGAGCTGGTTACTTCAGGAAAACAACCAATTGTGTTTGTTCCAATGATGCAATTTAAGCTCTTAAGTAAAATATCATAATTTTCAGAAGCTGGTATTTGCCATTTGTAAGCTTGACAGCTTCTAGATTCTTAAGGTTCTCCTCTCTGTCTCTCTCTCTCTCTCTCTCTCTCTCTCTCTCTGTGTGTGTGTGTGTGTGTGTGTGCAGGAGGCAGGGGATAAATGGTGAATTTTTGATGTTGTGTTATGAAATATATCAACCTTTGGCAGATCTACATAACTTAGGGGACAAAAAAAATTCCAAATAGCCAATGCATCTTAAAATATGTCGCATGGCTTAAAGATTCACTCAAGGTGCAGGCTTGTTAGACCGATGGAGCAGCACTGTACAAAATTTCACTGCTACAGTTGATTGCAGCTTATTTATAAGAAACTTGCTGTAGAATTAAAGAAGAATATTCACAGTTATGTGATGTGGTCACTAAGGTATTTCTTACTTTTTTAAGTTTGAAAAAGTTTTATTTATCTATTCATTTATTTGAGTCAGAGAGAGAGGGAGAGAGAGACAGACAGACAGACAGAATGGGCATGCCAGGGCCTCCAGACACTGCAAAGAACTCCAGACGCATATGCCTCCCCTTGTGCATCTGGTTTACATGGGTCCTGGGGAATCGAACCAGGGTCCTTTGGCTTTGCAGGTAAGTACCTTACCACTAAGCCATGTCTCCAGCACTTTCTTCCTTTTTTTCAGTTGTACATATGTGTAAGGCAAGATTGACTTTTTATACTTTAATTAAAAGAACAAATTGTATCGAACTGAGGCACAAGCAGACGAGGGTTTAGTTCTCCTATCACTCTGGACAGGAAAAAGATTTGCAAAAAAAATTTTTTAAAAATGGTTACTCATGCCTCAGTTTTCTCATTGTTTTTCAAAAAAATCCATATTTTATTTATTTGAGAGAGATAACAAGAGAGAAAGGGAGAGAATGGGCGTGCCAGGGTCTGCAGCCACTGCAAACGAACTCCAGATGCATGTGCCTTTTTGTGCATCTGGCTTATGTGGGTCCAGGAGAGTCAAACTGGGATCCTTTGGCTTTGCAGGCAAACGCCTTAACTGCTAAGCCATTTCTCCAACTGAGATTTGCAAAAATTTTAAAGACATATTTAGAGTCTTTTAAAATATTTATTAACATTTAATGGATTCCTTGCTATTATTTTATAATAATTCAATAAAATATGTTTAAAACTTTCCCGTTTTTGCTTCTAGTAGGATAATAATGACAGGTGCAACCAATGTATGTGAAATCTTTTTAGGGACTCCAGTAATTAATTACCAGAGTGTAAAGTACAACAGATTTTCAGATCCAATATATTAAAAACTGTTATATTAGACAGTTCTCCACAATAAGTTGAAAAGTTAACAAAAATATCCAGGTTTTGCATATGTAATTCTGCAGCAAGACAAATGGTGCACTTGGGAAACACTTAGGGTTCCCCTAAACAGCATTGTAGTTTTGTGCCTTTTTATGATATGCATCACTATCTTGGAGTATAATGGTTTTCCCTTTATAATATTTTATCTTTATTTTTGAATATTTAAAAAACTCACAAAGGGTTAGAAAGCAATGCAGTGGATTCATGAACACAGTTCAGACTTAGGAAACTACATTGATACACTTTCCTCAGGTTCAATTCTTCTCTTTTGGAATCTGATTTGCTTATTCTGCTGTGGCTGTCTGAATGTAAACTGTCCCCATAGCCTTAAGTGTTAGTGATCAAGCCTCCTTCTTAGTCCATGGCTGCTGGAGCCGTCCGGGAGTAGGGGTGTTGCTGAGGTGGACACTGAGATTCATGAGTTCAGGCCCCTGGGTGGCCGGAGCCAGCTCCCTTGCTGCCGTCTCCCAGCTCCTATGACGCCCAGGCTCTGCTGTGCCATCCTATCCCTGGGCATCCCCTCAAGACCATAAGCTGAAATAAACCCTTTCCTGCCATCAGCTACTTCTGTTCCAGTAACGAGAAGGTAACTGCAACAGCATCCATTCTTAAGTCCATACTAATACATAAGTGTGTATACACAGAAAAGACAGCAACAGTATTTCCAATGTTGATTATGATTTTTAAAATATTTTATTTATTTATTTATTTATTTATTTACTTCTAAGCAGAGAGAGAGAGAGACAGAGAGGAGAGATAGGAGGGGGAGAATGGACACACAAGGGTATTTCCCATTGTAAATGGACTCCAGATGCACGCACCACTTTGTGCATCTGACTTTATGTGGGTACTGGGGATTCCATCTTGGGTCATTAGGTTTTGGAGGCAAATACATTAATCACTGAGTCATCTCCCCAGTCCCTTGATTATGGCTTTTGGTTAAAATTTTAGCAAAGCCATGGAAATCCTAGATATTTAGCTCTTCAGATTTTAAGTAGTTGCCTTAGACATTGGCTCTGTGATGTAGTTTTGCATATATATCCTAAATATTATTTATATTATTTATTTCTAAGCCCAGATCAGCACTGTTAATGATAATCTCCAGCATGAGCCCTCATGTAATGTTGAGGAAGATCATGTTGAATGCAAGGAAATTTCCGATCATCTGGATTGCCATTCCTGGGAGGAATGCCATTTGGCTAATGATTCCCATCCAATTGGTCTAGATAATAATACAGACTGAATGTCTGTGTCCTCAAGAGTCCATGCATTGAAGCCTTAATCCCCAGTGTGTCTGTGGCGACATGATGAACAGTAAATGAACTTACATGAGTGGCTACAGTCTGAGGCCATGGAACGTCATCTGTCACCACACATCTTGTGTGCTCAGCATGTGGGATGTTTAAGCAGGAGTGTGGCAACCTTGAGGCTAGCTTGGACTATTACATAATAGAAAGAAAGACAGAGAGGCAAGAGCCAGAGAGAGAGAGAGAGGACCCCATTTGCCATGTAGGGATGTGGGAACTCAGAAAGAAGGTTGGCAGGCCAGACAGAGAGCTCTCAGCAGCAGCCTGCCCTGTCCAGGATGCTGTCATCCTGATATCGAACTTTCTATCATTAGAGCTGTTAGAAATAAGCTTGCATTCTCTAAGGCATCCAGTTTGTGGTATTTTGTTTTGGCGGCACATGCTGACTAATAGTGTAATCTATGTACTTTGGCGTTCATGGTGGTTAATCCAAACAAGAGTCTTCCTGGACTTGGTTTATATGGTTTATATTCTCTATGTCAGAATCAGTGAAGGACAGAAAGTAATGCTGGAGTTATTTGTACCCAGCTACCAACTGCCTCATCCTCACAGAGGAGTGGAGTAACTCACTATGGCTTGAGTCCTCATCCCCTTTCATTACTAAGAGCTGAGGAACAGGGTAATCACAGGCCTGCATGCTAACATCACATCTGTCATAAAGATGAAGAAAGAACATTGCCAAGAGTCACACTTACACTAAAAATCCACTGATCATTATATACCAATTTTTCTCAGGTTCTACATTCTGCACTGAATCATTTCATTGGTATGACCGGCATCACTCTGAAAAGAGCTCTCATCACAGAAAGGAAACCATGGGAGCTGGGTACATTTAATCAAACCAGGAGCTTCTATAAATACCAAAAGCAGTGTTATAACACATACCACCTTCAGAAACCAGCAAGGCTAAGTGTCTGTGAAAGGTAAGAGCTGGGAGGGACATAGATGCTTGGGGCAGTGTTTTGGGATCAAATTTATCTATCAAGGTCATGGCAAGAATAGCATTGTCAGGCTGGGTACTCAATTATAATTTCTAGGACAGAGTTAGGGTTTTCAAAAAGCTACTAAGGGGGCTGGAGATGTGGCTTAGCAGTTAAGCACTTGCCTGTGAAGCCTAAGGACCTCGGTTCGAGGCTCAATTCCCCAGAACCCACGTAAGCCAGATGCACAAGGTGGCGCACGCATCTGTAGTTCAATTGCAGTGGCTGGAGGCCCTGGCACGGCCATTCTCTCTCTCTCTATCTGCCTCTTTCTCTCTCTGTGTCTGTCTGTCGCTCCCAAATAAATAAATATTTTTTTAAAGAAAGCTACTAAGGATGTTGGCCCATTGGAAGGAATATTTAGAGGGCAGAACCATTGTCACTCCAGGCCTCAAGCGGAAGTGGAAGGGGCTCCGTGGGAAGGGACCCTGTGGGAACTCTGCCTCAGGAGAGTCGCAGTGTGTGTCTCGTTCTCTTCCTACTCTCTCCTCTCTGCACAGGAAAACTTAATCCAATGCACAACATTGTGTTTAACCTGAATGGAAGTCAAAGGGCAAGGGAACCCCTACCTACAGTCTCTATTGTATGCATGCATCCAATAGAGAGGGCGGTGTGTGGACCTTAATGAGCAAGCGGAATGAGCCAGCCTCGTAGTGGCTGGAATGTGAAATGTCCAGCACGGGCTTACGTGATTGAACGCTTGGTGTCCGGTGGGGATGGGGTGGTGCTTGTGGTGTAGCCAAGCCGAGGAAGAGTCAATGAGGGAAGGCCTGAAGGGTAGGAACTGGGCTCTGCTTCCTAACCGTGGAGACAGTGTGACCAGCGGCACTGTGCTTCTGTCAGCAACCCTGCCCCAGCAGGAGGTGGTGTAACCCCTCAAACTGTAAGCCTTCCTCCCTTCAATTGCTCCTTTTCAGGTATTTGATTCCAGCAGGGAGAAGAGTTCTCTGAAGAACCCCTCCTTCTCACCACTGACCTCACTCACACCAGGACCTCGGCCCACTGGCCATGAGTGCTCGGTCCCCACACCGTGCTTCCTCCCTCAAGGCCTCCTTTTAGGACTTCCGTCTAGCCTAGCTTCTGCTCCACCATTACCCGCATAGGCCCACATTCACTTACTACCTCGCCTGCTTCCTACTTTCTCAGGTAACAAACGCAGTTCTTGTTAATCACTCCTTGTGAGAACAAGCTGTGTCTCCTGCTCGATCCCCAGCCAGGAACCATGTCTGCACTTGCTGGATCACTGAGTGAGTGACCTAAGGAATGCGTGGAATGTTTTGAGAGTGCGGTGCCCTGACTAAGAAGCTCAGAACTCCAGCAAGAGGAGGCAGCTGAGGCCTCTGAGCTGCAGCACACGCCATTCCTCGGCCGCCTAGACCCTGTCTGTCGGTCACTGCTCAATTTACTGGCCCTTGAATTAGAGTGAACGAAGTTATCATTAAACCCAGCGTTTTGACAGTGCAGACTTCGCTGTCTGTTAGAAGAATAAACTACAGGTCTGGATAAGTTCAGCAAATACACTGGTTCCCTGTGAAAATCTGGGAACATCAGGAACAATGGATGTTTCATCCTTTCCTGGAGGAAGTGTGGTAGGTAGTTCGGGCTGCATCTGTGGTTTATCTTTCATTCTATGTCATCTAAGTACCACGCTGCTCTTGTACCACACACAATATACGATCTTGGTTCTTTTGACCAAAATTTTTAAAATTTTTACTCACTTTAGAAGCCAAAATAGTCCAAGATGGTCTAGCATGCCCCATTAGGAGATGGATGCAGTGGCCTCAAATTCTATCTTTTCTGCCAAGCCATGCTTCTCTCAAAAGTTTCCATTTCTGACTCCCCACAGTGCCTGTGTGTTTAGCTTTTTCAGGACTAGTTCTAACTAACTTGTGATTCACAAAATTTATAGTTTCCTATTTAAAAAGACTGAGACTTGAATTTTTGGATTCTTGCTCGAATTAAGATATTTATGTTAACTTCGGTGAACGTCTGGACTCACTGGGCATCCTTGGGCTGGCACCGAGCTGGTCACTGCAGTGTCATGAAGACCAAGGTGGACATGACACTGGTCTCACACAGCTGCCTGGGGGCAAGGGACAATTTTTTTTAAACCGAAGAAAGAGGAAACAAGACCGTAATGAGCTGTGTAAAACAGAGCATTCAAAGGGTCCCTTTCTGGGAGGAGAGCCACAGGGTGCGCAGGAAAGCCGCAGTGAGTGGGAGCCCTCAGGACAAAGGCGGAAGGCTGTCCCTGGCCCAGGAAGACACCTGGCTGTATGTGTGGCAGTGAAGGGGAGTGAGCGGGGTGAGACGCAGTGAGTCAGCGAAGAGCCGGTGACCGAGAGGAGAGGAAGGCCGTGCCCCGCAGATCACGGTGAGGATGCTGGCCATGAATTTAACCCCAGCGTGTGCCTGTGGTGGTGCTTAACCAGAGTGCGGTGTGAGCCCCGTCCTAAGATGCTTCTGCCCACGTGTGAGGCCGTGCAGTGAGGAAGGTGACTAAATCGCATCAGCAGAGGCTACCACAATGGTGGCGTGGCTATCAAGTGAAATGGACGAGCTCGCGTTCTGTCTTAGAGCCAGTCAAGCAGATCTGCCTGTGGATTACATTTGAGTATGGGGGGCGGCGGTAATGAGCTGAAGTCCTAGGTTTCTGGGAAGAGCACATGGTAATGCAGTAGACATTGATCTTTGAGCTCAGCTGTCTGAGTCTTAAGCCAGCTGGGATTATCAGTGGCTGCTTGTGCCTCGGTTTCCTCCTCTCTGAAATGGGAGTGACACAGACGTGTACCCCACAGGAATGCCCTGACGGTAACTACTTTCTCACTGGCACACAGCAAACATTTTGACTAGTGTTAGTGCTGAACTGGAAACTGAGAAGGCATCAGAATAGAAGGCCAGGCCCTGCTTTGAGAACCACCCAGGTTTCATTCATGGCAGTCAGTTCAAATTGCTCACTGGAAATATAAGAGAAAACAGTTTTGAGTAGGTGGTCTACAAAAGGGACTTAGGCTGGAGAGTCTCAAATTGGAACCACCAGAATAACGATTTAGAATTGTGTAAATGGCATCTCCCGGGGGACAGGGACCACGTCCAGTCAATCCCCGACTACAGCTGGTGGAGCAGACCTGGTGAGGAGCCTGGGGGAAGCTTCAGGTGTGTTAGCAGGGAAATGTCATGAGACAAAGAGAAGGCCAGCATCAAGATTTAGACCGCCGCTGGAGGGTACAGAAAGGTATCCGTTGGGTTTGGTCGCGTGGAGGTCATTAGCCACCCTGACGAGGACAGTGCACTGAGGTTGGGTGAAGAAGACCACAGCACTGAACTGTGTGGAGAGTGCACTGACAAGGCTTCTGGGGACTTCCTTGCAAAGGGTAGGAAGCGGCCCGAGCAAGCACGGGGAAGTGTTTTGTTTCACTTGCTTTCTTGCACCAACGGAGCAGTGCGAGTGGGAAGGAAGCGGGAGGTGGGTCAGGGAGGAGGGGTGAGGACTGAAGGAGTGAACACCTTGGGTAGCTATAGAGCCCAGAGCAAACAGGAGCCTCGTACACCAGGAAAGAAGAACACGTGGGATTGTGGGGCTGTCAGATGAGCAGCTTGGGTTTTAGTCTATTTTCTTAATGAAGTACAAGGAAAAGTTGTCAGCCAGGAGTGGGGACCAAGAAGGAGTGGACGCTCCAGGCAAGGGCAGGTGTGAAATAGCCATCTTAGGAAGTGGGAAAGAGTCTCCTTGAGAAAAAGAACAGAATTGCTGCTAATTGAGACCCTAGTTGATGGGTAAGAGACCAACATTATCAAGGTCTCTCCTGTAGGAGTCAGTGGGTGGGAAGCTTACAATGTAACATGAGGACATTCTGTGGACTTTGGTCTTCGGGTTGCATTAAAAGTAGGAATTCCCTAGTCCACAGTGGCAGATACAGTTGCATTAATAGAAGCAACTTTTAAAATTTAAGGCAGAATTGACATAATTTTCATCCTCTTAGGTTTTTCTAATAGCCACTTCTAGAAGGAAATGGACAACATCTGGGAATTAGATATTGTTTTCAATGGACTCTGCCCAAGGAGCCAGCTAGACCCCAAATTACTGGTTCGATGCAGGACCACACTGAGTGGAGTCATTGAAATGACCCCACTGTTGCAAAGGAGACCAAGGTGTGCTTAATGGTGGCAAAGCCATTGATGTTGCTTTCCTTGAAGTCCCGCTACTTTTGGCTTAGCTGTCATGTATATGTAGGGGTAGAGTTGTTTTTTGTTTTTTTTTCCAAAATTATGTGTGGGTAGAGGGTGCTTGCTTTCATTTTGGCAAAACCATGGCATTTGTTTTCAATAGCAGTTCATTCTACGAATGTGCAAAAAACGGATTGTGCGTTCTGAGAGCAGGAAGTGTTTTGAAAGATGTTGTCTACTCAGGTTACCCGGTGGGGAAGCTTTTCTGAGCTATGGCTGTGTAACCTTATTCTAGGTATGTTCTAATATTATCTTTCCATTACGGGTAGCAATTTCCTGCTCCTGAGAGTATGTGTATTCATTTGATACCAGATTCATCTTGAAAAGTAGCTTTGAAATGGGATCTATGTGAATCTAAAATGGACTGGAATGATGAGTTTTACCTGTGGGGAAATGTATCATCCCATTTTGTGAAAAGAAAAGATATTTTCCAGGGAAGCCCTAAAGTTACTAAAACTTTAAATATCTGTGGAAATAAATTCTGTTTGGAAGGTTTGTGACACTCCTTGATGGAACAGGAGGCAGCCTGGTGGTGAGCCTGGTTCACCAGACAGTAATGATGAGGTCATGTTACGACCCCTGCTGAAGTAAGAGGTTGACCATACAAAGGGTGACCGGAGATTTCCAGGAAGGCTTCCTCACTGGGGCTCTGGGCAGTCATGGGAGAAAGAGAAGAGCAAGTCTAGCGTTCTCCCCTCCTACCAGTAAAGCATGTCCTCTTGTTTGACTAAGAAAGTGATTTCACCTTTGAGTAAAGGAACCCAACTGGCTTCAGAGTCTTGCTCCTCTATATAATGGCTGGGAGACCTTGAGCTCAACTAAGAGCCTGCAGTGATGTTCCAACTTCCAAGTGCACATTTGCTATTATGACATAGTTTGGAGATAGCATAGGAGTCCGTCAGTGTTCCTCGGCCCTGTTGTTCGGCTCTAGTCTGCTTGCCTTTAACTGGGTTGTTCTTGTACTTTCTGTCGTCACATGTCTGTCTAATGTGCAATCTCAGAAACCCCATTTCACAAAGAAAACATTGAGCACAAGCTCTTCCAGTTTCCAGCTTTACACCCACAAGCAATCTTCCGGGGTCCCCTGCCATTATCACTGCCCCATGCTCTTCTGACTCAGTGAGCTCTCCTTATCCTATCCTCCCATACACTCACACACTTTTACACATCTTTTTAAAAAATATTATTTACTTATTATTCAACAGAGAGAAAGAGGGAGAGATTGAGAGAGAGAGAGAGAGAGAGAGAGAGAGAGAGAGAGAGAGGGAGAGAATGGCGACCAGGGCCTCCAGCCACTGAAAACAAACTCCAGGAACATGTGCCACCTTGTGCATCTGGCTTATGTGGGTCCTGGGGAATTGAACCTGGGTCCTTGGCTTTGCAGGCAAATATCTTAACTGCTAAGCTATCCCTCCAGCCCACTTTTATGCATCTTGCTCCACTGTTTATCCCTTTGGATCCTGTATCAATTCTCAGCATCCTTGTGTCCTTCCATTGATCAAATCGTCTTTCTGTTTATAAAACAGTCCCCTATCTTTGGCATTAGTCTCTTAGTTTCTTAAGCCTGAGCTGTAGGAGCATCCTAGATATTTTTTTTTCTCTCCTTCCTGAATCCAGTTAATCAGAAATGCTTGTTTTGTTCTCTCTATTCTTCTAGCCACTTCCTCAATGTGGGTGCTCATTATCTCTAATGAGGACCATGGTAATGAGCTCTTCACAAGTTGTACTGCCTCTTCTTCTGCCCTTAACTTAGTACTCCCTGAGCAGACAGAGAGCCATGGTGATAGTCTCGTTTTCTAACCCAGTGGTCTTCAATGTGTGTGCCCAGCCAAGAGCTTCAGTGTGCAAGAAATGAGATCTCTCTGCCCCCAACCCAGGCCTACTGGGCAGAGATGCTGGGGGTGGGGACAGGGCTCATTGTAGCATTCAACAAACCTTTCAGGTGGATTTTGATGATCTGAGGTTTAAGAACTATTATCTTCAAAAATAAGCAGGTCCTATTTACTATGGAATGTGAGACAGACGCTGGGAGGCATAACGTTGCCTCCTGCCCAGTTCTAACCCTACCATCAGCTCTCCAAGGGTCTTCTTTTTAAACTTTCCATTTCTAGTTATAAAGCTGATATAAAGTTTCTTGGATGAATGTACCTGGCTGTCCTAAAGGCAGAATTGAAGTTTGTTTCTTTTCTTTCTCATTTTTTTCCCAATGAGGTTTAGATGTTTCTTCATAACCGAATCAACAGGCTATTATTACTTGGACTCCTAAGAACAAATGACCTTTGTTAGCTGGGAGATATGTCCTGTCCCTAAAGCTTTCTAACAACACAAGACCCTCATTCCACGACATTTGTGATCCAACCTTCTATAGCTCTGCCTCTTGTCACAGCTAATTATGACCTCTCTAAGTAGATGGCATTTGAGTGGCACTGGAGGGTTAAGGAGGAATTTAGTAAGTGGAGAATGAGGAGAGGCTGAAGGAATGTTATAAACAAAGACAAGAGAGATGAAATTACAAAACATTTTGCCACCAACAAAAGTGGAATGGTGTGGGCTGGTCACAAGGAATGATGTAGAAGTCGAGTGTGTAATCAGCCTTGAAGAGCCTGCTGGGAGAGTCGGCTCTACTGGAGAAGCCACGCGATGGAAACCTGAGAGCTGTAGCACTGGAAGTGACGTGCTGTTTGCTGGTGTCTCAGGCATTATTTCTATATAATTTTATTTCTCATCCAGAGACATGGATGGGCATGCAATTTGTGAGTAGGTACTTCCAGAATCCAGTTGTGAGAAATATGCCTGGCCCCGTACCTGGGAAAGCGAGGCAAGAGCTACTTGTGCATTACACCCTGGGGAGCACTCAGAGGTAGGCTTAGACTAAACTTCAGACCTCTGATTTCTCTTTCTTTGCCGTCAAGGTGCTAACACTGGCCACCTGGGTGTGGGAATCTGAAGTGTTGGGTTGGGAGGGACACGGGAGCTGAAGACAGTCATGTGCTTGTGAAAAGGTACTGTAAATGAGACTAGTTTCTTTTCTGAACCTAGCTGCCTGGATTCATCCACCTTGACATTTCTCACTAAAGGAAAGATTTTGATCTTCCACAGAGTGGATTGTGACTTTAAGCAAACAACTATTAGATTCCCATTACAGTGTCTGATTTTGAAAGGCACCAAGACATTTTCCATCTGATGGGGAGCGGTAACCTTCTTAAGTGGCTGAAAAGCTAACTATCCCAGTAGGTGATCGTGTGATCCTCAGTCATTAGTTTAGCCCCTGGCTGTTTTTATTCCAGGAATAACAAAGAACTCAGTGTAGCAGCCACCACCAAACCAGCCTGAGCCCACAGAGGCGCTTCAAGCCAGCCTCTGGTTCAGATGGATTTATTTGATCACTTGAAAAGATTTGCTGCCCACATTGGGCTTAGAAGTCTAAGACAAAGACTTAACAAGGAAGAGAAGCAGACGACTTAAAAAAATTGTTTGGGTAAATTGACAGTTGTTCTTGTTGCTTAATTTCCATGCTTGTAGGTTGGGAGATGAAAGAAGCAAGCCCTTCCTACAAGCTCTCTCTGCCTAGATGGCGAATAGGGAAGGGCTGGGCGGCAGGAAGGCCTGGAAATGCGGCTCAATCACTCCCCGCAATTACTGCGTCTTATTGATAACTCGCAGCTCCATCCAGCACATGCCATCTCTGGAACAAAGGCTGTCACAGATCAGACTGAATCCATTAAAAAGCTTTGATTAACATGTCCCTGGGGTGTGCTGTGGAAACTTTTTACGCCAAATGACAGCCTATTGCTGCTGTCTCAGAATGGTCCTCCTGAAGCCCTCCTGTGTTTTAATCTAGTGCACTGTTGAAATTAGAAAACGGCCATGACTTTGTGTGACCTAAATATGAGCCACTTCTATTCAGCGTGGGATTTACCAGCTGCTAACAGACGAAGAGCTCAGAAAAGCAACAATTAACCTTACTGTGTGATGGCTAATATTAAATAATTATATGTGTGCATGTATATACATATGTTGTCTATATAATCTCTTCTTCTTTCTTATGCAATTCCCAGAGGAAAGGTCATAATTAATGTGCTTTATTCTAATACATATGAAGGTTTGTGTTTGTTCTTGCTGGAAAACACATTTGTCTGTGTTGGAGGAGCAGAACAGTCACCCTCCCTGCGCTTCCTCACTGATTTCTGAGGTGGGTGCTATAGGGATCTCAGCCTTTGAGAGCAAAGATAGAGTCCACTCTTCAAAGGCAGAGCTGGTAGGGGCAGGACATGCAAATTGTCTCCACAAACAGCTCCCTACTGTCCTGTGAGGGAAATTAGTCTCGACCAACTCGGAGGGTGGTGTGTGTGTGTGTGTGTGTGTGTGTGTGTGTGTGCTGCTGTATTGTTAACATCCACTTTCCTAAAATACAAGCATTGAACAATTACATAACAGACTATAAAAAATGATTCTTTTAGAGGCCATAGATAAACACTGTGTAAACGGCGTACCTTTATATATTTATTTATTTTTAGTGCTAGGGATTGAATCCAGGGCCTGGCACATGGAACACACATGCGCCACTGCTGAGCAGCACCCTGAACAGCCTTCCTGGTATTTAAACTGTGAAGCTGGTAGAAGACACAAGGGACTCGTGTTGACAATATTCTTATGGCAAATGTACCATTAACAGCCATTAATTGTGGCAAACGGTAAGAAGAAATTAATCTACATAGGATGCAGATGTCAGCTGGAGAGTACGGCTAGGGCGCTGGAGTGCCCACCTCCGTATCTGGAGGGAGCCTCTCGCTACAGGTGCCAGAGGAACAGCCACCCCTGACAGGGGCTCTTAGCAGCCCCATCTTTCCCCACATACTCATGCTGTGTGGTTACAGAGAAAAAGCCAGGGGATTTTTGTTTTGTGGGCAAGAGACATTTTTGATCATTTTAAAAGTAGGATTTTTTGGGGGGGTTAATTTGGCCTCTCTAAAAATGTAACGTCTGCCATGGCGAAGCACTCGCTCCCGGTGGTTGAAGCAGGCTGGGGAGTGTGTGCCGGGCGGGAGGACATAATTTGTGAGGCCCACAGGGTCTGATATTCAGAAATGTAAGCTAATTAGCTGAATTATGAATCCAAACTGATCTTTTCTTTCTTGGAATTAAAGATGCTTTTCTTTCACTACTTTAAAACTCACCAAAATCTCCCCAGATCCCAACTTCCCTGAGGCCTAGCTTCTGACCTTCAGCTCAGGGCTCATTCATGTTCCTAGGTTTTAGAACAATCCAATCATGCACTTAAAGCTCCCACACATGTTTCTTGAATGAATGAATGTCTGATTAACCTTTACTTATTTCCAGGGGCTTCCCAGGAAAGAGTAGCTTGTGATACCTTATTTCCAAAATAAGTAACATGTCATTGTTCCTCTCTCTAAGGTGGTCTCATCACAGGGGTGTTGGCATCTAATGGCTCTCAGCCCCACCCTCCCTCTGGAACCCTTGCCAACCTTGGGCACTTTGATAAAGTACACTCTCATCACTTAAAGGGCATCAGACCATGAACTTACATGGCACTGAGGAGCCCAGCACTGGCTATTCAGTTTCCGTTTTTGTCCACACCTCTATTAATAGACAGCTTCTGGAAGGCAGGGATAAACTAGAGTCAAAGTATATGCAAATGAGGTGGTGGTGACTGGCTCTTTCAGCCAGACTCTTTTTGACCAGGTCAACTCTGACTGACTTCCATCTCACTGATCTGCAGCACAATTGGCCCTCAGAAAGAACAGTAGGGGATGTGAAGCAAGCTTGAGGCTATGCACGCAGAACCTTATTGGAGAAGAATGACAAGGAAGGCACAGGAAAACGGGCCGTGTGCCTGACCGACAGAATACCAGCCCCAGCGCTGTAGCTGTGCAGAACCTCTGACATTGTTCTGAATATCATCTATTTGGCTTTGAAAATTTAACTTTTATTATCAATCTTTGATCCAATATTGTACTTCCACCACATCCCAGTCAAGAAAGGGGTCCAGCCGGGCATAGTGGCACATGTCTTTAACCCCAGCAGTCAGGAGGCAGAGGTAGGAGGATCACCATGAGTTCAAGGCCAACCTGAGACTACATAGTGAATTCCAGGTTAGCCTGGGCCAGCGGGAGATCCTACCTCAAAAATTAAGACAAAACAAGAAAGGGGTCCCAAGACACAAGGAAAATCACCTATACAAAAGTAATCTTCACTACTGTGAAAAACTGAAGGAAAATCCCCATGTTCTTACATGTGATTTTCAATAAAGTACAGTTGAAGTAATGTGATCATATACTAAGTGACACTAAGGAGGGGTGACATTGAGGAGGGGCTGACACAGAGAAGTGCGCATGTGAAGAAGACCGAAGCAAAAGTATGAAATGTTATTGATTATGAAAGTGTAGGTATGAGTGTATTTAAAAGAAGAGAGGAAACGTGTGAGGAGTGAGTTTTTACTGAAGCAGAGAAAGGAACAGTCATTTACCAAATATCTCTTCATGGGACTTTGACAAGTGTTCTCATGACAGGAGCCCACGGTAGATAAGGCTCTCCGCATCCTGCCTGGGGGGGTCTGCCAACTTGGGCAGACACACTCGTGCCCTTCCAGGGGTTCAGAAGAGGAGGAAGACGTGCACTGAATGTGGGCATCCCCATTCCATAGGCTGGGCTCCTAGACTCAGTGAAAGGAAAACAGGGAGCCAGGTCCCAACATTCACCTCTGATTTCTGACCGAAGACGCAGTGGCACCAGCTGCCTCACAAACCTGCCTTCCCCCATGATGAGCTCTCTCTCTCCTCCAGCCTGTTCCTTCCTTTACTGCTTTCGTCAAGTTTTCTGCCACAGCAATGAGGAAGGCGACTGTCATTTCACCCGCAGAACAGCCAGGTAACATGCCCAGGAAAATTCTAGGCAGAAGATACAAAGTGGGAATTCCAAGGCAGATTTTGTATGATGTTGACCCAAATTCTCTCCATTAAACAAGAGAATTTAACACTTATTTGATTATTCTTTTCTGAAAAATGATGTTAAGTTATAATTTAAAAAATACCATGTGGAATAATTGTTTCAAGTAGTAGTGGGTTAGGAGTTAGTAGTCATGTTATACTAACACATTTGAGGCCAATAACATGTGGTACTGATGAGTATTTTTAATTTCCATCTGGGAGAAAAGGAAGGCTGTTAACAAATGTGGTAGATGCAGTTCTCTCTCAGGCAGTCTCTTTTCCTCATCTGAGTAGATCACAAGACAGTACACTATATAGATGCTTATTCCAGTGGTCCTTGGACTTTAAGCACAGGCTCCTCTCTGGGGAGAGTACTGGTAAGACTTTCAATAACGTTGATCACTCGGAGTTGAGAAATAAATGTGCATGTGATCTTTCCATCACTACCTCTAGTGGTAGATGGGTCTAGAGGTTGATATATTTAGTCACTTTGCAAAATTGTTAACACACACACACACACACACACACACACACACACACACACACATTGTGACTATTCCACATATCCCATAGGATCATAATAATAACTGATGCACATTATATCACACAGATGGTGTAGCATAAATCCTGGGCTTCTCTATGACTGGTCAGTGTTGCAGTCAGGTTCACATTGTTGCTGGTAGAAATCATCCAACCAAAAGCAGTTTGTGGGAGAAAAAGAGGTTTATTTTGGCTTATAGGCTTGAGGGGGAAGGGCCATGATGCCAGGGAAAACAATGGGATGAGCAGAGGGTGGACATCACCCCCTGGCCAACAAAAGGTGGACAATAGCAACAGGAGGGTGTGTCAAGCACTGGCATAGGGAAACTGGCTTAACACCCATACACCTGCCCCCCAAAATATGCTTCCTCCAGAAGGCGTTAATTCCCAAATCTCCATCAGCTGGGAACCTAGCATTTTGAACACCTAAGTTTATGGGGGACACCTGAGTCAAACCACCACATTCCACCCCTAGTCCCCATAAATTGTTATCCATCCATGATGTAAAATGCAATGCATTCAGTTCAACTTTAAAAGTCCCCATAGTTTTTATCTATCCTAATGATGTTCAAACAACCCCATATTCTAAGGTTTTTTAACTGAGCCATAATACCAACCCCCCCAAGCCATAATGGCACAGGATAAACATTCACACTGAAAAAGATGGCATTGGGCATAGCAAAGAAATATTCAACCAATACAAGTTTTAAACAAGGCAAACATCAAACTCTGTAGCTCCAAGTCCAACAACTCTAGTCAATGTCAAATCTCCAAGTCTGATAATTCTAACCAGCAACAAGTCTCTGGAGTTCCAATTCTGCCCCTCCAACTAGGCCACTTATGGTACTGTAAAACTTCATGGGGCCGGCAGCTTTCCTTAGCAGTCATTTCATGGTCCTGGCATCTCCACTGGGTCTTGACTGCAACCCACAGTTCAACCTCATGGCTCCATCAGATATCCAGGCAGGCATCCAGCAAACCTGTTTCACACTGCCTGTGGCCATTTCCAAAACACAAGACTATGTTGCAAACTCAATGATCCTCTGTTTCCTGCATTTCTTATACTCCACAATACCAGGTAGGGTGCCAATTTGTTAATCCAGGGGGGGGAATAAGGCAGACTTTGAAGAACAGGACACTCCTTGAGCACTCGGACACCTTCAAAAGAGTCTACATTCTTCCTATTGTCCCAGTGCAGGTCAGCTGGCACAGTCTCAAAGGTTGTAACCTCTCATACAATTGCAGATGAACAGGCAGAAGTTTCTTCCCACAGATTTCATTTTTTCTGTGCCATATTCCTCTGCTCACACCAGTCCATTTCTATGCAGTAAAACCTTGCACAAGTTCTCAGGACACAAACATAACAGCAAGCCTCCCACACAAACTGTTTCTAACCCAGTCCAGGCAAAGCTCTTTCTCACCCTCATTAGACAAACCTCATAGTCCATAGTTCTTTCTGCATTCTGGTCTTTCAACTTTGACCAAAATAGTCCATTAAGCTGTACTTACAGCACTTCAAGGCCAAAATTTGAAATCCTTCCACATGCCTTTTGAAAATCAGCTCCAAAAGGCCAAAGCCACACAGTCAAGTGTCTAGCAGCAACCCCACTCCTGGTACCAACATTACTTTTGCAGTCAGGTCACATTGCTGGTAAAAATAACCCAACCAAGAGCAGCTTGTGAGAAAAGAGAGGTTTATTTTGGCTTATAGGCTGGAGGGGGAAGCCTCATGATGGAGGGAAAACAATGGCATGAGCAGAGAGTGGACATCACCCCCTGGCCAATATTAGGTGGACAACAGGAACAGGAGAGTGTGCCAAACACTGGCACTTGGAAACTGGCTATAACATCCATAAACCCGCCCCCCCCCAAATACATTTCCTCCAGGAGGCGTTAATTCCCAAATCTTTATCAGCTGGGAACCTAGGATTTTGAACATCTAAGTTTATGGGGGACACCTGAATCAAACCACCACAGTCAGTTTTTAAAATCAGTTGACCTAGAAGCCTCGATGGATGATTTGGATGTTGGGACTCAATCAGTTCTCAGTTTTGATCTGTGGCTTGCCATCAGTAAAATCTTGCACAAATTACTTTAATTTTTGGAGCCTGATTTGACTGTCTTATGAGGATTAGAAGTATGCATGTATGTGAAGGACCTGGAATAATATATGATACTTGTTATTTATAAGTAATAGTACTGTAGTCATTCTCAAAGTGTCTCAGACCAGTGGCCTCCAGGATAGAAAATCATTAAGAGGAAACAGCAACGAGAGGAGATTCTTGCTGACAGCAGTCCAGATCAGATTCTCCTTACCAGTGGTGGAAGATGAAGACTTTGATCAGATACCAAAGGTAATCAGATATCCAGAGAAATGATTTCCCCCAAACTGACATCTCAGGGTTCTGCTAGGCTGTGGATGGATGTGCCATGTCAGGCCAAAGTCAAGCAGAGGGTGCAGAGGAGCCGGCATGAAGTTAAGTGAAGGGGAAAAGAACCTTGCTATCACAATTCCTCGAGGTAGATGCTGCGATGGTTCCCAGTCTACGGTAGAGACAGTGAGCTATGGAGGCATTCCCCAAACCAGTGTCTTCTATGTGTCAGAGTTGTGAGAAGAAAATAAGGTGTCAACTCTCAAGTCTGTGCATCCTACAGCTTTTTGGTTTTCCCACCTAAGAATATGTGACTCAAATATTCTCTTCAAGGTATGAACTCTGTTTCTTAGTTACAAACAATACTAACTTTGATACATTGCATATATCAAGTACCAAACACAATGTTATATGATCTGACAACTACATTGTGAATGAGAGGTATTTATTACTTCATTTTATACATGAGGCCACTTTAGATTATTCTATGTTTGGTACACACACACACACACACACACACACACACACACACACACACACAATGTTTGAGACAGGGTATGCAGACCAGGGTGGCCTCAAAGTAATTTATCCTCCTGCTTCTGCTTCACAGTTGCTAGGAGTTCATTTGTGCCACCATACTCGGCTTCACCGACTCACCTAATGGCTTTCACGTATGTCTCAAGGTTGCCCTAGATAATTACCCTATTACCAATCCCTGCCTTCTTTTTGAACTTCAGTGCTAGTCTGTACTCTGAGAAGAAACTTGCATCTACATGTACACATGCATGGTAGCTACAGCATCACAACATCCCAGGACTTTCAGTGAGACTGACCTTTATGTTTAACTTGATGATCAGTGTTTTTGTTTGCTTGTTTGTTTGTTTTTTGAGGTACGGTTTCACTGAAGCCCAGGATGACCTGGCATTCACTCTGTAGTCTCAGAGTGGCCTTGAACGCAAGGCGATCCTCCTACCTCTGCCTCCCAGGTGCTGGGATTAAGGGCATGCGCCACCACGCCACTCAGTTTTGAAAATCACGTTAATGTCTGACTGAAGCTCAGGGACAGCATACACAGAAGCTGGCACCCTCCCTGAGAGGAGGGCGGCCTCTGCCCATCTCTCCAAGAAGGAAAGCTCTGGGCAGCACAACCCTGGCTGGATTCAGTTCCATGCTATACCCAGTCTCATATGGTCACATAAGGCTTTGCCATGCTTGCTACCATTTCAGTAATTGGAAGACAGTTCAAAAGAGGTTCACACTGGAAAAGGTGCCTCGTTCTCAGGTCTGTCTTTGCTCGGCTCCTTACCTTCTTTGCACAGGTGTGAAGCTTTATTCCTGATGCTCTTTCCAGAGCAGTCCCCTCGTTCTAAGCCTGCATTGTTTCTCCCCACTTGGCCAGCTTCTAATTAGCTACCCTTCCTTCCTTCCTTCCTTCCTTCCTTCCTTCCTTCCTTCCTTCCTTCCTTCCTTCCTGCCTTCCTGCCTTCCTGCCTTCCTGCCTTCTTCTCTCTCTCTCTCTCTCTCTTTTTTTCTCTCTCTCTTTTAAGCTACCATATCTAGAGGAAAACTGATTAGGATTGGAGTTATTTTTGTACCCTTTTAAAACTGCTCTGTAGGTAAAAAGGATTTGGGAAGCCCATGAATGACCCTTCTCAGAGCTTAGAGGCTCCTCAGTGAAGACACCCAGTCAGGCAGAGGTAGCAACAGAGGCAGAGGGGAGCAGGCTTCGGCTCCAATATGGGTTGAGAAATACAGACCTGCCCAGTTATAATTCAGACAGAAACAAGTGAGGAGCTGTCGTTGCAGAGGCGCTCTTGGCGAGCATCTGGGCTTTGCGTGCATGCATAATGAACCCTCAGGCAGCTGCAGGCTTCTGCAGTGCAACAGGACACGCAAGAAATAATGCGCAGTAGGTTGCATATCAATGGAACACTTTCTAAATTCACATGAAGTACAAGATAAAAAGACATCAGCAGAAATTAAACAGCATTTCAAACATCAGTGAATTGTGATCCAGGCCACCAGGAACACAATGGAAACTGACCTGGTTCCCCCCCTCCCCCCCCCCCCGACATTGTTCTGTTTCCTTCATACAACTAAATGAAAGCAGCAAGGCTGGCTTTGTCTTAAAATACACAGACTCATTACATCAAAGGGTTTAAGGCACAGTGAGGCAACTTTCAAGGTCCCACAGGAAGAGCAGAATTGGCAGCTTTATTTTGAAAGACAACAGGGAAACTCACGCACATGCACTGGGGCGTTGTGATATGCAGGTGGCTAGCTTTTTGGAAGAATTAAACATTCATGGAAGACAAAAATCTCTTCCATTCTATTTTTAATGTATGTGAGGCCATAGGATCAATGCCCTTTGTGTCCACCTCACAGACCAACCCTGTGCTCGGTACACAGGCTTCTGCCCACACAGCGCTCAGATCCCATCTCATGCTGTCACCCTTTATGAGCAGGGTTGTCCAGTGGCAACCGGTGACATCATTGAGACAATTTCACCATTGTTGAACTTTCGTGTCCTTGGATGCGCAGTTTATGGCAAAGGATAGGAAGCTGTGGTTTGTTTACAAATTAGATGGGACCATGAGCTTCCGGAATCCTTTTGCGGCTGGGGCAGGACCAGGGAGGTGTCAGAGGCACTGGGCACATTACACAGTTTGGTTTGCTACCTGTGCCCAGGTTGAGTCCTGTGCCATATTGCTCCTGGTTGTTTTATTGCTACCTTCCTGTGACAGGGAGCCAGAGTTCTCCGGAGTCTTTAATCTGATTAAGCGCGCATGGACAACAACTGGAAAGTGTGAGGTGCTCTAGGGTAAGGAGGCATTGTTGCACAGGGCTGGGCTGTTGCCTTGGAAACGCCACACCCTCTGTTGCTGTGTTCTTCTTTCCCCACTCCTCACCCCGTGTGCCAACTCGTACAGAAAACATGATCTAAGAGGGGCTTTTGTTGAGAAGGAACGATGGGAAAGAAGGGTTTGCTCCTTACAGATGACTGAAATGAAGACTTTATTAGAGATGAACTAGATGAATGAAACCAAACCCTCTTGAAATAAGGCCATAAAGAGTTGGGAACAATAAGAACTAGCCTGTCAGGTTGACTGGGAGTTTAGTTAACTTTAATCCAGTGAGGAAGTCGATCAAACCTCTTGCCTTCATGTGAGTCATCTGCTTTTAGTCTATGCAGCAGTGGTCATGACTGCTTCCTTCCTCCCGTGCTTTTCTGTGTCCCCTCTGACGAGTAGTTGAGCAGTGAAGAAGGCAGACAAGTGTCATCTCTGCTGGCATCCAGGGGACGGTATTACACAGCAGATGGTTATTGGATTGGTGGCCATGCCTTGTCTCAATCCGTTGCTTTTAAATTTTTGTCAGCCACTGTCCTCAGTGAATTTCATCCTGGCTACAACTTAGATGTTCGAACATTGTGTTTTTTCTAGGTGCTGTGTATATGTCCATGTCTTAAGCAAGTGCCTTTAAGCACTAAGCAATCTCCCCAGCCTTGTGTATGCCCATATTTTAAACCCAAGCATATGCGAGCTTGCATGATTGGACCTTAAAATATAAAGGCATGACATCCAGGAATCAGATCTAACCCATGCTTTTTCTGCTACATACAAATTGTGTTTTCAGTTTAAAAAAATTCATGATGGGGATTTCCATTTTATCTTTTAAATATCCCCTGAAGCTTCAGTTTTGGTAGGAATTCAAACTCTTCTTCCAGGGAACTGAAGTAATGCCATAGAGATGGGGATCAAAGACATGACTGAATAACCATCCCTTGCTGCAGAGAGGCAGTTGGCACAGAGTCTCAGAGCAGGCTCACTGGCCCAGCCTCTGCAGGCAGTGAGAGGCATTTCCGGGGAGATGCGGCTAGGCTCCCATCTCCAAGTGCAATTCAGGGCTGTCTGGAGTATGGAGGCGTGACTGAAAGATTAAAACATGCTTAGAACTAAGATATACACTAAGATGGTTTGATGTATTCATTCATTGTGGAATTATCACCACAATCAATGTAAGTGAATTTACCAGCTCTCCTAGTGAACCAGCTGTCAGGTTTTTGGCAGTTTCTTCATTCCTGGTAAGAATACCTGAGATTTCCTGAGAATACCAAGATCTACTCTCTTGGCAGATTTCAATGACATCGTAAGTACTCTATTACTCACTGTAGTTCCGTGAGAGCCCCCCAACTTACTCTTCTTACAACTGGAGGTTTGTGCTCTTTGAGCAATGTCTCTTTTCCTTTAGCCACAACTCTATGTTTCTCTGCTTCTATGTGCTCAGCCTATTTCCTTCTACATAGAGTGAGATATTACATTCGGTGGAGTATGTCTAACTGCTGCCTCCCTCACTGCTCTCAGCATAATGTCTCCAGATTCATCCATGCTGTTGCAAATAACAACTTTTCCTCCTTTCAAAAAGCTGAGTAGCGGGGTGTGGTGACACACGCCTTTAATCCCAGCTCTTAGGAGGCAGAGGGATCGCCATGAGTTCGAGGCCACCCTGAAACTACGTAGTGAATTCCAGGTCAGCCTGGGCTAGAGTGAGACCCTGCCTCAAAAACGAACAAACAAAGCTGAGTAATACCTCATTGTGTGTGGGTAGGTAATGTCTACATTACATTTCCTTTACTGTTTGTAGGAGACTCATGCTGGCTGTTGGGTATGATGCTGCAGTGAC
Organism: Dipus sagitta; assembly: GCA_036346955.1. Taxonomy (NCBI): domain Eukaryota; kingdom Metazoa; phylum Chordata; class Mammalia; order Rodentia; family Dipodidae; genus Dipus; species Dipus sagitta. The sequence goes on from CM070783.1 coordinate 2,751,534, forward strand.
CGGTACAAGTGGAAGCAGGAGGTGCTGAATCTCAGCTCTATGCCAGCACTGCTCCTGATGGCAGAGCAGGAGATTATAAACTCCCAGTCAATCAGGGCTGCATAGTAAGAACTTGTCTCAAAAAACAAAAGCAAATAATCAAACCCACAAACCAAACCAGAAAAATAAAGGAAAGAAACAAGAAAACATAAGTGCAAATTTCTTTGAGATAATGATTTTATGTCCTTTGGCTATAGAAGTGGGATTTGCAGATCATATGGCAGTTTCTCTCTCTCTCTCTCTCTCTCTCTCTGTGTGTGTGTGTGTGTGTGTGTGTGTGTGTGTGTGTGTGTGTGTATGCATGTGTGTGTTTTGAGACAAGATCTGGCTATTTAGGCTGGACTCTAGCTTGTGATCCTCCTGCCTCAGCATGCTAAGTGCTGGAATTATAGACCTGTGGCACCATGGTCAGTCCAAGCAGTTCTATCTTTATTTTAGGGGAACCTACATACTAGTTCCCCCAATGACTACACTGATTTCCATTCCTACCAATAGTGTGTAAGGTATTCCTGTCTTCCACATCCTCACCAGCCTTTTTGATAATACTAATTCTTACCTGTAGTTCCCCTGCGGTTCTGATTTGCAGTTCCCTAATAATTTCATGCGTTGAACTATGTTTTCATATACCTGCTGGTCATTAATGTATCCTTTTTTGAAAACTAACTATTTAGGTCCTGTGTTCCTTATTGGAGAATACACACGCACACGCACATTTTCTTCTATTTTCATAGGTTGCCCTTGGCTTTGAATTCACAGACACATATATTTTTGTGTAGATGTAGACCCACTTGTTTATTTTGGCTCTTGTTGTCTGTGAGTCAATTAAAAAGGTTATCACTGACATCCACATCAAGTAACGTTTTCCCTAGTAATGTCCTCAAAGAACATTCTCCTAGAATGTTCTCTTTTGGAAAATGGCTTTAGAATTTTATGTTTAGGTATATAATTCATTGAATTTTATTTGTGTGTGTGCTGTAAAGATCTGATTTCATTTCTACAACTAGACCTCCAGTCTTCCAGCATCACTTAAAGAGCTCATACGTTCTCCATTATATGTCCTGGGACCTTTGCTGAAAATTAGGTAATAGTGCTTGGGTTGGTTTCTGGGCTGCTCTTCCATCCCAGTAATCTATATGTAATTTTTTTCCAGTTCAGTATTGTTTTGATTCCTGTAGCTTGAGGCTGGGAAGATGGCTCAGCAGTGAAAGGTTACTAGCTTAATTAGTCGATCTTTACAACATAGCTTGAAATCTCGAAGCGTGACGGCTCCTATTTTATTTTCCTAGCTCAAACTGTTTTGACCAGGTGCTTGCCTGCAAAGCCTAATGACATGGGTTCAATTCTCCAATACCCATGTAAAGCAAAGTCACACATGTGTCTGAGTTCATTTGTAGTGGTTACAGGCCCTGGTATGCCCATTCTCATTCATTTTCATTCTCTCTCTTTCTCTGTCCTTTGCTTTCAAATAAATTTCTAAAAAATTGCTTTGACCATTCAGAGTCTTTCACAGTTCCATATATCTTTTAAAACTACTTATTCTATTTCTGAAAAAAGTACCATTGATAAGAATTAGATTGACTTTTTATGTAGTCCTGAGTATTTTATCAATATTCATCATTTCCACTGATGAGCCTGCGAGGAACTAGTCAGGTAGCTTTGGCAGATAGGCGGTTAGACAGGGAAGGCTCACAAAAGAGAAACCTCATGACACACTGTTGCTCTGCCTGCCTCAGGGGTGCTGTGATTCAGCATCTGATCATCTCACACAGTCAGATCTCTCAATGCGCACTCCATGCAGGTGTGGGTGCACCCCTTCTCTGAGCCCAGAGAGAGAAAGAGAGAGAAAGGAATGGGAGTGCCAGGGCCTGTAGCCACTGCAGACAAACTCCAGACACACGCAACCTTGTGCATCTGGCTTAAGAGGGTACTGGGGAATGGAACCTGGGTCCTCAGGTTTTATAGGCAAGCGCCTTAACCACGAAGCTGTATCTCTGGTAATATGAACTGTGGTGAAATATTCCATGATCTCCATCTTGTATCTTCCATTCTTTTAAAACCTTATACCATGTGTGCAGTTCTGCCAAGTTCCACCGTCAGCTCAGGAGGAAGACTGGCTCTGTACAGCTTTGCCAGCCTTTGTGTGCTGATCTTGGAGACAAGAGAACTACCTGTTTCAGCATTCTCCCTTCAGGCTTTTTTCCTTTCTAACCATTTTTTTAAGATTTATTTTTATTTATTTATTAGGTATTATTATTTATTATTATTAGGTACAGAGAGAAGGGGGGAAGAGAGAGAGAGAGAGAATGGGTGCTCCAGGACTTTCAGCCACTGCAAACGAACTCCAGACGCAGGTGCCACCATGTGCATCTGGCTTACGTGGGACCTGGAGAATCAAACCTGGATCCTTAGGCTTTGCAGGCATATGCCTTAACTACTAAGCCATCTTTCCAGCCCCTAAACAATTTGCATTCTTACTAAGTTGAACCTTCAATGGGTTGGGTCAAGTATTTCCTATTATCCTAGTGCAGAACAGTTGGCTTATCTTTAATGATGGCACTCTCTCTCTTTCTCTCTCTCTCTGTCTCTTTTAAAATTGAGATCTTTATTGTATGAACATACAGCCTCATGGACATATTCCCATTTGGCTGTACCTGCCCCAGATCCCGAGGGTTATCCTCAGTGACAGTGTGTATTCACTGTGGAGTCATGAACACACCAGTCAGTCTCTGTGGAGGGACAATGCCTCAAAGTACACGGTCTCACCCCATGGCTCCTACGTTCTTTCCATCCCCTCTTCTGTACAGTTCTCTGAGCCTTGGAGAATGTGGTGTAAGTCTCACCTAGCGTTGCGTGCTAGGCATCCTCTGATTTTCAGCTTTGATGAGTTTTGGGTCGTTTCGGCGTCTGTCACCATCTCCCTGGAAGAGGCTGTCAGACTGGCACTGCGAGCAGCACTTGTGCACGAGGCCGTCGGCTTTCTTCCCTCGTTCCACGAAGGGTCCAGGTCATCTGCTATATTCGCTGTCATCTGTAAGAGTAAATTCTCTAAGAAAAAGGGAGACCAGTGTGAATCAAAGGGGATAAACATAAACATTTAGAACACTTTCCGACAAGTATAACCACTTCTTTCAGCCAGAGTATAGTAGAAGCTTCCCTGTAGGGTCATGACCTTCCAAGCCATAGGCTTCTGAATTGGTTCTCAGTACCAGGCACAAATTCCTTCCATCTGAGTGGTCCTCACATCCAATCACAGAGCAATTGATTATGCCCAATGCAGATATGCCACTATTGCACTGGACTGCGTATCTTGGCTGTGTAGTTCATTTTGTAGCTTACGGGATCTACTGGTTGTTCTTGCTGTGGGTGAACTTTATCTCCTAACAGCTCATATTGCTTTCTAGCACTGTGAGAGCTATCTGGGAGGGGCCCTGCCTTCCAGCTCAGTTCTAGCATGATCTCTCAGCATTCCACGCCTGCAGTTTTCTTCAGCAATAGGGTCTTACCATTTAGATCCGGTAGGTAACCAAATGCTTTGGCAATGGCCTGAATTGTTTTAGGCGCCCCGTCAGCCTCCCTGACCAATAGCTCCCTGTAGTGAGTAATCCAATTCTGGCACTGGAATTTACTAGCAACAGCCTGTGGTTCTAGGGGAAAGCTTTCTTCACCCCTGCAGGGTACTTCTTCCAAATCTATTCCCAGCCCTGTGTTAAGAGAGTTACATCTTATTTAGCTAATCAAGAGGAAAGTTTCTATGGCACTAATTCATGCCATCTTTAGTTTTGTGGATCTTCCCCTCCCCTAGGCGCCTCCACCCCTTGTAATCTGTCCCCGTACTTGGCTGTCAAATATCACCTCTTTCATCCCTCCCTACTTCCTCTCTCCCCAGGCCTCACTCTTAGCTTCCTTATCAGTACTACTGATGCTTACTAAAACTCATAAACACGTCAAGCTAGTCCATGTTAGCATCTGCATGTGCAGGTGAGCAGGCAGTGTTTGTATTCTGAGTCTGCCTAAGCTTATCCTTGCTAAGTATGATGCGCTGGTTTGAATGTATGCCCCCCCACCGATTCAGGTGTTTTATTAAGCTTATAATTTGCATCAGCAGCAGCCTGGTTGGAGAAGGTGTCACTGGGGGTCGATGCTGAGTTGTGTTTGGAGGCAGATCTGAATTCTGGCCCAAAGGTATGCAGACAGGTGTGAGCTCAGGTGGGAGTTCTGCTGGCTGCCAGTTCCTGTCTGCAGCTTTTTGGGTTTGCTAGATAGTGGTGGCTTCTCAACCTCTGCTCAGATCTGTGGAAGGAATCAGCTTCTTCCACTCTTGATGGAACGCCTCCCTGGGTATGTAAGCTTAACTAAATCCCTTCCTCTCCTAAACTGTGCCTGGGTGGGAAGTTCATCCCAGCAATCATATGTCTACAAAGAAAGATTTTTTTCCAAGTTCATCCATCTTCTCTCAAATTTCACTTTTTCCTTACTGCTGAGTAGAATTTCAGTGTATACATGTTTCAAGTCTTCATTACCCATTCATCAATTAATGGGTGTTTGGGCTGATTTCATTTTCTAGCTATTGTGACTACAGCAGCAACAAACATGGCTCAGCGAGTATCTCTGTAGTAGAATGTGGAGCCTTCAGGGTACGTGTCTGGGAGTGGCGGAGCTGGGTCAAATGGTAGATCTATGTTTTTTTTTTTTCTTTTTGATTTTTGAGGAAATTCAATGTTGATTTCCATAGTAGAATATCAAAATCATTTTAATTTGCATTTCTCTGATAGCTAAAGATATTGAATATCCTTTTAGATGTTTATTGGCCTTTGTTATTTCTGTTTATGAGATCTCTTTGTTCAATTTGCTGTCCCAGTTTTTCAGTGGATTGATCTTTTTATTGCTCAGTTTTTAGAGTTTTTGGTATATTCTAAGCACAAAAGCTCTGTCAGATGTAGAGCAGATGAAGAATTTCTCCCATTGTCTCTAGGTCGTCTCTTGATTCTCTCGATGGTTTACCTACCTGTACAATAGCTTTTCAGTTTCATGTGATCTGAGTGTTTGAATGTTTGTCCAATTCCCTGGTCTACTGGGGTCATACTCAGAAATACTTTCCCTGTGCCTGTTTCTTGGAGTGTTCTTCCTACTTTTTCTACCAGTCATTTTAGAGTTTCAAGTCTTATATTGAGGTCCTTGATCCATTTGAAGTTGATTTTTGTTCAAGGTTAGTAAAAAAAGGGTCTAGATTCATTCTTCTACATGTAGATATCCAACTTATCCAGCACCATTTGTTGAATATGCTGTCTTTTCTGAACTTGTGTTTTTTTGTGGGGAGAGGGGCTCTTTTTCAAAGATGAGGCATTTAAAATTACTAGATGTTGTACCAGGATCTTCTCTTCTGTTTTATTGGTCTATGCATCTATTTTTGTGCCAGTATCATGCTGTTCTTATTTTATTTGAGGGACAGAGAAAGAGGCAGATAGAGAGAGAGAGACAATGGACACAACATGGCCTCCAGCCACTGCAAATGAACTCCAGATGCATGTGCCATCTTCTACATCTGGCTTACGTGGGTCCTAGAGATTTCAACCTAGGTCCTTTGGCTTTGCAGGCAAATGCCTTAACCACTAAGCCATCTCCTCAGCCCTTTGTGCTATTTTTTATTGCTGTGGCTTTGTAGTATAGTTTGAAATCAGCTATGGTGATGCTGGTAGTAATATTCTTTTTGATGAGGATATTTTTGGCTATCCAAGGCCTTTTGTGCTTCCATATGAATTTTGCGACCACTTTTTTTATTCCTGTGAAGAATGGTGTCAGAATTCTGGTTGGAATTGCATTGACTCTATATATTTCTTTTGGTAGGGTGGCTATTTCCCCAATATTAGTTCTTCTGACCTATGAGCATGGGAGGGCTTACCCTCTTCTCATGTCTTCCTCAATTTTATTTATCAGACTTTAAAAAAATTGATTATGAATTTTACTGTATGACCCCATCAGGCACTGGTCAGAGTCCCATCAGATTATACTATTATATTCTCTTTTTCCCACTCCCAGGGCCCTTCTCAGTAAGGCTATTTGTGCTCTGCATGGGGTCTTAAGTCTTTTAATATTTCATTGTAGAGTTCTTTTCACTTTCCTTAAGGGTATGAGTGACAATAGTTTTCACAATTGCAGCTGAAGTGGTTGCCCTCTCTGGGCCTGGGAATTGAAACTTGCTTACATTTCTTTTTGTGTCAAACTTCATGCTTTCCTTATTGTTTGGCCTTGTATTTTTCTCTAATTCATTGTGGATCTAAATATGAGCAGCAAAGAGAAGCAAAACAACAGGCTTAAGGTTTATCTGTCATGAAATGTACTTTACCAAGTACACTAGTCCATTACTTTTAGACTCAATTTATTTCCAGTTCTCAGGTTGCAGGCCCAGCACAGGTAATTTCTTTGCCAGAATACCACATGAGCTGCCTCTAGCCCACTTCCTGACAAAGTCCTTATTTACCCCATAAAAGCTAATAAGCTGTGCCTCTGTTGTCCACATTTCTGTCATCTTCCTGGTCTACTGAACCCCCATCAGAATGGCCCATTAAGCTCTGTTTACAGCACTTCGACAAACTAGTTCCAAAATACTAAGACCCACATGGTCAGGTTTATTACAGCAATGAACCAATCATGGTACTGATTTTTCAGTTATCAATTACTTCCCTGTTGCTGGCACAAAGTTCCCCATCAGAAGCACCGTAAGGAAGGAGTGGCTTTATTTTTGGCTTACAGAGTCAGGGGCAAGTCCGTCATGGAGGGTAGAGCATGGGAGAAGCAGACAACTGATGCCACGCCATCACACTAGCAGGTTGCAAACAGAGCCGGGCTGTAACACCTCAAGGTCCATTCCTAGTGGCGTACCTCCTCCAGCAAGGCTCTACCTCCTGAACACTGCACAGCCTTCCCAAACAGCACCAAAGATTAGGGACTAAGCATGGGGGACTGTTGCAGTCCACTTCACGGTGCTAGCAGAAAACACCCAACCATGGGCAGCTTATAGAAGAAGAGGATTTATTTTGGCTTACGGACTCAAGGGGAAGCTCCGTGATGGTAGAGGAAAACAATGGCATGAGCAGAGGGTGGGCACCACTTCCTTACCAACATCAGATGGACAACAGCAACAGGAGAGTGTGCCAAATACTGGCAAGGGGAAGCTAGCTATAACACCCATAAACCTGCCCCCAACAATACACCACCTCCAGGAGGCTTTAATTCCAAAATTGCCACTAACTGACCTAGCATCCAAAACACATAAGTTTATGGGGACACCTGAATTAAACCACCACAGGGGCATTTCACATTCAATCCACACAGTGTGTATGCCTTTTCAGACTCCAACATTGCTTGGGTGTAAAGCCTAAAGCAGACATCATTGGAAACGACTGACATCACCTTGTTTTCAATAGCTAATCCCTTTTTGCCTATAAAATAAATTCCACCAGTGCATGTGCTATAAGAAACACCCAGTTTTCATATTAAATATTATGTGGAAATATGGGCATAAAACAGTTTTTTTACCTAATATATACACTTCACTTACCCTAGGCCTAAGTAGTCATAGGCCCTAACAGAGCAAAGAGGCCTAGAAATTATCTACTTTGATTGCCTAATTTTGTAAAACAGGCCAAAGCTAAAAGCACAAACTCTGGAGCCAGGTACTTGGATTTACATTTTGGAAGAAAACTGCGTGTGACCTGTGGAGAATTTGTGCTAAAGTCCTCATCAGAGAAATGGGGATAAAAGAACATACACCACTTAGCATTATTTGGAAGTTTGACTAATTTCATAGTCAGCATGCAATGTTGGCATTTTCTGCTTCCTATGACTACTAATTAACCAAAAGTACAATCCAGGTTTTTAAAGTCCCATCCAAGATGGTTTTTACAACTGCTTGTGTCCCAAGTCCACTCGATTTTCCTCATGTCTATAAAATTCAATAGGAGCAGTTACAAAGCATTTTTCCTCACTTCAGATCCATGAGTTAGACCTCTGTGCTATGGGTACGGTGCCACTGTATTTTTCTCTGTGTCTTTAATCTCTTTTTGACTATATATCTCTTCAGTTCAATTTATGCCAGCTCCACAGGCTATAGTACACCTTAAGGTGACCTTAAAATCTGAATTTGTAAAGTCAGTATATAGAACGGTGCTGAGAACAGACCCTCCATCAGCACAGGACCATGAGCTGTGGGACAGGCTCCAACACTGACAGCCCCCACACCGTCCAAGGTGTGGTCACCACTCAGCTCCTCTAGAAGCTTGTGTCAAAATCCGAGTCCTCACCAGCCCTCAAGAGCCCTCACCTACAGACAGGTACCGGAGGAAGCAGCCTTCCAAATCAGGTCACTGCATGGGCCAGAGGACCTGCTTAGTAATCACAGTGATTTCTGCAACCCTGGGGATGTTCATCACCGGCTCCTGATTATAGATAGCCCTAGTCACCATTTCCATGTGTGTGAACATGCCTGCTGGGTTGACTGGTGTGAAGACGGTGTGGTTTATGTGCGTTTTTCTAACATGATTATGAAGAGGGTCTCCACTCACTCTCAGAAGTGCCACTCTGTCAGAGGTAGAAGATCACACTTGCTTTCCCCATCACACACCCGCTACAATTTGTCTTTACCCCAGAAACCTTCCCCTCTTAGGTAATGATCCCTTTCTTTCACTCTCGTCACCCTCATCCCCTCCCTCCCCTGCCATCACCTGGGGCCTGACTCTCCTACACCCACCATGAGAGAGCACGCGACACTTCCCTGAGCAAGCTATTCCCTGATTATATGGTAATTGGTGAAGATACTGTTTTTCCTTTTAAAAACACCGATTATCTACTATAACATGACAGTCTATAAATGGGTAGGGATAACATGTGTTGGTAACACTGAGCCATACTGTGCATTCCTTCAACATGACTGTACACACACACACACACACACACACACACACGCCACTTAATTCTTAGAGTCTGAAATGAAATATGTGGCTTTAATTCTGAGCTACTTCAAGGAAAAGGGATTAAGGCAAACATTTTAACGTCTCCCTAAGTGACAGCTATATAAGTAACATGTTAACTCAAAAAGTTTCAAACATTTATCAACTCACAGAGTTTCTGCAGGTCTAGAATCCAAGAGAGGCTTTGCTGAGTGGGGCAGGCTCTGATCACCCAGGATAAAATAGGCCGAAGGCAGCAGTGGCTGATGCCATTCGAGAACAAGACAGAGCCAGAAGGGTCCACTTGGCAGATGACTCACTCACATGGCTGCTTGTGGAAGGTCCTTTGCTTCTTCTTAGCCCTTGGTCCCCTGTATTAGTCCCCGCACGTGTCTCCTGGAAGGAGACTGGCTTCCCCTCTGGCGGTTGGGTGAAGAAGTGGCTATGACTTAAATGAGTTGGCTTGGGAATACATAGACTGTATTTTTCTGCAATACTCTATTACATGTGGAAAATGACTGCACGGGGGCTTTACTCTCCGCCTGTGAGAAGCCCTGGGGGACCCACCTGCAGGACTGAGCACACTCCTTAGAAGGAGAGGTTTGCTCTTTTCTCTTTTGTGTCATAAAGCTTGGTAAGAAGGATGGCACCGCTGCTCTGTTGTGGTTTGAACATATACTGCCTTCTCAACCCACCCCCATATGCTCACGTGTTTGGATCCCTGGTCCCCATTCGGTGACATTGTTTGGGAAGAGGTGAAACCATGCTGGAGGCAGTGGGACACGGAGCGTGGGCCTGAGGTTTGAGGTCTGATAGCCAGGACCCACCGGTGCTGCTCCACCTCCCTCCAGCGAGCTGCGACAGGTCTGCTCCCGTGCCTTTCGCATCATGAGACTCCCCCTCAAGACTGTCAGCCAGAAGAAATCCTCTTCCATCCACTAATTATTTCTGGTCAGATATTTGTTTACAGCAGTGAGGAAGTAACTGATACATGCTCAGAGATGGATTTCTGGAACTGTTCTCGGAGGAGTGGGCTCGCCCTCCTTCCCCTCAAATCGCAGGTGCACAACTGTGGGCTGGGGACGGGCAGGCAGGGTGTGCAGTCCTGGACCTTCCACTCAGTTTTGAAGCTGTGCAGGGTCCCACGGGAACTTCACAGCCACCAGCGTGTTTCGACAAGAACTCCACTGAACGTCGTAAAGTAAGTCCAGATTCTGGCAGAATGTGGACCCCACACTTCTAAAGTGCTTTTTTTTTTTTTTTTCTTTTGGTAAGTCTGATTTTTTTTTTCTCCCAAATGGAAGGTATTTCTCTCTCCCTTTGGAAACAAATTCTTTTAATAAGGATCTGGATTGGCTCCGATTATTTACCCGTCCTCTCTCAGCTGCAAGCTGATGATTAGACACATTCCATTTCAGTGACACACTCATTTGAAAGGATTCATGCTTCTAATCATAAAAAGATAAAGTTTTTTTTTTCCTTTTCTAACATCTGGAGTCTGATGAATAATTACTATAATTAAACAAGAGGCCATTGTACATTCTGGTTTTTTTTTTTTTTTCCAGTTTCAAACGCTTCTCTGTGTGCAAGCTTCACGTTGTGCACTCTTTGTTCAAAAGCACTCTGCTGCATGGTGCTCACAGTCTACGCAGCCGCCTGACTGGCTGGCATTAAAGCAGGGCATCATGGCCTAAGCTTTATCCTTCCTCATTCCTCCTCTCCAAAACCCTTAACATTAAGCCCACTGCTCCCTTCTGGGCTCTGCACCCTGCCTCTACTCCGTACCTCGTGGCATGAGGGGCAGTGAGCTGGCTGCTCAGGTGACGAGGAGGCACTATCCTGTCCCCTTCCTTGCTCCCACTTCTGATTTGGTGATGTCATGTTACAAAGTAGAAATACTGGCAGCTTAATGGGTACTAAGATGCTCACGAAGATGGTTTAGATGAACTGTCATGAGATAAGAAGTTGGAACTCCTGTAGTCTAGTTTGTAGTGAAAGGGTGCCATCTTGTATTTTGTCCATTTCCCAGCGACTTCTACCAGCCCTATCACCATCCCCTCCCAGAACTATAAGCCCAGACTTATATCTCTTTATTTTAGGATAAGTTTGCTCTTTGCAAACTCCTGGTACTTTGGTGTTGACATTGGCAATGAGACTATTATTCAATATCGTTCATGCACCTGTAGACCTGTATCCAACTCTGTGGGAAAAGCCATGGAAGTCAATAGAATTACACAGACCACATAGCACCTGGCATGCTCATGTTTCTCTGAACTAACCATTTGGAAAACTTCATGGGTATTTATTTCTTCATAAGTGAAAGTTTGCAAAGGAATCTAGAGACTTTGATAAACACTTCTTTGTATTTCCTAATATTCCTTAGATATTTTACACATAATAGATGCTGAGTAAATTCTTACAAATTGGTTGAAATAGATCCTGTTTGTCCGTTTGATGCTTGTGTTTGGTTCATTGAATCATGACACCAGAGGACAAAACAACTAGTAATGGGATATTATTAAATAAAATTAGATCAGATTAACTTTTATAAAATAATACTTTTTGATTGTGAAAAATACACATAGTATGAAATTTAGCCTCTTAAATATTTTCCATTGTGCAGTTTTTTGGTACCAAATACCTGCATAATGTACAATTACCACAACCATAATTCTTTTCATTTTATAAATCTGAAATTTTGTAACCTTTATAAACTCCCATCCCCACTTTAAGCCTTTGGCACTCACCCTTCTAATTTTTATTTTTATCACGTAACTTATTCTAAATATCTCAAGTCAAATCATACAATATCTGTCTTTCTGTTAATGGCTCATTTTACCTACTATAAAGCCTTCAAGTTTCACCTCTATTATAGGATATACCAGAATCCTCTTCCATTTTTTTTTTTTTTTTTTTTTTTGGTTTTTTCGAGGTAGGGTCTCACTCTAGCCCAGGCTGACCTGGAATTCACTATGGAGTCTCAGGGTGGCCTCGAACTCACGGTGATCCTCCTACCTCTGCCTCCCGAGTGCTGGGATTAAAGGCGTGCGCCACCACGCCCGGCTAATCCTCTTCCATTTTAAGACTGAGTAATCTAAACTTCAGAAGGTTTGGTCATTATAGACATCCTTTATAAATCTGTATTAATATTTAGGCAAATATTTATTACTTTGTATAATATAATGTTAAATGTATAGGAGGAAACAAATGACAGAGACATTTGATGTACAAATATTCTACCTATGACATTTTGAAGAATTTAAGGCATGGGCATAGCCAAGAATAAGAAGCTATCTCCACAACTTTTCATTCTCTCTGTAAAGGTTTATTTTTTTTATTTTTATTTTTGTTATAAGATAGTCAGCTTCGGAGATATGCAATGTAAAATAAACGGTTATATTTGAGTATTTTGCATCTGTTGTCATTTTTTAAGAATAAAAATAATAAAGTGAGGTTAATTAATAATACACTTCAGCCTAATTAAGAGAGATATGCTAGAAAAATAATCATTTTGGTAACTACAGCAAAGAAATAAGTATTTCTAAGGTATAAAGAAAATACATTTTCATACCTAATGCACACATTAAAATTGCATATACTTGCATATTAGATGCACTCAGGGCTACAGCTATGAATTACTTATCATTACCTCTTGTACAATGATACTGGTATTATATATAATAGTTCCAAATGAATGTATTTATGAGTGTTATTTGTTTAGGATATACCAGATGATCAACTTCTCATAAAGACCATTAATCTGAAAAATTGAGTTTAGTGAATGTCCAGGACTACTTCACACATCTCAACTGGGTCAACTGTTTGCTCCAATGAGCTCACCAGAATAAAGATACAGTATAAAGACATTATGAAATGTGTGAGTTTAATGTTCTATCATATCACAGTAATCCTTTGAATAACATTATTTTGTCATGGCAATTCTGTTTTTAGTCAAACTAAAATGGCAAACTAATATCCTATTCTTTCCTACTTTGTAATCTCATTGTCCTTGGGTTAGTTTGATGAAACTGGCAGAAGTTATACTTTTGTGGAACACAATGACAACAAAGATGATGTAAGTCTGAATTTGCAGTAAGTTCTCACTTTATATGCCACTGGAGTAGTTACAGTGACATTGGCTCAGTTCTGGACTTGAGCCCTTATCCTGCTCCCTAGCCTAGATTCTGACAACCTGTAATCACTCTAACCAGACACAAACAGCACAGTTTGTAGCTACAAAACTCTAGTGAAATGGGACTACGCAAAGTATCTTGTTCTTAGTTTAGTAACCTCACTTTAAATTGAAGCAAATAAATCTTATAGATCTTCCACCAATAGACCAACTCGTCTCTAATAATTCATAGCTTACAAGAACCGCTGTGGTTTCTCATTCAACTTTCAACATAATTTTATTGTTTTACCAGCACTCTCGAATTACAAATAGAGAAGCAGAGACTAGGATAGGTGGCTTTCCACTGTGGTTGGGTTAAGGTCGATCCTAGAATTTCCACATGTGAATAATGAATGGAATGTATCCTCTCATATGGCCATGAGAGTGAAATAGGTAAGCACAGGGCTTCATTCACGCATTCCCAAGCCATCATCTTGTTCAGTGCCTCTTCTTCATCTGGGTCTGATTTGTTGTGGTTTTTGGTTTCTTCTGAGGCAAGGTCTTCCTGTGTAACCACCCAGGCTGCCCTCAGATGCATGGCAGTCTTCTTGCCTCAAACTTCTGAGTCCTCAGTGAGGGTGCGAGACCCCATGCTCAGCTTCGACAATGTTTCTATGGTCACTATTTTAGTCAGGAGGTGATGAAAGAAACTTCTCAAAAATTTCTTCAAGGGCTGGAGAGATGGCTTAGCGGTTAAGCACTTGCCTGTGAAGCCTAAGTACCCCGGTTCGAGGCTCAGTTCCCCAGGACCCACGTTAGCCAGATGCACAAGGGGGCGCACGCATCTGGAGTTCGTTTACAGAGGCTGGAAGCTCTGGCGCGCCCATTCTCTCTCTCTCTCTCTCTCTCTCTCTCTGCCTCCTTCTCTCTGTCGCTCTCAAACAAACAAACAAACAAACAAACAAACAAACAAAAATTTCTTCAAATTTCTTTGTGTAAACTTTCTTCTTTCACGGTGAAGAAAGCATGGGAAGTTGGGGATAAGCCCCTCCAGACCCAGGGATTTGGTGGTGTGCTCAGCACAGTTAGAGCGAAGAACGCCTCTGCGTCCAAGATGGGGCTCAGCTGCTCCAGCGCTTAGCATTCACAGCACCGCGTAGGGCAGGCGGGGTGAGGCAGGCCTGCAGTCTCAGTGCTGGGAGGGGCCGGCAGAAGTACCCACGTTCAACGACATCCACTGCTGCGCTGCAAGTTCCAACCCAGCTTATTTTGGTCAGTTCACTGGAGCAAACAGTTGAACCCTATTTTAAAATAATCACCATCATTATAATAATAGTAAAAATAAAATGCTCTCCTCTTTGCTAACAACCAGTGCATATGCTGAAAATACTTTCTAATTACAATGTTTATCCATAAAACATGAGCTGCTCATCTACCATCTCATTACAGTTAATCCCACAAGAGGAAAGCTCACTAAGAACTCAGTCATTTCCAGGATAGATTGGAGGAGGGGTGGGGGTGCAGACAGGTAACATTTGGCTCTTTTAAAATAATTGCTGTAGTTTGAATCTTCCCACAAGTTCATGTGCTTGATGCATACTCCGCAGAGTGGTGCTATTGGAAGGTAGCGGGCTTTCACGAGGTGGAGTCTAGTGAGCAAAGTTCATGTTGAGGACATGCCCTTGGACGGGATTATTAGTTACCGAACTCCTTCATTAAAAAAATTTAATATATTTTATTTATTCATTTATTTGAGACAGAGAGAGAATGGGCACACCAGGGCCTCCAGCCACTCCAAACTAATTCCAGATGCATGCACCTCCTTCTGCATCTGGCTTATGTGGGTCCTAGAGAATCGAACCTGGATCCTTTGGCTTTGCAGGCAAGTGCCTTAACTGCTAAGCCATCTCTCCAGGCCCGTGACCTCCTTCTTGACTTGTATTTTGCTTCCCCGCCCTGAGGTGAGCAGCTTCGTCCTTTGCGTGCTTACACTGTGCTGTTGTTTCACTCAAACTAATCATGGACCGACAGGTCTACAGCTGAGCTAAGACAAATCTCTTTGCTTTATAAGACCATTGCCTCGGGTATGTGTTACAGCAGGGAAAGCTGACTAAGCACTCATGTACAAGAGAATCTGCTCGGCGAGGATCTAGAGGCTCCTCAGCATGTCCTTTCATAGGTCAAGCTGTTTAGCTCTACTGGACTTCGATGCCTCACAAAGTGGGGCCCTACCTTAGCTTCTTCCCAGCACTTCCCTGTTGGTGTTTCAGAATAACTAGTATTCCGTCTCCTGCGAAGGTAGAAACAAGTTCTTCTGTTTCATGGTAACGTCACGATTCTCTTAACACTTATATTAGAACAGTGCAGCATGTGATTGGCCCTCAGTTTAGCCGTGTTACTTAGACAGTATTCTATAGGAAAGATAATCTTGTATATCCGGTATTTCCTGTTTATATGACCAAAATACTGTTATTTAATAACACTCGTATTTGTAAAGATAGAGAAAGAAAATAACCAGATGGTTTTACTACTATTACAGTCCTCCAACTAAGAAAAGACTTGTCTTCAATTCTCTTTCTTTCCTTCTTTTTTTCAAAAATGTTCTGTGCTGTAGAGATGGCTTAGCAGTTAAGGCGCATGCCTGTGAAGCCTAAGGACTGTGGTTCTATTCTCCAGTGCCCATGTATGCCAGATACACATGGTGGTGCATGCATCTTGAGTTCATTTGCATTGGCTAGAGGCCCTGGTGCGCCCATTCTCTCTCTCTCTCTCTCTCTCTCTGTCTCTAATAAATAAAAATAAATCTTAAAAAGAAGTTCTTTTATTTCCCTTCATTTAAATGGAGGAAAACAAAAACTAAGAGTAGTAATCATTGCTATGAAGAAAGCAATGCTAACCTTAGTGACTTAGCACCTTGTAACTCTTATCAACAAATCAGGGCCCAGACTCAAAGTTAGACATAAAGCTCAGCCCCTCTCAGAATAAGGAAGGAGTATTTTTTTTTCCACTTTATTCATTTCTTTCTTTGCTTTCCACCCCCATCCCAAGGTCCAGGCACCAATTACAGAAGTTCATCTCTTTTAAAAGGACCAGTAATGAGGAGAAGCTAGAAAAGGATATAAGGTGAAGCCTCAGACTGGAGTAACGCTCGTTCCTGTTTTAAGTCTTTGATTATTATATGCATTTTTACGTTACCAATGTGAAGTCCCCTTCTACCTTGAGTACTGACAGGAGCAACCACGGCTTTATAAACATACACTCCCTAGTTAGACTTAAAATATTTAATCTAACTAGAATATTTTCTATAATTAAAACATGAAAGTGAAAAATGGGAATCATTGAAAAGTTACTTGTAATGCTTAGTCTTTGAAAAATGATTTCAAGTAATTATTATTTTGATCTCTCAGGCTTTTAATGAAACTTAGCTCATACAGTGGGGATGCCCTCCCTCGGGCTCATTATCATAGCTGGTTCGGCATGCGTTCGGAATGCTGGCTCCCACCAGGGTCAGAGATTAACCGCAGGGCAGCGTCTAACTTCAGGCCATTACTGCAATTAGGTCTCCTCTCATCAGGCTCTATTTGGAAAGGATTAATGTTTTACTGTTCATCGACTGCTGCGGTGACTGCGTCGTGGACCCACGAGTAGGCGTTCCCATAGAAAACACCCTTCTTCCCCTGAAGTCCAGAAAGCAGTAGCGGGAGGGAGCTCTTGGCAGGGGAGTCCTCCAGCCTGGCACGGGGCGGCTCTCTCATTGGCAATGCTGGGTCCTGTGATCAGAGCATCCTATAGCTGCAAAAAGCAAAGAAAGCAGTAGCCACCTCCTCCCAGAGCCACAGAAAGCGCTGTTGAAATCTACTTACCCCCTCCCAGGAAGGGCAGGTGGAGACAATGGCGGAAAGTGGGTGTGGGACGAAGCAATGTGAGAGCAGCTTAATTCTATTTACCGTGATTTAGAAAGCAGTTTTGAGGAGGCTCTGCTTTACAGCTATAGAAGTTGCTTGGGAATATTTGAGTTTCTCTGTAGCTGTGTTAGAAGGTTGCTTAATTTGAAAACTCAATAGACCTTGTCAGTTTTTACAAACAAGCTTCTCTTTACACCTGTGCTCATCACAACCAGGTAAAGGTCCCCTGCCCCTTCCTTGAGTGCAGTTTCAAACGGAAATGACCTAATCCGGGATTAAACAAAACCTAAAACAAATACACTTTAACAGCTCACTGGGATCCACATACATGTCTTCTGTTCACCCAAGCATAGTTAAGCTCACAAGAAGTGAATGTACCAGGGCCCAGCCCTGAGCTGAACTAGCAACGAGGGAGGTTTTGGTTGAGGCCATTTTCCGGTTTCACCGTGGGTGCTCGCTCTCCTCGGGCGATAATCCTGCTCTTTTCTCTTGTGGTGCGGGGCCTGGCTGGTTAGCCCACAGAGACTTCAACCACATTGTAACTCTGCTCTGTGGGTTTTTGGGTCCTTGCTCCGAAGCCCACTACGGTACCCCCCCGAAGGTGCTCAGGCAACTAGGGTGGGTGATCATGAGAGAAACACTCCCAGGAGATGGTTGAACAGCTCTCTCAGTTTATTATCAATGAAATGGGTTTATAAGCAGCTGAGGGTGTGGGGGGGGGGAGGACCCTAAGGGGATTGGACATACCAAGTTCATTTCTGATGCCTAATTAGCATATGGAGACATTCATTCTAGCACTTAGGCAATGGGGGGGGAGGTCAGGTGATGTAGGGTCTCAAGCTGGGTGAAGGCTGATAAGGAATTTCCTAGGCAACTGGCCAAAGGTTACAGGGCTATGGGCAGAGCCTAAGTTCAGGTGTGCTGGGCTTGGGGATGGAGTGGCCTCCTGTAGTCTGGGGTCCTTAGCCATCCTGGAAGCTCAGGTTCCTCTCCTGAAGGCTGCATCCTGTGCCTGGCAGTGCCTGACACAGCTCCGAGTCTCAGTTTGCTGTGTCCCACTCTGCTCTGCTGCTGCTGATGCTGATGATGATGATAGATATGATATAGTTCCCCTTTGGGCAGACAGTGGTATGCAACCCGCGATATACTAAGTGTGAAGTTCAGAACAGGGAGGGAGGGGAGAAGTGGATGGGATGGGCCGTGGTCATGCTTAGCTTGGGAGTCCAGGGAATAGGGTTCCATTTCCTACCTTCTCACACTCCTCGACTGCAAGCCTGGCATTGGTCTGTCACCTTACTCCTGCGGCTACCCTAGGAGAACTTGCTCTGACAGAGGGCACTGAAATTTCTTTTTGTCTTTCCTTATTCACCTTGCACATTACAAAATCTTCAGAAAACTGGAGAAACCAAGAAATTAGAAACTGACATTAAACAATGGTTTAAAAGTAAGTTATTTCTGCTCCACATATGGAACTGGTCATGAATGCAGAATTCTGGAGCCAAAACATACCAGATCCCAGGGAATCCCACGATATAACATCTGAGGAACTCTGCCCTCGGCATTGACACTCACCCTTAAGGACTTGCAGTTTGGATTCTCTTGATAATGGAAAGTGCTGTTCATGGGGGAAGGGAGGTTTACATGAACAGAGAACAGTGGAATAGCTGTCCGGAACACTGCTATTTGGTAGAGAAATAGAATGATCCAAACAACTCTTACCTTACAAAAATATTTATGTCTTCCTATGGCAGATTCTATTTTTAAATGTCCAAAAATATTTTCCGTCTCACCAGCTTTTCCTTAAATGCAGCTCTGATATTCTTTTCAGAGTAGGTTATGATCTATATTGTTTGAGATCTATGCTATTGACATTATTAGGGTTTGGTGACTCTTTGGGCCAGTGGAGTCTGGTGGAGACAATTCTATGTGAATTCCAAAGCTGGGTCACAAAGGACAATTTAAACTCTCCCATGCTTGTTAGAATACTCCCTATACTTTAAACCTGTAGTTAAGATGTCATACTGTGAAGAAGCATGGAGACGATCTGAGATGAGAGAGAAAAAGGAGCTGAGAGGGAAAATGGGAAAGGAAAGGGAAAGACAGAGAGGAGGAGGGAGGAGGAGGAATATAAAGAAAAGGAGGAAAGAAAAAGGAGGAGGAGAAAGAGAAGGAGAAAGGAGGAGGAAGAGGAGAATATGATGAGGGGAAGGAGGGAGGAGAGGAAAGGCAGGGCAGGGGTGGGGAGCTGATGAGGCCTGGGTAGTTATAGCAGACAGCTTCAGGTTCGCTGAGATGAACTTCCAGACCAGGCACAGTTATGGAGGAAGGGATATTTATTGAAGCTTACAGATTCAGGGGAAGTTCCATAATGACCAAAGGAGCTGGCCTGCCTTCACAGGTCCAAGCTGAGGGAGAGAGCAACACAAGCCAAAAAGCCAAAAGCCACACAGCACAGCACATTTCAGGAACTCCAGCTAGGCACACTTTGCATATCTTTAGATTGAAATCTGAAACTCACCACCACACCTTAAGATCCACCCAGTGACACTGCCTCCAGCCAGGTGGCTACAGATGCAAACTACCAACTAATAAAAAACTGAATATATTGGGGGCCATCTACTCAAACCACCACAGTAGTCCAACAATCACAAATTCCAAATCTATCACAGAGCAACTTGAAATTAGAATTATTTGGTCTTTTCTGTGATCCACAAAAACTTTAAAGAAGATAAAATAATTATACTTCTTTCAAGCACCAAGTAGCTGATTATAAATATTTTATTAGCTCCAGTCTAACAACCTTTTGTACTTTTTTCTGTTTTTTTTTCTGCTACAGTATCTAAATTAAGATATAATACATATCACCATAATAATGGAATTGTCCCAACAATGAGGGACATTGATAACAGAAATCCAAGCTCTTGGGACACATTAGAGTCAGGGAGGACTTTGTGGGTGCACCTTATTTCCAGAGAACATAGGAATTGCTTGTGAAAGGATCCACTTCATTGGTTCACACATAGACCAAGGGAAATTAAGGCATAAAAGTGCTCCCAAATTATCGTGGCTACTCAATGATAAGTTGGATGTTGGCTTTCATTCTTGGATAAGAACTGATGGATGATAAGTTTAGCATTCACGAGGCAAAGGATAGTGGTGCTGCTCCTAACTATGTCGCTGCAGCATAGACCTGATTGCGCACCGTTTGAACTGGGTGTGTGTGATAAACTCCATTGTGAACTCTATGTGAAAACAACTCTGAAACATGGAACATGCTTAGTCTGCAAATCCGTTTCATCTGTGGCAAGAATGCATGCTCATGTTCTGAAAAAGTGCAGGGACTGCTGCTCACAGCTGTACCTCATCCATTCATGCACTCCAGAGATTTCACTCCCCTCTTCTATTTTTACAGCAATCCATGTCACGGCTCTCCTTTCCTCTTTCATGTCATTTGCAGCCGTATTCAATAAAACACAGTGACAGATAGATGGATCTTAGAGAAAATCTGCTGATGGCTCTCTCCATAAACCCCGAATGTAAACAATGCAAGGGTGTTTGTTTCCCTGTCATGTTCCTTTCAGTGCTTAAAGATGAAGGACCAAGTCAGTGTTGGGGGAACGACAACATGCTGTGACTCTGTCTAGGTTCATTTTTGGTACGCTTGCTCCCTGAAGAAGATGGCAGCCCAATAGCCTATCTCATCACAAATAAAAGAAGTTCTGTCTTTCTAATTTTCAAATTCCTTACTGAGAAGATTATAGAGAACGTAGCCAAAATCCTAGCCTAGCTATTAAAATTTGTCCTCTGTGGCCCTTTTTATTATCTCTCCGATTCTGTGTTATGGCATAACTAGGCTGAACAATCAAAATAGTCTAGAAAACTTACTGCACATGAAATAGTCAATAATCTGGCGAGCACATGGTGAGATGAAATCCAAACATGAACATTTTGTTTTGCAAAGAGCCAAGACCATAACAAAGTGGTGGAAACTCACCACTCTTCTTAGTCACCCCCGCCCCTTTCATACTGAATCACCACCTCCAACCAGTCATTGAGACGGACACTGAATAGACCTATGTAGTCACTGTACTGTGGGTTGTTTTCCAATTTAGTTTGTACCAATCCGTACACTATCCCCTGATAAGGATAAGTTAGCCACATCTGGACTTGAGCATTTCTTTCATTTCCCAATATACCATTCACATTTGTACTTTTCACAGTTGGGTGGTACATTCCTTGGTCACTAATGTAAAGCACAGAAATTATGCTATGTGGTCAATAGCTGGCGAGCAGCTCTGGCCCCTTGTGAAGTCAGAGGACAAGTATCTAAACAGCACTACGCATGGATGATTTAGGTACCACATGCTCCCTCGGGCTTTGTACTGCTGGAAAACATTTCCAGTCCCAAGTAATAAAAATGAAAGACAGTCACTCAGCCTACATGGAATTGTGTCCTGTCATCTTTACTCAGGAAAATCTCCTTCTGAAGTCAGTAGGGGGTGTGAGGCTGAGCATGGACTGTATAGTATTTTCTCCTTTGAGTGAAGACAACAGAATTAATGTTTAGCTGAGCAATTCAGGAACACATTGCAGTGACATGTCTGAGAAATTATAGAAATTCTACTCTTTCTCTTAAAAGTACATCATCACATTATTAGATATCATAGGTAGCCACCAATTTGTCTTCAAGGATGGATTTGACTGGCTTATTTATAGAATTCCACAGAGAAAATAGCTTTTCTTTTGTTGGTGAAAAGTCTATTAAGAACTTCAGTCCATCATCAAGTTGTAGCTAGTTGATGTCAGCATGAAGTGCCCAGTAGGGATTTGAAAATAATGCTCCTAATTCTCTGAGGACATTTTATTTTCTTTTTTGCTTAAGTACTTACACCAATATTTGAATTCATATTGCAGTGAATTGAATTGGGATCAAATGTCATTCTCATGGAGGAAAAAGGAAACTAGAACATTCATAGGAGAAGTTGTTGGAAAGGATGTAGCTAGATTTAGGTTTTAAACATGGAAGAAGACTTTTTTCCCCTTCCTTCCTTCTCCTGACACACAGGCATGACAAGAGCCTTCATGCAACTATGTAGATAGAACCATACTTTCCAGTTGTATCCTTGCTTATTCATTGTCAAAATACACTCCTTTTGAACTCAAATTACTTTTAGGGCAGAGGATTGGTTACAATTTGTTCATAGTCTAGAACATTCCTAGAGTAAATGTCTTTTGTAGATCTTGTGAAAGGGGATTGATAAATAGTATGTAAGATGGCATGGGCTATGGGAGAGGCAGAAAGTATTTATCTGATATCTCAGGTTTTAGTATAAATGTGTTGGCAAAATACAAAATGGCAAGTAAATGTGATGTAGATGACCACTGACAAATGTGGTCTACATGTGCCTGCCCTGTCATAGAACTCTGGTCACTACTAGATCCTTGTGTTCTTCTCTTGGACTCTCTTAGGTCATACTTTTTCCTTTGTCACATTTCCTTTGTCCACTTGTAAATGTTTAATAATCTTCCATCAGGGTTTGATTAGATGATGGGACTGTCTAGTGTCTCCTGTCCTCTCTATTATGCTCTTAGTGAATTTTGGATGTCAACTTTTGGCAAAACACACAGATAGTGCATGTGACAGCTGTCACTTTGCCTTGCCCACTGTTCCCCTGCCTCACACTGCTATTGCTATCATTTATCTTTTTTTTTTTTCATAATCTAGGATGTTATCAATGTACTCTAAGTCACCTCAACTAATGATATACTCAGATTTTTTCTCTCGTGTATCAAACTCATTGTGGTACAGATAAGCCCTTTGTAAAGTATCAACAATCCTCTAACCTTCCTGGAGACTTTTGGTAGCAACATAGGTGCAGTATGCATCTGGTCACTGTCGTAGAGGATTTTCATATGCAGTAAGCAGTAAGAAATGAGCCCAGATCATTAGTTGAGGTGCTATGATGCAACCCAGAGTACTGACCTCAGCTGAGACCAGATCCTGCGAGTCAATATCAAGACAAACATCTTTTGGCTTTCTTTGACCTGCTGCCTGGTGGAAATCTGTCCAGTTTCCTCTTGAAAATGAACCGCTCCCTGACAAGTGTCCTGCTGCTATGTCCTCGTGCCCTCAAGCTTGATGACGAAGTGGCGAGGAGATCCCTCTGCTCTTCCGGTCATGCTTTGAGATGGGCGCAGACACTAGGTGCTACGGCACGCAGTGCCACGGGGCGCTTCCCTCCCTGCCAGCACACTGTAATTAAAGGAGAGAGACATCAGTGTGCAACCGGATCCCAGGCTCTGTCCAGTTGAAAAGGTCACCGCCGCAAATGAGCAATTAGCAGATCCCTGCTGCTGTGGATCAGAAAGAGCCGCCAGGGACGCAATGCCCGGATAAGGCAGCTTTGTAATCTGCTCGTCCTAAGTCCCATCGTCAGGAAGCTGGCCTGAACTGAAGAGGATAATGTGTTCCAGAACGGGAAAAGTCAGACTTTAAAAATGCAGCTGCCCACAGAATATAGCAAAGGGAGGTTCTGTTTTCTGGCAGCAAGGTTGTGTGGACAAACCAAGGGAATCGTGGCTGGGAAGGCTCATCGTAAACTTTCAGTCTTGGAGAGCCGTGTCCTCTGGCGTTGTCAGAGCTAAACACAAAGCTTTGTTGCTTCCTAAATGGGGATCTGGGGTAGGGGGGAAGGTTAGGAATGCCAGGATGAAGTTGGCTGTGTATGAGCACTTTCTCTGGAATCAGTTGCGTTGTCAGGGGTTGTCTTAGGAGCATTTCATTTCAAACCCCAGACCTCTAGGTAGGGTCACAGAGTAGGTAATGGAGTGTCACGGTGCAGTGCTGGGTAACTGAGAAAGATGGACATAGAAAGAGGCTGTGGAAGGAGAGGAGGGGGGAACTCCCCAGCCTGCCCTTAGCTGAGCCCCACATTTGCCGAGCCCGGAGTGCGGGGGGCAGACGGGACCACTGCATCCCGCTTGGAGCAGGAGTTGGACCTTGAAGGCGGGCGACACGCTAGCCTGGCCGAGGCACCACCTCTTTGCCAGGTTCAGTCAGACGCGCAGAGGGAGAGAGGGCAGTTTTCATCTTGTCCCACAATGCAACAGTTTGTTTTATTTCACAGACAAAACCCTGAAATTGCAGTTGACAAGAGAGGTTCCAAATAGTGAGGCCCGGGAGGTTTTGGCACGTGGACGAGAGCTTCCCCTTTGTGTTACAAAGTGCGCTTACAGGCTGCAGGAAAGTCAGGCAATGATACTTGCTGGTCACTACGCAGGAGAAGATAGTCACCCACCTCTCCCCCAGATCATGACCGGCCCTACTGAAAAGGCTCAGACATGTCCTTTTATTGCACAAGTTTGTGATCTTTCTGAGGATCTGCACTCTAAACAAACCTAGACCCTCTTCCTGAGCATGTGGGGTCATCTCTGGGTGGAGCATTTAACTGTCCGTCTCACTCCACTCAATAAACTTCCGGGGACTCCACCCAGATTAGCTGCACACGTCTGTGAATGTGAGTCTGCACTGCCCACCAGCTCTCCTGTCTTGGTGTCTGGAGGGCTTTCCTTGGCAGCATGGGCAGGAGGAAGGCAAGCACACTGAGCAGAGCAAGCAGGTCGGAGGCCAGCGAGGAGGGAGGGTCACAGACGACAGGGCTGGGGTGGGGGAAGGGCAGACTTGAGGGTCAACTCTGGTTTTTACCAGCACAGCCTCTGCCCTCTTCAGACAAACTCACAGGGCACCAAGGCACGCGCAGCTCCCAGCTCTCAAAGATACGCAACGCATTCAGGATTTCAAGTTGCCTTTTTCTGTTCTTATTATGCAACTTGTCTGAGCCCTTGTGGAGGCTCCCATGGCAGTTGGTGCTAACTTCTTGGCACTAAGTGCTGCTTTTCTGTGTCGAGTCTGGCTCATCTGACAGAGGCATTATGTTCTCGGGCCCTGCATTGACAGCACTTTACTGTCACTCTTTCAAAAGAAAGGATGTTTATAAGGTTGAAATTAGTGTTTAATGTCTCATGTTTACCCAGCGTTTTATAGAGCTCAGAACATTCTACAAAAAGAAAAGGAAAAGTTACCAACACCAACCAAACAAAACATGCAGAGCAAGGCAATGGACTAGCAAGGCATTATGTTAGACCCTGAGCCATCAATGACTTATGCAAGCTTTTACATGAACATTGAAACACTGTATTCCAGAGGGCATGTTCTTGATTTTCATTTGTTATTTGTTAATTTGCTATGCGGACGCCCTTATCACTACTTCTGCTATTTTCACAGGTATATTGAACATAGAGAGTGCAGCTCAGTATTTAAAAATATTTTATGTTATTTATTAATTAGAGAGAGAGAATGGCTGTGTCAGGGGCCTCTAGCCACTGCAAACAAATTCCAGACACATGTGCCATCTTGTGCATCTGGCTTATGTGGGTTCAGGAGAGTTGAACCTAGGTCTTTAGGCTTCTCAGGCAAGCACCTTAACAGCTAAGCCATCTCTCCAGCCCTACAGCTCAGTATATTTGACTATAGAGTACATCATCTTCAACAGGCTGCTTTCTGTTAAGGAATCTTTTCTGTTTTTTATTTTAAAAATTTTATTTATTATTTGTGTTTGTATGTGTGCCTATGTATGTGCATACCAGCACCTCCTGCTGCTGTAAGTAACTACCAGATATTTATACCCCCTTTTTTGTACCTGGGCTGCAGGGGTGCTTGTGAATCAAACCAAGGCTTGTAGGGCTTACAAATAGGCATCAAAGCCACTTTCAACACTTGGCCATCTTCCTAGCCCCATAAAGATTAAACAGGAATCTTAGAAAACTATTTTCACTTATTTATTTGAGAAAAGGGTGTGTGGGCACCCCAGGATCTCTTAGCACTGTAGATGAACTCCAGACACATGTACCACTTTGTGCATCTGGCTTTATGTGAGTACTGAGGATTTGAACCCGGGCCAGTAGGTTGTGCCAGCAAGCACCTTTAACCAATGAGCCATCTCCCCAACCTTAAACTCTAATCTTAATGTGCCTCATCCTCTCTTTGCTATTCATTGTTTTTGTTGTTGTTCAAGTTGTTGCAGTACATTGACTCATAATCAATAATATTTCCCCATTGCACAGTAAAGCCCTTCCCTGTCAACTATCAGAAGATTTTGCAGTCTTAGAAACTATTTCTAAATCACGGTGTAGCCTTCAGAAGCACCTTCCTGGAGGGTGTGCGTGAGGGAGTGTGTGGTAGGTAAGGACATTTATCCTCTGAGTTTGGTTTATTGTTGACATGTGTGTAGCGTGGTGTATGTGTGTAGAGGGCATACACATGTGTGCTGTTCTCCCCATCACACTTCCACTTGCTTTTCTTAAGTATACTTTGAATATGAATGTAGAGATTTCTCTTCAAAACTCTTCTTTCAATTATTAGGGTATATACCATGCATGGTATTGCTGCATTCCACGTAACTGTATTCTTGGTATTGTGAGGCACTGGCATGATGTCTCCTCAGCAGCTTCTCATCATCTTCTGTTGTCACTAAGATACATTTATAATTTGGCTCAGATTGCCTGACCCATGAGTCCCAGGGGTTCTCCTGCCTCTACTCCCCATAGGACTGGGGTTGTAAGTGTACATGGTTACTCCCAGCTTTTTTTTTTTTTTTCATTTTGGTTCTGTATTTTTTTTTTTTTATGAGAGAGAGAATTGACACACCAGGGCCTCCAGCCACTGTAATCAAACTCCAGACGTGTGCGCCATCTTGTGCGCGTGTGTGACCTTGCACGCTTGTGTCACCTTATGCTTCTGGCTTATGTACGATCTGGAGAGTTGAACAAGTACCTTAACTGCTCAGCCATCTCTCCAGCCTACTCCCAGCTTTTTACTTGGATACTGGGGATTGTGCTAGTCCAGGCCCTCTCAAATACTCATATTCACATGCCCAGCACTCTTAACCAATGGGCCATCTCCTCAGCACCTGATGGGGGAAGTTTTTAAAAGAACAGTAATAAAAGCTAACATGCCTTGCATTATTATTACATGCCAAGCATTTTTCTAAGCATGTTGAACAACACAAAACAGTACATAAGCCAGATGCACAAGGTGGTTTATGTGTCTGGAGCTTTTTGCAGCAGCTGGAGGCCCTGGTGCATCCTACCCCCCACTCCCTATGCCTCTTAATCTGTGTCAAATCACTAAAAATAAAAACTTAAAAATCACAATTAACCTTTAGGTGGGAAAAAGAAAAGTGCAAATAAAATGAAGCACACCTGAATTGCGCTGATGAGCTTTAGTGTATTGAATGGTCTTTGCCTTCCAGGAGAAAACTTCACTGGTTCCACTATATCAAAGCGTCTTAATATGTTGCTGAGGTTGGTGTGGTAGGATTTTGTTGGGGATTTTGGAATCATTTCTCATTGAGGACTTTGTGGGGCAGGGAGAGGGCCTGCTTGTGCCACAGTAGGCATGTGGAGGTTGGAGTACAACCTCAGGGTATCAGTCCTTGCTGTCCACTCCGTTTGAGACCAAGTTTCTCTTGTTTTGTTTACAAATACCAGATTAGTTGGCCCACAAGCATCAGGATTCTCCTGACTCCATTTTCCGTTCCCATGGGCACAATGTGATTACAGACACAGCTACTTGGGTACCGTGGGTGTCCTGGGTTCTGGGTATCCAAACCTGATTGTCAAGCTTGCACAGGAAATGCTTTAAGCAGTGAGCAATCTCTCAATCCCTCATGAAGGTTGTTAGTCTGTAGATATATTTCCTTGTATTCTTGCCTGGCTTTAGTATCAGGGTCATAGTGGCCATATAAAATGTCTTAGAAAGTGTCCGTATCAATTTTTTGAATGAAATGAATTAGAGCTGGGTCAGTGCTAGGGCTGTTGTAAATGTTTGTTAAAATATTTCACTGAAACTATCCAGTCTGGGGTTTTTCTGGGGGGATAGATTTTTGAATATTGATTCAAGTATTTTCTGGTTATAGATTTCTTCATATTTTCTATGGGATTTCTTTATGATTCAATCTAAGTGTGTATAGGCATTTGTTCAATTAATCTGGATTTTCTAATTTGTTAGTAGACAATTTTTCATAGCACTTTCTTATTTATATAGTATAATATTTTTCTATTTCTAAAGAAATAAAGTATCAGTAGTAATATCTTTACTTTTATTTCTAGATTTAGTAATTCTCTTTAATTCACCTACCTAGTTGGTCAATTCTATCAAATTTTCAAAGAACCAACTTCTGGGTTCATTAACTTTTTTCTATTTTTAAAGTTTTCTTCTCCAATTTTGCTTTAAACTTAATGTTTTCCTTCATTCTCCAGTCTTAGTTTTAGTTTGTTTATTCTTATATTTCCTTAAATTATAAAGTTAGGTTGTTGATTTTATATCTTGTTTTTCCATGTGTTTATAGCTACATATTTAACCTTTTAGGATTGCCTTTACTATGTTACATAAATTTTGTGATGTTACATCTCAATTTCCATTCATTCATCTATATGTATTATAGATATTTTCTTACAATTTTTCATTTGGTCCTTTGGTTACTTAATTATGTTATTTAATCTTAGCAGATTTGTGAGTTTTGTATTTTTATTTTTGTTGTTAGTTTTGATGTTATCTCATTATTGTCAGAGAAAATGCCTTGACAGAAGCCTATCTTTTAAATTTTAATGAGAAAATGTCTCAATGTATAGGCTATTCTGGAAAATAACACAGGTGTTCTTGAGAAGAGTGGGTGCAAATATGTTTGATGCCTACTTCATAATGGTTCTACCTCTACACACCCAGACATGTCTGCAAGCCATGTGTGGGAACGACAAAGAGGTCCTAACAGCACTTTGATGGTCTTCAGAGGGTTATAGAACAACATAATGATCCTTATTGACAATAAAATAATTGAGATAAATTCAGATCTTTTGATGCTCTTTGTCTTAAAGATCTTAAAAATGTATTTTTATAATATGTTTATGAATAGCAGGTAAAAATAAAGAGAATAGCAATATATTGTGATAGTTTTTGTCCTGTTTTAAATGGATAATCTATGAATGTGCTCCTCTAGAAAACAGCTTAAAGCTTATACTGTTTTCTAATTTTAGTTATTACCAAATAAACGCAGAAGAAAGGAGGGTGGAGGTGTGCAGCACTGAGTATTAGTATTTTGTTAGGAGATATGTGTTATGGACCATGCTCATTTATTGACACTAAGAAGTTAACGAACTCACTCTGTGCTTTAGGCATGAAAAGAAAATGTATTTTTTCATCAGTAGACATAGGCATAGGTGTATCATCACAATGCAAAAGAATGAGGATTTTTCACCTTCTAGTTTACTGATCTTAAATGACAGACAAAATGTACGTTATATGAATTTAAAGGTGGGAATTAGCTACCTTATCATGTGGGGAGCCAGAGGCTCCACATGAAAGATAATGTTTCAGAAAAAAGGCATTGTGTTTTGTTGTCTTTTGAAAGGGCAATTATAATCTAGAGAAAGAATGAGGCAAACAAATGCAACAAATATTACAAAGTAACAATACTTCAAGTAATGAAAATTCTAAAATATGAACTGGTATGTTATAATTCATTACTTGAAAGAAAAAGTCATTCATTTCACTCAGTGCCTAACTCATTAAATCTTTCTTTTAATGGTAAAAAAACATCTTGACTTTGGACATGTAAAGGAGGAAAACTATAATCACAGTATACTGCTTAGCTCTTCAGTGAGCACAATTTTGTATGTGTTATCCCAAAATACTTTGACTTTTAACCTTTACCCAGTTAAATCTTTATTTTCAAATTAAAATAGAATGGCCAAGAAATAAATCCTTTTAGTACAACGTAATATGGCATTGAATGGATGCTAAAGATTAGATTCAGGTGATTATCATTGAGAAGCAGGACCCTTGGGCAGAGAAGAGCAGTAGGATGCCGTGAGGACATTCTTAAAAGATGTAGCTCCACTTCTGGAGGATTCGGTTTTTAAAATATGATATGTATATTACTGAGGAATTCCAAAATTTTTCATTAAAATCTCAAGATAGCTCATCATGTTCGCTTAACACAATGAAACATGATCATTCGAAGTCACTGCCTTATATATATATGAAATTTGAAGATGGAATGGGTGGTTTCATTTTGTACTTTGTGATTCTGGCAGTTGGGTGCTCAGAACTTGTCATTCTTGCTCACCGTGGGACATGTGGTAGGACACTTCCTCTGCCATGTGACTTTGTGTGTTGGATATTGTAGTTACATTCCACCCTCCTTCAGTCCTTGTCCCCTGTCCTCTACAGAATCGAGTCAGGTAGAAGATAAAGAATTGAACAAACACAGTTCAGAATCCATTTGTCCAGAAGATACATGGTTACAGGTGCTTTTGCCACTAAATGATGCCAACGCTGTTTGTAATCCAATCCCTGTTTCCTAGATGGCAGGAGACCCTAGTGCCAGCAACCTGTGGTCAATTTTCTCCTCTGTCCCAATAGGTCGAGGTAAGAGAATAACTTTCTCTGCCTGGAACTTGTGAGAACATTGGCGTGCACATCCTCAAGAAGATCTGCCAAACTGTCATTGCTCCCTTAGCACTGGCTGTGGTCACAATTACCAAGGAAATGCCATCCTCCAATCCTGAGCTTATGGATGGCACCACTGTAGGCACCTCAGATCATCCCAGAGTTAGCTTCATGTAACCTGATCTTGCTTTCCTCTCAACCTCTGGGATTCCTCATGCCAAGACACATATACAGCATGGCCTTGGCGTGTTATACTGGCATGAAATCCCACCACTTGTAACTAACATATTTACTGTAGGTTCCATAAGAAAGGTGGTAAAAAAAACCCCCACTTTCCATGTGTGTGTAGAATGTGTGATATGATATAGTGTATGTGTGTGTGTGTTGTACCATATATATATATATATATATATATATATATATATATATATATGCAGAGGAGAACATCATATGTTCTTCCTCCACAGACCATCCATGTATTGCCTTGAGACAGAGTCTCTCTGTGAATGTGGAACAGCAGTGTTTACGAGCTCCAGCAATTAACTTGTCTCTGCTCCTCACAGGTTTGGGGTTATAAGGGTGAGTGGCCACATACAACTGTGTACATGGGCCCTGGAGAATTAAAGTCAGGTAATCTCAGTCTCTGATGCTTGCAGCAAATATGTTTTACCTACTGATCCATCTCCATGGCTCATAAAACCATTTTTTGAAGAAATATAAAAACTTACACTTAGGTTCTTGAAATACAATATGCACAGAGAAAAGTGGAATTGGGGGATTATATCATTTGGATGGTTGTCATATGTAGGGATATAGGAAAATAGCACAAATATAAGGAACACACATTTTAAAAAATTAGAAGGGTTCACTGGAAATGGGACAGGGGTCAAGAGAAGGTAGTAAGAAGTGATTTGATCAAAATACATTATTTACAAGTAGAAATATTGTCAACATTAATGTTAATGACAAGCCACATGTGGTGGCTCATGCCTTTAATCCCTGCATTCAAGAGACTGAAGTAAGAGGGTAATTGTGATTTCAAGGCCAGCCTGTGCTATAGAGTGAGTTCCAGGTCAACCTGGGCAAGAATGAGATTGTGCCTCAATAATAATAATTAATAATAATAATAATAAGTAGAGCCACCATGTCATATGAAGCAAATAATCTCTCCCCAAAAAGATTGAATCTGAGGATTTTTTGAGGATTTATCTCCCTCTTGTTTCTACAGTGTTTAATTTGCCTTGTTGGAATGGCTTCAGTGTGTGTGTGTGTGTGTGTGTGTGTGTGTGTGTGTGTACATATATATGTATGTATGTGCATGGGCAGCAGGCTCTTCATTAGCTTTGCAGTGTCCTTGTGGCATAATCAACACCATTTGGCATAGATGACACTAGCATCCAGGTCTAACTGTTAGGGAGTCTTTATGAGGCTCTTTCCTCAGGCTCTGACTCATTCAAAGAATACTATCAGTGATTTTTCAGCCTTTGAGGTACATTTGGGTTTGGAAGTCTGTCAGAATGTATTTGGAGTCAAGCCTAGTGAATAAACGCTGGGTGATGAATTTGCAAAATGTTTATAGAAGTGAAAAAAATACTCTAAACCTGAAAGATGTTATTTTTTTTCTTTTACTAATGAGCATTTTATAATAAATAGGATATATAGCATCACAAGATGACAGGCTATGGGACTAAAATTTGTTCTCTGTAAATATACAGAGAGGCAATCAGAGGCCTGCCTCTGAGAAAATGCCAGATGGGTGGCAGTGTTATTTATACAGATGAATAACTTGGAGCTTCCACAATGCTCTGCAGATCAATGGAAGATATTATTTCTGAGATTCAGCCTTCTGGCTCCTTGTCTCCAGTCCCCAGTTCTCAAGTAATCACTGGCCTTCAGAACACATGTTATTAAACTTGAGGAGTGGAAAAAGGAAATTTGAGCTACTTGAACATCTTACATACTTAGAGTTTGTCAGATATGTAAAAAGGAGAAGGTTACAGGAAAGGATAGAGCAAGCAAATTGTACATAGCCCTGCCCTCTTGTCCTCCAAATGAAGTGACATACACTTGTACTCCAAAAGAACCGTGTACTATGTAAGTAATTGCTGATAACACATTTTATTTTTTCTTAAATTTATTTCAGTGCGGAAGAAAGAGGATGGGCATGTCAGAGCCTCTTGCCATTACAAAGGAACTCCAGACACAGGCCCTATTTTGTGCATATGGTTTTATGCATAGACTGAGGAACTAAGCCTAGGCCAGCAGGCTTTACAAGCAAGCACCTTTTACTACTTAACCATCTCCCAAGCCCAACGTTTTTTAATAGAGTAAACTGAAAATTAGAATACAGAAGATTATTTATTCCTTATAATATCCAAATAATTCTCTGAGAAAAGAACTCACAAGGAAAATAAAACATTGAAATCACTTTCATCCCCACCCTGAAGCACTCATTACACCCTACATATTACACTCTTTATATTCCAGAACACTACAATTTATTTGACAATATCTATCTTACATAAGAGAAATTGTTATTAGGCTGGAGAGATGGTCACGAGTTAAAGGTGCTTGCTTACAAAGCCTGCCAGCCTAGGTTTGGTTCCTCAGTTTCTGCCTAAAACCAAAAGCACAAAAGGGGGCATGTGTCTGGAGTTTCTTTGAGTGGCAAGAGGGCCTAGCATGGTCCCTTTCTCTCTCTCTCTCTCTTTGCTTGCAAATAAATTTTTTTTTTAAAAAGGAGTAGTTGTTGTTCATAGAAACTTTAACCATGTGCTTGCTGTACAATCAGAAATGAAATATATCAACAGAGGCACTAATAACTCATCAATCTAGAGCAACAAAACTTGTGAAATGAAGACACATGAAGGGAAGCAACAAGTTTGATCTTCAGTTCAGACATTGTACTTGTGTTGTCAATCACTACTTTAAGAATTAGTTTTGACTTGCCTTTTATCAAAAGGTAAAAAGAACCATTTTATGATTCATTTTTCAGTTATTTTGTGACATTCCTACTCAAATCCCATATAATTATATAGCCACTGGACTTTATATAAATCCTACTCTTATCTTCTGCTTCGCTTCATTTGTTTATTTTGCTTGATGGCTATTTTGAGACTTTGACTTTTTTTTTAGTTATAGACCTATTAACATTTGTTCAATAAGTCAGTTTTGTAAAAATTAAGAAGCAAATCAAATGAACGCAACAGAACAATTTGGATCCAGTTAATATTTACTCAGCCATGAGTGATATCAATAGGTTTGTATTACTCAGCTTTCTGTTGCATAGTTAGTATTTGATGTAATAACATAATACACTTATAGACAGAAAATATTTCTTATGGCTCACTGCTTTGGAGATTACAATCCAAGACTGTGTGGTATATTGCTTTGGGTCAGCAACAGAGCAACATATCGTGATGGGACTATATGGAAAAAGAAAAAGCATTTATCTCATAGGCAGAGACAAAATAAAGGAAAAGGAAGAGACTGGGTCCCTAAATCTTCAGGAGCGTGACTCCAGTGACCTAAGGCACTCCCACTAGCCCCGCCTCTCAAAGGTCCACCTTCTAATAGTGCCACCTCAAGGACCAGACCTTTAAGATGTGAGACTTTGGAGGGCACTAAAGATCCAAATGAAAGAAAGTAGTCCAACGTGCATACACATATAATAAGGAAGAGACCTCTGTAATTTTACATTTCCCTTGGTACAAAGAACACAGAATTTTAGCACTTGTGCAATTTCTAAGAAAAGCATTGTCCTAACATTTTCCATGTGAAGTCCTGAATTGGCCACTATTTATGAACTACATTTCATCTATATGGCATCTTTTATGGTAAGAGGGCCGACAGTAGAGGTGGACAAGCAGAAATGTCATACATAGATTAAAAAGTTCATGGGCTGGAGGGGTGGCCTAGCCGTTAAGGCATTTGTAGCCAAAGCCAAAGGACTGAGGTTTGATTCCTCAGGACCCATGTAAGGCAGATGTACAAGGTGGCACATGTGTCCGGAGTTCATTTCAAGTGGCTGAAGGTCCTACTTCACCCATTCTCCCTCTCTATCAGCCTCTTTCTCTCTCTTTATCTTTCTTAAATAAATAAATAGATAAGAAATTTTAAAAGTTCAAAGCCTGCAAGAATTCAGCATGCTCATGGGTTTATTCTTGTCATCGCTGGTTCTCTAGTACTTATAGTGCAGGCATTTTTCTCTAAAGCTCTTTTTTCTAACCCGAGGAATACTGTAGGATTATGAACCAGATGATACCATAATCTGAGTATTTATTCACATTCTTTAAGAAATGCTTGTGTAAGAGAAGAATGTAAGAGTGATGCCAGGACAGGAGGCCGTTGTGCTGGTAGGTTAGCTATGGCATTGGTCAGCTGCCTCTGCTTTGGGACGGTTTCTCAGTGCCACATATCTAGAATGACCTGCTTTGCTTTTGTACCAAACATCACTGTGAATCTCAAATATGACTTCAGACGAATTACTTAGTGATCTTAAAATTCCAAGTGGTTATTACTGACATCAACCATCTTATAATGATCCATTAAACGTCAATGATACTTTAAAGTGTACCTGAGAACCCTTCATTTAAATTCCTTCAATTCCAATGATTCCTTCTATGCATCAAGAAAATGTCTCAAATTCTCTGCAGCTAGTCAGTTGAATAACTCCCAGATACTTCTTGCTCATGCATGGCCTAATTTCAGGCTCCTCCTGACTAGGGTTGCTACCCCTTCGGGAAATAAGCAAGCCTATTTTTGTTTTGTGGAAGCTATTTTCTTTTGCTGTTGTGATGGACTTGGATATCCCTTGTCTGAAAGGCAACAATTAGACTTGGCATCAGAGACAATTTGCCATTACTTTCTCTGTTTCTGAACGTAAATATGTCATTTTGTTTTGCTCTGTTTCCATGAACATTGCTGTAGTATATTAGGACCATTTTTACATCTGGATCTCTTGCATTAAAAAGGCAAATTTAAAAGAAACCCATGACACCAATCTCAGGAGTGTGGGTGTTTCTAATTAACTTGTCTTCCTTTAGCTGCTTTATGGGGAACAGATGAGAAACTCACACTACACTGTCATGGAGAGAGCACTTAATGTGAAGCCAAAAGATTTGGATGTGGACATTTTCTTGCTGTGAAAACATGGACAAGTAGTTGAAACAATTTGAGTTTGATTTTTTTCTACATATAAAAAGAAAATCATATCTTCTCTATTAATATCAGACTTCTGTTGTGGGAGTGAAATGGGGTAATGAATGAATAAAAGAATTGCCAACTGTCAGCCATTGTCTAAATATTGATATGTATTAGTGACATGCCTTTGATTACAAGCCACAGAAATGAACTGTAGTTAACTAAGGCCAGAAAGAATTTATGGGAAAGATATCAGAGACTTGCAGAATTGTCAGGAGACTTGAAGATGCTGGGTCCTTGACAATAACTTAGCTTCAGAGACAGAGAAGCAGGATGTTCGAGAGGCCACCACAGGTGCCATCCACGAGGATGGAGTAAGCTTTGTTCTCTTCAACTACCCTTTCCTCTCTGCTCAGACCTCAATACTGACAAAGGACCATCCATCTGGAAGAAATGGAATATTATGTTGGTCCTTAGGGTAGGGAAGGACATGGCCTGCCCCTGAATGCCATCATGGTGTCTTCTAGGAGTAAGTGCCCTTATAAAAGTGGGCTAAGGGTCACTCTTTCCATCCTGTGAATACACAGGTAGAAGGCATCATCTATCAGCCAGGAAACAGAAAGTATCATATAGGTATCATCTCCTACTTCTACTAAGTTTCTTCTCCTCCTCCTCCTCTTCCTCCTCCTCCTTCATTAGTAGTAGTAGTACTGGTACCAGCAGTCCTAGTAGTAATATCACCATCAATATATTTTGTATGGATACGTCATGTATTGGTACCCTCTGTTCCCTTGTCCCTGCCTCCATTCCTCTGGGGACCCTCCCTAGTGGGGTTATTCCTATGGGGTATTCCATAGGTATTCCTATGGGGTTATGGGTTATGTTTTGTGGGAGGAGTGGTCAGTTATTTTTGGCGGGGAGGGAATGTCTCTGGGCATGATGTCTCAACATGTGGCTCTTACACTATTTCCACCCCCTCTGCCACAAAATTCCCTGACCCATGCTGGGTGAGTTTTAAGTCTACTTCAGTGATGAGCTCTTAGGAGCCTCTGGATCTGCTTTGGTAGGTATTGAGTATCCTCAAAGTCTGTCTCCTTCACCTTGATGCTAATTATCAGGAACAGCATGGAAAGCAGCACCCTTGTGCATCTCCCCAATTTCTCTGTGGTTTCAGCTCTGGCTTGGATGAAGTGTTAGGGGTAGTTTATCTCCTTAGGTCTCACTGCCTTCTGGAAAAGAAGAACAGATTCTCCAATGGAGAGTGAAGTTATCATAGTTTAAATGGGATAATCATTATTAATTTAGGGAGAATTTGATGTATGTAAGCCCTCTTTTAGCTAAAGACTAGTGAGAGCTTGACACTGGAGAGCATAATCTTCGTCTCCATAGGATTCTGACCTGGTTCCTAATTCCAGATATGGGTTCCTTTACTCTTAGCCAATCAGAAAGCTATTGGTTACACATCAAGGCCATGTGCCACTTTTCCACTGGTGTGTATATTATGTCAAGGTGTTTGCTTCTGAGTAGCTTAGACCTCTGCTTGCTCAGACTATTGTTGGCCACTTTACCCTGATAGCTCATGTAGCACTTTCTAGCACTAGCTGGTCTAACTGTCTGGGGACATAGTTAATGTTATTTGTTATGCTATAGCTCAAATAGTCAAAGATAATATTCTGAAACCAATATTATTTTTTTGTACTGTTTTGGACACAAAGTTTATATATTTGGATTCAGCGATTGTAAGAGGATACCATATCTTCCATTTCTGGGATATTACCTGATAATCCCCATGTACAGGTAGTAATTATGACTCATTTCAATCAAACCAGTTCTGGAAAATTCTACTGAGGTACCCTTGTTTGGGACTGCTGATGTTGGCCACTGTGACCCTATTCAAATCCAGCTTCTCGGACTTGACCTTCTTAGGCATTATTTTAGGTTGCTGGTTGTCCAGCATCCACTGTAAGCCAGTAGACCTGTACTCTGAAGAAAGGTAGTGCCAGCCATTCAAAGACCCTATCTGGGCAGGAAATCTTCTATATATGTAGAGGTACAAGAAAGAATCTGCTTCCACCATCTCTTAAATCCTTCAGGACTTGGCCAGGGTGCTGGAACAATGTCTAGAGAATTTCTTACTCCCAGGAAACATCTGGACTACTCTTTCATCCTGAGCTATGAGTTCTTGACCTGGGAGTAGGTGAACTTCCTCTCTCTGTTTTATGGTCTTGACCATGCAATCTTCTAGTCAGTTTTTTTTCCTATTGTTAAGTATAGGCTTATAAGGGGTATTATTTTTACCTATGTGATCTTTCTTGAAAACTTAGATGTAAATACATTAATAGTATATACCAATTGATATGTCAGTACTGCTCTTTAAGATGAAAGAACAACTTCCTTTTGAATAAAAATTGAATCAGAAGAATAAGTTACTTAAAATATTCACTGAAGTGCATCTGGAAAATATGTCTCAGAGACTTGCTGAGGTGAGAACTACAGGTAGCTTGTTACTCTCCCCTGACACAGGCTGAACTCCTTTCCTATGTTCACATGTTTGCATACTCCGCTCATGCTACAATAGAAATAGTTCATCCTTCTACAGGCTCTTACAGGCACCTAGGTTTGTGTGCCCCCCCACCAGAAGAGAAAAGATAGCTAGTGTATTCACAGAGAAGGGAAAGAAGAGAGGGAAGAAAAGTAAGTTTGATGTAAGAGACTGTGATGGATATTAGTGAAAGCAGGGATGGAGCTTTGCAGGCTGCTAGAGTAGAGCCAAGATAAACCTGTAGTGAAGATGTACACCTATTCCCTTCCCTTGCTATCTCAAGACAAGCTACACTGGCCTTTGTTTAGAGACACAATTAAGACAGGGAAAGCTTTGATCTCAAATATCAAGTCACTTGAACAGTAGATAATATTTTTGATTTTTGTTTTAAATTCAGTCAGGAGGAATAAAAACAGGACATAACATATAGCTCATACTATGCATTAGGTCAGGATGCCTATGTTGGGACATTTAGTAATGGTCAAGTGGTTTCCCTTCAAAATGATAAAGAGCAGAGTGCGTAAAGGTCTGAGCTCATGTCCTTACTCAATATTTATTTTAACTAAGGAAACTCAGTGGATATAAACTTGAGGTATGATACCATGCCTTCCCATCATGCATAATCACCCAAAAATATTCACAAGGATGCCACAAATGGTTTGTTTGGGAAATTTCCTTCCCAAATGTCAGCTGGATCAGTGATGCTGTGAAAGCAGAGCACACGAGAGTAATCAGATCTGCTGGGAAGATGATCGTTTGGAATTCAGACTATCCAAAACATTTTGTAATGTCATTTGTGGCTTTTG
The DNA here is from genome assembly GCA_036346955.1 of Dipus sagitta. Classification (NCBI taxonomy): domain Eukaryota; kingdom Metazoa; phylum Chordata; class Mammalia; order Rodentia; family Dipodidae; genus Dipus; species Dipus sagitta. Next base: position 2,790,531 of record CM070783.1, read on the forward strand.
CTGAGAACTCTGTGTCCTGTGGTCTCTCCAGTTAGTTACAAATGCTAGAGGCCATATTCTCCAGCTCAGTCAGCATGCTGCCCAACAAGTGCTATGTTCATTTAGAATACATCCCAACTATTTGGCAGAGGCTTATCAATGTGCTCCGCCTTATCAGACAGAAAGATTAACATCTAGTTTGTGCATTTGCTTTTCCTCTAACACAGATGTACTTTTTAAAAAATCAAGACATCTTGTTCAAATATTTTGTTCACTTTTGGATGATATTCCAGAAAAGGTAGGAAGGAGGCCCTGTAAAATAGTTTTGGTGTGAAATAATGAGTCAAATAAAGAGCAGCAAACAGAACTGCTCTGCAGTTGTTCAGCACATCCAAAATGTTCTTTGAGAATTAAAGGAAAGAACTTGAAACTCTTGTTTTTTGTTTGTTAGCAAGCCTTGGCACTTGCTGTGATTGTTTACATGGGGAACATGAGTCAACCCAATTTAACATGATGTCAATGTGTTTGGGAATAAAAACGTGTGGAAAATATGATGAAATTATGTTCTGGTGTTGGAACCAAATGTCACAGCTAAAAGAGCTAAGAGGGTATCCAATTTCATCCTCACATTTAACTAAATGAGAAAATTGAGACAAAATTATTGAAACAACTTGCCCAAGATCAGAGAGCTAGTCATTTGCAGAGCTAAAATGAATCTAATTTTATAATTTTCATCTATTATTTTTTTCTAGCTTTATCTAAAGATGGAGACATATGGTCTCTCAGGTCCTCTTTTTAACATTTAAATGATCACTTTGAGTTAATGCTTCTACCAAGGAGACTGAAGCATATAAAAAATCAGTATGCAAATGAATGAGTGAAAACTCAAACCAAGTCTAAATAAATGGCTTCCCAGACTTTACAACTTCTACATCTCCTCTACTAACCTAAAATACAAATAAATTCTTCAGGAAAGTATAGATAATTATGGTTTCTCTAAAATTGATAGTCCTATTTTTGTAATTGAATTTGACCTAAATTAGAATCTATTTCTGTAAGAAGAAAGTAGACCTCCTGAGGAGCTGAAGATCCAAGAGAAGGCATTACATTTTTGTAAAGGGGAAATGGAATCACTTGGATAAATACACTTAGAGGAAACTACTTGCTTGAGTCTTGACACACTGAAGCACTGACAAGATACCATCTTCCCCAGGAGTTTTGATCCTATCACAATTAAAATCTCCAGGTCAATCACGATAGGTGTCAGGCAGACCTGGTGGCAAATCTGGATGTGTCACTAAGCTATGCACTCTAAGCTTGCATCTCCATTTCTGTGTCTACACTATGGATAAAGCAACAGTTGACCTCATCATGTTGCTGTAAGCTCCTGGTGTTAAATGTGAGAGCATGCAACATTCCTCATGTGTTACATTTTATGCTACAAACAGGTAGAACCTGTCCCTCTACTTTATTATTTCTGAGATGTACTGGGTACTGCCTTTGGCTTTGAATGAAGTAGGTAATGCTGTGTGAATTCAGAGGTCCTACCCTGGGACCAGTACTCAAGAAAATCATGTGAGGCTACTGAAGGATAACTGGACACATGAAGTAGAAGGGAACTGTCCCAGCAAGCAGTTTATTGTGCTCCAAACAAGAAAAAAGCTACTTGGGCCCTTTTGTCCAGATAAACTTCCACCTGAATACAGCCAGGCGTGGCAACCCAAGTGCTAAGTGCACTGGTGCTCACAGAGCCGCATTCCCACCGGGTGGAGCCACACATGCGCACTTGGTGTGCAGATGCTTGCAAGGGTGCCCCGTCCACTTCTGGTTGGGATCATTTCTTCAGGCAATTTGCTACTTTGGAGATGTAGGTCCTCTCTGAGTCGTGGGACTGAAGACACTCTGCTTTCCAGTAGTGTTGGGGTGAGGGTAATTGAGTCCTTTCATGACTTCAGCCAGAGATGCTGCTGAAGATGGCTATATGGTTATATAGCCATACATCAAATTGAGAAAAGTGTCATAGGAGGTTGGGGCGACTTTTACTAAGTCCCATAAAGACAGGCTATTTAGAAAAAAATGAAGACTGGCCTCAGTATAAAACAAGTTTCACAGGAAATATGGGTGATTCTCCATATTAATAACTATCATGTGATTACAATAGATAGTGTTTTATATTTATAAAGCAGAATTGAAAACTTAACTAATCTTTATAATAACTCTTTGGAGAAGTTGCTTTTTTCAATTTTATATAAAATCATCTAATGTTTGTCATTTTTAAAATCCCTTGGACCAAAATTGGAAGGCCTCTGTTCTTTTGATGTTATTTTTGTTTTTTCATTTGCAGTTTCCATGTGAGTGATATATAACCCTATTCTTTCACTGGTGACTCAGTGTTAATGATTAGTGTTGTTAGGTAGTGGTTAGTTAAGTGGTTAGGTTTCCACTTGCCCTCTGGGCACAGCCCACGACCCTCTATCAGTGTGTTATTACCATGGTTTCCATTCCCCCTGCCTTCGTTCCTGTGAGGGTAACCAGTCCATCTCGCTTCTCATCCCTCATTACCTTTGCTTGATGAAACGGTATCACGAAGTTTCAATCCAAAAGTCCCTAGGTCACTGTTTTGTGGCAGCTAATCTAAGCTGGCAGTTGGTTGTGTACAAAGCACAGAGCAGGTAGAGAAAGCTTCTCAAAGGAGGGGTAGCTTGTAGTGCAGGTCATCGACACATGTTCAACATCAGACCAAGACAACTAACCATGATAGATGTAGAAATCAAAACCCCAAGAGAATACTATCTTACGATGGCTGTGAGCAACAGGACAGATAAGGGCTGGCAAAATGTGAAGAAAGAAATGGAAATCCTTAGGGTAGAAGCTATCTTGTCATTGTTGGAACAAACTATACAAACAAGCAGTTTATAGGAGGAAAAGGTTTGTGTTGACTTACAGTTCTGAGGGGACATTTCATCCTGGCAGGGAACAGAAGGCAGAGCAGACAACAGGTCATCATGACTTGTCATGTCATCTAGGAGGCAGCAGCAAGAGTGAGTGAGCTCTGAACATCCACAGGGCTGGACTAATAAAGCTCAAGGCCCTCACCCAGCGGCACACCTCCTCCAGCAAGGCTTCACCAGCTGTGGATCAAGAATGAGGCTTTTCACAAACACATGGTGGGATGTATACTATTTATTTATTTATTTATTTATTTATTTATTTATTTACTAGTGACAAACAGCCAGAGAGAGGAAGAGGCAGATAGATAGAGAGAGAATGGGCATGCCAGGACCTCCATCCACTGCAAACAAATTCCAGATGCATGTGCCATCTTGTGCATCTTGCTTACATGGGTCCTGGGGAATCGAGCCTCAAACCAGGGTCCTTAGGCTTCACAGGCAAGTGCTTAACTGCCACGTCATCTCTCCAGCCCTGAACACTTTTTATTCAAACCACCACACTTATGCACTGTGGTGGGAAATTAAAGTGGCATATCCAATTTCAAAAACAGTCTGGGAAAGGTGAGAATGGTGGCACTTAACTGTAAAGTCATTGCTAGGGAAACTGGAGCAGGATTGCAAGTCGCAGGCCAGCCTGGACTACATAGCAAGACTCTGTCTCAAAAGTAAAAATCAACCAACCGAACCAAACTGCTCTCCACTAAGCTAAAACTTGGGGTAGAGGTAGAGTACTATTCTACCCTTAAACATAAACACAAGGGAAGTGGCAGTTCACATTCATGTACAATCCTCCATGAATCCTCTTAGTAGCATCATTCATAATAGTGAAAACATGAAAAGAAACTCACATGTGTATTAACTGATACTCACATGTGTATCAACTGATGAATGGCTAAATAATATGTGGTGCATGCATGAACATGGAATATTATTTAGACATAAAAGGAGTGAAGTACTGATTTATATCACAAGATGGGTGGCCCTGTAAACATTATGTTAAGTAAAAGAAACTAACACAAAGCACTACGTAGTATATGGGTCTGTTTATATGAAAGATCCTGCCTAGCCAAATCCATAGGGACAGAAAACTGATCACTGATGGTGTAGGGATATAAGGGGACAAGAAGTAATGATGAAACAGTGCAAGATTTCTTTCTGTACTGGAAAATGTTTTATTTTTTAAAATATTTTATTTATTTATTATTTATTTATGAGATCAAAAAAGACAGATAGAGAGTGAGAGAGAATGGGCATGCCAGGGCCTCTAGCCACTGTAAACAAACTTTGGACATATGGGCCACCTTGTGCATCTGGCTTACATGGGTTCTGGGAAATCAAACCTAGGTCCTTAGGCTTTGCAGGCAAGTGCCTTAACCACTACGCCATCTTTCCAGCCTGAATTTTCTTTTAAATGGACTGTAGTGATGGATGCACACCTCTGTTGAAATACTAACAGGCCAGTGAATCACATACTTTCATGTTTTCATGCATACATGCATGTATGCATGTGCTGGGTACACATGTGTACAGGAGTACATATAAATGTGTGTGTGCATGCCTACAGAGGAAGAGAACAACTTCTGGTATCAACTGGCTGGAACCTCACCAGTTAGGCTATAATGGCTGGAGCCTACTCAGCACTGGGATTATAAGTGCAGGCCGCCTGGCCCTGGTCGTTTGTCTAAGTTCTCCTGATTGGGCTTAGGTCCTCATGCTTGCATTGCAAACACTTACTGACCAAGCTGTCTCCTCGGCATGAACTGCATACTTTTAATGGAGAAACTGTATGCCACACGAACCATATTTCAATAAGAATCTGTGCAAAGCTTCTACTTAATGAGAAAGAGAGAGAAGACTAAGGGATTGTCGCAACATAACAGTATGCCGCCAAAAGCTGATCTAGTGTGAATGTCAGCCATATGTGGGAGGAGAGTAATAGTCAGGAAAGGAGTGTTACATCCTAAATGTAAAACACAGAAGTTTAAGGTACAGATGCAGAGGTTGGCCTGGGGAAATGGCTCAGTTCATAAAGCCCTTACCAAATAAGCATGTTGACTAGGGAATGGATCCTGACACCCATGACAGTTGGGCTTGGTGGCCCTGTGTAATTCCTGTGCTCAGGAGGGTTAGACAAGGGATCCCCCAAGCTAAAATAGCTAATCTGGGAGCCCTGGGCTTACGTGAATGACTGCTTCAGTAATTCAGGTGCGGAAGCAGTTGAGAAAGATACTTGATGTCAACTTGTGGACTCCACACACATGTATCCACTCATGCATAAGCATCTGCACACATGTGCATCCACCTACATGTGAAGACACACACACACACAAGCCACATATACATGTAAAAATAGTAGGAGAAGAAACCATAAAGGTCTTGAGTGTTCTCACCTAGCAAAGCTGTGGCCCAGGCTGAGGGACAACACTGTTGACTTCTGACCGAGCTTCTTCCGTCTGGATGCAGTGTTGATGCTGTTGTCAGTCATCTTGAAGGGCGGGCTTCCTGCCCTATGAACCACGAGACACTGAGAGAGAAGTGGCGCTGGCTGGTGTTCATTTCACCGTTTATTAACAAGGTCGCACTTAGGCCTTTGCATGGGCAGGCGGAGAATGTGTGTTAGAGAAAGGGAAAAGAACTAATGTTTATTCAGATCAGCTAATATATGCAGAGCACTCTGCTAGGGTTTCTATCTACCCCCCCCCTTTTTTTTTCTTTTTTGAGAGAGAGAGAGAATGGGCACACCAGAGCCTCAGACACTGCAGTTGAAATCCAGATGCTTGTGCCACCTAGTGGGCATGCGTGACCTGGCCTCACCTTTGTGTGTCTGGTTTACAAGGGATCTGGAGAGCACAGCATGAGTCCTTAGCTTGGCAGGTAAGCACCTTAACTGCTAAGCCATCTCTCCAGCCCCTGCCTACCTTTTGATTCTCACCATCTTCCTTTATGGGGGTATCATTATTTCAAATTTCGAGTTGAACAAATTGAAGCTGAAGTAACAATGAATGAATGGTTGTCCACATAGCCTACAAGTAGCCACACCTGAGTATATAAAGTGAGATCTGCTGCTCAACAAAGCTAATGGCCTTCAATATACATGTAACTCAAAATCCCCAGTCAGAGGTTGTGGCCTTAGAATTGAGGACAGAAGCCCTGCACCCAAATTCCCCAGGGTAGCACTGCCCTGCTGTCACCAGCTCGGGTTGGAGCGATCAGATTTACCAAAGGCAAAGTCACAAGGGATGAGTCTTGCTGCCTGGATGCAGGGCCACAAGACACTCCTGCTGATCACGGACGCCCCCTCCCCCCCCCAAGCCGGCCATGCCTCTGCTGCAGACCTGCCTGTGAGCCCCCCTCAGCACTCAGGGACTGCTAAATGTAACAGGGAGCCCGGATGCTGCAGTGAGCCTGGCGGCCAGGCAAGCATGGGCTGAGGATGCCAGGGCACCTGGCCTGTGCGTGCAAAGATGAACCAATGACGTTTGCTGCCTTGAATGTGAGTAGCCTAGGAAGCATGTGTGAGGCCCTTCGCGCTGTTTGCTTCTGAGCATGGGTCTCTCTTCATATCTGGAGCAGGGAACAGATGTTTCATCAAAAGACACATTTAAAATAAAGATAATTATGCAGTAAGAGGCTTAATTACATCAGCTTGTTCAGGTCCACTTAATTGCCTGACAGCCGAGAGCCTCCCACTTATTTGCGGCAGAAGCTCTCGTGTTTTGCTGGTTTATCAAATCCTTTGATGGCTCAGGGAAGATGTTATTGACTTAGCAATTCAGAAAATATCAATTCCTTATATACAGCTGGTACGGGAAAATGTAAATATTTTTAACAAGCAATAAAAAATCATCATTTTCCTAGAGATGGCTTATGGGGCCCTATAAGTGATTGGTGACTAGAATGACTCACAGAGCTAAGCCCCAACCTACTCTTTCATCTTTAGTTCTCTCTTGGTCATATTTGCAACATTTCTGCCATATTAAAATCCTGGGGAGAAAGGGATTTGCTAATTTAAAGAGGCCATTTGACTTACGTGACAATGAGGTAATTGACACACAAAAAGCAGTTTTATGGCGCTATTTCATCTCTGCTTCACTTTAAAGGTGGAGATTAGTTCTGTTATAGACTTATGTCCTGTCTGCCCTTTCCCCACACCTTTAAAATACCAGTCTCTTCAAAACAATATTTTTTACTCACTGCTTCTGTTTTTCTGTTACTATTGATTTCTTCTAACAAATCTAGTGAGTGAAGTCCTAATCATACCAGTTCTGAAAAAAAATAGAAGAAATAATAGAGATAGATTAAAAACAAACATCAAATTCTGTTTTGTAGTTTCCCCCTCCAATCCTATCTTGTGAGCTGCAGAGGTTGTTACTCTTCTACCATGAATATCAGGATATTGTGGATTTACGCCCCCCCCCCACCCGACTCAGTGGGGTTCCTAGCAGGAGACAGATGGCCCATTCACACTGCATAATTGAAGGGAGGATAATGAAGGACTAAGAGAGGCAGGTTTCCCTCCCATGTTTATTTCAGCACTATTCATATAGAAGATATGGAATCAAACTAGCTGTCCATGGATGGATGAATGGATGAAGAAGATGTGAGGTATACACATATGCATATATTGTATATATGAGTATATATACATACATATACATATATAGTTGAATAAAATTCAGCTCTACAAAAATGAAACCTTTTCACGTATCACAATGTATATGAGCCTGGAGAATTTTGTGTAAATTGGAATAAGTGAGACACAGAAAAGACAAATTTTGCATATCCTTACATATATGTGGAAGTTTAAAGAGATACTCTGTATGATGCCCACCAAATTGCCCCTTAATATGTATGTTTATACCCATATATTAGTGTAGCTCTCACTTTTAGTTGCAGAAGCTTCTCTTTTCAGATGACAGTGAAGCACTGGGGAAACTCTAAACTCATCAAAGTGCAGGGAAAAGACAGTTAAACATTAAGTGAGACATCTCTATCACACCTGTAAGGGCTCAGCAACCACTGTAGAGGGGGTGGTGGAAAGAACGTAGGAGCCAAAGGATGGAGAGCAGAGTTTTGGAACGTTTTCTTCCACATACAAAGTGGCCTTGCATTCATGACTTCATAACGGCAGTCATTACCTGAAAAATATTTGGTCCATCAACATGTTTTCATTGATGATAGAGGTAGGAAAAAATGACATCAAAATAGAAGAGGAGGCTCAATGGAGGGGTGGCAGGGGACAAAGGACAGAGGAGGGTGGTGACAGGGTATTATGACTAGGTACATTGTAAATATTTATGGAAGTTGGCAAAAAAAAAGAACAAAATGTATACTTTACTGAAATTTTAAAAATAAAAGCGTTTATACTTTTATTACTAGAAGTCCAAGTTGATCTCATAAAAGCGGAGAGTAGAATATTAGTCAACAGAGCCTGTGAGGGGTAGGGGAGGGGAGCTACTGAGAAGATGGTTACGGGGTACAGAATGTTCTGTTGGGAAGGAAGAATAGCTTCTACTCTTCTTAGAGTGAACACTTTCAAGCAGCTAGTAGAAAAAAAACCTTAAATATTATCAGTGTAGACATATGATTAGTTTATGAGGTGATAGATATGCCAGTTATTCTAATTTATTTGGCCATGGCATTATATACCTAAATTCAAACATTCTTCTATATTCTATAAATAGGTACAAATATTATTTGTCAGATAAAAATTTAGACCATGGACTGAAGAGGTGGCTTAAGTCGTGAAGGCGCTTGCCTGCAAAGCCAAAGGACCGAGGTTTGATTCTTCAGGACCCATGCAAGCCAGGGGCACAAGGAGGCGCTGAGCAGGTATGGTGCTGCTGGTGGTTCTGCATGTCCTTCTCTTCCTCATGGAAAGGCTTGCATAGCCCTTAGCCTCAGATGCTGCTTTCCCAAGTCTTTATGTTAACTCTCTTCTTTCTTAAGCTCCGTCTGCTGCATGTGTCCACTGCCTCCATTCTAATGTACTCAAGTGAAAGTCATCTGTCTCTGAATTCAAGCCCCCGAATCCACTCGGTGGCCTGATGTTCTCCTCCTGCATATGTAGGATCGAATGGTCAGCTTTATGTCCTCTCTTGTATCCGGTCCACCACTTGTTAAGTTCTACGGATTCTACTTCTGAACTCCTCTCCTTTCTTCATTGTGGGCAAAACCATACATTATACACGCATTTTTTCTCATGTGCATTTTGTTTTGTATTTTTTGAGGCAGGGCCTCACTCTATCCCAGGCTGACCTAGAACCTACTCTTTATTCCCAGGCTGGCCTCAAACTCACAGCAATCTTCCCACCTCTGCCTCCCAAGTGCTGGGATTAAAGGTGTGTCCCACCACACCCAGCCCCATGCACACGTTTTTTTTTTTTTTTTTTTTTTTTTTGTAATAACTTCCTTGCTTCAATTATTTAAGCTCTAAGACAGTTTATATTTGCTGTTACCCTTCAGTAAAAGCCGTAACATTACTTAAAACTGGAATAAAGGTCAGAAGCTGAGGATAAGCTACTTCCCACCATAGTTCCAACTTCTCTTTATGTCCTCATAGCCCAATTTAAAACTTCCACTTATAATTCACATTTCATGCTTCTCTTCTCCTCTCATGCTACGTCTTGTCCTCTCTATTTAGTCAGCGTACACAGATGCAAACACACATGACGGAACAGGGACTAGAGAAGATTATGGGAGTTGAGAAGAATACACCATTGTCATGAGACAGATTTTCTTAAGGTTCTACGATTGTTGTTAGGAGGAATGCAGAGACTTTGTTTTTGAATCTTTATTTTCTAATATTTTATTTTATTTATTTATGAGAGAGAGAGATTGAGAGAGAAGGAAAGAGGAAGAGAGAGAGGGAGCAGAGAATTGGACCACCAGGCCCTCTAGCCATTGCAAAAAGACTCCAGATGCATGTACCACCTTGTGCATGTGGCTTACGTGGATGCTGGGGACTCAAACCTGGGTTCTTAGATTTATCAGGCAATGCCTTAACCACTAAGCAATCTCTCTAGCCCTGGATCTTTATTTTTAAAGGAGTTTTGAAAACCTGAATACTTATATGCAGTTTCCATGGACCTATCTTTAAGCCAACAATCATGGAGTTTATCATTTCTCCAGTACCTACTTACAGTACCGCCTCTCTGATAGTTGAGCCCAACAGACCCTCAACAGATCTTCATCAGGCATTCACTGAAGAGAAGAATTTGGACTGCAGAAGTTTCCATATCTAGCTATGGATAGTTCAGTGGAGGCCAGTGACCAACGCCTGGTGCTGATACAGGTAGCTATCTGATGATTCTTAAATGTTAGAAGTTGAAGCCTGCACACACTCTGGCCTCCTGAGAGATATTGGGGTAGCCCATCCATTTTCCCACATGTGATGTCAAAAGCAGCCATGCAAGGCTGAGTGTTAAAGAGAGAGCGCAGTGCCCTGCAGTAGTATTTTTCTGAAGTGGCAAAGTGGTGTTGCTTTGAACTTTAGCCGGATGACCCTAAATGTAGGACAGTCCCTAGATTCCTGACCACAGAAAAGATAATCATGTTTGACAACTTTAACAGCCAAAAAAAAAAAAAAAAAAAAAGTGTGAAAGGCTATAAATTTACTCTTTGTAGGGTAAACGTCATAGACTCTTTAGACACTGAACTCTGCAATCTTAATTGGCTGAGCAAGCCCACAAAAGCAGCCAAGGCCACAGTGAAGGAAAGCTGTTACTCCTAACGCCTGTAGTCTTTTGCCACTCTCATGTCGGCCTTTATTATATTCCACGGTCTGTCCTGCTCCAGTCTGGTCTGGGGTTGGTGCACTTTCTTCGTAGCACACTTGATGTCTGAATGTGACCATTCCTCTCCTCTATCAACATATGTGGTGGCTTCCGTAGTCCATCTCATGAAATGCAATTTTAATTTCCTGGACTGACCAACGTTTCTAGCCTCTGAATTTGCTCCAAGTTTATATCAAGATCACAAGATGATTGCTTCAATGTGTTCATGTCCACAAACACAGTCAGTGTCACCAACTGCAGGACGAGGCACAAAGGAGCAAAGTAACTGAGTCTGCAGCATCGTCTGTTCCTGCTTAGGCTGCGTAAGTCATGACTTTTTCACACACAGACCTGCACGTAACGGCTAACTTACCCACTCACAGCATAACCATCCACAGCCACGAGTGCCTTCCTCACAATCACAGCACCCTGAGAACCATGCGGGCATCAACCTCCTGTCACTGAAGCCCAGAAGGGACATAAGATAAGACATAACATTTGAGTTTGTTCTCAAGAAACATCTCTGTGTGCTTAGAATTCTAGGGTTAGCCCTGAGTCTAATCTTCCTTTCTTGGGCTGCCTTCCATGAATGACATTTGTAGTCCTCAGGCCTAGGATCTCAATGCAGTGAGGGTCTGGCACTTATCTTGGGTTCCATCTTAGGCCAAAAGTAGAGCTCAGTGCTTTGGCCCACACAAGGGAGACTTGTGAAAACATGTGGTAGGTAGCAAAACCTGCGCCAGGCCCGCTCTCTGTGCACGCTAATAGAATAAATACTCTCTTCGCTCCCTGCTCTTACCTATTCCTCTCCTCTGGTCTGAATCCCCACCTCCCATGGCAGAAGATCTTAAACCTCAGAAAACCTGAAACCACCTCTGGGATCACTGAAATCTTATTCTTCATGGCTGCTGAGATGACCATTTATGGAACTCAAGAAGAGTTCCGTTATCACCCAGACAGGATGAATGGATCCTTCTCCGGAGGGTCTGTAGATGTTTCCAGCAGAAAATAAATTAAAAAAAAAAAACAGGTAGAAAATTATAAACACTTAACCATTTAACAGATCCTGGGCTACTAATAAACCATGTCTCAAAGCTTACATTGAGAGATGGTGTTAACACCTTTTACAGGCAGGAAAACTAAAACCGCAAGGACAAACATATCATTTGCTTATCATATAGGTATTGAAAGGCAGGACCAGCATTCATAAATGAGGCTCTTTTGGATCAAAATCATATGTTCTCTTCTTACAACACACTGATATGAGGAGTTGTATATATGCATGTTGCAAACTCAGTTCTCTCAGGGGTCAGGGCTGAGTAACTGTGAGAAGTGTTAAATGTGGACATGATCTGAAAAAGGATGGCCAGCCTAGAACACTCTGACTACAAACTCAACAAGAAAGCACATAGGGAAGACTGTTATCTAAATTTGTCTATGGTTTGCAAATCCTGGTTAGATAAGCAATCCTATGTTACACTACAACATCTTTGACACTGGGCCTGTAATCTACTTATTGTAACAAAATGTACTTGGTCTAGACATGTCTTCTTCAGAAGGTAGAGGCACCCAAAAGACGTTTATTCAATTGACTAAAAAATATAAAGGTGGGCTGGAGAGATTGCTCAGTGGTTAAGGAACTTTCCTGCAAAGCCTAAGAACCAGGGTTTGATTTCCCAGTACCCACATAAAGCCAGATGAACAAGGTGGTATATATGTCTGGAATTCATTTGCTGTGGCTAGAGGCCCTGGTATTGCTCTCTCTCTCAAATAAATAACTGAATAAAATAATACTTTTTTAAAAAAATAAAGGTTTGCTGGGTGTTCTAGTTAAGGTGTTGTCAACTTGATTTGTTTAGTAATCCACAGAAATCCCTTTTGGGTGGATCCTTGAGGTTGCTTCCAGGAAGGATTACCTGAAGGAGGAAGTCCTTCCCTGAGAGTGGGCGGCCCCGCTCAGAGGAGTGCTTCATATAAGGAAGCTCTGGGTGAAGAGAGCCCCTTCCTTCTTCTCACTTGGCTGCGGGAGCTGCTTGGTGCCTTCCAGCGTAGATTGAAGACCAGCGCGGACTGAAGACCAGCATCAACTGAAGACCCACATGGACTGAAACCCAGCGGCTCCTCAGGAAGCCTCCAGGCTTTCCTGCGCCATCTGCAGTGCCGGATCGGGATTGGGCCTGCAACTGCTATTGGACTACTGTAAGCTAATTCAATAAATTTTCTTTTAAAATAATTCGTTCTAGCAGTTCTGTTCCTCTAGAGAACCCTGACTTATACACTGGGTGTGGTTGTGCATGCCTTGAATTCCAGTACTCAGGAGGCAGAGGTAGGAGGATCGCTATAAGTTCGAGGCCAGCCTGGAACTACATAGTGAATTCCAGGTCAGCCTGGACTAGAGTGAGACCCTACCTCATGAAAACAAAAACAAAAGTGAAAAAAATTAAAATTTTGTCTTTAACATTCAAATTGATATTTTGTTTCTATGTAATTTGTTCATAACAAAGCTATTATTTATTTATTTATTATTTCTTGTGTGATTATGTGTGAACATGTCCATGTGTGGGGGAGGGGCGTGCACCTGCCACTGCACACACGTGGAGCTCAGAGGACAATGTTTGGGTTGGTACTTGCCCTCCCACATTACTTGAGGTAAGAGCTCTCTCTCTTTCTAGATTTTTTAACATATATTTTATTTATTTATTTGAGAGAAAGAAAGAGAGAGAGGATGGACACGCCAGGGCCTCCAGCCACTGCAAATGAACTCCAGATGCGTGCGCCCCTTGAGCATCTGGCCTACATGGGTCCTGGAGAGTCAAACCGGGATCCTTTGGCTTTGTAAGCAAAACACCTTCACCGCTAAACCATCTCTCCAGCCCCATCTCTAGCTTCTTAATCCTGGTTGCTGCTCTTTGTTGCACTCACCTTCACCTTCCAGAAAACTCTTTTCTTTCTGCCTCCTATCTCTATCACTGTGATGCCATTACAGAAGCTTGTCAGGGCTTCTGGCTTTTTATGTGAGGTCTGAGGATCAAAGTCAGGCATTGCAGTGGTGAAACGTTTACCCACTGAGCTATCTCCCCAGTCCATAACAAAGTAACTTAAACCAGTTGGACGGTTCATCTAAAATTGTCCCTCCTTTATTCATCCCATCCCCATCTAGAATCTGGAAATGAGAGATGAGATACCAAGGCCAGAAGTTACAAATTGCTCTGATTCCTCATCATTTTCCTTGGTCCCAGTGGCTCTAAAGATGTGCTCTGCTCACGGGGAGAGAGAGGTTTTACCAATGCAACACATTTTGTTTATTACCCACAAGCTCGGCTTAAAACAAGGCACTGCACAGAGCATGCCTGAGAGGGTCTCGGGGGTGCTGCACGAGCAGGCCCGTGGGAACGGAGGCTCGGGCCAGGCCCTCAGCATGCAGGTTCCCCATCCTCACAGCCCATGCATCAGTCTCACTGGCCTCCAGGAGAAGCTCTGCTGTGCGGTTCCAAAGTGCAGAAAATGAAGGAGAATCGCTTCAAGGAAGCCACAATACAAAAACATTGTCAATTACTGTTGGTTTCCTGACAAGTAAGATTTATAGGTAATCTTATTTTATAAAAATTATACAGCCTTTGAGCTAAAAATAAGTACCTGGACCCAAACCAGAGGATGAAAAGATTATGCCATCGTTGTGCAAGGTGTTTGCCTTCCAGTTCTGCCGGCGCAGCTTTTGTGAGCACTCACGTATACTAATATTCTCCGTATGAAGTTTAACCTTGTCCTCAACATAGCAGGCTCTACTCAAGACATGGTTACCACATTTAACATAAAGAAGGATATTATAAAGTCATTAAAGGTAATAAGTTTAAATCCATGTTCTACCACAGTCACTGCTAGCAAGTTGATGCATTTTGGAAATCTTCTCAATAAGCTTTGAGGTTTCAAACCATTCATTATCAGCCAGTGACTACATGAGTTACTGTGTGTGTGTGCATGTGTGTGTGCATGTGTGTGCGCGTGTGTGTATGCAGGTGTGTGGGCACCTGGAGAGTCCAGAGGACCACCTCAGGGTGTTGTTCCCCCCTCCACTTTGTGTAAGGAAGGGTCTCGCTCACTGTTTTGCCTCTGAGAAGGCCAGACCAGCCGGCCCATGAGTTTCGGGGTTCTGGGGCTCTCTTCCGTCACTGTAGGCATGCAGGGTTTACAGATGTGTGTGTATTTTCATCTGGCTTTATGTGGGTGCTGGGAATAGCACTGGGGTTACCAGGTTGGCAGAGCCAGTGCCTTTAACAACAAAGCCATCGTCCTAGCCCATAGTTCCCCTTTTAAAGGCAGACGTAAAGGCTGACCATTTGTAATTAGAAGTCTTAAAATGGCTTTTTCTATGTCTATTTGAGTGCAAGCAGCATATGCTTTGAATTAAGCTTTGACCTACTCTGCCCAGATTTCTTCTAATATTTTTTTTGACAAGTACAATCTACTAATACATAGGACAACACAAATTTCTTAGCAAGTACCACTTAGTGCTATATTCCTGCTGTTATAGCTTGTATGTTGGGATTTCTCAACAAATCAAACACTTATCTCTGTTTTGAGGTGTGTATTGATCTTTGGATTTTGATTCCCTAACTTTCATCTCATTTTCTTTCTGACTCTTAATTTTCTCGTTATAGTAACAGCACATGTAGTAACAGTCATGGTTGTTAAATTAATATTCAGTGTTTATATTATTATGACCATGTAAATCTCTAAGGAAAACATGCAAACCTGACCACATGTGCCAGATAGTCAATGCAATTAATATATTTGATCCTTCTTATTTTCCTTGAATATTTAAATCAGGGCATATCATCCCTAACTTATTTCTTGCTGAGTCGCATTGGGGTACTTCACATAATTATATTACTTACCTCACCACTGAAGGCTCACCATGATCCCTTAATCCATAAAAGTGCTTTCTGAGAGAAATCTGGTCTAGTAAATCAAGCTTTCATTTCCTTTCTCTGTCTGTCTCTCACAGAAATTTCCTTCCTGGAAACTCCCATTTTCCATCTCTGATGTGTCCTATTTGTTTTCTGGACACACTGCTTAGCTCTTGTCTTGGAATTCCTGTTCAAGGAAATGGCAGATTACAAAAATGCCTAGAAATATCTTCACGCTTTTCTGAATCTTTCCCTTTTTCAACAAAGCTTTGAAGCTTCTGTTATGGAACAACAACAGCAAATCCCTCTTGAATCGCGGCTGGACTGTGACTTGTTTTGGCGAATAGAAAGCAATGGAAGTGAGATTTTCTTTCTTCCTCTAGGGTCTGTTTGTCTATCTATCCAGCCTCTGTCTGCAGGAGGCAAAAAGACAGCTTCTAGAGGTTGTGACAGTAACATTGGTCTTCCTTCTTCCATAGCGGTAGAAGATTCCGGAGTATCAGTAGCAACTTTTAAAGAAAAATTTATTTATTTGTATGTGTGTGTGTGTGCATGTGCACACTCATGTGATCACACACACTAGGGCCTCATGACTCTCAGCAAGTGAACACTAGGTGCTTGGGCCACTTTCTATGTCAGGCTTCCGTGAGTGCCTTGGGAATTGATCCTGGGCTGGCAGGCTTTGCAAGCAAGAGCCTTTGACCACTGAGCAATATTCCCAGCCCTCAGCAACAGCTTTGATACTAAAAGAAGTTGAGTTATTTTTTTCAATTGAGATAACATCGCTGCATAATAAAACTCATCCTCTTGAAGTACAAAATCCGGTGAGTTCTACCATTATCTTATATAATCACCACTACTCTTTCCAGAACATTTTATCACCCCCTAAATGATATTCTATATAGATTAAGAGTCACTCTTCATTTCCTTCTCAGCTAACTCCTAGCAACCTCTCATCCATTTCATACCGTATGGATGCTCCTGTGCTGGACATTTCATATGAATGTGGTCCTGCAGTGTGCAGTCTTCCTGATGCGGCTTTCTGTGTCTGTTACCTTTCTTGTTGCTATAAAAAAAATCTGACAAAAGCAACTTAAAGTAAGGGAAGGTTTATTTTGGCTCACATTTGGCAAATGTGATCTGTCACAGTAGGGAAGGTATAGGGGCAGGTGCTGGAGGCAGAGGTCACATGACATCCGCAGTCAGGAAGTAGAGAGTGGTAACTGTTGAGCTCGGCTCCCTTTCTTTCTCTTCAGTCTGGAATCCCAGCCATGGAATGGGGCCACCCCACACTTAAGGCGGCTCTTCCCACTGCAGTTAGACTAGTCTACAAATTCCTTTACAGACATGCCCAGAGGTTTGTCTCCTAGGTAATTCTAGATCTTGTAAAGTTGTCAGCATTCACCAACATAGCTTCTTTTGATTGGTATATCATTAGAGGTATTACTTTTAGACCTTTCACCTAGTTTGAGTTGATTTTTATATATAGTGAGAGGTAGAGATCTGATTAAATTTTTTTGTATGTATATAGCCAGTTGAGAGGGTGAGCTTGTTTTTCTAGCTGAATATGTTGTATCTCTCAGGCAATTCTAGGATGGGAGGCAGAGGTTTCAGCGCACGTTGAGTGGTATTTTCTCACAATACACTCTGAAAGCGTGGTTCTGGGTAGTACTTACTTCCGGCAGAACTGAATTCTCATAACCTCAGGAGGCAGGAGGGAAAATGAAACTCAGCCCTTAAATGAGCCAGATGGAGAAGGTGGGTAGCTTAAATAGTGCCTATTAACTGGGAATTCTTCATTTTAAGTGTCTCAACTTTGACAGAGAGCAATAGTATCTCAAAGACCACTCTGAGAACAGAGACAGTAAGTTTGGAGCAGTCAACCACAGAAATGGAGGATGAATAGTGTGGCAACACTAATGTGTATTTGGGCAATTTGACCCAGTTGATTTAAATTCGTAGCTTGGCGATTCTGAAATGTCTGCACAGGGTGATCCTGGACCAAGAATTCTGTTTTCCTTCCTTCAGATATCACTGTATCTTTGCTGTATGGTCTTTAGCAACACTTAGAGCTGGTTTTCAAAACTCACTTTGTTCTGTTGTAGGTATTCTTGAAGCTGAATGTCTTGCTTCTTCTGCTTAGCAGTTGCAGAGCCAGGACTGTTGTAACTTAAGTTGCATCTTCAGGCTGTTAGAAAGGGATGCTACAGAGAAATAGCTCTGTGTTCATTCTTTTCTTGTGCACAGAGTGAACTGTATCCAGTCTAAGGACAGACAACCCAGACTGAAGTGGCTGAAGAAAATATGACTTTACTGAGGCATCAAGAACTTCCTAGCTGGGCGTGGTGGCGCACACCTTTAATCCCAGCACTCGGGACGCAGAGGTAGGAGGATTGCCCTGAGTTCGAGGCCTCCCTGAGACTCCATAGTGAATTCCAGGTCAGCCTGGGCTAGCGTGAGACCCTACCTTGAAAAACAAAAACAAAAACAAAAAAAAAAAAAAAAAAGAACTTCCTTAGCTGAGATGTACAAAAAGGCTCAGTTAGGGGGATGGATTTTGAACACTGACAAGTTTTTGACATTGGACCATGAACTCACAAGACCAAGAAAAAAAAAAAAGATTATTTATTTATTTATTATTTAGATAGCTCCAGGTCCTCCTGCCTCAGCTTTGAGCATCCTGGTATTAGAGATAGATGCCAACACACCCACATTTTTAACTGGAATGTTTTGGGGATTTAACTTGCAAAAATCTTATAAGGGAAAAATGATTTGATTAGGACTTTTTAAATGTATACTTTATATTTCAATCTAACAGGAGTATGTTTATATTAAAATCTGAATAATTCTTCAATTTTTTTTTAAATTTTTTTTTGTTATTTTTATTTATTTATTTGAGAGCGACAGACAGAGAGAAAGAGGCAGATAGAGAGAATGGGTGCGCCAGGGCCTCCAGCCACTGCAAACGAACTCCAGATGCGTGCGCCCCCTTGTGCATCTGGCTAATGTGGGTCCTGGGGAGTTGAGCCTCGAACCGGGGTCCTTAGGCTTCACAGGCAAGTGCTCAACCGCTAAGCCATCTCTCCAGCCCAATTCTTCAATTTTTTAACATCATTGTGGGAGTACCTATTCATTTTTATTGGGCATTTTAATCTTATTACTTGATGTCATTGCAGATACACTCATATAGTGAGTCAGAAAACATGCCTGCATCATTTAGGATACAAAATAGGGCAGTGAATTTGTTTTTAGATGTAGGTGAAGAGGGATCCTGAAGTTGTTTTAATTACTCCATTACTTCATTTTATTGTATGACGGAGGGGTCTTGTAAGTGTAGCAGGTACTCAAATGTGTCCTGACATAGCCCTATTCTCAATGATTCATTTCTTTCTTTTCTTTTCTTTTCTTTCTTTCTTTCTTTTTTTTTTTTTTTTGGTCTTTCAAGGTAGGGTTTCATTCTAGTCCAGGTTGACCACTATGTAGTCTCAAGGTGGCCTTGAACTCACTGCAATTCTCCTACCTCTGCCTCCCAAGTGTTGGGATTAAAGGCATGCACCACCATTCCTGGCTCTCAATGATCCATTTCTGTATCTCCAACTGACACATTAATTAATTATAATTAATTATAATAATTTTATAATAATTATAATAGTTACATATTATACAACATATTATAGAAAATTATATTGTGCTAAAGAGGTATCATGCAATGTATCAATAATAAATATTGTACATATGTGTATATATATATACATAAGTGTGTGTGTGTGTGCCTAACGACAGGTATCTCAGATCTCTCCTGCCTTGCTTTTGGTGCTCTACTCTTGGGCACACACTGAAGATTCACAGAGAAGACAAAGTGAGTGTTTGGAGACTTGCTTTGTGGGGAGTTCCTTTAGATCACAATATGCCAAGGACCCTACTGAAACTATGTAAAGTTCATTGAAACATTAGCTTACTATGGCCTTGTGGTCTCCAGGTATGGAGCCAGTGGTGAATTTTCATGCTTGTAAAAACACCTTCACTCTGAAATTTAGCTCATCGGGTTTTCCTGTGTCCTCTTCTGATGGATTTTCAAAACAATTTTCCTCTCCAGCATTCCCTGGTACAAAGATGGGTGTAGCTATCTCTTGTTCTTTTCTTTTTAAAAATTATGGCTTATTATTCACATCAGCCTACTTTGTTGTTCAATGTTGCTGCTATTCTTTATGCATGAATTAGACTATATTTTCTCATACTCCTTTAGAGGTGAGAGGCATTATTTTTAGTGTTACTCTAACTCCCACCTATGAGTTTCTCTTACTTCATGGTCATACCTCAAACTTCATATTAAATATCATTTCCTCATAAGATGCTTTCTCTAATCATCTATTTTATTTCCTTTCTAACTGTAAATCATTCTCTTTATGAGATTCTTAATAGTTGTCATAGTGATGGGAACAATCCCCTGTGATTAATATAATCCACAGAAAACGAGGACATTTAGAGATGACATATTTTTAAGGAGAGTAATTGTTTGTCTGCCTCGGGTTTCTTTGGTTATCTTTCTCTAACAGCAGTTCCTATTCCTTTGGAGACAGGCTTCCCACAGTATGCAGACCTGAAGTGTGCAAGTGATCCAGGAGAGCCAGCATAGGACCTTAAGCCGATCACTACTGGAGGTAATTGCCAGTGCTCCTTAGTGGCAGGTGACAGTGTCCCAACTTAAGTGTAATGAAAATGGGGAGGACATGTGTTTATATAACTGATAAATCCAATAACTTGGCTTTAAAATCAAACCAGAAGCACTCTTTTTCAGCCTGTGATAACCTTTATTTAACCATAAAATGGTGGTGTGAATCCATTGTATTATTTCATATATCTTCTAATAGGTTCCCTTGGACCTGATTTCACTATTGGCATTTGATGTTGCATGCCTTCATTCTGTGGATAGCTCCTCTTATGGTAAATGGGAATTCCGGAACCATTCTAGTTCATTCACACAAAGCAGATACAATTGAAGGAAGCATGTCTATGACAATGCTGATTTCTTTCATTGATTTCAAATGGCCAAGTTAAATACAAGGTCAACAGAATGCAGACTGCATAGATTGAGTATGCCATAGTTTTAAAAAAATTCTGAAATTTGCAATGCTCCTAAATCCCAAACTTTCTGAGTGCTGTCCACCCTTTCTACCATATGTGGGAAAATTCCACACCTGACCTTGTGTGAATGGACATCCAGACACGGGTGCACTGAAATATTGTATTATTCACTTCACACTATTGTACAAGGGGTATATGAAGGACTGGGGAGATGGCTCAATGGTTAAAGGTGCTTTCTTACAAAGCCTGCCAGCCCCAGGTTCAATTCCCCAATACCCTTGTAAAGCCAGGTGCACAAAGTGATGCATGCATCTGGAGTTTGTTTGCAGTGGCAGGAGGCCCTGGTGCAACCATTCTCTCTCTCGCTCACTCGCTTTTTCTCTCTACTTACAAATACATATATTTTTTAAATAAGGTGTATATAAAACATAAGCAAATTTCATGATTAGATGGTTCTCCAAGATAGGGGAAGAATTCCAACATGCAAAAGCACTCTGAAGTCTGAAACCTTTGAAGTAGGTTTTATCTACTTTTTATCTTCCTTCTTGAATTAAGATACATATCAAAACATTTGCTAGAATGCACAGAAAGGAGACAATAAAACTAAATAAATGGCAGTTTATTTGGACAGTCTGCGCTAATGAAGAGTCATTGAAATGTTGTCTTCCCTTCTGAGGGTGGGCCAGTTCCTATGAAAGCCATGTCGTGGAAGTGAGCTCCCAGGATGAGACTCTGGCTGAGCCTGATAGGCTCTGGACAGAGCTATTCCCTTTCCAGGGCTCTTCACTTGGGGGGTTGTGATGATACGCCAGCTCTGAGTACAGGAGATTTTCATTTGATGAGTGGTCTGAACATCTACTTAGTGGTTATAAAATATCTGCTGCTGAAAGCCACAGAGCATTGATAAACAGATCCTGGACAGCTGAGTTATTGCAATCTACTTAACATGAGGAGAACAAATTATGAGTCAAATGTTCCTGTTTAATAACCTGACTCAGGGCAGAGAGCTGCTCAAGGCTGGCGTTAACCCTGCGTGCACTGCTCCTGGCCACGATCCCAGAAAGGGCTGTGCAGGCACTCCAGTGATTCAGGTGGATTTTCCATTAGGACTAAGGTACACAGAGGAAATTTTAAAAGGCCCATCTGGTAAAGGAAATAAACAATTTGTAAAATGGTTGTATGTTACTGAATACACCACCTAGACTCCCTCTGTGACTTGCATTTCATCTTTTTTACATTACATGCGTTTAGGCTCATTACAACTTGTCTTAGGCATAATGCTGCGATCTTTTATGGCGCTGTGGGGGAGGGGAGGAGTTTTTGTCTGCTCTCTATTAGGCCTCTGAACCTAGGTCAATCTTCCCGGCCTGAGCACTATAAATCCTCTCGTTGAAAACTGACTCCTTCTCTCCTTCCAAGATTCTGCTTCCCTTAACACGTGCACAAGGAATGGATCTATCTCCCTCATGGAAAACACATTTCCTGGGCATGTTATTGAAAAAACTAAAATAAATGAGTTAAGAATAAGCTTTGCTTCCTAACCAGCTTCCAATGATGCCTTTTAAGGTATGTATACAGGACACATGTTTGAAGGTGAGTCCAAGAATGACTAGTAGGTAGTAGGAAAACTATTTTTGTTTTTGTGACCTACACTTTTTTTTTAAATAAGCCTTTCTTGTTGAGTTAATGTTTTTTTTTTCAATTAATTAATTTATTTATTTGAGAGTGACAGACAGATAGAAAAAGAGGCAGATAGAGAGAGAGAGAGAATGGGTGCGCCAGGGCCTCAAGCCACTGCAAACGAACTCCAGACGCGTGCGCCCCCTTGTGCATCTGGCTAACGTGGGTCCTCGGGAGTTGAGCCTCGAACAGGGGTCCTTAGGCTTCACAGGCAAGTGCTTAACCACTAAGCCATCTCTCCAGCCCATGACCTACACTATTTTTTTCTGAAATTTTTACTTAATTTGGGCTGGGAAAGGAAGTTGAAGTGGAGCCTTAGCTGCACTGAGATGTCACATTTTTGTTTTATATTTCCTTACATTTCCACTTCATTTGCTATACTCTGCTGCCTTCTAATTCCTCTCTCATCCCCAGCAAGAAGCATCACATACATGCATGCCTGACCCAGGCTGCTTGTGAAATGTTTACTCCTTTAAGACAGTTGTTATTCTTTCTTTGAACTCAACATTGCTATTGCTGCCAGAAATATACTTGGAAAATCAATTCTGTAGATGTAGAATTGGAAAAAAGGAAAAGAAAAAGGTATGCAAAGTGTATGTTTAAAAAAAAAAATACCCAGAACCAAATGAAGGCCACACAGTATTCTTTTTTCTGTTGGCATACTCCCAATAGCTCAAATTGGTGTTCCTGAGCCAAGAATGCCCTTAAATGAAATGCACTATGCTGGGAAGACTTTTACGACCTCTTCACCTTAAAGTGCAAACTCTGAATGGGGCCCTAGAAAGCAAAGTCTAGATTTGGCATGCCACTTAAACCATGATTAGCGGAGAGTATCAGCATGCTAGAAATAACTGTATTTGTGAACCTCCTGTTCTGCAGCTCTTGACTGCCAGCCAAGCCCCAAATCAATCCCAGAGAATGAAAACTAAGATAATGAGAAAATGGACTTTTCATGCCAAGACTTAGGAAAGCATCACGCTCTCCATATGCTGTCTTTGGGCCACAAAAACAGGGAGCAATGACCCCAGTCTGCTGGGCCTGTCTTTAAGACAGTTGCTATGTCCTTAAAGCTATAACCTCCTGATTCCTTCAGTCTCTGTTTCCGTAGCAGGGAACTAGTGACTGACTGTGGCAGCTCTCTCTCTCTCCAGCATGTGGACTGCGATGAATTCCTTATTCCTGTGCACTTGGCACTTTCAATCAGCTAAGACGGTTTTGGGGGAGGGAGGAGCTGGTAGATTCAGATATTCAGCTTGAGTCCTCTGAGTTAGCGTGAGGCAGATTTAAGTTTTGTATTTCTATTGAAATCTGTCTTTGTGCCTTTCATGACAAGCTGTTGTAAAATGCTTAGAAAGATCTCCTGCTTCCAAGCTGCGCTTGCTTGGCTCTGAATGTGAGCTGGGAGGGGTGGAGGCGCTCTTCCCTTGTCTTATCCGTAGCTGGGTGGGCAGTTACTGACTGAGGCTATTCGTTAGGAAGAATCAGCCATAAATCAGGACTCATTTCCCGTTTTCCTCTTATTGATGTCATTGCCGCAGGAAATCAGCTTGTCTCCCAGCTCCTGGAGCCCTGCAGGTCTGAGGGCTACACACAATAAAAGTTGTTTTGACAGAAAGCTGACCAAACATGACAATGGACAGAGGGGAGGCAGAGGGAGGCAGAGGGTGTGCTTGGTGTCTGCTTTGAACGGAACCTCAATGTCCTTTTTTTTTTCTTTGTTAAATTACTTTTTCATATGAAGGACACAAAGGGAACGGCCCCTACTGGCAGCCAGAAGGCAGAAAACAAACCCTTTGAAATTTCTAATTTGTTTATAGATGGTCCTCCAGGAGCTGGCTGGAAAATAATTTTGTCTGCCAGAGACAGCCAGCAGCTACCCGAGGGTGTTGTGGTGAAAAAATGACTCTCTGGATTTGGTCCTTGAACGTCTTATTGTTCAGCACTCAGCAGTTGTTCAGAAATTACTCATCTGACAGGGAAGGAAAATGAAAGAAAAATCCCTCCTCCACTCTTTGGCCTGAATTCCTAGGAAGTGTACTCAAAAAAAATTATTTTAGTTTGACTTTAGACTATGTGCCAATTAGTTTTAGAGTTACACAAGGGCTTGTTACTCTTGTCCCCTTAATATGTCTTTTTTTTTTAGACTGAGGAGACATTTATTGTGGGACTTCCTGTTTCGTTACTTCACACAGCTCAGGTTCTGTCTTCTGAGCTGCCTCTCCAGGTCGTGCTTCCCACCCTGTCTAAGCTGAAGGTATCTGAATGGGGGAGGATGTGGACTCAGAGACCTCCCGGGGTGCTCTGTCCTCTAACAGGGTCCCTAGCTCACTTGTGGATGGTTTGCTGCAACTTAGGGCGATGTTGTGAACCCTCACACCTGACATAGGTGAACAGCGAGTTTTTATGGAAATTCAGAAAGCTGACCCGGTGAAGGTCTCACGCAGTCCTTTAACTGTAGAGAGCAGGGACGTGCGTGCCACGGCTGGGTGAAGGAGCACAGGTCCCCATCTCTCCTGGGAGCCCCCCCACTTTTCTCTATTCCTTGCATGCCCATGGCATAGGAGGTGGCCACTGTCTTAATTCACAGACTTGACTCCTCCAGTAGAAGCCTAGGCAAGGCCTTGCTCATTACCTTAGCTGAGAGGCATGACCCAAGGGCACGATCCAAACACCCGCTGCCCTGAGTCCATGCCCAATGCTGACAATGGCCAAAGCACCGCAGGTCTGAGATAGATAAGTCCCAGCTTTAGTGGCTCCGGAATCCGTTGGCCTCTTCACCTTACCTGATGGTCCATTTCCTACTGTGATGGCTGTTCTTTGGTAAGGTTTAGAGACTTTCTTAGATCAAGGAAAGAAACGAGGAGCGTGTGCAGAGAGCTCCCGCCATGAGGGTGAGAGAGGGGGTGAAGCCCATGTGGGAGTGGGGTGGGGGTCTTTCCTCATCTAGTCCAGGCAGGCTGAGGTGAAGGGCCCTGGAAGCTCAGAAGCGAACAGCCCTCAGGAAGAGCCTGTGCTGCTTCGACCCTTTCCTGCCTACCTCACGCCTCTCTCACCCCTCTTCTCCCCAACTAGTTCCATCCTGGTTTCGTGTCTCTTTTTTCTTTTAGTTTTTTTTTTTTTGTTTTGTTTTTAGTTTGTGACACACTGAGTTTAATTAGGGTTGCTTACACGAAAGTGGGTTGAGGGTGGAGTTATTAACGAGTGCATGAGTAACTGAGAAGTGGCTAAACCACTAAAGAACATGGCCAGGCGTGGTGGCGCATGCCCATGATCCCAGCACTCAGGAGGCAGAGGTAGGAGGATTGCCGTGAGTTCAAGGCCACTCTGAGACTCTGTAGTGAATTCCAGGTCAGTCTGGGCTAGAGTGAAACCCTACCTCGAAAAAAAAAAAAAAAAAAAAAAAAAAAAAAAAAAAAAACAGAACATGATGCCCCCTCTCCCAGCAGACATACCTGCTGCTGTAGTCAGATTCACGTTACTGGCGTGAACATCCAAAACAGACTCAAATTATAGGAGAAAGGGATTTATTTCAAGCTCACAGATCCAGGGGATATAGAGTTCCATCACTGGTGGTAACTATTTCCATATATCCAAGCAGAGAGAAACAACCAAACAGCCCACAAAAACCAAAAGCAGCAGGCACAAACTCAGCAGCAGGCCGGGCAAGGGGGCAGGTGTAGCCCAAACATCTCTGCACCACCCCCAAACACATGTTAGGGCTGGACTCCAGGATCCACCCCCAGTGGCACCTCTTCTACCTAGGCAGCTAAAGATCTAAGATATAAGCTTAAAATACCACCTAAGTCTGTGGGGGACATACATTCAGTCTATCACATCTGCCTATCACTTCTTTGGTTGAAGAGCAGGGCCTCATGAGCCCCTCCCCTATCTACCACATATGCTATGTGGCTCAATCTTATGGAGGAAACCACAGCTGCTATGAGTTGAGTATAATGGTCATATAATGTCCAGGAAATAGCATTCCATAGCATCCCCCCTTCTTCCAGCTCTTACAGTCTGTCCAGCCCCTCACCCATAGTATTTCCTGAGCCTTAGCTGGGGTGATATGGATGTTTGGTTTAAGGCTAAGCAAACAATAGCCATTTGTTCTAACCACTCCGACTGGATGTGCTTCTCTATATTAATTTCTGCCTGCTGTAAAAGAAGTTTTGCTGATTGAGGCTGAGAGAAGTGTTAACCTATAGCCTTAAAGATTTAGAAGGCTGCTGGAGAGATGGCTTAGCAGTTAAGGTGCATGCTTGCGAAGCCTAAGGACCCAGGTTCAATTCTCCAGGTCCCATGTAAGCCAGATGCATATGGTGGCACATGCATCTGGAGTTCATTTGCAGGGGCTAGAGGTCCTGGGGCACCCATTCTCACTCTCCCCCCACCACCTCTAATAAATAAATAAATCTTTAAAAAATATATTTAGAAGTCAGTTTGACATCATGTCCAGTTGTCCTAAAAGCATTGCTAAGGCTCCCTCCCCACACCAGGATGTCTGACTTCCCCAGGCAGGCATGAGCTTATGAGCAGGTTTACGTTGTCAGACATGTATTCCCTCCTACAGATAGGACCTCAAATTCGATTAAACTACTATTGGTTATCTTCACCACCATTATGTCACTATTACATTAGTGGGCACATCTTGCCCGGCTGATCCATTGTACAGCATTCAGGGTCCACGCCTGGGTAAGACTGTTCATGATTTTCCTCCCCTGGTTAGCTAGCATTTCATAGTCTTGTAGCATGTAAAAGTTAGCAGAGCAGAAAGAAGCCTTCAGCCCAGTGCCAGCTGAGCATTGCTATGTCCTTGACTGAAGCCCTGGTGTCTTTAGCAATAGGGACTTACCATATCGCTTTGGAGGGCCACCAAGTTCAGTGGCAAAAGCCTGTATTGTTTTGGGTTCTCTGTGTCCTCCCTGACCAGCAGTTCATAAGAAGGTATCTCTCACATGGCACTGAAGTACCTTTAGCTTGTGAGAGCACGCCTGCTTACCACGCAGGGCATCGTCATTCAAACTCTTCTTTGTAGTAGTTGTTATATCTCAGTGGGCTTCTGTATGGTTTTCTAGCTCATCTTTATTTTGGGTTAATCGTTCCCCCACCACTTCCTTTCACTACCACCCCTGCCCCATCCCTACTACATCCTTTCCCTTCAAATGCTTTTATGTCACAGGTGTTCTGCTATTGTCAACTTAAAAACCTCCTTATCTCTGCCCCCCCACTTCCTGGCCTTTAGAGCCACTCACCCTAAGTTAAACACAATCCTAAAACTCAAAACCAGGATCCACATACAAGAGTAACATGTGGTGTCTGTCTTTCTGGAGCAGGACCTCACTCATATTTCTGGACTTAATTCACTCTAATATTTTCTCATTCCATCCATTTTCTTGCAAAAATCGTAGTTTCATTTTTCTTTACAGCTCAATGAAATTCTATTGTATGTATGTATATGTATATATATATATATATATATATATATATATATATATATATATATTCATTGTTCAGTCATAAGTTGATGGATATCTAGGGCAATTCCATATTCTAGCCAATTTCCATTTTGTGAATGGAGCAGCCATAAACAAGGATAAGCGATTATATTTGTACTAAAGTGTAGAGCCTTTGGAGTACATATATACTTAGGAGTGGCATAGCTGTGTCATATACTAGCTCAGGAATGGCATAGCTGGGTCATATACTAGCTTAGGAATGGCATAGCTGGGTCATATACTAGCTCAAGAATGGTATACCTGGGTCATATACTAGCTCAGGAATGGCATAGCTGGGTCATATACTAGCTCAGGAATGGCATAGCTGGGTCATATACTAGCTCAGGAATGGCATAGCTGGGTCATATATTAGTTCTATATCTTTTTGAGAAATCTCTACACTGATTCCTATAGTGGCTGTATCTGTTTACCTTCCCAACATCAGCAAATGAAATTCCCCTTTTCTCATATCCTTACCAGAAGTTTTGTAATTTTTTTTCTTGATGATAACCATTCTAGATGGGTTGAGATAGAATCTCAAAATAGGTTTAATTTGCATGTCCCTGATGACTAAGATTGATGAACACTTGTTTGCTATTCATATTTATTTAGATATTTAGTGTTTCTTCTTTTGAGAACTCTGTTCAGTTCCATGACCCACTTATTGGTTGGATTCTTGTTTTCTTGATGTTTAGTTTTTTGAGTTCTTTGTATAGTCTGCATATTAATCCTATGCCAGATGTGTGGCTGGCAAAGATTTTCTCCCATTCTGTAGGCTGCTTTTCATTGATTATCCACGTCCCGTGCTATATAAATGCTTTTTAGTCCATGTGGTCCCATTTTTTCAATTGTTGACCTTATTTCCTGAATTGCTGGAGTCTTATTCAGAGAATTCTAACATATGCCTGTATCTGTACTTCCAACTTTTTCCACTAGCATTTTCAGAGTTTCAGATCTTACATTGAGATCTTTCACCTGCTTGGAGGTGATTTTTACCCAGAATGAGAGATAAGGGTCTAATCCTTCTGCATGTGGATATCCAGTTTCCCACCACCATTTGTTGAAGATGCTCTCTCTTCTCGAATGTGCAATTTTGGCATTCTAAAACATTGCATTATATTTTTCTCACTGTCTTGGATTTTTCCAAGAACTCCTGTCTGAAATCCTCTGTCATGCTCCTTCTGTCTACTTCCATGGTACCATTCTACAGCACTCTTGATTGGTTTCTTTTAGAAATGCTTAACTGTTCTCTTTAGCACTAGATCTTATGGGAATGATGCCCAGATTCTATGTGCATCATGAGATACTGCTTTTATCACCTAAGGAAAAAGAAGAGGCTTATTAATAGTCATTAAATGCATGGATAAGTAAACACTTAAAAAGTTGGAGAAAGAATATGTCCCATAATAACATTAGCATCACTAAGCAACAGTAATCTTCTCCTAAACAACAGCAATAGCAGCATGCCTGTCACCCAGGGAGTTAAGGAAAGTTACTGTCAAGCTTCTTTCAGGCTGGAGAGGCACTTGCTTGTAAAG
This sequence comes from Dipus sagitta, assembly GCA_036346955.1. Lineage (NCBI taxonomy): Eukaryota > Metazoa > Chordata > Mammalia > Rodentia > Dipodidae > Dipus > Dipus sagitta. The sequence goes on from CM070783.1 coordinate 2,819,941, forward strand.
CTGATGGCCCAGGTTCAATTCTCCAGTACCCATTGTAAAGTTAGATGCACAGAGGGGAGCAGAAGTCTAAAATTCACTTATCAAGGTATGAGGCCCTGAGAGTGCAATTCTTATTCTCCCTCTTTCTCTCGCTCTCAAATCAATCAATACAATTATTTTTTAAAAAATAAATAAATTTCATTCTTTTATTCTCAAAAAAATCAAAGATGTCCAGAAAGGTTTGGCACAAGGGAAAGGTTAAGACTATATATATATATACTTTGGCCTGACACAGTTCTATGTGTGTAAGAAGGTTCCAAACTCATGCCACGTTAATTTAATCCAAGGAAGGCCACAGCAGGAGACAAGCTTCTTATTTCCGAGGACTGAGAACTAGAGCCGTGCGGCAGCAGGGTGGGCATGGATGTCTAGACTCTCAGGTGTGGTGGGAACTGAAAATGAAGAGAAAACAAGCAGGAAGCGTAGAGGCTTATGGTGATGGTTGAAATTCAGGCAGAAACACAGCAATTCAGTGTTTGTATTCTTGTAGCCTGACTTCAGAGCTGACTGGGATGCAGCAAGTTCCTTGTGACGAAAGAGAGATCAACAGCACTCACGGCACGGTTGTTCAATGAGGTTCTCACTGGCGTAAAATCACCTAGTGGAGCAAAAATAAAGAGTATCAGCCGGGCGTGGTGGCGCACGCCTTTAATCCCAGCATGGGGAGGCAGAGGTAGGAGGATCACCGTGAGTTCATGGTCACCCTGAGACTACATAGTGAATTCCAGGTCAGTCTGGGCTAGAGTGAGACCTACCTGGAAAAACAAAAATAAATAAATAAATGAATAAAATAAAATAAAAAATAAAAAAGTGACATAAAACAATGTTTTATCTGTACAAAGTTAATAAGCACAAAAATAAAAGGTCTAGGGCTAAAGAGTCAAGTGGAATATTTGTGTAAAAGATATTTTGGTGATCACTAATAAGGCTGAAAATACATCGTTAATGGATCAAAGTTAGCAAAGATTTAGACATGATTGTTCTGTTAAGTAACTTATCATCTGCATAACTACTGTAAAATATCACTTGTCAATATTTCTATAACAAATCTAGCAGTAGATGAAATTTATCATGTGTTGAACTACTTATTGGATTTTATAGTATGTCATATACTATGGCAATGCCTTATAAACACTACTGAATTTAGTCTTCATATCAATGATGAGCTAGATAAAATTATTTCTAGTTCACATCCTAATATAGGCTATATGTAGTAGAGTTGGGATTAATATTCCACAGCCTGTGTTCTAAATGTATATTTGACCCATGCATTCTCCTGAAATGCATTTCATTCAGTTACAGTTAGCTCTGATATTAAGTATCTTCTTTAGGCTGTATAATCCATCCTTCACTAAAATAAAATCATATAGGTTGTGAAAAAACTCTTTTTTTTTGTTTTTTGTTTTTCGAGGTAGGGTCTCACTCTAGCTCAGGCTCTCCTGGAATTCACTATGTAGTCTCATGGTGGCCTTGAACTCATGGTGATTCTCCTTACCTCTGCCTCCTGAGTGCTGGGATTAAAGGCATGTGCCACTGCACCTGGCTCCGAAAAAAATCCTTATCTTAATGTGACACATACAAGGTGAGAAATATGGGTGGTTAAGGAAACAAGGAAAGAGAATGAAATGTAAATTCGTAATTTCCTCCCAACTGTAAGTTATAAATGTGTAGTCGCCAATGTATACTACCAACTAAAAATATTACACTGGGCTGGAGCAATGGCTTAGCATTTAAGGCATATGCCTGCAAAGCCTAAGGACCCAGGTTCGATCCTCCAGGTCCCACATTAGCCAGATACACATGGTGGCTCATGCGTATGGAGTTTGTTTGCAGTGGCTAGAGGCATTGGCATGCCCATGCTCTTTCTGTGTCTCTCTCTCCCTCTCTCTCTGTCTCTAATAAATAAATAAAATAAATCTTAAAAACCTAAAAAATATTACTATTAATACCAATAATATTAATAGATCCCTATTAGAATATCTTGGCTGAATAATACTTTAAGCTAGCAATTTAAGACATGCTTTATTTATTTATTTTTTGTTATTTTTATTTATTTTTTTGAGAGAAACAGACAGAGGGAGAGAGAGAGAATGAGTGTTCCAGGGCCTCCGGCCACTGCAAACGAACTCCAGACGCGTGTGCCCCCTTGTGTATCTGGCTAACGTGGGTCCTGGGGAATAGAGCCTTGAACAGGGGTCCTTAGGCTTCACAGGCAAGTGCTTAACTGCTAAGCCATCTCTCTAGCCCAAGGCATGCTTTCTGAAAAAGCCCTATATTATTAATTTTCTAATAGGTGTTGATATTGCTTAAAGCAAAATTAAGTGCAGAATGAGTGACAGACATAAACAGTGGAGAACATTATGTCCTAAAATACTGACTTATTCAGCTGATTTCTCCATCATTCCTTTCTCTTTCTCTGGTGACAAACCTTTGGTTCTCAAGGATATCCATTATGAGTGTGGTTCTGGGTTCTGTCCTCACGGGGTGAACTCATGACTGACAGCCAACCAGTGAGAAAAGACTCTGTTCCCTATCTTTCACTGTCATTTAGAAGTGGGCATGTGACACAGCCAGTGAAATTATGGTTTAGGAATTTGAATCTTCAAAGCAAATAGCAAGAGAGTGGAACAGTGGAAGATGTCCCAGTAAGATGATAGCATTTTGGAAGAGTGCCTGTTACTCTCTACCACAGAGATTCAGAGATCTGTCCTGCCCCTGTCCCTCCTGAGGTCTGATGGTCCATTTCTTCCTGCAAGTATATGAGAGACTGAGTTCATTAATGGGATCTTCTGCCTAGTTGTATTTTCCTTCATCCCCTTTTCCTTCTTCCACTCCATCCATGCAACCTTTCCTCTGTTCATTTTCTTTGTCCTCTGCATCTGTTTTTCTCTCTCTTTCTCTCTTTCTCCCTTTCTCACTGTTTCCCATTCCTTATTTGCTTTTTGGAGTCTACTTTAGTTGCTTAAATCCACCACACCATAACTTGTATAAAAATTGGTACCAGCACTCAGGTGTAACTAGAGCTATTGAGATGGCTTGTAGAGCAGTAGGAATTCTCCCATCTCTGCAAAGTTGGAAATACTTGTTAAGTAGAGCAAAGTATCATGCCATTGCCTTTTCCTATTGTTCCTTGATATTGAAATATGCCTACAAAAAACTGTACTTTTGGGAGGCTTTGTGGGAAAAAAGGATATTGAATGCATTAATTTTTAAATTAATAAAATTTATGTTTTAAAGAAGTTTTAAGTTCACAACAAAATAGTGTTGAGAGTTCCCATATACTCCTTAGCCCTACATTAGCATACCTCTCCCCATGATTGCTTTTAAAATTTTTTTCAATAAGGTATTAAGATAAAGGTACCAGATCAGGCTTAAGCTGTACAATTAGACGACAGAAGTAGAGAGCTCCGCAGAAAGACCTTGAAGTCCAAGGCTATGTGGAGGGGCTACATGGAGACCTCTCACTAGGAGAGAGAAGTGAAAGGAGGTAACTCACTCTAACCCAGATTGACAGACTGTTTCTTGACAACCTTCTGACTTCATTTACCAGGTTTTAGACTTTATCCAATGTTGGTTGTATAATGCCCAAATGAGCTTTTGAGATATTTGTTTTCTGCAGCCTAGTTCTACAGTGTTCTAAACCCTAATGCTTAAGGCCCTGATAGGAACTGAGATGGTATGACAAACATACCTCTTATGAAGATCTAGGAATAAGGAAGACTCTCCCAGAGACTAGAACCAGGGGCAATTACAGTCACTGGTTTGCAAGCCACTCTTCAACCCAGGCAGGGAATCTTTGAAATTCCTATTTGGAAGTATGTTTTGGAGCAGTAACTAGAGTCTTATCTTATTGTATAGGTGATTACTAAATGTTAATTTTCATCTAACTGCTACTGCTTTAATGGAGGTATATGGAGGGAGGTGCTTAATTCCATAGGTTATCATAGAACCAAGAACTGCCTTTGCTTTGACCATGATGAGAAGCCTTGAGTATACAGCTGGATGTGAAAATTAAGAAGACTTTGGGTTGTCTTTTGGTAGTAGAAGAGTTCATGGATAAAATTGTTTGAAAGAGTGTATATGAGGAAAATTATTTGAAAGGATATATTTGAGGAAAACAGTGGTGTGCATGTGATCCAGACACAGGGTGGTGGGATGTGCGTAATTGATGTAGGAGAGAGCTCTGCAGAATTAGAACTGCCGCTCCAGCAGTTCTCAAGTCTTGGGTTCTCACTCACATTAGCAAAGAATTAAGAAACTGGACTCAAGAGAAGGATAGGTAGACAATGAGATTAATTTTAGGGAGTTAAGATAGTAGGAAAGCAAAACTTCTCAAACAATAAGAAATTCTCGCCCTTCCCAGCCTGGCTTGAATGTGGGAGGGAGAAAATCTCCTTCAGGTCTCTCTCTGGGGAAGGGGCTCCGGGATCAAGAAGGGCCTATGCGTGTGCTGCAGGCATGCTGAACTGAGTCACACGTCCAGTGACAAGAGCATTACCCTCAGGCTCAGGTGTCTAGGGGAGGGACCTGATTGGTGAGTGGGCCCAAAGGAGCACTCAGGAAAGGCCGTCCACAGGGCAGGGGAGAAGCTAAGCCTGAGAACTGGGGGAGCAACAGGAAGCTGGTGTTGCTGAGCAGTTGTTGCCTTCAGCATTCTTGGATGTGAGGCTGAATCAGATCTGAGTTCTAGTCCTGCCAGGGCAGGCAAGGTGGCATCCACGTCTCACTACCTACCAGGAGGAATGCTACCTTGCTCCTAATACATATCAGAGTGAGATCCTATAATGTGCCCAGCATCCTTTAACTACCCCTTTTCAGGAAGGAACCATGTTCCTGTGGGGCATCCGTTCCATTTGGTGGAGTCTGCAGCTCATACCCTCTCCTGGTCCTCCCTCCCCCACGCCAAGGGTGTCATATATTCACCGTTATTTATGTCAGCACTGAAATTGACACAATGACTGGTTTAAGTTTGTACATATGATCCAGGCCCGATCATTCACATCTCCCATTATGACATTTCTACTATCAACATTAAAAATCAGAATTTCTTCTTTTAACTAGAACTGCTAGACAAATAAAGCATGAACACTAAATCCTGCCAAGTAGAGAGAGAGTGTGAGAATGGAGAGAAAAAGGTATCAAGTTAGTTTAAGCCCGGCTTAGGCATTTCTGAGACCCAGGATAGCTAGCTTCATCTTTTCTCCACATTCTCATTTGTATGCTGTTATATACATTACAAATGCCAAGGAGCAAAGGAGAAAAATACTTCGTTATCTGCCCGAGGGGCAGCTTCAAAAGAGACAAGGCTCTTGAGATAATTTTTGAAGAATGAGCAGGGTTTTCCAGTCAGTGTGGGCATAGCCATTTAGGCAGCAGTAATGGGATGATGGGAGAATAGTTGAGGGAGGAACCTCCTGCTCTGAGGATTTGATACCTGAGACTAGGAAATGAACCAATATCAGGCAGATCAATAGGAGAAAAGATATTCCAATTTACTATAAACCCACACGAAAAACATTCAATGACATTTAGGAGCTTCTATACCCTCTTCATTAACATATAAATTTAGGAAAGAGTATATTTTTTTGAGAAAAGTGGAACAGGCTTTCTGTAGAATAAATAATAGTGGGATATTTGTGACAGGGTTTGTCTGGGTATAGCATCAACTTCTGTTGCCTTTCCTGTAATTCAAGTTCAACATCCCCAATGATGGAAAGTTCAGGGAGGAGACTCCTAGCAGTTAAATTCCCTTTGGACAAACCATCTTTAGACGACAAGGTGAATGTGGAGAAGGCTTCTTCCCACATTTGTCCTTTATTAGACGTTTTCATTTCAAAGCTCTAAGCACAGCAAAGCAACATATGTTGAAGTGGCAGCTGCTGAGGCCTATCATAAGGAAGCCTAGGAGCATCTGTGTCACATTGGAACGGTACATAAGATAGAAACATGGAGATAACTCTTATGAGATAGTCAGGGACCACATTACAGAGAGATCTGTGTCACATTGGAATGGCACATAGGATAGAGACATGGAGATAACTCTTATGAGATAGTCAGGGACCACATTACAGAGAGATCTGTGTCACATTGGAATGGCACATAGGATAGAGACCTGGAGATAACTTATGAGATAGTCAGGGACCACATTACAGAGAGATCTGTGTCACATTGGAACGGCACATAGGATAGAGACCTGGAGATAACTTATGAGATAGTCAGGGACCACATTACAGAGAGATCTGTGTCACATTGGAACGGAACATAGTATAGAGACATGGAGATAACCTTTTTTTTTGGGGGGGGGTTTTGAGGTAGGGTCTCACTCTAGCCCAGGCTGAACTGGAATTCACTATGGAGTCTCAGGGTGGCCTCGAATTCACGGCGATCCTCCTACATCTGCCTCCCGAGTGCTGGGATTAAAGGCGTGCACCACCACACCCGGCTTGGAGATAACTCTTATGAGATAGTCAGGGACGACATTACAGAGAGATCTATGTCACATTGGAACTGCACATAGGATAGAGACATGGAGATAACTCTTATGAGATAGTCAGGGACCACATTACAGAGAGATCTGTGTCACATTGGAACGGCACATAGAATAGAGACATGGAGATAACTCTTATGAGATAGTTGGGGACCATATTACAAAGAGTTTATTTACTACCCAGGTAGTATGAGCCTCACTAAGCTCTGGGGGATATTTAAGAAGAGTCACAGTTTGGGGGAGGCAGACCTGAAGGACAGCCAACAGTCAGAGTCCCAATGCCTGGGAGAAAATCCTGGCTCTGTCAGTCACTCATATGTGCAACTCTGGGTGCCTCAGTGTTTGCATCTACCTCCGAGGCTAATGCTAACAGCACTTAGTTCAGAGGATGGCTGTGTAGACTAACTCAGCAGTCTGAAGCATCCTAGAAGGGTGCGTCCATGGCAAATGCTCAGTAGAGGGTTAATCAGCTATTTAGAAATACCATTCTGCCTTGAAAATGCTTGCTGTGTAGAAGGGTTACCTCCCGAATACAGAGGAGCCTCTCAGTCTGGTTGTCTGCCTCACACACAGAGGAGTCTGCACAGAGCAGAATGTGGGACTGGCACTCCTGGGTAGGAGAGTGCAGTGAGAAATAGCAGGTTCCCGACAGGTTGTGCCACCCAGAAAATGAGGCTTTGGGCACACTTCCCAAGTTGAGGGCTTGGGGTGACCAAGGGATGGTGTGGGCAAACCGTGAGTTTGGGAAAGTGGATGTGGTTAGAAAGAGCTAAGTCCAGAAGCCAATGGGGATCTTTTCCCCTAGAGGTGGCCTTAGTGCCCCAAGTCAAGAGGAGAGTCTTTGGAGCTACAAAGGCTAAAGCTTCAGTTGCAGCTTGCACACAAGGGTCTGCAGGGGCCGAAGCAGCAGTTCTCAGGACAGAGGGCCAGATGGCTGAGCTAACACCCTGGTGAGGCATTCCATGGGAGCCTTCATAATCAGCCCTGGCCAGGATTCCCTGTCAGCCAGAGGTATGTGTGGCAGCCTGGTGGCAGCCACTGGGCCTGCCAGGCCACTAGCAGGTTTAAGACACAGGCAAGGTGCAGTTAAATATACAGAGACTGGAAGAAAACAAAGGAAGGAAGTAATATGTGCATATAGGGAAAAAGGATGCAAGGAAGAAGAAACAGGAAAGGAAGGAAGGACCCATGGTAGGAGTAGAAAGGAGCAGAAGCATGTAGTGTATTCTCTGAGATCATTCTGGGAGGTGCATGCCACACTATTTTCATTGCAATAAACAGAGTCAGTTTATTAATTAGATATGTAATTTTTTTGCTGTGTATTTAAAAACATTCTATTTCCATTTGCTCCATAAGCAGAACCTACCCTCAACTACTTCAGGCAATCATTAGTGTCTTTCTTTTTATTTCTTTTTAGGTGTGTGGTGTGTTTGTGTGCGCGCACGCACAGGTACCCGTGTGTATGTGAGCATGCAGGCGGTTGCCACAGAACAAGCTCAGGTCGCATCCTCAGGAATGCCATTCCCTTTCTTTGCTGGGATTTTTGCTCATTGCTTTGGAGCTCACCAATTAGGCTAGACTCCTGGCCAGTGAGCGCCAGGGACCTACCTGTTTCTGCCTCCCCAGTGTTACGGCTTAAGCCACCATGCCCAACCCCTTTACCTGGGTCCTGGAGACACAATTTGGGTCCATATGTGCCTGGCAAGCCCTTTACCAACTATCTCCTTAGCCCCTGGAGCCTTTTTAACCGTTAAAGGCTGGAGCTGGGCAGCAGGCATGCATGAGTCGTTTGAGGTAAGCCCTGTCTCTAGCTTGTGTTCTAGAATGGCAGGGACTGATTTGCAGCTTGGAATTAGCCTGCTCTCTGACAATTCTAATATTTAAGACATGCCTGTTAACAGTAGTAATTGCTCAATAACTGCTAATAAATTAAGCATCAATTATTTGCCTTAACTTCTAAAGCTGTGGTATTTGAAGGAAAAAGAAAAACGATAGGTTGAGCTTACATGGATTTGAACTGCCGTCACACCAACTCTGCACTGTGGATGTCACTTTTCTTTGATAAGCTTTGGTTTCATCTGCAACATAGCAATAACACCAACTGGGGCGGGGGGCGGGGAGGTTGCTTGGTGGTTAAAGAAGCTTGCTCCCAAGGCCTGCTGACCCAGGTTTAATTCCCAAGCCACTCATGTAAGCTGGATGCAAAAAGTGGTGCAAGAATCTGGTGTAAGTTGGCAGTGGCAAGATGCCCTGGTATGCATATATAGGAGTGTGCACACACACAAATAAATAAAATTTTTCTTTAAAGAAAAGCAACACTGACTCCTCAGGGTCCTGCCTACGATAAAGAGTTAATGTATCTATGTGATATGACATAAATACTTAATGTGCTACTTTAAAGCAAAAGCAAAAAGGCTTCTTTTCATTGTAGTTTCTCAAATTATTTTCAACTGCAGTTTTTAAAATTCACGAAGTTTGAAAATATGTGCTATTCTACGAAATGTGGAGGAAAAAAAAAAGCCCACCTCAAATATCTTCTCTGTATCATTCACTCCTGACTCACTGGGAAACACGAGCTGTGGGGCTCAGACTGGCTTTGGTGCTTGAAGGGAAAGTGAGAATTTGAGAAACTCTACCTCAAGTTTGTTCAGATTCATCTTGGACAGATTGGGTCTCGCCAGGTTACCAGCACAGTCTCCATTGGTAATGGCGCACGGCGCACGGCAGGCAGGCAGGGAGCTTGTGCTGAGCCGCTTGGTGTGTAGCACAAGCATATTCCCGGCACGTGAGGCCGCACAGCGGTTTAGCAACCTCTCCTTCGCTCTGTTCTGAGCGCTCCCGTGTGCTAGCTTGGCGAGTCCTCACAGCAAGACTGTAAGATCGCTGAGCAGATTCTCTTCATTTATAGACAGGAGCGGAGATTAAAGAAGTCTCAAGCAAAATTACAGATCTGGAAAAGAGCAGAAGCAAGACTTTTTCCTTGCTCATTTGGTTCCAGAACATAAATTCTTAACTACAGTGGTGTACCGTTGCTCGGTGCCTGTAACCTGTTAGACCAGCGCCCTTTGATAGCTGCGCACATTTTAGTTACATAATTTAAGTCATCCTCTCACGAGCTGCACGTGCTTTGGGGAAGAAAACAAAAACACAACAGCCAAGAGGTGAAGGCTAAACTAGTGCACATGATCTTATTTATTTTCCAAGGGTGAAAACTCAGAAGTTAGTACATGACTTACTTTAGGCCATGTGGAAATGGAAGAAGTTTACTAGAGACTTCTAGGAAGGAATCCTCCTGATCTCCTAATTCTTTCTAGACAGTTCTAAGAGCAACCAAATGTACCTTCCCACCTCTCACTCAACCCCTAAGTCTCCTCCTCTCTGCGCCTGGGCAGCCACTTTGCCAGCATGAAGGGGGTCAGCCTGAGAATGACGCTAACCGAGCGGGGGGCAGAGAGCAGAGCGAACCTGCAAACTGGGTCTTTAGTAGCATCACTGAACCACGACGTCAAACGAACTTTTGCTTTTAAAAGCACAATACCAAATCTTTCTTCCTCGACCATTCAAGAGCAAAGCCCTATCATGATGTGCCGTCACGCCTTAACACCTAATTCCTACAATCCAGGACAGTCTCCTGAGTCATCAAAATAGGACTGTCAAAATTGAAACCTTAACACTGATTCGTTACTGTCGTCCTTACACTACATTCCAGTCCAGCCAATTATCCCAAGCATGGCATCTACAGCAGAATAATTCTGTTCAAAACTTTGACTGAAGCTGGGTGTGGTGGTGCATGCCTTTAATCCCAGCACTCAGGAGGCCTAGATAGGAGGATCACTGTGAGTTGAAGGCCAGCCTGAGGCTATATAGAGAATTCCAGCTCAGCCAGGGCTAGAGTAAGACCCTACTTCAAAAACCAAAGGGTTTTGCACTGCTTCTACCTTTCATGTTCCTCTGCCATTTTCAATCTAGGACAGCCTTACAGTCCTCCACTTTCATGCTTATAACACTTCGGATGATTACATGCAGTTGTTTTGTAGGATAGCCTTTAATCTGAGTTTGTCTGGTAGATGTTCATAATTAGATTTAGGTTGTATGCATTTGGTGCGAATGTCACAGGAGTGAAGCAATCTTCTCCCAGTTAAGTAATAACCGTGCCTGACTCTGCTTAGCTCCCCAAATCAGATGAGATCAGGGGTGCTCAGGGTGTGGCAGTGGAAGAAGCTGTGTTCTGGAATTACGTCCCGTCAGTGGGCCGCCATGGCTGTGTAGAGGCCTCTTTACCTTGGCAGGGTGCCACATTCTTTTCCAAGTCATTTCTTCACCTACCAAAGACATCCTCCTCATCCTCTCAAGCTTCTCTTCCTTTTTAATAATTTTTTCTATTCATTTATTTGCAAGGAGAGAGAGAGAGTGAAAGAGAAAGAGAGAGACAGAGTGGGAGACAGAGATGAGAATTGGTGTGTCAGGGCCTACTACCACTGCAAATGAACGCCAGACACTTGTGCCACTTCGTATATCTGACTTTACATGGGTGCTAGGAAGTCAAACCCAAGCCTTTAGGCATTGCAAGCGTCTTTAACTATTGAACCATCTCTCCAGTATTAGAGAGATCAGAAGGAAGGAGAGAGAGAATGGGTGAAACAGGACCTCTTGGTGCTGCAAACAAACTCCAGATGCACGGGCTACTGTGTGCACCTGGCTTTACATGTGTACTGGGAAATTGAACCCAGGCCCACAGGATCTGCAAGCAAGTCCCTTTAACTGCTGAGCCATCTCTTCAGTTTAGGCTCTCCTTTCTACTCTGTTTTGTGCCCTCAGAAACTTTCCTTAGATAAGAGCCTGCTTGCTTGGCCTCAGGGTTAGCTAGATTAGTCACAAAATGGAAAGGAAGCAAAGCAAAAGGAGAGGGAAGAAGAGGCGAAATGAGAGCACTCCCACGCTTTGAAGCCTCGGTTTCCAGTTCCAATAACCTGTGGTGCTCCTTGTTGAAGCTGGCATTAAGCGCTTTGTTTGTCTCTGTCAGTTATAAACCTGAGCTTAGGCTTGGGTGGAATTAGTTCTTGGGGATGTTATTGGTGCCCTATCTGGGGTGAATAGATATTTGTTCACGGTTCCTCAGGAAGAGCTACACAGTGGAAAAATAAAATCCCTAAACATATTTAATAGATGACCTTCAGGACATGGGAACCTTCATAATTAAATGAACAGCTGAGGTCATAATCCTACTTTTGTATTTTATGGTCAGGTTTGGTGAAGAATTCACAAAATGATTGTGTGGAAGGGTGCAACGTGAGGGGACTGAATTGTGGAAGCAGAATAACCTGTTTGTGCAGGCTCATGTCTGTGGAGCTCCAGAGGCAAGGCTCCCTTTCCTTGGGGCATAGGGCAGTAACGCTCACGAGTTCATAGGGCCTCACTTAGGGACAGCCAGCATTTCTGCGTGTTCTGATCAGCTTCCGACGAGAGGCAGTCGCGATCACGTAGCACTTTTGTCTGTATCTGCGTGGATTAAACGCCGACGGTGCTGTCTGCTCAGCATCATTTTTCCCCCTCATCAGCAAATTGTTTACAGTATACATATTTTTAATTACAGAATTTTACAAGAGCATATTCCGTGCCCAAGTCAGAGAGCTCTAGCACCCTTTGAAGGATGTGAGAGGAACATGAAAATTTAGCTTGGATTTGGCTAGTAGCAAATTTCACTCTGAGCAGTTTCTTCCTCAAATTCCACTTTGGTATTTCACCCAGCAGAATTTATTGCATGAATTTGTTCATAATGATTAAGTTTTTTTTGCTTCTGAACTTTAGTGCTTGGATCCCCCAGTTTTCTTTCCTAAATTTCTTCTGGCTGTTTCCTTGATTGTACTTTCACTCTGCTGGCCAGCAAGTCTTTCTCTTAGGAGATAAGCGAAGCTTGGTCTATCTGCTTATTAGTTCTTGTAGTCGAAAATAAACATTATTTCTATTGTCTGCCAGAGGGAGAGATTTTTTTCCCCCAGAGGAGAATTTTCAAAGTTCCCCTCCTCAGTGGTATCATTGATTTAACCTGCACACAGTGTTTTAAGTTACAGATTTAGTAGCATCTCTGTATTTGGTTTCTCATAATGACACTTTATAAATCACTTGCTTTGGAAAAGGCTTCAAGTGCAGAGGTCAAAATGACTGTATCTCTCATGACAGAAAATGCCTCTAATAAAAACCAACTGACTCCCCTCCTTGTCAAGCACAAAACAACACTTGTGATAAATCAAAATGATTATATAATTGATTTTTTCCACTAACATTAAAACCAATTATCTGTTTCAGTCATGGAATTTTATTCAGCATGGAATAGTCGATGGCATTTATTAGGTAACACTGTGAGCAGGAGCTTTGCCTGTTCTTTAATCTGCACTGCCTTACGAAGTGTAAGAGGGCATTAGCTCCATTCTACCAACGCAGCCCCTGAGGCGAAGAAAGGTTAAGTCAGTTTTCCAAGTTCTTGGAGTAGTTGATGGACTAGACATGAACTTGGGCAGTCTGGCTTCAGGCCACTGCTTTGTATTCTGCTGTGAACACTGTGAGCTTGTGCTGACTGTCCCTTAAAAGCTGAGGATCAGTTCTCAGGCATTACATCCGGGTTTCTCCCTCTCAAGCTTAGCTGTTTTCTGAAACCACATCTGCCTGTCATCGATTTCAGATGTATTACATCTAGCACCATAAACTTTGGGAATCACTTGAGTTGCTTTGGAATTAAGTTGTGCATCTTTCGGAGAAGTTCAGACAATAGTGAGCTTTATTTAAGCATGTCTTTGGGATTGGGGATTTAGCTCAGTGTTAGAGTGCTTGCCTAGCAAGCATAAGATACTGGGTTTGGCTTGGTCCACAACACTGAAACACATGCACACACAAAGACATAAGCACTTTTTTTTATTGTAGAATTTGATTTCTAGCTCTGTGGTGGTTTGAATTAGATGCCCTTCAATAAACTCGTAAGTTCTTGATATTTAGGCCTCACCTGCTAGTAACTTTGGAGGTAGAGCTTTGCTGAGGAGGTGCGTTTCTGGGGATAGGTTGGGGAGTAATGTAGCCAGCTACCCCTCGCCAGAGCTCAGCTCACTCTCTTGTCGCTGGGCAAGAAGCGATGTCCAGCCTCTGCCTTACCATTTTCTTTGCTATGCTGAAAGTTCTCATTGTGTCTGTAAGCCACAGTAAATCCTTTCCCACCGCCTTTGACTCTTGGTCAGGTGTTCTGTCCCAGCAATGAGAAGGTCACTGAAAAAAAAAACAAACAAACCTCAACTCTACATAATAAATTTGCAGGTTGTCGTGGTGCATTCCAGTAGGAAACTGTGAAAGAGGCAGAGATAGGAGGCTCAGGAGTTGGAGGCCAGCCTGGGTTACACATTTTGAGCCAGGCTCGCCTTTATTCCCACCACTCGGGAGGCAAAGGTACGAGGATCAGCCAAGGGTTCAAGGCCACCCTGAGACTACCTAGTGAATTCCAGGTCAGCCTGGGCTAGAGAGAAATCCTTTCTTGAAAAACCAAACCAACCAACCAACCAAACAAACAAACAGAAAATAGATGAGTCATTTGGGCTGGAGAGATGGCTTATCCATTAAGGTCCATGCCTTCAAAGCCTAAAGACTCAGGTTCAATTCCCCGGAATCATCTTAAGTTAGATGCACATGGTGGCATATGTGTCTGGAGTTTATTGGCATTGGCCAGAGGCCATGATGCACCCATTGTCTCTATCATAAATAAATAAATAAATAAATAAATAAATAACATTAAATATATTTTTAAAGAACATTAAAAATATAAATAAATCAGTATTTCCTTGACCTAACATGTGACCTCTACTTCTGGGCAGATTATGGACTGTGGATTTGTACTTTTTTTCTATCTTACTCTTACTATAAGTCTAGTAGCTTAAGCAAAAATGTACCAGTTTTTGTAATGAATAGAAAAGGTAGAACTAGCCATGGAGAACCTATCAATGGCCAAGTAGCACTTCTATACTAGCAAGATTTTAAATTGCAAAGAAAAATATGAAACTCTAAGTTTCAAAAGACAACCTTTAGTCTTCAAAACTATGTCCTGATTAACCAGCATTTTTTAATGTTACAAATAATATGTTACCAAGGAAGAACAGGGTTAAGTATTTTTTTACTGCTTTACAGACTATTCAAGTTCAAAGAAGACTCTGCTGTGAGTTATAACAATAGACGAGACAGACACTGACAATGAAAGAAAGAATTGGTGTTATGACCAGATTTGGACAATTATTCTTTACAAAAACTACATAAGTCAGACTAGAATCTGACCAAGAGAAACTGTTTAGCCTTGAAGCATAATAAAATTATGTAAAATTATTCAAACAGTAGCAAAATAGTATCCTGCAAAGTTACCACACATACAACCTAAATGCTTTGGTCCCGTATTGAGCGTGGTGTGAGGAAAGCCCAATGCTATTCGTGACTGTTACCATTCTCTGTCAGTTTCCCTGGGTCAGTGGATGCCCAGATAGGTGGTTAACCATTATTTCTTAGTGTACCTGGAACAGTAGTAATGGAAGGCTTTAACTTTTGAGTTGGTAAACTAACTATAACAGAATGCCCTCTTCAAAGTGGATGTGCCCTACCCAAATAACTGTGGGTCCAAATGGTGGAGGAAAGATGAATTCCTTTACTTGTCTGCTTGAGCTGAAACATTGGTCTCCCTATCCTATCTGTGGGCCTGAACTTAATACCATTGTGCTATGATTCCTGGGCCAAAGACTTGAACTAGAATTTATACTACCAGATTTTCTGGCTCTCCAATTTCTGACAAATCATATGACTTCATGGTCTCCATAGTCACGTGAGCCAATGCCTTAAAATAAATCTTATGTGTTATGTGTGTATATACCTATTTTATTGGTTCTCTTTTTCTGGAGAACCCTAATATACTATCAAATTACATCCAAAGGGAAACTATAAAACACCTTTTCAAGACCAGTCTGGGAATTTTGATGGATCAGTAATGAAATTTCAAGGAAAATAGGCAAAAACCTTGCCTGCTTTGTTATGTTTAGCTGAACAAAAGAAACAACTTTAGAGTTAAATCCTGTGGTTTTAACCTTAAGTACTGAAAGTATATCATTAATTACTGGAGAAAAATTCCTAGTGTGTGAAAGCCACATGCATATAAAAATAAATAGAATGAGACATAGTAGCACATCTATCATAAAAATATTTTTTCAAGTTTTCCTCTATCTTCTTCATGCACACACACACACACACACACACACACACACACTATTGTTGAATCAAAAACAAGTAGTAATTTCTACAAAGTAGGACAGTGATCCATTAAGACTTTCAGTTTAGGCTAGAGCGACCATACATATGACATGTCTACATGTGCCTAATGGTGAAGAGAGTATATGCAAATTAAAAATTTTTAATATCAGGAGCCCAGCATGGTGACTCACGCCTTTAATCCCAGCACTCGGGAGGCAGAGGTAGGAGGATCACTGTGAGTTCAAGGCCACCCTGAGACTACAGAGTGAATTCCATGTCAGCCTGGACTAGAGTGAGACCCTACGCCAAGAAATCAAAAAAAAAAAATTAAATATCAGTGAGGGGCTGGAGAGATTGCCTAATGGTTAAGGCATTTGCCTGCAAAGCCTAAGAACCCAGATTGAACCCATGTAAGCCAGATGTATTTGGTGGTACATGCATCTGGAGTTTGTTTGCTATGGCTAGAGGTCCTGGTATGCCCATTTCTCTCTCTCTCTCTCCCTCCCTCTCTCTCTGTAATAAATAAATAAAATTAAAATACCAGTGAGAAATCTGGTGCTTTAGAAACTGTGATGTCAACAAGAATATGGCTCTAAAAGAAATTCTTGCTGCTTGGGTGAATCACAAGAGTGAGTCACTTCAGAGTCACTGGGGCAAATCACATCATGTCATTATGTCATGGTCATAATGAAGAACAGAGTCTGATTGAATCAATGGAACTCAGCACTAATCTTCATGCCAGGCTGGAGGCTTGGGAAATCTTCTGATGGGAATAAAGGGGGAAAGAATGAAAGCTGAACTTAATGAACCCCAAAGGTGAAATTATTTCAATAGCAACATGTCTCATAGCTAACATTTGATGATTAATAAAATGGCTAGAACAGGCCAGAAATTCCCAGGCCAAGAAGGGTCAGTGAGTGCACAGCGGTACTGCCTGCTATCTGGCAACAAGGCCAGAGATGCTTGGGGAAGTGGAGGATCATTGCAAAACAAATTGCTCTTTGTCATCTCTCAAAACTGGAAAGAGTAGAAATGTATACATAATTTGTTCATGTCCTATTTATTTTTAAATTTAATAGATAAATTAAAGGGAATGATTCATTTCAACATGCATGGAAGAGTATTTTTTAATAAAGAAGAATAAAAGCATTATGTAAATCATATACAAAAAGTCTCATCAGTCAATTTTCATAATAGTCTATCTTAAGGGTTTTATTTTAGTACTATTCATTTTTCTTGAATAAAATTTACAAACTTCTATTGTAGAAAATATTGAAATACATAGAAAAACATGCAGAAAGAGAACTAACCCTATGTCAATGTTCAATAACTATTGCTCAATATTTAGGTTCATTTTTTTATTGTTTTTTCATATATTCAGATTTTTCCAAAGGTAAAACTATTATATATATATTCCTGACTTATTTCAATGCTTTGCATTTTATCATTAGAGTTAGTCATACATATTTTATTTTATTATTTGTTATTAATTTACTTATTTTTTTTTTTTTGTTGTTCTTTTGAGATAAGGTCTCACTCTAGCCCAGGCAGACCTGGAATTCACTCTGTAGTCTCAGGGTGGCCTCAAACTCATGGTGATCCTCCTACCTCTGCCTCCCGAGTGCTGGGATTAAAGGCGTGCGCCACCACCCCTGACTTAGCCATCAACATTTTAATCCTTCATTCTATCATTCTTTTTCACAACATTTTCAATAGTAGAGACATTTACTTTTTATTTTTCGTTATTTATTTGCTGGTGGAGAGTTTAGAATAAGTTTCATCATTCACATTCTTGATACTCTTTTAATGATTTATAATAAAGAAATTATTTACCTTATGTCTCTATTTGACAAAAAAAAAATAGAAAGTGCTCTCAAATTGGTATATGCAATATGCCTCAATGG
Organism: Dipus sagitta; assembly: GCA_036346955.1. Lineage (NCBI taxonomy): Eukaryota > Metazoa > Chordata > Mammalia > Rodentia > Dipodidae > Dipus > Dipus sagitta. Next base: position 2,837,635 of record CM070783.1, read on the forward strand.
TGGGGCCATTTGTGAGAAAATTCTTGACTTTATTTCTCAGTTTGACAGCATGATATGGCAGTGAGCATACCCAGTACACAGGATGTAGCTCATAGAAACCATCCTGACTCTAACTTCCTCCACCACCCACGTAAGGCACCCACTCAACCTGATGGTCTATGTGAAACCTCGTAGAGCTCTGGGCATTGTGATCAGAGATTCATTGCTTTGGGCACTGAAAACATTTTTAAGGCTGAGTAACTCATTCCATAGACACCACAAAAGCTAGATAAATGATACCCTGAAAAGGTAAAGATTTCTATCACTTGATTTCAACTGAAGAATGTAATAGCACAATGCTGACTCCCCATCCTCATTCAGATCACAAATAATGATAGACTGTCCATCTGATTTGACATGGCAGCTGAATCTACTGTATCCATTTCTGATGCTACAAGACTGTCAATCTCACCACCGAATAATATAAGACGTGTATTTGCCAAGTCTGTTGCTAACATGCCAGATGGAAGAAACCTGCTACCATATCCAATTTGTAAGCTTGAGTCAGCCTCTGATCAGAGAGAAAAAAAAGTCATTATTTTTGTGGCCAAGAATGTAAAGAACCGTGTGGATGATCCATGAATGATGAGTTTATAAGAGAGCAAAAGTCAAAGAATGTGCAGGGTGACAATGCAGTCCATCTATCGCTGGGTGTGTTAATACTGCTACACACACGAAAACTACATTTTATAAAAGCTGAGTGTACTTGAGAAAGTATTTCTCAACTTTGCAAATTTTCTGTGGTCCTAAAGCCCTTTGGTAAATGAGCTTTCCAAGGATATGCTAAACAGTGGGTCAGGAAGAAGTTAAATACGTGATGAGAGAATTAACCTGATCAGAGTGTGTAAATATTATAGAATGTAAATTTGCACAGGTAATGCTATGCTTATTTCCATCTCTATGTTAAGACCTAGCAATAATCTCTCTGTAAAGATCTAGTAATAAAAACCCAAGGTTGTAGGTTTTTAGACACTATATTTACTGAGGGAGAATAAAGGCTTGGATAACAGCAATTAGATTTTGCACTTTATGGTACCTTATGCCAACGAAGTGTACATATCCTTTATTTGGGTGTATACAATGCATGCGACGCACACATATACTGAAGGTAGACAGACATATTTCTATACTAGGAAATATGATTCCTATCTAATATTTCACATCCAGTAAGTCAGGGACTGTTAGCCATAGTTTTTCATTTCATGTGTTTTTACCACCTGCAAGCCTCCCATATTTAACATTAAGGAGCTGGATTTAAAGCTCTGTGACAAAGGCCTCAGGGATGAGGCTTTCCTGCCCAGAAGTTAAGGAGGTGAGTGACAACAGTGACCCATTCAACCACAGACGTTTTAAATCAGCTTTGTGAAGGTTGTTAACCAGCAGAATGAACGACTGTAAAATGCGTGCAGGACAAGTCTGGGGGTTTGGGGTTCTTTCTGGTCGTTGCTGTTTAGTACAGGACAGAAGGACAGAGTCAGTCAAAGTGCCGGTGCTTGAGCAGCAGGGTGGGTGAGAAAGTAGCTGCATACTGGAGATGTTGCCACTGTGCTTGGGACGTCAGTAGTCCTAAGTACACTGACCAGGGGAGGGCTAGGTAACGGTTAATGCATAATGTAGTGAGAGTTCATTTCAATTAGAATAGCCAGTGCATAAGATTTTGTTGTTAGGACTCAAATGCGTTTTATTTTTTAATTTCTTTTTGTTTATTTTTATTTATTTATTTGAGAGCAACAGGCAGAGAGAGAAAGAGGGAGAGAGAGAGAGAGAGAGAGAGAATGTGCGTGCCAGGGCCTCCAGCCACTGCAAAGGAACTCCAGGCACGTGTGCCCCCTTGTGCAACTGGCTAATGTGGGTCCTGGGGAATAGAGCCTCGAACCAGGGTCCTTAGGCTTTACGGGCAAGCACTTAACTGTTAAGCCATCTCTCCAGCCCATGCTTTATATTATATTATATTATATTTATTTATTTATTTATTTATTTGACAGAGGAAGAGAGAGAGAGAAAGAATGTGTGTGCCAAGGCCTCCATCTACTGCAAATGAGCTGCAGACTCATGCGTCCCCTTTTGCATCTGGCTAATGTGGGTCCTGGGGAACTGAACTGAGGTCCTTTGGCTTTTGCAGGCAAACGTCTTAACCACTAAGCCATCTATCCAGTCCACATTTAATATTTTTTTTATTTTTTGAGGTGTTGGGCGTTGAACACAAGAGCACAGTGTGGTCCACGAATGCTCTGCACTGAGCTGCACACGCAGTCCCCAACGATGCTACTGTTCTTTCACTTTTCCTCTCCTCACCTCCCTTTCCTTCTTTCCTTTCCTGTCATTTCCTCTTCTTTTCTCTTTTCTTCCTTCTTCCCTCCCTCCCTTCCTTTTTTTTTTTTTTTGAGTCAGGGCCTCTCTATGTAATCCATACTGGCCGTGAACTCTCAGTCCTATCCTCTTGCCCCAGCTTCTTGGGTGCTGGGGTTTCAGGTAGGTGCCAATACGTCCAGCTTCAGTGACGGTGGTTTCAGATGGCATTCTCCCTGTGTGGATGTATACGCATGCGTACATTTGTGTTTGAGCCGCATGAGTATGACCACGTGTTTGTGCACGACAGCCACCTTGTTGTATGTCATTGTGTTTGATACGTGTTGATGTGCATGTGTGGGTTTGCATGCGTATGTGTGGATATTTTTGTACTGTGTGGTAAAATCTTTCTTGGCAATTAGTTAGAGCTGTGAACTGATGGCCCAAAGTGACCTTGGGAAACATTTTTATTTTTTGCTCTTTGATATTTGATTCTGTGAGTAGAATTAACATTGGCACATGAACTGAAATGGATTATAGATAATTTCCCGAGGCTGTTTCTCTTCTTTGAAACTCCTGCCAAGGTGATGGAGAGTTTCTTGCTTGCATTTGAGAATATTCTCAGTGGGGCCCTGTGCAGTGAGGATCAAGGGCGGTGCTCAATGGCCCATTCTCCTGAAGGGATGCATGTTCACTGCTCTAATGAGTTCTTCCTCTTTCTCACACGTTCACCTCCCTAAGAAACGATAAACACTGGAGAGCCCGCTCAATCCCCAGCTTGGCTCACTTGATAGAGACTCTCCAGACTTCCCTTTGCTGTGTCCTCCCTATCAGCTTTTCCTCCCCACAAGCTTCTGTTTACCACTGGGCCAGGGCCGGCACACCCCTGCCTGGTACACAACAGAGACCGCAGGCTTCCTCTGGCCTCCAGGCACCAGAAATCAGTTGCAGGAACCCAGAAGCTCCGAGGACCTCAGGCCAAGGCTGAGTGCCACAGGTACCTGCCGGAGGCAAGCACCTGCCAGCCAAAGGCAAGTTCTTAGCCTGCCTTGTTAATAACGCGCGTGGCAGAAAGCAGTGAGAAACGCGACAACTCCTGCTCAACACAACGAAACTGCCCTTTTCTTTATATGACATCTCAAGTCATTTTGCTGAGTATGAAACTCCTCTGTGAACTTTTACATGAAGAAAGTGGGAATACTTTATGATGTAGACATTAAATTCAGGACGAGGAGCTTTGGGAGAAAAGCAATCCAGGGCTCCACACAGGAAATGCTTGAAAAGGCAAGTGTGTGCGCAGTGCCAGCAAACCGACCATGAAAAGAGGAAAGAGGCAACACAAAAACCTTGTGTGCACCTCTGAAGTGTAAACAAATACATGTGATTTCCCTGCGAACACCGTCATAGTGGATTTGTAGTGTACTCTGCTTTCCAGAATGTAAAAGGCAACAGTTCATGGCAACCAAGCTCTGGGGGGAGGGGAGAATTAAAAGCAAACATATATGAGCAGAGAAATTCACCTTCAGCCCACATCCTGGAAATTAAACCAATTTTCTTTTAAACTATTAGGAAGAAATGCCCTGCCTATTTACCACCTGCATTTTCCCAATAATTTATAATTAGAACCTAGCAGTATGTATTGATTTCCAATTGATGGATATCATCTGTGCTTGAATAAACTGACAGACCTTCAGCAATCTAAGCAGGGAGACCTTTAGAATACATGACATGAGTTAAATATACTTTATTTAACACCAAAGGAAATTTGCAGTTCATCTCTCAGCCTTTTACGAAGCGGCTGTAAATGCTTTTAGATTTCAGAGTCATTTCCTTTCAATTTGGGTACACTCTTGTATAATTCTTAGCCTTTGTTCAACCAAATGTAGACTACTGACATTTAGCATGTGGAATAACATGTCAAAAATATGGGATGCTTAGATTCACGGTTTGTGGATTTAGTAAAGATGTGAAATAAAACCTTTGATGCATGTAAAAATCACAGTAAAATGTAAGTGAAACCTAATTGTAAAATGTAAATGAGGTCTAATTGTTTACCATGCTCTTGTAACTGGAACCCTGCTGGGTAATATGCCATAGCAAGCCTCAGGATGGAATGCCACGTTCAGTGAGGTCCAGGGAGGCTGGGCTGTCATTGTGTGTGAGCAGAGGGGCGGAGGGCTCCTTCTAGGAGGAGAGGGGCTGTTTCATGCGTTGGCAGCCTGCTCAAGCGTGGCTACTCAGAACAGCCCTTCCACACGGGAAAGGCTAGGTTTTAAGAGTGAAAGCAAAGAATCAGTGTCCTTAAAAGATAACTGAACAAACAGAATCACTCAGCTCATGCCTTTCTAATCTGAGAAAATAGGGCACAGAGAGAAGGGCTCTCATTGGGCGCCTTCATCAACAACGTGTCCGCCTGCCATGACTTTCATTTGACTTGTGCAGCAGAACCAAGCATTGTTTAAAATTTCTTTCTTTCTTTCTTTCTTTTGTTTTTTGTAAAATGGATAGTAACACACACAGGGTTTAATATACTGTTGGGGCTGGTCAGCAGTGCTATGTGAATTTTGTTTGTTTTGTGGTGGGAGAAAAAAAAGGGATCCTATTAGCAGGTTCATTTGTATAATAATCATTCATTAAAATAGACTCCATGGCAATGAAATACTGTACTTGAATTCCAGCACAAAGCCTTTAAAAAGCTAAAATGTCAAAACAATAAAACTAATTAAGGCAACAAAATAGCTTTTTCCAGCTTAATGACAAGCTGGTCCAAAAACACACTTCAGTGATTTTTCTTTCCTCCAGAGACACTTTAAGAAAAGCAAGGATAGAATTTTGCACAATCATTACTCAGCTCAGCATCAGTTATCTAGGAACCTAGCCCATTCGGGCTCTCTGGCAGGGGGGTCACATGTCTGCTTTGGTTGGCTGCCTCCCTCCCTTGCTCTGTTCCCAGTGTCCTCAAGCCGATATAAGGGTTTACTGTGTCACAGGGACGTGGAAGGAGAGAGCAAACTGAGCCAGCCTTGGATTCTGCAGGTAAGCAGCTGGTGGACTAGGAGAGACAGCACTGTCATCCAGGGGGTCAAGTAGCATACGTCACATGAACAGCAAAGATAAGCACACATCACCCAGAACGCCTCCTCTGTACTTCGCAGAGACTGCATTCAAACTTCCCCACTTCCTCCTTCAGCGACCTCTGTAGTGCAGGGTCCAGGGCAGGTGATTACATTCTCCAGTTCTTGCCTGGTTCTGGCCTTGGTGTTTCTGGATTTTTATGATCTTGAAGATCACATGTTAGAGGATGTCTTCCAATTTCAGTCTGTCTTATAATCTGATTGCATCATGATTAAATCCTTTTACAGGAGGAGCATTCATAATATAATAATTCAATGTTTGAAAGGCTCCAAAATGTAAAACATTTTGAATGCTGGCATGATACCTCAGTGTAAAATTCCACAATGACCTCATGTGACCTACCATAGAGAAAACACAGGGAAGCTAAAAACATCTACTGCCTTCAGCCTACCTGTATAAAATAAATATGAGGCATAAAAAAAGGTTGTGTTTAGACTTGGGTCCCCTCCCTAAACATGTCTTATATATATGAAAATATGCAAAAACCTAAAAGGAATGCAAAATCAAACTACTTCTGCATCCAGGCAGGTTACCAAAGGTAAAAGCAACTTGAAGTAATATACTTGTGAATGGAATTTCACTGCTGTCATACTCTTTGTGTTACAGTTTATTGGAAAGTACATGATATCTTTTTCTCCTATTTCTGGCATTTGTCATCTAATTTAGATAGTGTTTGTCAGAGTTCATAAGAGATTTTTTAAAATAAAGTTACTAAATGTTTCAGCATGGATATTGTAATGGTTTGAAGGTAAAATGCCTCACAGGATAATGTGTTTGAACTCTTGGTTTCCAGCTGTTTAGGGAAGTTGTGGAATCTTTAGGAACTGAAACAATCCTGGTTTGAACGTAAATGGCCCCATAGCCTTAGGTATTTTTGAATAAACTCCTTACTTAGTCTCCAGCAGGCACAGCCTTGCTGGGGGAGGTGTGGCTGGGGTTTGATCTTCGGTCCAGTCCTACAGTGTTTGGAGTCAGCTCCTGTTGGCTCCTGCTGGCTGTTGTAGTTCTGCTGTGGAGACATGAAGAAGTGAGCCAGCCTCTTCTGCCATGACGAAGCTTCGCCTGGATTATGTAAGCAGGAAAGAAACATTTTCCTCCCACAAGCTGCTTCTGGTTGGCTGTTTGTCCCAGCAACGAGAAGGTAACTACAACAGGGACTTGGCTAGAAGAAGTAGGTTTCTGGAAGGGTGGGCCTTCAAGGTCATAGCTTCTGCCCTCAGCCATCCCTCTGCTTCCTGGTCGGCGCCATGTATCAGTAGCTGCCACACGCTCCAATCATCATGGAGCCGTCTCTCATCATTCCGTCCTTGCCATGGTGAAGTTTACTGCCTCAAACCAGCAACCAGAATCAATCCTTCCTCTCCTAAGTTGGTTCTTGTCAAGTATTTAATCACAGAGATTAAAAAAAAAAAAAAAAAAACTGCGGGCATGGTGGCACATGCCTTTAAACCCAGCACTTGGGATGCAGAGGTGGGGGGATCACCGTGAGTTCAAGGCTACCCTGAGATTACATAGTGAATTCCAGATCAGCCTGACAGCCTGAGCTAGAGTGAGACACTGCCTCAAAAATAAAATAAAATAAATAAAATAAAATAAATAAAAAAGCCAAACCAACGCAGATACTTTGAGATACTTTATGGAATCCTGTTCTTTTCACCACATCTGCCCTCAGTTTTAATATCCATGGACATTTCTTGCTTGAAGTAAGTACTGTTAAAATTGTCAAAATAGGCATTTTCTTTCTATTTGTCACTAGTTTTTCTTATCCTTATTTTCTGTTGTAAGGAACAGCTTTCCTCTTCCCCTTACTTATGTCTTTTAATGCATTCTATAATGCACTCCTAGCATCTTATTATCTGACTAATTCTATCTTTAAGAGAGTATAATCCATTGGGTTACAATATTGGGTGATTGTTAATAGATTATGGCTTAGTGAGATATAAACCAGTCTTATAACTTGATTTTGATTCTCAGTTGTTTCCAGATTTAACCAACAGAAGCTCTTTCAAGGTTACATCAATTTCTTTGGATGAGTTCTCATTATTCATAATACTACAAAAAATACTCCAGGCTCTTCTTGTACAATAGCAATTGTCCATTTTTCTAAGAATCTCTGAAATATTAAGAGAGATGTTTGGAAGACAAAGTTTGGTCTACTGCCGGAGGACCACTGATTCCCTACTCTACTGATGGAAGGAGCTAGGAGATGTATGTATGCATATACATGCGTATTTGCAAGTATGTTGATTCTACATTGTAAAGAAGAAAAACCAATAATTTCCTTTGGCCATCTTACCTTCTATGACTGCAACCCTGTACATTACAAAAGACAGATTAACAAGAGAAATAGAAACCAAAGTCTACAAATACACAGGTCATACATGCACATAGAAGCATTCAAGGATGAGTAGATCTTTGATGAGATAGTTGGCTAGAACTTGGGCTCGTATAGCATCTTAACAAAAGCATATTAAATATATGAAGAATTATGAAGCAAAGGAAAAGAACTTTGGGCCTCTAAGGTAGTAGACTGTGGGAGATTAAAATCAGGAATTAGAAGAAAATGGCTAGTGTGTGTGGTAGTTTTAATGTATATCTGCCATTGACGCAGATGTTTTATTAAAATTGAGTTTGCAGCTTCAGCCCCTAACATGAAGACTCTTGCAGCAGGGAGGTGTGTCACTGAACTCCAGCCCAGAGGTCTTCAGAGAGGTCTGAGCTCTGGTGGGTCCTGATTCCTGCTGGCTTCTGCTGGCTGCTTTCTGGTGTTTCCTGGCTGCTGGTGGTTTCTCTCTGTGTGTACTTGGATTTTAAATGGGAGACAGCTTCTTCCACCATTAAGGAATGGTGGTGGTTTGATTCAGGCGTCCCCCATAAACTTGGGCGTTCTGAATGCTAGGTTCCCAGCTGATGGAGATTTGGTAATTAACGGTTCCTAGAGGCAGTATATTGTTGGGGGCAGGCTAATGGGTGTTATAGGCAATTTTCCCTTGCCAGTGTTTGGCACACTGTCCTGTTGCTATTGTCTACCTGATGTTGGCCTGGGGGTGATGTCCACCCTCTGCTCATGCCATCATTTTCCCTTCCATCACGGGGCTTCCCCCCGAGTCTGTAAGCCAAAATAAAATTTTCCCCCAAACCTGCTCTTGGTTGGGTGGTTTCTGTCAACAATGTGAACTTGACTGCAACCGGAACTTCCCCTGGATCTGTAAGCTAGAAAGTTACCCCTTCCTCCTGTAACCTCTGTTTGGTTTACATATTCATCCCAGGAACATAAAGCTGACTAAAGCTCTCTGTGTATGAGAGTGAGAGTGTGAGTGTGTGCGTGTGTGTGTGTGTGTGTGTGTGTGTGTGTCTAAACTTGTACTGATGCCTGAAATTCCAAGCTAATACATAGGTTTCATTCTAGCCCCACTCTTTCTCCCTCCCTATCTCTCTCTCTCTCTCTCACTCTAAATAGAGAAACCTTGCTCTCCTGATTGCTCCAAATTCAGTACATTGGCACACTGAGTATCTGCAGATAAAGGAAACTGAGTAAAAAGCTGTTACCAACCTTCTCCCATGCCTCCTCCTTCCCTGAAGCAGATCTTAGAATGGGAACTACTTTTTCTCCCCTGAAATGGACACAGAAACCAAACTTTCCATCATCCCTCTGCCCTACAGCAGCTGGTAAGCATTAGGAATGTCACTCCCTGATCACTTTCCTAATCCTGAAGATCTTCACATGACAATTTTATCTCATACATGTGCATTTCTCTTTTGCCAGTTTCTTGCTGGTGTTTTCTATTACCATCTCTAGAAATCTGGCATCTACATCTACACAACAACATAAAAAGCCCATTCTTCTGCCTTAGGACCCCTCTGTCACTACTAGTGTGTCTAGAGGTAGCAAGTGTCTCTTAAACACCAGATGTGTGGGAGAATGGAAATGCTTGCTTGCACTAGAGGGGAGCTACAGAAATCATTCACAAAACTCCTCACTTTCTGAAGTGCTATGCTAACTTCAGCAGCTGTAACTCTGCTGTTGTCTTGCCCCATGTCTTGTTCTGAATTGACCTGAATCCTGTGGGGAGTGGAGACTGTGTGGGCACGCACACCTGCACACACACATGCATATGCTACATACACCACACTACACATACTATAAACATGTATGTAAAATTACATATGATGCTACTGAAACAAAACATTAAATTAAACTGAGAACAGTTATCTGTTTGTGATCTCTGTACCTCATAACTGTAGTATTTTCTTAATTTTCCTGAATTTAGGTTATAGTGAAGCCAAGTCTCTTACATACTGTCAATTTTTTTTAATGCTAAGAGGGTTGTCAACATTCCAAAGCTGGACGAGGTCTGAGCGGTGATAGGCTCAATTTCTTATTTTATCCTAAAGAAGCTGTTGTCTTGAGAGGTAAAGTGACATAAGACCAATTAAACAGCCTGACCGAGAAGTGAGGTCTGGGAGCAGGGGACTGGGATCTGCGTCTAGCATCATGGCTCCCACACCACATGGACTAGGCACTTTATAGAAAAGACTTTATTGCATTAGTTTTCTAAATGATCATTGCTTAACTGGAACCATGCCTGCTTTTATTTTAATTGAGATTTTATTTTTGCCTGCCTGGAGCAAGGAGAGCATTATGCTATTTTAAATGAGAAGCAAGGAATTACCTGCACTTCAAATATTAGCAGTTACAGTCTGCTAAGGACGCATGCCGACTAGCTATTAGAAACATGTCATAGGTAAACCAGAAACGTTTCATACTAATTGTTATAAGCGAATTATCCATCAAAATGTAAATTTCCTAAAGTGGGCTTTATGTGGATCATAATTTCTTTTATTACAAAATGGCCTTGAAAAGTCTGGCCAGCTTCTTGTCCTTATGTAACCCCCATTTCCTGCGGTGCCTCCAATTCATTTCCCCACAGCTTTCACACTGCGATTTTCTATATCTGTTGCAAATGTTCAACAATTTACAGGCAAAATTTTAGTCCATGGCTTTCTGCTTTTAGCTTTTCATGTATAAAGATTAAAGAATGAATGTGCAATCAGCAGATATATAGAAAACATCTCCCAGTAGAATAAAATAGATGGTTCAAATTCTGAAACCCCAATGGAATTTATAATAGCTACCTATAGCACTTCCTCTCTTTTGTATTACATCTTGTGATAAATGGGCTCCCAGAAGAGACAATTTGGGAAGCTAGAAAGTACTATATTTTTCTTTATAGCATGACATAGCATTGTCCAGACCTCACAGGGGGAGAAACACTGGGAGCAGGAAGGGGACACAGGGGTGACAGTGACTGACAAATCAAAGGGAACTTTATGCTGCTTAATGCGAACCTAAAAGGCTAATGCTCTTTTAGGAAAGAGCACTGAACTGGAGATTACATCTAGAATATTGATTATCAGCTGTTGCTACCTCAGGGCTCGGGGACCGGGGATGCTGTCAGGCTCATGCTGGAGCGTTAACTAGAAGCAAAGGACTGGGCTTGATATTTTCATACAGTTGGACTATGTGCTAGGGAGGGGAGACCGAGCGAAATCGTCAGAGACAGAGCTGCATCTCTTTACGAAAAATGATGCCTTTTCTAAAGTTTCTTTTCTTTGCAGTCAGGTCTGTAAGAGCAGGGTGGGGGTGGGTGTTCTGTCACCCCACTTTACTCTGTCTACGCAGGGATCATGAGCATTCTCCAGGCCGCAGGGGTATTGCTCTCAGCAGCTCTCAAATCCAGTCTGCAACTGCCTTGCAGTATTTTGGAACTATGTGCCCATAAGCTTGTTTACAGCTCTACATTGCATCTTTTCTATCTGGTGGCACTTGGTGGGAATATGTGAACCACTCTAGGAATGTTACTAGTGCATGTGACATGCACATGTGGAGGCACATCGTCGTTGCCAGGCTGCCTGTGACACTGGGTGTGCACCATGCACAGGGGACAGGTCAGTGAGGACGATACAGGAGGGTGATGAGCTGAATTGTTCCCCCCAAAACATTCATACGTGGAAGTTTTCATATTTACTGCTTTGGACTGTGGCTGTGTTAGCACACAGTGATGAAGTGATGTCATTTCCGTAAGACCTAACTCAAGATGGCACGTGCCCTTATGAGAAGATACTAGGGGCTCAGAAGATGGTTCCATCAGTAAAGAGCTTGCTGCGCAAGCATGAAGACCTCAATTCAAATCACAAGCACCTCTTTAGAAGCTGGGTCGAGCAGTGTGCACCGGTAATCCCGGCGCTAAGGAGCTGGAGATGGGGGGACCTCTAAGGCTTGCTGGCAGGCTAGTTCTGCCAAATCAGTGAACTCAGTTCAGTAAGAAAACTTCTAAAAAGTGAAATAGAGATGATTGAGGAAGATACCCAAATGTTACCTTATGACCTCCCCACACTCAGGCACATCACCCCCCACACATACACACATGTACACAACCCACATATGCATACAAAAGAAAAGAGCACAGATTCACACATGGGAAGGAGCAGGTGAGGGAAGAAAGAAAGAAGATGCTTGTCTAACAGCCAAGGAGCGACGTCCCAAACACTGCAGCTGACACCTTCACTGGAGGCTTCCAACCTTTGAAGCCATGAGAGAATAATTAACTGCTGTTGGAGTGCCCTTTATACTCTCTTATGGAAACTCTGGTAAAACAATGCCAGGAGTTTCAAGAACATATTAGCTTACTTTTAAATATATGTTTTATATGGTGTTTGACCTTTCAAGAGGATTCTCATATCCAGCCTTTCTATAACGTTTCTACTCCCACTCTACTCATAAATGCCATCTTCATTACTTCTTTAGAATATCTTGTCATTATCTGATACCACATTCTGGAATCACAGTCACCACGGTTACCGTCTTTTATAATAATATGTGTAATGTCAATTGCTTTACGTGTGTTTATAATAATCCTATAGGAAGATGTTTTCATGTCCCCGGATCTGACACGGAAACAGAAATAAAGAGACGTCTCCATGTCAGAGTTGAGATTTGAATACTGGGCTGGTTCCAAAGCCTGCGGCCCCTCTTCTGAGCCAGGCTCCTGCTCACCCACTGTTTTTCTTCCTTCCCCTTGAATGTCACTGTGGTTTGAGCATGAACCATCCCCACAGGCTCATGTGACAAGAGTTTGGCTGGGAGCTGATAGGTTTTTGAGGAATGAGTGGATCCTGAGGTCTCTGACCTAATCTAATTTGTGAGTTAATCCCTTAATGGATTAATAATAGATGCTCTGTTGCTTGTGGTGGAAAGCAGTAGGCAGGCCTCAGTTGCAAGCAGTGGGTCATTTGTCTTTAGGGGGTATATCTCGTCCTAGATCCTTCCTATGTTCCTCTTTTCCCTGCTCTGCCTGCTTTCTGTCTACCATACAGTGAACACCTACCTACTGAACATGCTCCTAACACCTTGAATTTCTGCCCTGTCACAGACCTAGAATCATAGATCCAAAGATAACAGATGAAAATCTCTCCAACCATGAACTAAGAAAAATAATTTCACCCTTCAAGGTTTTTTTTTTTTTTTTTTTTCCCCCAGTATTTGGCCACAGAAATGATGAAACTCCCTCATGCAAATGCCCTGTCGAACAATATGCACAGAAACATGGCTGCTTCTGGGACCTCACTTTTCTCATGCTGGAGTGGGCGCTTGGAGAGTCCATCTCTATAATTCACTAAGAAGAAACTCCACATGAGTAGATGTCTGTGCACTTAACTTCACACTTGGTCAAATAATTGTTAAATGTGAATAAATAAATAAATAAAAGTGTGATGGTATCTGGGCATGCATGGAATAAAACTTGATGAGATTCCCATATGCTGCATGTCCTTTCCTCCCCTACACTTCCTCTCTACTTGATGAACTGTTTGTAGAGAGATCAACAGAGGAATAGAAAAGTGGTGGAAACACAGGAAACTTTAGGGAAGGGGCACACCAACTGTGGAGGCGACGGCATACGTAAAGGAGGGCATTCATCTTGTTCTCTAGTGACTAAAACAGTTCCAAACAATTTTACACAAAACCTATTGATATGTATTTTCTGAAAGTGGAAAAGAAATGAGATTCCAGGGTATAGGAAGTGGAAATGTGTCCCAGAGTGGATATTTCTTATGTCACAACGTTGCTTTCCAGGTTGAAAGAAAGTACAATCCTACTTACTACATCAACACCACCTCAAAGCCTCCAGCACAGCTCTTGCAAAAGCCATCAATAAATGTTGATGATTGAGTTTTTTTCCACAATGGCTGTCAATAGTCATGTTAGTGATTGAAGAATAGACACACACACACACACACACACACACATTCTAAGATACCAATTTCATGTATTTTAAAATTTAAAGTATTTAGTTGAGAAAGTGAACATAGTGATTTCAAAACTTAAACAAGGCTGAATTTGGAAAGTGTCAGGGAAAAAAAAAAAAAAACAACACAGATAATATACAATAGTGAATATCAATGCCTATTAATAACCTATTATTTTCTTATAGAGACTTCGAGTCTCCAAACCAAACACTAAGAACATTGAAGTGCAATCTATCATGTTAGCAGACATGCAAACTAAAACCTAGATTGGATCAGATAAGAGTTGTTGCCTCCCTTCCTAATGAGAAGCCAGAGTACAATTAATGAAAGCTATGTAAATGTGCTGCAGGCTGTTAAGATTACAAAGAGAGTTCAGGGCTGGGGATAAAGGACCTGAGAATAGGATCCACAATCAATTACCGAGTAGGTCCTCCTATCTCGGACAGGCACACGCATTTTGATATCTCATCAGGGAACCGATTGCATGCAGGCTTCCTTTGGAAGAAAGATGTAGGAACATGCTCCCTCCTATTCGGGGACTGATACAAGGGGGCTATTTCTGAATGATTAATTAAAGGGAATCAATCTTCATTGCTTTGCTACTGACGTGAAAAGCGCCATGCCTGTGCAATAATCGCATGCAATTATTCAACTACCCCTTTGGCAAGGACAACGTAATTAGTCCTGGTGGTGTCGAGAGATTCTCTTTATTCCCAACAAATTGGCAGTTTTAATCAAGTGTTGCTGGAAATTTATCATAACACAGGGAAAACAATAGGTGAAGGTGCAGGGCCCCAAGCTGTGTGACTCCTATCTGCAATGGTACAAATTTACAATGCTAACAACATGATAAATACTACCATTCCATGAATGCATTGATTATAATTTCATATCAGCACTGAGCCTTGGCAGTGTTTTATTTGTTTAGAGACATGGTTGTAACCCTTTTTGTGCTGCCTCACATCTGTGTGTTGAGGAAGCTGAGATAGGTCCTGGGAGGCATGGCCTGCAACGTGCAAGGTTGAAAAGCTCAAAGAAGAGGAGGGCAGCTAGAACGCTCCCTACTCCAAGTGCAGGGGCTTAGTAGCCACCTAAAGAAACAGGCAAACTAAAAGCAAGTTCATTCTGGTCTGTTCTGAGACCCCTCTGCTGGAGCGGTTTTCTGGGTCTCAAAGGCAGACACTGCTTTTGCCCTGGGTTCATGTGTTTTCATGCCTCTTAAAGAAAGTGATGGACAATGGTGATAAGGTAAATTGTTTAGCCTTAGACCAAACAACTTTCATGTGTTGGCTAATTTTTATCCACAGTGGTACTTTATGTAGAAGAATTACCATTATTTTTGTCATCCTGTATACTGCTGATGAGGAAGTTGTAACTTGGAAAATTCAAAGCAGCGGAATAAGGATGGCAACCCCTGGTGGGTGGCCTCAGGGAGGGCCCAGAGCCCAGCCTACGTCCTGCACCACCTCCTGGCCCTCTGCTGTGGGAGGTGGTCCTGCTGCTTGAGCGCTGACTTAAGCTTCACAAATAAATAAATAATCAAAGATAATTATGTGAACTTTGACGGCATTAGGATAGAATTTTCAACAATTTTTGAAATGGCCTGAAACACACTTCTGCCATTTTCTCCTGTGCATTTACACAGAGCAGCAGTTTTCACAAAGACAATTTAAAAAAATCAAAATATTTTTCAAGCTTGAAAAACATCTGCTTTCTGTTAAAGAGAGGCCTGCACAGAACTTCCTAGAAAGCACTTATAAGGAAACAGTGTCCACCTTAACCAGGAACTAGACTGTGGACTGGATTTTCTGAACTCAGGTAAGATTGAGAATGGGCTCTTTATCTGTGTTGGAATGGTTCTCTGGAAATTCAAACATGAGCCGATTTTTCTTTTTCTATTTTTGCCATCATTGTGGCAGCAGAGGCTAAAGGAGGAATATGGCTGCTTAAATGGCATTCGGGAGGAACCTGAAATCCTGAGCTGAAAAGAGTTGAAGAGCGCATGTCATAAATCAGAGGACTGGCGTCCCAACCGCATTGCGAGCCCTCACCTAAGCAGCATGTACAGACTCCGAAGTCGAGGCCGGCGCAGCGGACACCGAAGCGGCTGGTCTGGACTCACGAGCTAGCTTGCAAAGCTGGCAGAACGCACTTGTGGACAGAGCCTTGCCAGTGCGCCTCGGCCTCACTTCGCTCCTTTGTTCTGCGTGTCCCGGCAGGAACATCTGGCTCGGGGCCTGGAAAGCAGCCTCTGTGCTCTGATCGCACCTGCCGCAGAAGGAGATGGGGAAATGCTTTACTGACAAAAGGTAGGATTTTTCAGACCCACACGTTCCCACCCATTAAAGCAGCTCGTTTGATCCCTTCAAAGCTCAAGATCAAAGGGAGGCTTTTCCGGAGCTGCCAACCCATAAAGCTCCGGGCAGGGAGAAGGAGCTCTTTGTTTCCACCCAGACAGGTGGGTTGGCCCTGGCACTTCCCGGCTAGAGGTGGGGCGGCTGTGGGTGGAGGTTCCCTCACGAAGGTGCTCTTTCCATGGGAAGCCTACTCAAGAATGCGGGCGCTACTGCAGCGCAAGATTTTGGCAAGTGGCCATCACTCTGGCGAGAGACCCTTAACCCTATTCTCCCAGAGACCACATTACCACCTGCATTTGTTTCATTTACGAATCTTGAAAGTTTCCCTCCATGCCTCTGTGCCAGTGGAAGCTCTCTTCATATTCCCGGCCCTTGATTCTCTGAATCTGGTCATGAGAAAACAATACTGACACTTGCAGTGTACTCAAAGGCCTCCACTTTGTGTGGTGCTTGCTGCCGTTGACTGTAATGGAACGAGTGAAGCAAGAAAACCTGGTTTCCTGAGAAAGAGTGATGCTGAGGTGACTGGGAGAGCCTCATCTATCTATCACTACCTCCCTGCCAGCAGCAGAACTCTCTTGGCTCTAGGTCAGTGCCACGTGCTAGCCCCTGGCCTCTGCACAAGGATGTCCTGGTAGAGGCAGCCAGACTGGGCCTGCTTCTGGCTAGGGAGACACACTGCCATAGACGAGCTTTGCTTTAAAATAATAGTGACTGCCTCTCACATGCAAACACAGACAAGCATACCCAACGGAAACCTCCCCATCCCGGGAAGACGGTGGGGACTGTGTGGAAAGCCCTGCTGCATCTCCCCTTAGCAGAGAATCCACAGGAAGGGACGCATGAGAGTTCAGAATCCTTCAGAAGACAGGGGAGAGCAGAGAACTTCTCTTCAGAGGCCTGACACAAGCACAGAAGACAAAGGCCGAACATGCTCTTTCCATAGTAAAAAAAGTCTTAGGAAAGCCAAATGGCACAGGTTACTAGACGCTATATGCAAATGTCTGCTGAAAGATGAGATTTGTTTTTAAGTTATGCCCTTGCCAAGTGCCAGGTTGCAGGAAAGAGAAAGGAACAACCTGATCTCAGCACCAACTGATGCCCCAAATGCCAAGTTTACTCAGAAATGCCTCAGCGGAGCTGCTTGACATAAAAAATAAGAAAACTACATTCACGTGAGTGTCAGCTAGGGCTGGGCACCTTACCTGTTAACTTGAGGGGTCTCCAAGCCTGAGTGAGGTGTAGGGACACATAGGAAGTGAGGCGGTTGTGAAGAAGTGGTCAGTGGTGAGCCAAGCAGGGATCAGGGGAAGCCTGGGGTGCTGCATGGCTCTGTGGACGCAGTTCTGATTTGTAAAGTAGGCAGAGATGTTATCAAGTCACTGCTTCTTTCTAGGCTCAGCCTGGGCAGATTTTCTGTTCCTGTTTCTCTAGACTGACTTCAGGAAAAGGGATACTATGGTTTGAAGATGAATAACCTCCCCAAAGATTCATGTGTTGAAGACTTGGTCCCCACTATCTGTAACGTGCTGAGGACAGATCTTGAGGAAGTGACTACGTCGTGAGGGTTCTGGTTTCATGAGTGGATTAATCCACTGATGGAGTCATGATGAGTGGCATTATTGGGAGGTTCTGGAAACTTTGGTAGGTAGGACCTTAGAGGCAGACTACTGGACTGTGACTTTGAGCACTATATTTGTTCCCAGTCCTTTCTCTGTTTCGTGTCCCCCATGAGGTGAGCGCCCTTTGAGGAAGGTGTCTTCCCATTGCCACGATGTTCTGCCCTGTTGTGGGCCCAGGATAAACGGAGCCAAAGATATGGACTGAAACATCAGAGACCCAGTGTATACTTACTCCCTGTAAACATTCTCAGACACAGGCCGCAGTGATGGAAAACCATGACACCCGTGCTGAGAGAGAATGCAGGGCTGGGAATTTATCACTGAGTCCATGAAGTTTTCTCCCATTGGTGAGACAGAGGGACAGAAGCCGTCAAAGTGAGCTGAGGAGACGGCTCGTTCACTAAAGTGCTCATCACACAAACATGAGGACCAGAATTTGGATCCCCGGCACCCATGTAGAAGCCAGGCATGTTAACAGTCACCTGCAATTCCAGCCCTGGGGCTCACTGGCTAGCTGACTAATCTAGTCAGTGAGCTCCAGGTTCAGTGAGAGACCTTGTCTCAAAACATAAAACAGTGACACTGATGTCAACCTCTGTCCTACACACACACATACACACAGAGAAAGAGAGAGAGAGAGAGAGAGAGAGAGAGCCAAAAGTAGTAAAGATAAACACTAAGACACTGAGATATGAACAAAACCTCTCACCTGTGTAGAAAGCTCAAGCTAGGACACACAGGGGCTGTGATGGTTTATCACGATTGTCAACTTAACAGGACCCACCATCACCTAGGAAACTAGCCTGTGAGTCTTTTTGTGGTAGATTATCTGGATTATGTTAGCTTCTGGACATGATCTAGAGTATGTTAACTGAGGTGGGAAGATCCACCTTAACTATGGGCACATGGCATCATTGCATGGGTTGGGGTTCTGGACTGTAGAAAAAGGAGAGAGCTGGTTATGGGGGACAGTTTACATTCAAACCACCAGAAGCAGTAAACTGGCTCCTGGAGTCTGGGTGACAGAACATGAGATCTGGCCACCTGCCTCACTGTGCTCCAGGCATCATAGGGAGCAGTGCGGGGTCTTCCCAGCCTGGCAGCTCCTCTGGTTGTCACTGTTCTGAACTGTAGAGACAGTGTTTTAGCAGAACATTGACCTTAGCCCTGAGCGTGGGTTGCAATGTGAGGCTGATCCTTTGCTTTCTTAAAAATATATTTTATTTATTTATTTGTGAGAGAAAGAGGTAGAGAGTAAGAGAGAATGGGGCCACCAGGGCCTCCAGCCACTGCAAATGAACTCCAGATGCGTGTGCCCCCTTCTGCATCTGGCTTACTTGGGTCCTGGAGAGTTGAACTGGGATCCTTTGGCTTTGCAGGCAAGCACCGTAACCGCTAAGCCATCTCTCCAGCCCTGTTCCTTTGCTTTTGAGAGAGGGAGGATACAGTTTTAGGCATAGCTAATTCTAATATTTTCAACTCAGCAAAAGAATCCATATTACAGTTCTTTTTCATTGAAGGTAATAAAAAAGAGATCACCACTTTGTATGAATGCATGGATTTAAACTATTCAATGAAAAGGCTTTGGTTTGTTCTGTCATCCCCCTATAAGAAAAGTAGGGCCTGTGAAAAGGAATGACTTGCTTAGATCATTAGTTTCATTTTTGACTACGAACTATTCCCCACAGGCACATGTGTCTGAGCACTGGATCCTTAGCTGATAGGACTGTTTCAGCAAGTTGTGAAGGCTTTGGGAGACAGGGTGCAGACTGAAGACCAGGGCCACTCACTGCAGATTGACAGTTACAGCCAGGCCCTGCTGGTGGCCCTGCCTTTGTGCTTCCTCGTCTGCTGAGGTGAAAGCAAGCAGCCCCTTGCTTTCGTTACCACAGTCACGAGCATCCAGGAACCCCGATCTGCTTCCCCGCAGTGTGGACTGTACCCTCTGAAACCAAGATGAATTAGTCTTCTTCCCTTAACTGGTATCTTTCAGGTATTTTGCCATAGTGACAAGAAAATGACTAATATATGAGGTAGTGGGGGATAGGCAAGCTTTGTGGATGAATTACCAAAACCCCTGAGTTATTTTGATCAGCACAGCCCTTGATGAGTAGCAAGGTAACCCCTCTTAGGAACAGGCAAGGCACCCATAAACTGAACGAGGGTAGGAATCCCCTCTGTCATTGCTCTCATGACATCTCTGTTGCATAACCAATTTCCTGATAGACGGCGGGAACGTAACACATACACGCACCTGTCCCAACTCAACATCCTTCCTTCATACCCTACTTTAAGAGTGTGCCTTCATCACACGCGCTTCCCACCTCTCCCACGACTGCCGGTCCAGACTCAGCTACTGCCATTCTTTGCCTGCTGGTTGGGTAACTTCTCAATTTTGCTTCACTGTACCCATCACTTCCTCTCTGTGTAACCTGCCCTTCCCGTAGCAGTCAAAATGACCCGATAAAAGGCTGGTCTGCTGCTGGCAGCTCCATGGGCCGCTCCCCACTCCAACATGGCTGCATAGCTCTGCCTCCATCTCACCCTTTGCTTAGTCATACGAAACTCCCTGATTTTCCTCCACTGACCAGTCACGGTACCCTCTTGGGGCTTTGACATTATGTCTGCTTGGCATGCTCTTTCTCTGTCTGTCAATTTGGTCCATGGCACTGCCTTTTGGAGACCTCAGGCTGAGCTTAGCCATACTTACCTCTCCTTACTCGGTGGTAGCCAATCCGGAGACTTTGATTGAATACCCAGTAGCTTTTGGCTAGATCCTGCTTATGTCACACCCACCCTCAATTCTCCCAGCTCCCTTCCCCACTTCACCATTGCTCATAACGCTTACCACTTAGCACCTGACAGGCCGCACCATCTACCAGACTCGTCTCTCCCACTAGAAAGTAAACAAGAGGACAGTCATTTTGTTAGCTTTGTTACAGAATCAGTGGTAAAGTAGGGATTAATTTTTTGTACAATAAAAGATGCATACTATTTATACAAAAGATTAATTTATAGAAAATCCATTTTACCTTCTTACTTAAATAACATTTTGATGCATTTGCCTTTCCTATAGCAACAAATGCTGTAGTGAATGAAACACATCATAACAGAAATCCAGAAGCATCAGAGAAGTCAACACTAACTGATACCACCCTTGCAAGGCTCAGGGACTGTTTCAGAAGAGGGGGGCAAGTAGATTGTATGAGCCACAGGGTGGATAGAAAATCCTTGAGGCACAGCTCTCCCCAGAGACAGAGGCCCTAATTACCCCACAGTGAACATCAATAACCTTACTGAGGAGGCCCTCAGGGAAATGGGGGCCGGGGGAGGGGAAATATTACAATTTATGGTTAAAAATTAATTAAATACATAAAAATTAGTTAAAAATCCTATTTTTCCATGGAAACACAAAGCGACAGAAATATAGATGACAAAATCTTCAGTTTTAGATCCCCTATATTAACTATGTAACCTCTCTGAGCCTCAATTTATTTTTCTATAAAACTACAAAATGATTAATTTTTACATTGCTTAATTCAAAGAGTTGCTATGATAAAAAATTATTGCATATTCAAGGGCATTTTGAAAACCATGAAGTACCTTTCCTGTGTACTTTAATATTGTATCCTATGTAACTTTCTTCCCCACAGAAGTTGCCTGGTACCTCAGGTACAGGAATCAAGCAAGGCAAAGTCACCTCAAGAAGTTGGAGCAAAAGCGGTGATGGGTGCTTCTGAGCATCATTTCACCATTAAACTCTAAGCAGTAATTATCAGTTCCAACAAGAAGTGCTCTTGACCCACCTGTTGTAACAATCCTGGTGATTCACTTAGCAAAAAAAAAAAAAAAAAAAAATGCAGAAAATTTTCAGTAAGGTTTACTCAATGGTAGTCAATCCAAAAGTAATAGTATCCAGAAACTTTCTAATTAGATATTGAAAGGAAAACCTGATTGTATAAGATTGTCAGGCTTCTGGCCACAAGCTTGGTGTGGTGAGATATGGAATATGGAATCTGGGTGCAGATTGCATCGATGACGATGACCTGCCTAGCTATGACTGTCACCGCACCACTCCTAGCCCCTATTGCTGTCCTCTCTCTGTGCTGCTGGCCTTGTCTCTGGCTCTTTGAAAACACCATAAAAATTCCGTCTTTATTCAGAATGTTTCTTTCACCTCAAAGGCCTTCTCCTTTTCTCCCATTTTCCTTTCCATTCCAAGTATGTTTCCTATTCCCTCCCTCCTGCTAAAGCATGTTAATACTTTTCGATTCAGCTCAGCCATAAACCTTGGCCGTTCACTGAGGTGGTTTCACCCCATCAGTCTTGAGTCAGAGGCCGCTGGTCTAAGTTGCACTCGGAATGAAATGCAAAGTCTTTTTTGGACTCTCTTGCTGGATCCTCGCCTCTTGCTGGGTCTTATTTTCCCCACTATGCTTTCACTGAAAATTCTAGCCTCCTTTAAGTTTTTCAAACACTTTCCACATGCCAAGCTTCGGGCTCCTGGGTCTTTGTTTTTGCTATTTTCTCTTCCTAGACACAGTATTTGTGTGCAAATTAAAAGTTAAATGTTATTTCCTTAAATATTTGTGGTGTGATATGTCTCATACGAGTGCCCCAATACCTAACAAGGCTAAAGAAATATTTGCTAAGCTCACGTGAAAAGATGCCACTCATAACATCTGAAAACCACTGTGAAAATGGAAAAAACTAAGGTTGCTGTTAAAAGTGCTCATGGTCCAGACAGCAGCACAATGTCAAGGTGCTTTATTTCTGAATATATTTCTAAATGTATAGGGTTTTGCTAAGTAATTTCTTACAGGACCTCAGAAATTTTATCTTTGATATTAGAGATCAGTACAATCTTTCCATTTTATACATAAAAACTGTGGCATTCCAATTACAGAATCCTAGCCCAATGCTGCCTTATGATTTCCTAGGATGAAGTTTGAAATCAGTGATAGCAGAAGATGAAGTTCTAGGTTCCTTGGTATGATCAAAGCAGGGAAATAGAAATCCAGCTTCAATACCCTGAAAATGAGCACTCACCTCTCTTCCTAAATGTCAACCTCCAAGGCCCTTTAAATCTTTATCTCTTGTAACTCCATCCTTCCATTGGCGTTCTCAGAGCTCCCACCAATAACACATCTAGATGGGGTTGTGAGCTCTGAAAATTTTTCTTATGTTTTGGTGTTCAAACTAGGTTCTCACTGTTTGGAGCTATGCCATGTAAGAGAGCTAAAGGCATCTACTGAGTGGAGATTGCTTGGTTTGAATTTGAGAGCCTCAAGTCCTGAGCCCAAGCCATCTGCAGGCTCCCCGGAGTGAATGGCAAGCAGAATGTAGGAATAAAGGCAGGTGAGAGCTTCGCAGCATTTGAAAGATTCAGTATTACTGATTTGCTTGGACTCAAAAGCCAGGCACCACTCCAAGATTCAACCCATAGGGGGTTACTTCTGGCTACCACTGCAGAGATGTGCAGGTGCAACTTGGGGGTAACGAAATCAGGTATGTACAGTTTTAGGAAGAATCTTTCCATAGTCAGTTAAAAACAATGATCTATATCTAGTAATTACAGCAGACTTGCTAAAATTTTAGTGAGGAAGATAAAATATGCCTGTAGTAATTACTCTTCTCATTGCTATGACCACATGAAAGACAAGAGACAACTTAAGAGGGGAAGGGCTTACTTTGGCTTGCAGTTCAAGGGATATAGTCCATCATGATAGGGAAGACATGGCAGCAGGAACATGAGGTGATTTGTCACATTGCATCCATAATCAGGAGGCAGAGTGGGATGATGCTAATACGCAACTAGCGCTCTGCTTTTTATTAATTATGGTATCCCAGCCTATGAGATGGTGCCACCAACATCTAGGGTGGGTCTTCTCACCTCAATTACCTAATCTAGAAACTCCCTCATCAGATCTGCTCAGATATTTGTTTCCTAGTTGATTCTAGATCCCGACAAGTTGACAATTAATATTAACCGTCATGCTGTGTGATTGTCTTTATTTGAAACAATGGAATTGAAGAAGTAGAGAACAGAATGATGGGTACAAAAGACTGCTGTGGGCTGGAGAGATGGCTCAGTGGTTAAGGTATTTTGCTGCAAATCCTAATGACGTGAGTTTGATTATCCAGTACCCACGTAAAGCCAGATGCACAAAGTAGCATATGCATCTGGAGTTTGTTTGCAGTGGCTAGAGGCCCTGGCACGCTCATTCTTTCTCTCTCACATTCTCTCTCTCTCTCTCTCTCTCTCTATATATATATATGTGTGTGTGTGTGTGTGTGTGTGTATTCTCTGTGTATCTCTCTGCTTGCAAGTAAAATAAAATAAAATTTAAAAATTTAAGCCAGGCCTGGCGGCACACATATTTAATACCAGCTCTTGGGAGGCTGAGGTTAGAGGATAGCTGTGAGTTTGAGAGCAGCCTGAGACTAATTCCAGGTCAGTCTAGAGTAGAACAAGACCCTACCTCAAAAAACAAAACAAAGTTTTATTTTAAAAAAAGGCTGGTGTGTGCAAAGGGGGCCATTAGTTCAAAGTTAAAAACTTTCAATTAGATATGAAAGATAAGTTTATGAGATCTAATATACAATATGGTGCCTATAATTAATAACAGTGTATTGGATATTTCAAAATTATTAAGGAAGAACATTTTAATATACATATAATTCATAAGAGCACACCATGCAAAGAGTATGGGCATGTTAGGGGCATGCACCACTTTGTACATTTGGCTTCACATGGGTACTGAGGATTGGAACCCAGGTCTTCAGGCTTGCAAGTGAGTGCCTTTAACTGATGAGCCATTTTTCCAACCCCAGAAGTACATTTTAAATTATCATATATACCTCACATACTTACTACTGTGAAAATTAAATATGTGAGGTAATTACTACATTAATTGGCTTGATCTTATCATTCCACAATGCATGTATATGTCAAATTATATGTAAATATATTATAAATACACATATACATGACATATATATAAACATACATATATATAAAACACACACACATATATATACATATATATATATACTCATTAATTTTTTTTTTAAGAAAGATGGATAATAGAAAGAATTCAGGTTTAGCTGTAGAACTGACCATTAACTTTTGGTCTTTTGAACTTTCTCTGAACATTAGCTCTGTCATCTGAAAAATTGTATACACAGTGAGTAAAATATTTCCACAGGATTCAGGCCAGATTTAGACTTGACAGACTGGTTTATTAGGTGTTATGGAGTGCTGGCTTCTGAACATAGCAGCCCTTACTCTTTGTGGTAGTGTGAGTGTACGGCCCCAGAGACTCAGGCTTGAATCTTGAGCCTCCAGCGGGTGGAGAGCTACTGAGGAAGAGATATGTCACTGGAGGTGAATCCTGGAGTTCAGACTTAAGGTGTGTTTGTGAGTGGATCTTGAGTCCAGCCCTAAAATGTATAAAAACATTGATTGATGGCAGTTTCTGTTTGCAGGTGTTGATGTTTGAAGGCTGTTTGGTGGTGTCTGTCTGTTTGGATCCATGGAAATGAGCCAGCTTTTCCCACCACTGATGGAGTTCTCCTAAAATTTGTAATCCCGAAACAAATCCCTTTCTCCCATAAGCTGCTTCTGGTTGGATGTTTGTCCAGCAATATGGAGCAGAGTACAACATGATCTGCATCAGATTAGTGGTGTTTACCTGCAAATGAATCTCAAAATCAGGCAGCTGAGCTGTTATCATAGGGTAGGCTGGGAAGGGTCATTAGAAACTCACTTGAGAGTCTACCCATTGCCTCCTATTCTCACCTCTCAGCTATATGTACTTCTCCCCTGGATTCATGTGTCTTGAGAGATGCTAGTCTATAGAAGGTGGAAGATTAACTAAAGGGAGGATGTCATCTGAGTATGGTCATCCGTACTGGGGTGAGCTACTGGATGGTGTGGTCATCCTTAAATCAACTATGCTCCTCTAAGTAAACCTTCACCCACATTCTTATAAGTGAGTCCAAATCTCCTTGGTTCACCAAGCAAGTTTTGGGTGGAATTGTTACTTTGGAGTGTCACTGGTGCAGACCTGCAGGAAGCCAGTGTCTGCTGACAGCTCCTCAGGAAAAGCTGAGGCAATGGTAGGCCCAAGAAGATAGCAACAACCCAGCTCCACACATCACTTGACCTTCCAAGGATTCTAATGGACCCATAAAATAGGCTTGTGTATGTGTGTGCATGTATTTCTGTATTCTCATCTTAAAAAAAATGATTGCAATTTCAGAGGAGTGTTAGGTTCAAAGTAAAATTTCATATAATCTACAGCAATTTCTCATTTACAATTGCTTTCATAAATGCACAAGCCCTCATTACCAACAGCCCACCTGAACCTCATTTTTTTTAGCTTACAAATAAACCAAATAAGTTGATGAATCCAACAAAATACATCTAAGGTTATGTTGAGCATGTGCACTGACTCTTTGTGACCTTTGACTAAAAAGGAACTTGAAATTCTTCCAAGATGAAAAATGTCACAAAGGAAAAATAGGGATGTGTTGTCCTTCAAGCATCATAAAGCCTACTCTCTCACTCTCTCAGGACACAATGACTAAATGCCCCCAAAGAGCATTTGTTTTACACTGAGGAAAACCCTGGTGGTCAGTGGTGGTCACTGCTGTGTTTCATCTTTCCATTGTATTTTGCCATAGCACAAGGTGGCCTTAGAAAACGGCTCTCACTATGACAGCAGAGCCACATGACCCAGTGGGGATTTGGGTGCTCAGACCTCACTTTCCACATTCTGATTCTTTCCTTTTCATAAAGGAAATAAGAGAAATCCCACGACTGTGTTTTTTTTTTTTTTTTCTAAAAAGTGTTGGCAGGTTGGAATGATCTAGATCCTGCAGCAGCACAGTGGATGGTTCAAAAACAAATAAAATATGCTCTTAAACCCGAGGCATTTTTCCAGTCTAATAAAATTGAGGCTGTAAAAGTTCTATAGTCAGCATTGTATAATCATTAGCACTATGTTTTATGCAAATTACCTGTAATTATGTGTGGAGCTGGATTAATTAATTATATATGGAGAGGAAGCTCTGAACAGCTGGGTAGAAACTTTGAAGTTCTTTCTATGTTCTGCTTCCTAAATGACATCATAATTTGCCTGATAAGATTTTCTCTGTACCCGGATTCTGCCTTTAAATTTTCCTGCATACAAGTCTCATGGGATAAACCATTTTAATGCTGTTGAGTTCAGACTGATAGTGGATTTTGAGGTCATCAACTAGTAACATCGAAGTTTCAATATATGTCTTTCGTTAGCATGAAAATTCAGCAGCAACAAAGATTGCCTAAACAAGCTCATGTGTGCTTTTAGAGAATGTGACTCGTGTATTCAGGCTGGGCAAACACACATGCTGCACTCCATCTGAGTCCAATCCTCCTATTACTGCCATCAGCACAACCCAGGAGAGAATTTGTCTTCAATATTCACTGTCTCTCAAAACACCTCTGAACTTGGAATGATTTTTTTCCTCAGGCTACATTTCCATGCTTAATGTTTCATAATATTGCAAGTGAAATGCTTGTGCACATTGTTGAAACCTACATTACTTGTGGCAAAGTGGTGATTTGTTATATTGAATGACATTTAGTTAAAGAATACTAAAAAAGGGAAGAAAAGAATAGGAAAAGAACCTAAGGTAGAAAGGTAGAAAAAACGTAGCAGGCTCTGGTCTGATTTGAAAACTTCTATCCCTGCTGAGGTCTTAATGACTTTCCTAAAGAAGTTGTCTTGTCAAATCTATCTAAAACATTTTTTTGCCTTATATGAATAATTTACCAACAGAGGCAATTTTGGAACATCATGATGAGATTAAAAACAAGTTTAGTGATAAGGAGACAGCTTGAAAGAGTGGAATGCAAGAATAGAAAAGTTTCTCAGGGCCCCAAGAGAATAGTTCTCTGGAAAGGTCATTAGCCCTATTCTGGTTTTGGAAAAGGCTCTCTTAAAGATATCTAATCACTGGAAATATCCATTTAAATCCAATAAAACACAGGAAATTTAAAATTTTCCCCTGTGATTTAATCTATGTTTAACTTACTTATTAGGAAAATTTTACAATTTTACATTTTTTAATTCTGTTTTGAAAATTCTCTTAAAGAAGTTAGTAGTGGACAACTCAAACATATCACATGACTCCACTGACCTAATAGGGTTTCTAGTTTATCTTCCCCAAACCACTAGTGAGCTGATGTGCTGGATAGAACAAAGATTTTTTTTTTTTATCATTACTGTTATTACAGTATAATCAGAAAGTTGTTCTCACTAATTTAAAACAGGTGGATAAGAACCCAAGTAGACCTAAGGACTTCTGGTTTGGGGGTCTCTTTGGGTTTCTATTTAGTTGCAAGCTAAATATTCTTTGATCAGGGGAGGAAATCCATGGTATGGGAGATCTTCAGAAAGTATGTTATTTAAAGAGATCAAACTAAGGCAACTTAATATGCAATAATTATGCATGATGATGTGGACCATGCTACTTACTAAGAAAGTCACATCCTGTTTCTACCCTCCTCTCCACTGTCTGTTCATAAGTAGGTCACCTATAAGATTCTCACAGCTGGGATGCTTGGAGCTAAGATCCTTCTCCATACTTACCTTAATGTAGAAATCTCTGTGTAGAACAGAGCAACTTACATAGATGACGGCCAAAAAAGGCTGTGTTTACCGTTGGCTTTTTAAAGGCTCCAACTTGAATCATGTCCAAAGCAAACATTTCATCAATTGCATTAAGCTGCAGGATTAGGATCTGCCTGTATATTGGAGGCTTAAACGCTAAGTAAAAAATGTGTAGAGTGAAATTGTGGCAGCACGAATGGGGAAAGGAGCCTGGGGAAGACTTAGTGGAAGTCATTGTGCAGATGTCAACTTCTGACAGCCCGGACCAAGCTCAGCTGCCTGGTGGGAGCCCAGGGGCGCTTTGCTCCTGCTGTTGCTCCCCGTGGGGGCTTTCCTTATGCATGGAAGCTAGGCTTGAAATTACAAACTCATCATAGCATGGGGCAGGAGATCAAGGCTAGAACCAAGGCAAGGACAAAACAGGGGCACCGGGCTCTATGGAGAGTAAGGTAGCCAAAAGGCAGAGTGTTCTTCTCACCACACCCCTGTGGCAGCAGCATCTGACCCTCAACGGGCACATGCCACACGCACCGCGGGCACTGACCTGACTCTCAGTGGGCACTGTGGACCTACAGGCTTCCAAACCTACAGCACTCTGGGTCAAATTAGGAATGCGTCTCTAGCCACATTTTGTCTTATTAAACATTTTGAATTCTTATTGTGCAATTGATGTCGTAGGATGATTGTGACCCTCAAAGTTCCTAAATCCCAATGTGATGGTGAAGGCACCATGGGGTGGTAACTAGGTAATTGTTATATACTCAGTCTCTGATATTTTGTTGTGTAGGCTAAGCTAAGACACAAAGCTTGGCATTACATACTGTGAAGAGAATCAAAATAAAAGGGCTTCCAGGGTCCCTCTTTCTGGAGAACAGAGGTGTGGACAGCATGTCTGGTCTGCTCTGCTGCCTAGGCCTGCACTGTACCTCACTTCTTCCTGTTCTCCTCACGGCCTTGCCCCAGGATACATGCCACTGATTCCCGATACCCCCCCACCACCTTTCAGGTTACTTGTGGTCGGTACATCCTCAACACTGCCCCCCATGGTGCTTTCTTTAAAAACCTCATTTAGCTGGCCTGTTCCATCAGTTGTCCCTTATTGTCTGGAAAATAATGTGATACCACAGCACTACATCCTATTGTAGCCTTGCTGCAGGCCTTGTCAGCTTGCCACCTTCCTCCTTCTCTAAGAATCCTGTATTTAAGCGAGAGTGCCCTTAATGGATCAAATTGTGTCTCCTACAAGATACGTGATGGAGTCCCATCTCCCACCATCTCAGAACGTAACCATAGTTGGAGCTGTGAAAGTGAGGTCTATGGGGGTGGGGAGGGGCCAGTCTAATGTGACGAGTGTCCTGATAGAAAAGGAAATAGGAGCACATAGGTGAATACGGATGTGAAGTGACTCAGAAGAGCGCATGCGGATAGCACTAAAGGAAGGTCAGAGACGCTCAGGAAAGCACCAGAAGCTAATAAACAGCAAATGACTCCTGGAGGTTTCAGAGGGACCAGGACGCTCCCTGCAAGCACCTTAATTTTTCATGTCAAGACACGACAATTATGAGACAACAATCTTGTTTTAGGAGACCCAGTTTGTCATTCTTGGTCATGGCGACTTTAGGGATTTACTAACTTCCTATAGGCAGGCTCGTCTTTCCCTGGATGTGTCACGGCATCTCACGCAGCATTGCACACGATTATTTTTAATCACTTACTGAACATCACAAATACGTGTTGATCACGCTAAATGCACATCACAGTGCTATGGGCTTGGATGTTTGTTGCTGCTTAACTTTCACATCGATTCCATGTGCAATAGGTTTGACTAAGACTTCTGTATACAGATGCGAAAACAATGCCAGAAGAGTTAATTAATTTGCTCAAAATCACGTATCTAATAAGAATCTAATCCAAACTTCAAATTCCAACAAGCTGATTTTGTCTTCTGCCCACTTATTTACTTTGGCAGCTTGTCTCTTTCTTGTGTCTTTCTTCCCTTTTCAGGGCTTAGCACCCTCTCCATAGCAATACTCAATAAAGTGTACACAGAACTGCAGGCTTTTACATTGCATTCAGTTTCCATAGGCATAATATGCCCTATGTGGAAAGGATAGACTGCAGGAGAGATGAGGATTACTAAAGAACTGACTGGGTCTTGTAGTTAACATGTGGCGACTACAGGGATTTCATACCCACTTTTCATGTGGCCTACAAAACTGCAATACAGATACAATACCAGATTCTTCTAATGCCCAAATTATTTATTTATACACCTTCTTCAGAAATTGAACTGCTGGTCATGGTGGTGCACCCCTTTAATCCCAGCACTCAGGAGGCATAGGTAGAAGGATCAATGTGAGTTTGAGGACAGTCTGGAACTACAGAGTAAGTTCCAGTTCAGCCTGGTGCTAAAATGAAACCCTTTCTTAAAAAAAAAAAAAAAAAAAAAACAGCATACCAGGGCTGGAAATATGGCTTAACAGTTAAGGTATTTGCCTGGGACCCAGCCAAAGGACCCAGGTTTGACTCCCTAGAACCCATGTAAGCCAGATGCACAAGGTGGCACATACATGTGGAGTTTTTTGCAGTGGCTAGAGGCTCTGGTGTGCCCATTCTCTCTCTCTCTCTCTCTCTCTAAATAATGTTGTTTTTTTTATTTTTAAGGCTGGAGAAATGGCTTGACAATTAACGCATTTGCTTGCAAAGCCAAAGGACCCAGGTTCAATTCCTCAGGACCCATGTAAGCCAGATGCACAAGGGGACACATGCATCTGGAGTTCATTTTCAGTAGCTGGAGGCCCTGGCATGCCCAGTTTTTTTCTCTCTCTCTCATCCTCTCTCTCTTTCAAATAATAAATAAAAATAAAATAATAAAAAACAAAAAAGAAAGAAAGAAACTGTACTACTAACAAAGGTAAATCAAATATGAGATATCATTAAGTTAAAATCTTTTTTCTTATTACTACTATTATTATTATTATTACTACTATTTTTTCAAATGCCCCTTTTCTCTCATAATTTCAGTTATTAAAATTTAGTTGATTATACTTGGAACTCAGATATGCAGGTTTAACTCTCAAGTCTTAATTTAAAGTGTTCATTGAGAGCTTACAAGGATTTTGAAGACTAAAAGAAGGTGGTGTGGTCGGCCCATCACTCTCATTGTCCTTTCCATTTCTGCTCCCAGATCCCTCTGAGTAGGAGACACGGGAAATAGGGGAGGCAGCTGTTACTTGCCCTAACTGGTCATTTAAAGGATCCATGATAGGAAGGACTCCCAGACTTCTCAACCTTTGCTTTGATGGAGTTATAGTTGCCTCTGCAGACACCAGGGCTTTGGGTAGATGAATGTAATTTCCTTGGGGAAAAGCTTAGCTCTAGCTAAGTAAGTCTGTTGCCCAAGAGGAAAGAGAGAGAGAGAGAAACAGAGACAGAGAGAGAGAGAGAAAGAGAGAGGAAGAATTGCTAAATCTTAGTTTCTGCTTTGGTCCTCTGGCTTAACCACCAATTGGTCAACTCCAGTTTTCTTCTCACACTGCTGACCCTGGGAGCCCTCAGCTGGACCACAGAGCTATGGAGTCTGTTCTATGCTTGCAAGGTGTGTCTCTGAGAGAGTTTATTTAGTGGTGACTGAGTGATGGCATGGACTGGGCAGAACATTGCAAGAAGGATGTATTGCTTAGTTTCCCATGAAAGGCCACGTGGAAAAGCAGCAGATGACGGGCAGGAGGAAAATGAGCAGAAAGCCTGGGCATGAGGCTCAGGGGAGCTCTCCTGTGGGAGGGTCAAGACAGCATGGGCCAGCTGGTTTGGATCAAGGCAGTGGGCTCTGGGCTATAAAATGGCCTTTCGTTGCCTGGTACTTGAGTTAGGACAGGGGCCATACTGAGCTGGGTGAAAGCTGGTATGTTTGCACAGGAAAGGCAGAGCCCTGTTGCTGTCTTTGCGAATGGGCTAGCACTGGAAGGTGTGGGACACTCTCCACAGCCAGCAAGAATTTTATGGTTCAACAGTCTCATGACAGGCCAGGCATGGTGGCACATGCCTTTAGACCCAACATTCCTGAGGCAGAGGTACGAGGATCGCCATGAGTTCAAGGTCACCCTGAGACCACATAGTGAATTCCAGGTCAACCTGTGCTACGGTGAGACCCTATCTTGAAAAAATTAAAAAGAGAGAGGCAGAGAGAAAGAGAAAGAGGGAAAGAGACTTTAAAAATTTTATTTATTAATTTATTTGCAAGGAGAGAGAGAGAGAGAAGAGAGACAGACAGAAAATGAATGGGTATTCCAGGGCCTCTACTACAAACAAATTCCAGATGCATGTGCCCCTTGTGCATCTGTGCATCTGGGTGCTGGGGAATCAAGCCTGGGTCCTTTGGTTTCATAGGCAAACACCTTAACCACTAAGCCATTTCTCTAGCCAGACAAGTTTTTTTTTGATGGCAGAGTCTCAATCTGGCTTAGGCTGACCTGAAACTCACTCTATAGGTCCCAGG
Source organism: Dipus sagitta (assembly GCA_036346955.1). NCBI lineage: Eukaryota > Metazoa > Chordata > Mammalia > Rodentia > Dipodidae > Dipus > Dipus sagitta. The sequence goes on from CM070783.1 coordinate 2,870,543, forward strand.
CTGCCCTTGATCTCATAGTGACCCTCATGCCTCTTTAATGCAGAATTAAATGTGTCCTGTGTTTCATCTTTGCCCTTCCAGCCAGCCCTGGGAGGAGCACCAATCCAAGCAAGCTTCCTGTACTTCAAAAGTTAAGGTTGGTGGGCCGGGGAGATGGCTCAGCAGTTAAAGGCGATGCTTGCAAAGTCTGTGTGCCAGGGATTGATTCCCCCGTGCCCACATCAAGCCAGGTGCACGATGTGGTACATGCGCCTGGTGTTTGTTTGAAGTGGCAACAGAACCTGGCAAACTCGTTCTTCCAATCCCCCTTCTCTCCCTATATCTGTATCTCTCTGCTTGGAAATAAATAAATAGGATTATTTTGATTAAATAACTAATTAATTTTGAGAGAGAGATAGAGAGACAGATAGAGAGAGAATGGGCACACCAGAACCTCTAGCCTATGCAAATGAACTCCAAACACATGTGCCTTCTTGGGCGTCTGGTTTACGTGGGTATTAGGGAATTGAACCTGGGTCCTTAGGCAGACACCTTAACTGCTAAGCCAACTCTGCAGCCCAGAACAATTTTTTTTAAAGACAGTGTTGGAATCAGGTCCTCACAAGTCAGTTTGTGACACTGAGCCTCTGCTTGAAGCTCCTGTACCTGGGCTGTGTTCGAGTCAAGAAGACAGAGCCCATCTCCTGTCTGTGACGTCACCTTCAACCTGAGTGACTGAACAGTGTCCTCACCCCTTGAGACAGAGAGGAAGTCATTACCCAGTGTTAAGGAATAAGTTTTGTCCTATCCCCAAACTCATATTAAATTCCACCTCATAAAGGGACTATATTTGTAGGTACAGTCTATAGGGAAGTGATTATGGTTACATGAGGTCCTAAAAATATTGTAGGATTAAGTATGTATGCACAGATGAAAGGCTACATGCGGACGCAATGAGAAGGCAGCTGCCAACAGGCCAGGAGAAGATGCCTCAGAAGGAAATCTGCCTGACAGAACCCTAGTCTTATACTCCATGGCTTCCAGAACGGGCAGGAACAACTGCTTGTGGTTTAAGCAGCCAGCCTGCGGTGTCTTATTATGGTGGCTTTGGCAGACTGACACGCCCAGGCACACCTTCCTGTCATAAACTGCTGATGACTAGTGTGAATGCCTCCTCTCCGCGCTCCTCACACTCATGCGGGGAGCGGCTGTGGCGGGATCATGTTAGCGTCATCTTTAAGAGATTTGCTCCAACCAGCAGTGCTGACTTGTGGCTCTGACTTGGGTCTTTGCAGTTTCAAGATAGGTCACTTGACACCGGAGGGCTTCTGTCCTCCACACGGCAATAAAATGTCAACAGCTTGGGTCTGGTGGATTATTTCTGTCCTGTATATGCATGTCTTGTGTCTGTTTATTTATTTATTATTGACATGGGCTATAGTCTTATACTCCTCCCCTCATCTCCCCTCTCCCCATTTTCCCAGGGCCCTCCTCAGTAGGGTTATTGGTGCTCACTGTGGGATTGGTATCTTAATGATGCCAAACTCCTTGACACTATCCTTTTAAAGAATCGATTACTGCGCTCACAAGAAAGGCTGCATTTCTCACCTGCTCACGTTATTGGGGGGGGGGGCTCTGCCTTCATGCTTAGGGTTATTTAAATAACTCCTGGACTAGAGTGAGACACTCCCTCAAAAAATAAAATTAAAAAAAGGGCTGGAGAGTTGGCTTAGTGGTTAAGGCACTTGTGTTCAAAGCCAAAGGACCCAAGTTTGATTCCTCAGGACCCACATAAGCCAGGTGCACAAGGTGGCGCCTGCATCTGGAGTTGACTTTCAGCAGCTGGAAGCCCTGGCTTGCCCATTCTCTCTATCTGCCAATTTCTCTCAATTAAAAAAATAAATAAAATATTTTAAAACAACATCAAACCCAAGAAGGAACCACGATCCACATGGATTTCCCTGTAAGTAAATGCACTAGCTAGTTCCGCAGGCCAGCGAGCTAGGACATAAAATGCCACCTGAACAGGGCGAGCTCACGTGCGGGAGGCGTCCTCCACGGGCCTCAGACTCTCCAACCAGGAACAGGTGCAGCCACAGCCCCCCACAAACAGAGAGATTTTGTATGAATGGCTGCAACGTGGAACGGAGGACGTGTTAGTAGCTAAGAGTGTCTGCATTGCGGTGGGACAGCCGCAGTTCTACGTAGCAGAGCGCTCCAGCCCGTTTTGTCCGGGACCGCACACAAGCCTTGCCCATTCAACAGCGCTCTGATCGCGTCTCAAGCGTGTTCTGCTCCTCTTGCGGGCCTACCTGGAATCAAGCGCTGCTGGTGCGGATGAACCGCTCGGAGACTCCCTTTCTGCCAGGGAGAGGGAGAGGGGGTCCTCGCGGGGTGCTTCCTGACCTTAAGTCCCGAGGGCTGGCTGTCAGGACGGACGTGGACAGAGTGCCAGCTCTGCTCTTTGTTATCTCCTAGTAAAGAGGGAAAATAAACTCCCAGCTCAGAAAGACCCCGTGAGACCCTGTGGAGAGCCTTTGTCCGGGGTGTCCTAGTGGACTACAGTAGATTCAGTGAGGCCGTGCAGGTGCCTGAATGCTGGAAGAGAACCCGGAAGGGATCCCAGTGTGGCTCTGGTCAGGTCACCCAGGGGAGACGGAAGGAGGGACAGGAAAGGAGGGAAGGATGCGGGGTAAGGGAAACCTGGACCATGCAGGCCAAGGGAAGGGCAGGCGTCCCTGGGTGTGTTATCAAGGGAGGACCCGCCAGGCGCCGGAGACTCATCTGCATTGTCCAATGAATGAGGCTAGGTTGCTTTCTTAGTCTTCTCCACTACTGATGGTTTTTTGTGTGTGTGTGTGTGTGTGTGTGTGTTGTATGTGCGGTTTATCTGGTGTAAGAAAATGCTGTGTGCAGAGCATTATATCTGCCTTTTGCAGCGTAATTCCTATGTGGTGGGTTTTCAAAATATCCTTTGGGAAGAATAGTAAAAGAAAGGCTCTTGGCTGTATTTAGCCCAGACAAATGTAAGCAGATATGAAATTATTAAATTTTTCCAACATGCACATCTTTCTTTGTTCTCTCTGATCATGTGGGGATTAAATGACTTGGGGGTGGGGTGGGGATGAGTTATTGTTGAGGGTTTACCAGTCAGGCTACTGACCCATCTACAGCTCACCCATTGTATGGAGACTTCTGATTCTGCACTTTGGCAGCATGTAGCTCTACGTAATAAAACTACAGGTTACTTTCATTTATCTGTCCCCTAGTTGTCAAATTGCCCCCTAATGGCCTTCAGACAACACTTTTTTCCCATCCCTACCGATCGCACTTTCTGAATAAAGAAGCACATTTTTGGCCATGACAATAGATTCAGATGAAATGGAAATCATTGTTGAAAATAAAATAGATCCTAGAGAGCCCGGGACAGTGGAAATCACTAGTTCACAAAGAAAGTGGTCGTGAAAGCTTTAGTAAAAGGCATCAAAGCCACGGGAGGCCAAGCTACAGACTCCCAAAGGAGGCAAAAGGTCACGTCTTCTAAAGGAGCTCTTTTATGTTGCTTCCAGGATGGGTTAAGTTTTCAGAGCAGCATAAATTCCCCACAAGAATCCTTAAATTCTCAGCCATCCTGCCAAGAGGATGCAAATGCGTCTGTTTGGAGATCTCTCCAATGCACGTGCGAAGCAGGCCAGGCGGCAGGCTCTGCCAAGCGTTCAGAGGAGCCACGCGGCCTCGTGCCCAGGGCTTCATTTCCAGGCTGGCACCTGCAGGCAATGCAGGAGGGGATGGTTCTGGCAGCAGGGCATGCTGAGAGTGACGCAGATGAATGGGCAGATTCTCCCTGGTTCCAGTGAGGATTCGGGAGCACGCTCAAATGTCCCTTCTTAAAACGACATCCTGTGCACCTGCCTTCTCCTTCCACTTAATGCTATTTCCTCCCAGCATGCTCTGTGGTGAGGTCAGGGGTGGCACCCCTGACCTGTGGAATCCAGTGGCTTCTGGGTAGGGAAAGTGTTCAGTAGTTCAGGGGGAATCCATAACCTTCCTACGCTCAGGTGAGCGTGCTTCATGAGCTCTCTGACTTCTGCACCTCTTTCAGAAGCTCGTACTGGTCGTGATTTGGAACAAGTTACTTCTCATGCTAGTTGTCTTCTTCCTGCTTCTCTCCTCCCCCTTTTCTCCTCTTACTCCTAAAACTGAAATTTTGAAGTCTTTGGGTGTTAAGGGTGTATCTTTCCTTTCCTGGTTTCCCTGGGGCCTTCCTAGTATAGTGCCTAGCTCATAAAAACCATGAAATGCAGGTGGCTACCGATTCCGCCACACATTTTATCTGGATACACCAAGTATTTATCTTGGTGTTTATCACATTTGGTGTTTATGAGGTAGGACACTAAGTAATTTTAGCAGAAGCATGAGTTCAAAGGGAGGCATTGAATGAAGTTCATTTCCTGTGGGAAATATTAGAAGCTACACGTCCCATTCGAATTTCCTGAAAGTGAGAGGAGAGGAATTGTCATCTTTTTACTTTTTTGGAGGGGGCCATTGAGGTAGGGTCTTGCTCTAGCCCAGGTTGACCTGGAATTCACAATGTGGTCTCAGGGTGGCCTTGAACTCATGTCAGTCCTCATACCTCGCCTCCCAAGCGCTTGGATTAAAGAACACGTGCCACCACACGTAGCCTTAACGTTTTGATTTTTGTTCATTCCTTTGTGTCTGTCCTCTGGCCTCTAAGTTGTAGATTTGCTCTTCTATTGGTGTTCTCATCTAGCCTTTCTTTGAGACACTTTCTGTGTATCTTTGTGTCATTATTTGTATCATTGATTAAAGTGAGATTCTGGGGCTGGAGAGATGGCTTAGTGATTAAGGCACTTGCCTGTGAAGTCTAAGGACCTAGCTTCCATGCCCCAGTACTCACATAAGCCAAATGCACAAGATGGCACATGTGTCTGAAGTTCATTTGCAGTAGCTAGAGGCTGTAGTGTGCCCATTCTCTCTCTCTCTCTCTCTCTCTCTGTCTGTCTGTCTTAACTAAATGAATAATAAGTAAATAAATAAAAAATACTAAAGTGATATCATGTACATAGTTTCTTCTTCCACATAAGGTACACCTAATACTTAAAAATGCTAAGTGCTTAAACTTTGAGATGTTCCAATTCTGTGAACCACACAACATGATGCTCCTGCTGATGTTGGCATAGCTCCTTCTTATTTGGGCTATGAGTGGTGTAGACAGCACCTCTGGGGAAGAGTGAGTGCCCTTCCCCGTGTGCCCCTCTTGCCAGGGAGCTAATGATCACATGTGCCATTTTCCATTGAACCACCAAGTCTTGCTTCTGCGCTCCTGCATGGTCCCATTCCTACCATGGGGAAGAGGAGACAATCTATGTGCATGTACTTTCACACGGGTAGACAGACATTTGGAAGACTGTTCATAAAGTACATATGGTCGTCTCTGAATAGTAGAATTTGATAAAACTTAACATTTGTTCCTATAATGACTATAATGTAATTAAATAATTTGTCATAAAAATTCTCATTTTTAGAGGCAAGACAAAATATAGCTAATCTCATTTCAAAATAAAGATGACTTCTTCTTCTTCTTCTTCTTCTTCTTTTCATTCAATAGCTTTGCAATCCCATCATCTCCTTCAGTAGGAAGCATTTACGTATTTTTTGATAGGGTGCCTGCTATGAAGCAAGAACATTCAGACCAACAACCAAGTTAAAATGAAATTCATATGTAATAGTCAAGGTTTCCTAATCTTTATCTCCCATCCGATTCTGTAGCCTGTGACACCAGTCATAACTGGTTTGCACTGACAGAATCCGCATGTGGAATTTTTAGTTGCACAGTTACAATTGCCATGGGAATCTAAGAATTTCAAAGGTAGACAAGACTGGCAAGTTCATTTAATTCAATTGTCCATCGAATATATGACTCCCTTCATGCATGTAGCTCTTATAGCTAATGAAAAACGAGCAAGTTTTCTGATAATTTATAGTGTGACAGAACTCTCAGGAGAAAAGAACAGGTTTTTCCATTTCCCTGAGAATATGTTGAGGAAGCAGTGTGTGGCATCTGCCTGTGTCCTCACTGCTATTGGGTCAGGGGCCTCAGAGGGATGGCATGGGACGCAGCAGAAATGGAGCACTTCCGTCATGCTTACAGCATAGTTTCAGTGAGGATTATGTGGCTACCCAATAAATGATAGGACCCCTGCATTTGCTTATGATGAATGATGAATGAGGGTGGCACTACAGGAAGGAAGCAAAAGCAGGGCAGGAGAGGAAGAGAAGTATTTGTGGAGCAAGGGAGAACAATCAGAGGTGAATGCTAGATATTGTAATGTCTGGGAGAGCAGATGGTAATGAGAACATTATAGAAGAGAATTTTCTAGTAACATTCAAAAAGTCACCATCATGAAGCTTAAACAGTAGCCCACCTGTTTTCTTTGACAGAGAAATGACCCATGAATTTGGAATCACGTTATGCTCCATAGTCGTACAATACGTTCGCTTACTATGTGGACTGTGAGACCTTGTTCATCATGTCCAAAGACATAATATTATGAAAGGAATAGTACGGGGCTCATCCTAAGATGACTAAATAGCCTGTGTATAGGATTTTGAGGCCAGCGAACCTGGAGGAAACAACTTCATCTTAACTAATTAGTCTCTTATTGAAACTCACGATTTCCTTCAGTTATGCATTGAGGCAAAGCTTCACAGCAGTAGCAGAGCATCTGCAAATTTGTCACCATGGAGATTGAAGGATAGTTTTTTTTTTTTTTTTTTTTTTTTAGAGAATTGGACATTCGGTTCTTTTCCTGTCCTGTTATTTAATAGGCTATTAGCTATACATTATTATACATTATTATGAATAAGATTTTTTAAGTATTTTATTTTATTTATTTGAGAGAGAGAGGCAAATGAAGAAAGAGAGAGTGGAGGGCTGGAGAGATAGCTTAGTGGTTAAAATGCTTGCCTGCAAAGGACCCAGGTTTGATTCCCCAGGATCCATGTAAGCCAGATGCACAAGGTGGCACATGCGTCTGGTGCTTATTTGCAGTGGCTGGAGGCCCTGGTGCACCCATTCTCTCTCTCTCTCTCTTTCACTGTCTATGTGTGCCTCTTTCTCTCCCTCTCAAATAAATAAATAAAAATATTTTTAGGGCTGGAAGGATGGCTTAGCAGTTAAGGCATTTGCCTGCAAAGCCAAAGGACTCAGGTTCGATTCCCCAGTACCCATGTTAGCCAGATAAACAAGGGGGTGCACATATCTGGAATTCGTTTGCAGTAGCTGGAGGCCCTGTCTCACCCATTCTCTCTCTCTCTCTCTTTCTCTGTTAAATAAATAAAGGAATGAATATACTTAAAAAAAATTTTTTTTAAAAAAAGAGAGAATGGACATGCAAAGGCCTCTAGCCCCTTTAAACAAATGCCCAACACATGGGCCACCTGTACAGCTTGCTTACTAGGTCCTGGGGAATCAAATGGGGGTCCTTAGGTTTTGCAGGCAAACACCTTAATTGATGAGCCATCTCTCCAGCCAATAAATACGTGTTGTGTGATCTGACAAGTATATTTTGACATAACTGATTGCCACTGTTTATATTCTGTTGTCTGCATGCGTACAAAAACATGATCCTGAGAAGGGACCCACAGGTTTCTCCAGCTAAGATCTGCTACCCTTGACTCAGAAGGAGCACTGTCCTAGGGAGAGACTCTTGGTCCCTGGAAGCAGAAGCTCTGTTCCAGGATCCTCTTAGAGAGCCCTTCCTTTCTTCTCCAGGCCACTGACAAGCCTACCTGGAGGCCTGAAGCCCTGAGCCCTCTAAGCCACTCTGACAGAGACCATGGGAGGAGGAATATTCTTTTGAAAAGCGGCCCTTCCTTAGATTTGTGGTGATACAACTTGATAAGATTCCTCTGGAAAATTAAAACAATACATTTTAATAATGCTCCTAATAAAACGGTTATGCTTGTGCTTATATTTACAAAGGAAATGGCTACGTTGACATGATCCTTAGGGTGCCTACTCTGAGTCATACTTGTGCCAATGATCATATTTTTCTTTGTAATAAATATTTTATTGAAAATAGCTGATTGCATGATTAATGAACTGTGTAGATATTAAAAATGTCACAGAAAAGTATGATGTCATGATAATTTTAAATGATCAGACAAACTGGAGTAGAGAGATGGCTCACTGGTTAAGGAGATTGCCTGCAAAATCGAATGCCTCAGCCTGGCGTGGTGGTGCACGCCTTTATTCCCAACACTTGTGAGGCAGAAATAGGATTGCTGTGAGTTTAAGGCCACCGTGACACTCCATAGTGAATTTCAGGTTAGCCTGGGCTAGAGTGAGACCCTACCTTGAAAAACCAAAAAAAAAAAAAAAAAAAAAAAAACAACAACAACAAAAGTAAACTAATGTACCAGTGCTCAGTTCCCTAATACCCACATAAAGCCAGATGCACAAGGTTACACATGAGTCTGGAATTGGTTTCCAGTGGCTAGAGGCCCTAGAGCACCCATTCTCTCTCTCTCTCTCTCCCTCCCTCCCTCCCTCTCTCTCTCTTCTCTCTCGCTCTCGCTGTTCCTAAAATAAATAAATAAATAAAACATCAACAAAACAGGCAAACTATTATGTAATTCTAATGATCGGTTCTCTCATTCAACATTTTAATTATTTAGTGCCAGTTTGTGGTAGGCACTACTTTAACAGGCATATGACATAATTCAGTAAATAATAATAAAAAAACCTCAACCCTTTGAAGAGCTTCCACCGGCATGTTAACGACACTCGTGTTCTGAGGGCCCTGTGTTTTCGATAAGGGTGCCTGTCTCCTACCTGTCTAGAACTAGACAGCATCAGCAGGAAGATGCAAATAGCCGTGTGCAGCAAGCCATTGTATTTTGCCCACATTGTCTGCACCATCTTGTGCATATAATATACTCCTCTGACACATCCATCCAAATGGCCAGATGGCAACGAGGGAGAAAAAAATCAGTCCGGGAGGCTCCTTAGCTATGGATTGTGTGTTTCAACAAAGGACGCCCCACCCAAGCCAGCCCCTCGCAGAGCTCTCGAGGAGGAAGCTTCCTCAGACGGTCTGCCACGTCCAGCCCGCAGCTGTGTGTTCTTGGCACAAGAACAATGTCTGAATTCTGTACAGAAATTTTGTAAGATATGTTTCGTGTTGCCTTTTCATGAATTTTATTTGGTAATTTTTTCATAGCATAAAGAGTCTGGAGACCATATTGAGAAAACGCTGGCAGGGGAATGCGATTTGTTAGCTAGCCAGATTTATTTAAAGAGGATCGATCAATTGTAATTCTGGAAAAGAGGCAGCCCGCTGGCACGGACGGGGCATCCCGGTAAGTTCAGAGCTTGAGCTACAGCCACTCTGTGTCTCCTTTCCTGCTCTTTCGAAGTTCGATGTCCCTAATGTCCACAGCCAGGCAGGATGAGGGCTTGAGCTCTCACTCTCTGAGTGTACCCAACACATTTCATTTCACACTCAGGGGGCAGGCTGAGGATGTAGCTCTGTGCTCAAGCACTTGCCTATCATGCACTGGGATATGGGTTTGGCCCCCCAGCTCCAGAAAGCCAAACCAAACCGAAATAAAGACGCAGCAGAAGTAGAAAGCACATACAGTCTCCCACGCTCATGAAGGGTCTAACTGCCTCGTTTCATGAATGGAAGCCTGGATGTTTGCAAAACGACTCCGAAGAACTGCTGCCACTTTTATGCCAAGACTATACTGGGAAAAGTCATGGGGCAGTTTCTATGCCCCAGTACTACTTCTCCTTGCCGAGGTGGCTTTGTCCTTACCCGAGTGTGTATGTGTGTGTGTGTGTACACCTGTGTGACCAGATTCCACTGCTATTTCTGCTGACTACTTCAAGACAACGCAGCAAGTCATAAACGGACTCCAACAGAAGACATAGGCTTCTCTCATCTCAATGCATGTCTACTTCAGCAGGACCCACTGCTGGGGTTAAAGCCTCCTAACCTACCCACTGTCTCTCAAGCAGAGATGTAAACATTTTGTGGAAGTAGTTGCTAGTTAATTAAGAAAATGCCTACTGCCCCCCCCCCCCCACCGCAGGGAAGCTCTGTCATTTCCTCTTGGCACTCTTAATTCTAAATTTGGTATACGGAATGAATCTAGGGTGATTCCCACTACGTTGTTGCAAGGCCCCAGGGATGGCTACTGCTGTCAGATAAAGAGGAGCAGGGCCATTCATGGTGGCCTTCAATAGTGGCAGCCAGCACTCACTCCAGGCGTTTCCAGGAGCTCCTCTGATTGACAGTGTCCTCTGACCGTGGTCAGAGCTCCAGCAGCTGCATACGGGAGCTGACTCCTCCGGCTAACATTTGATGGACCAGCTAGAAGACCAGCAGGGCAATCTGTATTAATGGCTGTACCCAGCTTTCTCTTCCATGACTTTTCTAGCCATTTCATTCTATTTGAGATTGGATTTGAAAGTGAACTTTGTTCCACATTGTAGCCTATGGCAGTGGACAAATGAGATGAAACTGTAAGGAGGAAAGCAGACTGCACACTCTGAAAGGAGACGTATGAACATGTATGAACATGAAAATGACAAGGGCGGCTGGGGTGACTTCTGCAGGAGTCACCATGGGAGGGCACACAGTGCAGAAGGCACTTGTGTTTTTGCAGTCGGAATTGGCTTTCCTGGAAAGAAGTGAAAGCCAGCTCCAAAGTACCCAAGCAGATATCAAAAGCGTGGAAACAACCTTGTCAGCAACAGTAGCTCAGCCACTTCCTCTACACCCGTTTTCTGGGTGAAGTGTTCTGTCAGGTATCAAGAAGCTTTGAGAACTCAGTAACAAAAGTGGAAACTGTCATGGCCGCTGTTGAGCACCTGAGTAAGACAAGCCCGTCTCCAGAAGACAAAGACCCCACCTCATCCTGCCAAAATTCCAGCACCTGGGGATGCAAGCATGCTCCAACCAGTAGTTTCCACGTGATTTGGGGGTTTGGAGTATGGGTGTGTGTTTATCCATTGTCAAATTCACTATCAGATGGTTCATGGTTTTCTGATTAGCCTATTGGTCACAAGTATTTTCTTCTAGTCTGTGGTTTGTCTTCTGTTTCTCTTGGCAGTGTCTTTCTCAGCAGAAGTTTTTAATTTTAATGAATTCTAGAGTCCCAGTGATTTCTTTCATGGATGGGAGCTGTAGTCCAAAAATGTCATCATCTTCCCCAGGGGTGTCTACATTTTATTCTGGCATTGTTTGTTTTTGCTTGTTTGTTTGCTATTAATAAACTTCCTTTTTGTATTTTCCCATGAGTGAGTCATTTTGAGTTCATTTTTGTGAATGAGGTATGATCTTCGCCTCATTTCCTTCTTGTTTACGTGTGGATGTCCTTTTTTTTTTCCAGGACTTCTTGCTCAAAAGATGCTCTTGGCTCAGTACCACTCCTTTTGATCTTTTGTCAAGATCAGAAGGGACTGACACCTGGCAAGGGCCTTCAACTTTGTTTGTTTTGTGTTACCTGAGAATGGGTACTTAATAAGGAAAATAATTTATCTAGTTCATAATTTTGACAAGAGAAAATGGGGGAATGGAAGACCCAAATCATCTTTTTGCAAGAAAGTCTCCCCATGATAACAAATGCACTGTATGGTAGCAGGAGAACTTCCCCCAGGAGGTCAGAGCACACGCATTCCAACAGGACTGCATTGAGGATCAAATTTCTAACTCAGGAACCTTAGCAATTGTGTTTATGTGGTTCAATTTCTGAGTCTGTTTTCTGTTCTATTGATCTTTCTGTCTTTATTTTTGCCAGTCCTTCCCTGTCTTGGTAACTATTGCTTTGTGGTAAGAGTTGAAGTCGGAGGGGGCCAGTCTTCTGGCTGCTCTGCCACAGCATGTTGGCTGTCTCTGATCTTTTGCTTTTTCAAAAAACTTGAGAGTTTCTTAATCTCTACAAAATAATTTGTATGTATTCTCTCACAATAGCTTACCTCAGACAATTTTTAGGAAATTTAATGCCTAGCCCTCCCCCAAAGGATTCTACCTTCCTTTATTAGTCTGGGGAAGGTAGGCTGCATCAGTAGTTCAAAGCTTCCCACAGTGATTTGTGTCTATCAAAGCAATACATCGAAATGCAATGGAGCCATACATCAATCAATGCAGACCAAAACCACAGCACTTGTGGCCATCACCATCTCAACGTGGATGCTGAAAAGCTCCTTATTATTGATTAGAAAAGGCATGTAGTGGAGGGGCCTCTGGGATGCTGAACAGTTAGTTCCTTATTATCGATTAGAAAAGGCATGTGGTGGAGGAGTCTCTGGCGCTGACATCTGCCTCGTCTTGCCTGGCTACAGCGCGTGTAGGTTTTCCTGGTTGTTGTAGCTTCCTCCCTGCAGTGAGAAGTCTGGTATTCCTCAGACAAAATCTTGGACAGGGAATTGTTTTTCTCTTGGAGCCATTCTATACCATCCAATTTTATAGGGCTCTCTCTCTCTCTCTCTCTCTCTCTCTCTCTCTCTGTGTGTGTGTGTGGGGGGGTGCTCTTGCAGAGCCCCGCACACTCTGGCCTGCGGAGTGGGAGAAGGGAGTCACTCCACCCCTCTTCCACCTTGTCTTGCTTTGAACCTGAGTCTCTGCTGTTGTCAGAACTCGTGGGGGTCAGTTGCTTGCCTGCAGGACTTGGGTTTCGGGCACGTGTGTGGCCATAGCCAGGTGCTTCACACGGGACCTAGAGACTTGAACTTGGGCAGTTTCAGGTCCCCTCACCTAACCACTGAGCAATCTCTCCAACCCTTAGAGCTTCTATAAGGAAAAATTCATATTTTTAAATAGACAAAGACACCCTTCTGCTATGACCATGTTTTTCACACTTCAACATTGACCAGGTGTAACTATGGTAACGCTTGCACCTGGGCCCTTCCTAGCACCCACATTTAGTCCCGCCCCATCTGCCAGCCCTGTCGCCCTCGCTCCGCTTCCGCTTTGGCCCCTCGATTCTTTCCCTCCATGTGCTTCTTCCCTCCGTCCCGGCCCGTCTTCTTTGTGCGTCTTTCTTCACATCCCTTCCCCTATCTCTATTGTCTTCCTCCACCCCCTTCTCTGTGGTTTTTGGTCTGGACTTATGCTTCCAAGGTAGGCGGTTTGGCTTGTTAATTTACTGCAATTGGGAGAGGAGGAGACTCGATGAATAAAACTCAGAGTAATCGGGCCTGGTTGTACCTCGGCACGGGGCCTGGGAGAAGGGTGGAGGCGAGGGAGCGATGCGGGTGCGGGAGCCCCGGTGGCCCTGCTCGGTGGCGGTGGCGTCTGCCTTCCGCGCCGCGCTGCTCTCGTCCCCGGAGCAAGCGTGGGCATCTCAGCTCTTCCTGCCGCAGTCAGTGCTCAGCACATGCAACTTGCATCTTTGCTGAACGCGCGCGTGCGTGTCTGCTCGTGGTGTGAGCGCGCATGCATCGTGGCCTGCATGGGGCTCAGTGCCCCCTCCTGCGGTTGCTCCTCACCTTCCCGCTCTTTAGAGGCAGGTTTCCCGCCGTGGGCGCCTGTGTTCCCCAGACTCGCTGGCCGGTGACCCCTGCACCTCCGCTGTCCGCCGCCCTGCCCACCTTAAAGCTCGCGGACGTGGCACCCCGAACTCAGGGACTGCCACCTGGGCCGCAGGAGCTTTCTCCACTGAGCACATCCCCAGCAAGCTGAAAAGCAAGAGAAAAAGCTCATGGCAGGGAAGGGGGAGGAATGCCTTAACGAAGAGATAAATTTATCCACATGCCATTTGCCTGCAACTTGGATGTTCTGTTGTGTCACTTAGCATGTCCTTTGTTAACACTATTAATTTGCTTGTAAAGTGCTTTGCTCATTACCAAGGGAAGTTTCCATTCGAACAATTGTTATACAGTAAAACTATTCCCATGTGCCCATCATGAAATTAAGTAGTTGAAATGTGTTACTGTTTGCGTGGCATAATCTCTGCTGTGTAACTCCCACAATAAATAACTTTATCTAGTTTTCTCCTGCTTGCATGAGAGTTTATGAACAGAATCCCTTAAGGTTATGAGCAAATATGTGTTTATTAATGAGTGAGTTCTCAGCTGAATTCATGATTCTCTGTTCCCCAAAACTTAGAATAATTTTAACACAAAATACACCACTTAAAAACTTCCAAGTAACAAAACAAGCAACAGCCAAACCAGGAGAGAAGGAGAAAGCAGGTTGGGAGCACTACCCTTGCAAGCGCAGTTAAGAGAGATGATCAATTCAGTGATGTGGGTGTTACCTTGTGTTGTCGTCTCCCAACAACCATCATCACTGTCCCCCGGGCATCTCTGGCCCTCACGGTCATCATGGGCTGAGGCTCAGGTCTAGTGGTCACTTCCGGCTTCCACATGGAGCCTCGTCCATACTTGAAGAATCCAGGCATGCTTGTAGGACGCTGATGAGGTGAGGACTGTTCACAACAACTTTTCTTTCGTCCCCACATAGGGTACTCACAGAAGAACCTCTGTATGAGATTCCCTTCTTTCTCTACAGCCTAGCTCAGGTGTGCTATGGATAATGGTCCAGTGAAATGTAAACAGAGACCGATTATTTGGGCTGACCCAGGAGCAAGAGTTTTCCCTGAACACGGGAACTTCACTGTCTAAAACCAGGTCAGTTTTAGGGTGATGGGGATGGGTGAGTCATTTTAGAACCAAGAATATGTGAGTCGAAATTCTTGGGTTTATGCAAGAAAACCTCTTCATGTGAAAACATGAACGGGACATACAGTCTGGTGTGCACAGAGTTTTGCTAATCACCCCGCAGCCCATGTTCACTGAGACTGACCTAAAACCTGGTCCTCTCCCATCCCTATGCATACCCAAGGCCTCAGCCTGAGAGCTAAAACTCTTGCCTCTGTGTTGTAGAGTACTATGGTGGCTGTCTTGTGCTATGTGCCACATTACCCCAGGACTTAGTGGTGTAAAACAACACTGTGGTATATTATGATTGTTCTTATAACAGGACACAGTGAACAAGGCTTACATCTGCTCCATGGGTCTCCAGCATTGCTTGAGAGGCTCAAAGGATGAGACTAAAATGACCTGCAAGCTTAACTTTCCCTGCAGGGAGACTCTTTCCCAAGGTCAACTCCGAGGCTGCTTGAGTATCCCCACAAGGTGACAGCTGACATGCCTCCAGAGTTAGTGGTCTAACAGGGTCTGTGAGAAGAGTGGAAATGCCTTTTAAGACCTGGCCTTGGTATCTCCTTCCCCGCAACCAGTCACTTCCACTGTATTCATATCTTCAGAACTGAGTCACCGAGTGTAGCCCTCATTCACGGTGAACTGTGAGGTCTGCCTTCTTCAAGGGCGGATTATCAGTGGCCTTGTGAAAAAGTATGAAAAATATTGTGAAAATCCTTTCTGCAGAAAATACAGATGGGAGTATGGTAGTGCAAAAACTTCTTGAAATGCTGGTTTTAATTGGAAAAGTAATAATAATATGTAGCATATAGGAATAGAGTATTCAGAACCAGACATTGTTCTGAATTCATATGTGTTCTTTGGCTTAACATGTACAATGTCTTATGGCCTAGTACAACTATTACTCTTATGAAGCACGAGAAGCTAAGGAACTAACCACAGAAAGATTAAACAACTCTCCCTAGGCCATCGATAGCAATAGCTACAGCCAGGTTGTGAACGCAAGAAACCTCCTTCACTACTTCTTTGGTACATAGGATCATGACACAGTGGTTGTTTTTTCTTTAATAAACAGGTTTTTGCTATTATTTGTTTTATGAGTTTATTTATCACTTCCAGTCTTGAACTATTTATAAAATCTGGACAGGAGTGATTGCTTAGTGGTTAAGGCACTTACCTGAGAAGCCTAATGACCCAGGTTCGATTCCCCAGGACCCACATAAGCCAGATGCACATGGTAGCACATGCATCTGGACTTTGTTGCTTGCAGTGGCTGGAGGCCCTACCACTCCCATTCTCTCTTGCATGTACTTTTTTTCTCTCTCACAAGTAAATAAATAAAATAAAATATAAAGCATGTTTAAAAGTCTAATTTTCACATTTGCATTCACAGCTTTTATTTTACCTAATGTCAGGCAACTTGGTCATCCTAAGAATTGACATTTCCCCACAGTAAAAATTGGGAGTTTACAATTTATCCAGTTTTTAAAAAATATTTTATTTATTTAAGAGAGAAAGAGGCAGAGAAAGAATGGGCACATGAGCGTCTCCAGCAGCTACAAAGTAAGTCGAGTTGCACGTGGTACCTTGTGCATCTGATTTATATGGGTCCTGGGGAATCAAACCTAGGTCCGTAGGCTTTGCAGGCAAGTGTCTTAACACTAAGCCATCTCTCCAGCCCGATTTATGTAGATTTTCTAGGGATGGTTAATTCTAGCCTGTCCACCATAAATGCTAATTTTGAGATCAGGAGGAAATAGTGAATGAATGTGTTGTGACAGCTGCAGAACCACCTAGAATAACTGTATCCTCCTCACAGGAGGAATCATCTCTATTTTCTGCCTCACGACCTGAAGCAAAAGAAAATGACTTTAAGGCAATCTGGAATTTTCCATTAATCTGAATTCAGCTCATGAAGATTCTTGGGGTGTTTGCTCATCTAAGTACTAGCCACACCTGACCCTGCTTAGCTCCAGAGGTCAGAGGAGATGATGTGCTATGGCTGCAGACTCCTGGAGTTTTCTCGGTGGGTATTTTTGTAGAGTAGACATCTCCCCAAATCCCTTTTCCTCAGTGAACGTCAGCAAGCCCAGGAAGGCGCTGGGGTGCTTGTGGGCTGTGAGCGGGTGAGCTCCCATGGACCCGCACAGGCACTGCTGCCTGCATGGAATCCTGTCGCTGTCCATAACTGGCCTCCGTGGGGAGTTGTGAGAACTGCTCAGACGTGGTACAGACATCACTCATGCTGGGCTCGGAACGTTAATGCCCACAACGCCAATGGTCAACATTCTGACTCCTCGGGAGATGACATTAGGACCTGGGTCCTTGAACTGTAAACAGGCTTTCCTAGATAAATAGGGTTAAGGTCCTCATAAAAGACCCAGACATCTTTCTTTACCTTTCTACCTGTAGCTACCTGCAACGAGGAAATGGGCCCTCCCCACAGCCCGACCATGCGGACACCTTTCTCAGGCATCCCACTTTCAGAACCATGAGACACAAATTTCTGTTTATAAGCCACCTGATAGGTGGTGATTTCTTGTAACAGGCTGAATGGACCAAGACAAGTGGACGTGGGCTTTAGAGGAAGGTACCTGAGTACGAAGTACAATGGCAGCTTGAAGCGTGGAGACAACAAAACTCATTATCCATAGAGTCTATGCCTTTTATTGAACAAACATATGCTACTTACTATGTGACAGGAAGGATTCACACTCATTTGTCCTCATAGAAACCCTGTTAAGCACAGAGGACATCTGTTCTGATGCTCAAAGCAGGTCCATCACTTGCCCACAGGCTCTCGGTGAGCACAGACTGGGGATGAGGTGGCAGTCTGTGGACGCTGACTCCTGCCCGCATCTGTGGCATTGAGAGCTAAGTCACCCCGAAGTTTCGCCTAAGGAATTGGTCTCCTCCAGAAAGATCATACCACTGCCTATTGCAGAGCAAAAGCCCAATTCTTTCCAGATTATCTATGTAGCTATTTCCTGTAGACAGAAACGGGATGGTATGTGTCAAGGGAGACTCTTCTGCTAACCAAATGTCAACATGTAAAAACTCTAGCCTGAACTGTTTTCTGTTGCACACTGCAGGCTGTTATTTCCCAGGTGAGCAGATATAATATTAGAGGAATATTTAATGTAATAGTCCTTTTGGCATTTAAATATAGGTGCAGGAACTTCTAAGGCTGCATAAACAGAGCACACAGGTGTTAGACAAACAGCTGTGAATAAAGGGCAGGTCTTTTCAAACACGGAAAGAAATGATGCAATAAAAGAGCTATAACCTTCTGGTTTTAGGCTTATGACCTTTGATTCATTAGGTGCACCTTTAACTGTGATAAATATCCACTTAAATGAATATCGTTTCCTTACAATTACAGAAGAGTCATACATAATACACGAAGCTCCCCCGGCAGCCTATGTGTTCGTCTTGCATATTTCATGAGCGGTTTTATGCCCCAAGTCAGTTTCAAGCAACGTTCAATCCCACAGCTTTGGTGCCTAGGAAATAAAGGTCTTGTCTGTACTGAGATCTCAGGGCAATTACTGTAGCACTGTAGTTCGTCAGGGTAAGCAAAGGAAGGGCCTGCTTGCAACAGCTGACCAGCACCACGATCAGTTTTCTTCTTCATACACATGATGACTCTCATTCACCAGGAGCTAGGAGCAACATGTCCCTCTGACATGATTCACCTATGTAAATTTTTAATGATGCCAAGTAATATAAGGCAATAGGTCCTGAAAAGAGTACTTGAAACAACCTAAGGCATGTAAAAAGACGAAAAAGAGAGAGGGAGAGAAACTCATGTCCCTATGTCTACATCATGTTCAACACTTGTGGGGCAGTAAAAAATAGATCATGGTCCATGGAGCGTGGTCAGGCAATTTAAGTGAGTCGACATCTGTTTGTGCAAACTGATGTTTTTCCCAGCTGCATCAGCTGGTGGGAAATAAAGTGTTGGAATGATAATAAGCAGAAAGGAAGTTTGCAGTAACAGTGAAATATAAGCCTCTTTATAGTCTCAATAGATTTTGCAGGCAATTTCCCTTTTTCTCCTTTCAAGACTATTGAGTTTGTCAAGACAGCTTCATCTTTCCGAGCTCTCCCACCACTCTTGGAATATGATCCAAGAACTGTGCTTCTTGTCTACCAGCATGCACAGGTTAGGTAAAACAAAACCATTTGCTTGTTTGAAAGTCTGGCTTTAGAAGCATCGTTTATGCAGAAAGCAGCAGATGCGTCTTTTGCCCCTGATCACTGAACCTAGTTTGTCATACTTGATTTACTTTAAAAAATATATAATATGAGCTAGGTTAGACACAAGATTTGTGAATTTGTCCATTTAACCTTCTTCCTTCCCCATTAGTCCAGAACAGATTTGGGTTGAAATCTTGGCTCTGCATTCTCTAAGATAGAGAGAGAAGGGGAAACAGGAAAAGAGAGACAGACAGAGAGAGAGAGAGGTTTTCTTTAAACCTGCTAAATTAATATTTACATTGTTAAAATATTAGAGAAGCTACCTAAAATTATTAATGTAGAAAGGTTATAATTATCTTTAAAATGGCAGCCATTGAAATGTAAATGTTAATGTGCAAGAGAGAGCTCTCCTGTTCCTATAGCTTGGGGCCACCTGCCTAGCTGTCAATCAAAGAGGGAGATGTCAGTGATGAGGTGTTGAGGGCCTCTGAGGCTCTGGCTCTCTGATTTGGTAGGAGTTGATTTTTCTCTATGCTGATCTCCTTCCGCCTTGTGCTGGTGTCCGGTTCATCAGGAAAACAGCCCCCTTGCTTGTTTCTCCAAGTTTTCTTAGTTTCAGCCGGGGCCCTTTTGAGGTATGATGGGGTGGCTCTCTCCTTAGGGTCTACATCTATCTGAAAAAGAGAAGCAGATTCTCCAACGGAGAGTAAGTTAGCACCAGGACAAATGAGATAACCCTTACTTTTTTTTTTTTTTATAGAGAATTTAATAGGTGTAGGCCCTCTTGTAGCCCACAATTGATAGTAGCTTGATACTGGAGAGTGGGCTTATGTTTGGATATGGTTCTGACTTGTTTCCCAGCTCCTGAAGCAGACCAAAAATGAACCCAACATGGCTCAGGGAAATTTTGCGGAAGAGGGGGCGGAAAGAATGTCAGAGTCACATGTTGGGTCATGATATGCAGAGACATTTAGCTTAGCCATAACTGTGGGCTAACTCCACAATGCATGACCCGTATACCTCAACAAGGAGGGGCCAAGGGGAGGGGGTAGGTCACGGATGAGCCTAATAATGGTACCAAACTGACTGTATTTGCTGAATACAGAACTGACTAATAAATAAAAAAAAAAAAAAAGAAAAAAAAAAAAAAAGAGGGAGATGTCTCCAGTGTGCAACCAGCAGGAAGTAAGTAGGAAAAAAGATGCTCTGTTCTTTGCATCTGTTATCAGAATGAAAGAAGAAAGAAGAAAGGAAGGAAGGAGGAAGAGAGGAAAGAAGGGAAGGAAGCAAGGAGCAAGGCAAGAAGGAAGAAAGGAGAGGTAAAGAGAGAGAGAGAGAAAAAAAGAAAGAATAATGGGTGGATGAATTGTTTCAAATTTCTGTTCTTTAAGTTGTAGTCCTTCCAAGCTTCCCAAAATAAAGTTTTTGAAATCCATATACTCTAAAAGATTTATCATAGCTGGACGTGGTGGCGCACGCCTTTAATCCCAGCACTTGGGAGGCAGAGGTAGGAGGATCGCCATGAGTTCGAGGCCACCCTGCGACTCCATAGTGAATTCCAGGTCAGCCTGGGCTAGAGTGAGACCCTACCTCGAAAAACCGAAAAACCAAAAATAAAAATAAAAAATAAAAAATAAAAAGATTTATCATAATTCCTGTTAATTAATGTCTCTGTCCTCCCCTCTCTCTCCATCTCTATCAATCTCTTTATCAAGGGCAACACAGTTTGAACCAATGTGAGTTTGCTGGTTAAATATGAGGCATTTTAAAAATATTTTATTACTTCCTGTTAATAGTGTTATTTTGGGGTTTATGCCTCTGAGAAGTGATTGTGTTGGTTACATGGCTCAAGGATACACCGTGGTCTAAAGAGGTTAGGGGTAAGAGAAAGACGAGGTCCTGGTGTAGCCGGAGAAGTGTAGAACCCATGTGTCTAAGTGGAACCCCCTGCCCAGGCTCTGGGAGCTCACCAGCAAATGGCAAGACCACTGGAATCTGCCCCAGTCCCTGAATGTTATTCACTGCACAGACATTTCTCAAGGTCCATTAAATTCTATTTGACGTACATTAAAAAAGATTTAATCACAGATGCCAGTCAGCTAACCAACCCATTAATCTAGCTGTTTTTCCTAAGAAAATTGTATTTAAAAAGGTCTTTTTTTCTCAATTTAATTTAGTCATCCTTTTAAATTTCATGTATTTATCATGTAAATGTGCCTTATTTGCAAAAGAAAAGCACAGGATTCAATGAAATAAATAGTTATTTCATTAAAATGGATACAAAAAACCCTGTGATTAGGGTAATTAATTTGCACACTAAAAGCTATCTTCCTGGTTCAGATCATTAATATTGATGGCCTTCGATTTTGTTCTCAGCAATGTTCCTTGAAATATACTCAGAATTGGCACCGAGGCTGAGACAGCAGCCATCAGAATGCAAGTGAAAGTGAGGCATCACTAACAGGGGGGCTTCCTTCCTACCCCCTCCCCCCCGTCTCACAATGTACAGACCCATGTACCAGAATCAAGCAGCTGACTCAGTCTGCGTGAGCTGGTGAGCTTTATCTCCTCTCAAATGACAGTTATTGATGCCTGGCACTTATTGACGTGTGTCTTCTTTAGGAGGAAGGTAAAAACATTTAAATTGCAAAATAACATTACAGGAGATTATGTCTAGGTACCGCATGCTGTTATGCACAGCACAGCCAGATAACAAGGCAATGCCTGTCAATGCACCTTTCTCATTAGATTCTCATCTGCATATTATGCAAATGACTCGTGCAGGCTTCCACTTGGATAGCTCTCCTCCACAAGTTTGAGTCAAGGCACAGAGTTTGTTTCTGTTCTGTTCAGCAGATGTATTCCACCAAAGACCTTGTAGAAAAAGTGTCATTTCAACGCGGTGCACTAAGAAATGCAGCTGCAGGCTGCACTCACACAAAAATCAAACCCTGGAACAATTTTAGATTGCCTCACCTAGCTGTGTCAGCATGCTCAACAGTTCTGCTGGTGGAAAATGAGTTAGTAGTCTGCTGTATGTGTATTCATATATATGCAAACATTCATACAACAGAGGCGCCTGTCGGTCTTTTCACTTTCAGCTCAAAGCTTGCTGACAGGAATGCTGTTAATGGTTTTTTTTTTTTTTTTCCCCTTTGGTTTTTCAAGGTAGGGTCTCACTTTAGCTCAGGCTGACCTGGAATTCACTCTGCATTCTCAGGATGGCCTTGAACTCACAGCGATCCTCCTACCTCCGCCTCCCGAGTTCTGGGATTAAAGGCATGTGTCACCAAACCCAGCTGTTAATGCTTTTTAATTACAGATGGAGGCATGATTTTCAAGACCTTTTTTTTTTTCTTCATTTTCCTAACTCATATCTGCACCCTTTCCCCCACCAAAACTTGCACTTGAAATTTTCCTTGCAAAAAAGTATAAAGGGCTGGAGAGATGGCTTAGCGGTTAAGCGCTTGCCTGTGAAGCCTAAGGACCCTGGTTCGAGGCTCGATTCCCCAGGACCCAGGTTAGCCAGATGCACAAAGGGCACATGCGTCTGGAGTTCGTTTGCAGTGGCTGGAGGCCCTGGCACACCCATTCCCTCTCTCTCTCTCTCTCTCTCTCTCTCTCTCTATATATATATATATATATATATATATATATATATATATACATACATATATATGTATCTGCCTCTTTCTCTGTCTGTTGCTCTCAAATAAATAAATAAAAATAAACAAAAACATTAAAAAACATTTAAAAAATTATAAAGTTATATATGAAGCTATCAGAATCCCTCTCTGGCCTCTGCTACTTTAAAGCTGACATTAGACCACACAATCTCTTCCAAAAAGAAGGAGGGCCTGAAAATAGAGCTTTAACAAGCTTTCTGCTATCTTCATGCCAGAAGTGCTTGTGTTAAAATTTGAACACAGCTTTAATAGAGTGCAAATTGTGTCCAGGGCTCAGTCCCACCCCTCTCTTCTTGATGGTGTGGATTCTATTGTTAGTTTTATACTCATTGTCGTTTAAGATATTTGCTGAGTATTTAGTTCTATAATTCAGTCAGTTAAGGGGTAATTCAGAAACTATTAAATGAAGAAAACTTTATCTTGCACGTGTGCATGTGTGTGCGTGCGTGCGTGCACATGTGCGTGTGTGCGCTGGGGTGGCTGTCTTGTAGTGTGGCTTATTGTGGTGCAAGCATGTATATGTGCCCGTGTAGTGCCCATGTGCTTGCCCTGGGCGGGTGCACCTGCCTGAGGTGGCCGGAGGGGTGTTGGGGGTCTGGACTTGTCATTCTTTAACCCTTCTTACTTGAGGTTGAAGTCTCCTAGTAGCACGAGATTGCTCTGGGGTTAAGAACACTTCCTGTGCAAACATGAAGGCCAAAAAAAGGCCTGAGAGTCCACTGGAGTTCAAGCCTCAGGACCCACTTTAATAGCTGTGAGACCGCAACCCCAGTCCCTCAGGTGAGCAGAGACCTGAGAGTGGCAGAGGCTCTTGAAAAAAAGGCAAACTTGGGGCTCAGAGCTCTTCACACACTAGAGACAAGTTCGCCTGGGTGGCAAAGTGGGGAGAAAAGCAAAGCTGGGGAAAGAAGAAAAGGAAAGTTCTTCACATGTGCTGTCAGACTACTTAGAGCCCTTTCTTAGTCAGCTTTCTTGTGCCGTGCTTCAAGTGGGGCCTCTGGGTGCCGTGTTGGAGGACAGGGTGCTGGTGCAGAAGGCAGGCGAGGCGCTAATTAACGCAGGAACACAGCACAGAGCCGCTCGTTATTATTCATGGCAAATATGCAGCACTGAGTTGTCTGCTTTTAAAATAAAAGCTCTTTTTCTACCCCATTTTCCTCTCTTCTGACCTCCTCTCTCTTTTCTCTTCCTTCTCTCTCTCCTTCCTTCCCTCTGAACACACCGCCTTGTTAAAAAAAAAAAAATGTGGCCTCAAAGATTTTTTTTCCTAAAAGGATGATATTGAAAAGACATTGCCTTGAGGTTTGGAGCAGTGAAAGCTGATCATCGGAACTGTTTAATGTCGTGCTTCTTCACAGTTGTTCTTTAAACAGCTATTCATTCATTGCAATATGTTTCCTTTAACCAACTCCAGATTAACAAGTAGGTGAGAAGAGTAGAGAATATTATTCCAGTTTTTTTCAGCATTAAGAAGGAATAGTAATAAGAAAAGCAGTTTTCTATAACCCAGATCCCCCCAAGCTGACATTAGAAGGGATTTACAGTCTAGCTGTTAAGCCATATTCATATTTATTAAGATACCAGACACTGAATAAAGCAGAAATATCATTATTTTAGAGACAGCAATTAATCAACCCGCCCCCACCAACAAAATCTAAATTCAAACCCCATAAATGTGCTGGAGAGTTGCTTCAGCCTGTAACACTCTTGTCCTACAAGCAAGAGGATCTGAGCTCTGATCCCTGCACCCACGCAAAAGCCGGCACTTGGTGGCTTCTGGCTGTGCTCTGTGCCCTGGGAAGCAGAGAAAGGGGAGCCTTGGGACTGCTGGTCACTTGGGTGTTCACATTGTAAGGTCCAGCTTCAATGAAAGACTCTGCCTCAAAATATAAGGTGAAGGGATTGAAGAAGACACTTGATGTCAGCTCAGGCTGCATAAGCATGAGTACACGTGTGCACATGTACCTGCACACATGTGTGCTTCCCCCAGCCCGAGCACATGGACACACACATACTCACAGAGCACCACATTCCCGTGCAAAAGAAAAGCACAAACTTTGACTCTGAGATGCCATTGCTTTCCAGGAAGCAAACATGACGTGAAGGACGAGGATTTTGGCCAGCGATGAACTTCTGCCAGTTCTCTCTCGAAGCATACCTGCACTGAACGGAAGCAGCGGGGCTCTCATCGCAGACTTGTCCAACGCCCGCCTCCTGCAGCCCGCGGGGACGTGGTGAGTGGGCCATCCTCACCCACTGGCGTTGTCCCTGATGCGGAGAAGCTCATTTCCAAGTGTGAGGCTCAAGACTAGAATCCTTCCTGGCTTTTTGAGAGGAGGACTGAGAACAAGAGTCTTCACTCAGTTCTATGCTGTGAGTGTTCAGGGAATTGAGAAGACATCTATCTGAGCATGGGTCTTTTTTCTCCCAATTTAAGACACACTTCCTCAATGAGACACATAACATCTTTTATAGTAATTCTGTTTCTTAACTGAAAAGTCCATTGATGATTAGGATCTGCCGCTTAGATTCATAAAACATCTCACACTTTTGCTCAACAATAATGCTTTTATGTTGAAAGAGAAAACTGTCCTTGTAATTCCCCAGCCAGGTACAAATGGGCTGCGTTGCTTCAGGCCATGGCTGCGGCCTTGGCTGTTGCAGGTGTCCGGCTGACCCCGTTCCTTTCAGTTGAGTCCCTGATGTTTGAAGTCTCACTTCACTACCGCTCAGACTGGCTGGCCTGTCTGCTTGTCTTTGCTAGTCCTGCACCATTGCCTCATGCTACCTGGCACTTTCTTGAGTTACTCAGGCATTAGGTAAGATCAGAATGGTAGCTACAGAGGACTCAGGAGTTTCCTAGATTCTTTCTATTCATTTTGAACAAAGCTGTCTGTTGTGTTAGAGGCAACCTCATAGGTTGAACAAGGGTGCAAAAGCTGTTTGAGAATTAGTGCCGGCTCATTCCCTCAGCCTTGGTTACTTACCCAAGGATGGCCCCAGTCCTGGATCTGTAGAAAAGGTGACGTTTCTACTCAGACCGGGATACCTCTTTATAAGCTCCTGTCTTTAGTTCTTAAAATTTTACCCTTAAATTCATACAATGAATGGCTTAACAGCTTTGAATATTAACACGTGGATGTTAACTCACCATCTAGAAAGTTCCAAGAGGTATTTAAGTGACTTCATGTTTGTTTGTTGGGGTTGGCTTCTCCCTGCTGGGACAAAACACCCTACCGAAAGTAGCACATGGAAGGAACAGGTTAGTTCTGGCTTACTGTCTGAAAAGGGGCGTTTCGTCATGACAGGGAAAGAAGGGCAGAGCAGAGGCTGAGTTCCTGTCTTGCCACAGAAGCTGGGGGATGGCAATAAGAATAAGCTAGCTCTGGCAAGGGGGAGTTGAGCTGTAACACCCTAAAGTCTGTTCCAAACAGCAAACCTCCTCCAGCAAGGACCACTTTCCAAAGACTCTAGTAGTTGGGTAAATCACAAACACATGAGGCAATAGGAGACATTTCACTTTCTAACTACCACATTTCGCCCTTGGGCCCCATAGAAATGGTTATCTCATGATGAAAAATGCATTTATTTCACCTTTAAAAACCCCTATAATGTTTACTAATCCCAGCACTGGCCTCATCTGAGACCCAAGGTAGTCTCTTAACTGTGAGCCTATAAAAATTCTCTGGGATCCCCATTTTACCCCTCCAACCTTAGCTGCTTGCTTTCTGGGCAGATCAACCTGAGCCTGAGGTGGCAGTTCTCCTTCATGGCCATCCCACAGAACTGACTCCCCCAAACTCCTAGGCTATCCACTGAGACCCACAGTCCATCCTGATGGCCCCATGCTACAGCCTCACAGAGCCTCCATACAGTGACTACAACTCTGCTCTCCCACTGTTTTTGATTGCACTCCACGATCCTTCTTCCTGAACTTGTCATACTTCCAAGACCACTACAAGTTGGGCAGACTGCCAGAGTGTTAACTCAGGGGAAGAATAAAGCCTACATTAGGGAACATAAAACTCCTTTAGCATTATTCCTCCAGTTCTTCTCCTTCTGAAAGAATCAACACACCTTCCCAGCGCGGAGCAGCTGGCCTATCCTCAGTGGTGGTAATATCTTCAATAAATTTACCTGAAGGCTGCACTCTCTCTGCCTGGGATACAAACCTGCTCACATATGCTCCACAAAAAACACCAGTCTTTAAAATTCAACTTTGCTCAAGTTCCCAGAACATGGAAAGACCACAGCCACCCTTTCTGCCAATGCATCTCCAAAACTGCTTCTTGTCCAGTTCCAAACAACATCTGTTTTCACTTCTGAAACCTCGTAAGCCAAGCCTCCACAGTCCACAGTTCTTTTGGCTTCTAGGTCTTTCAAACTTTCACCAGAGTGTCCTATCAAGTTCTGGCTACAACATTACAAGACCTCTCTAGTCCAAAGTTTCAAAATCCTTCCATATTGCTCCTGCAAACCAGTTCCAAAAGACTAAAAGCCACATGGTCAAGAGTCTAGTAGTAATGACCCCACTTCTAGAATACCAATTTTCTGTAGCAGTTACCTTTCATTTTTAAGACAAAACACTTATTGAAAAGCAGCGAATACATGGAAGGGATTTATGTCATCTTATAGTCTTGAGGGGAAGTTCAACATGGCAAGGAAAGGACAACAAAGAAAAGGCTGACATTATGTCTTGCTACAGAATCTAGAAAATACCACCGAACAGGAACTAGTGCTGGTGAGAGACAGCTGATCTATAACATGCCAAAGCCTATCCCTAGCCATACACCTCCTCCAACAATGCTCAACCCTTGAAAGGCTGCACCAGCTGGAGAATGAGTACCAAAGCTTAATCACAGGTGCATGAATCTATGGGAGGCATTTCACATTCAAACCACCATAATACTAAATTTTCTAGAAAAAGACGATTGTATATTGTTTTGGGCAGCTTCATAAGTGGTTGAAAAATCTACTATGAACTGTCATCAAAAAGGGGAGAGTGAAATCATGAGGGCTGAGGTGCATATATAGAAGGGTCAGAGAAGAAATAGAAAAAAATAAAAATTACCAAAGGAGAATCACTGTAAACTTGTATACTAAGCAGAAACAGAATTTCTTCCAACTATAACAAGTAGAGAAATGTTACTTAAATTAAGACATTTATGATTGTTTTCAAGGGTATTGAGGGAAAGGATCTTTCCTGTTCTGCTGGTGGGAGCACAGTATGGGAACCACCCTTTTGAAGAGATATTTAACAATGGATATGAATATACTTACTAAGTCAAGATGGTAGTTACATGCCATTACTATGGTTCTTCAAAACTTGCACCCTTCTCTGTACTTGGAATGTTGAATTATTACATGTAAGTGGAAAATAATGAAAGGCAGCAATGACACCACATCCTTGGCTATCCCATCATTTACATGGCAGTAGTGGAGACTGGACTCCTACCCTCACCATGCAGGAGCTTGAATCCCAACGGCCATCTTGACCTTAATTTTTTTTTATGATTAGTTTGTTATTGACAACCAAATAACAATACAGGCCTAACCAAAATCAACATTGATTTATGATGAAAATATTAAGCTTTACTCACTATTCAGGCATTTAATCATATAACATGAATTCCTATTATGTAAAGAACGTTTTCATTAACAAGTATGAGTTTACTAAAGATAAGTGGAAGCTGACAGTGGAAGTATAGAGCTGTCAGAGATTTGAGTTTAACAACCCAGTGGGGACAAAGTACCTAACTTCTTTAATCCTTAGTTTCTCAATCCAGAAAATGAGGATAATGACAGAACCCACTTCACAGTGATCAGTAAATAAATGTAACAACATTATAAGAGCTGTAAAACAACATTACAAGAGCTGGAGAGATGGCTCAATGGTTAAAGGTGCTTGCTTATGAAGCTTGATGACCAGGGTTCAAGTCCCCAGTACTTGTGTAAATCCAGCACCTGCTTCATGAAAGTTTTTGAAGATTTTTCCCAGCTAAGCTTTGGATAAGTCTTGGATGTTCACCCAAAATTCCCGTGTTGTTTCCAAGAGCGGCAATGTGTAGAGGTGAGAGAATCTATGAGGTGGGCCCCAGGGGATAGTTCTTAGGTCAACTGGGGGTATGGCCAAGAAAGGGGTTATGAGAGCCTTGCACTTCTGGTGAACTATTTTGAGATACCCCTTTCCTCACAAAAGTGCTGTTGAGTTCTGTTGTGGTCCTTTGCCAGAGCTGGAGTTCTGCTATCTGGGCATTCAGCCTCCAAAACTGTGAGCTGAATAAACTTTTCTTCTTTATGAAGTAAACTTGCCTTGGGTATGTATTTCATTATAGTAGTTGAAAGCAAGTTAGTATAGTAAGTATTTTTTAATTATATGTATAAATTGAATTAAGAAATATTTTTACAGGAATTTACAAATGCTCCATAATAAAGTAACTTAAACACCTTGTGGACTTTTCAAATAGATCTGTTTAAGTTGCCCACAGTAAATTATGGATTGTGTCTTACTTCGTTAGTCATAAGTAACCAGTTTGAAGAAGCTCCCATTTTTCCTGGCTTTTGGAGCCACATGGCATCTTGAGAGTGGACTTTCCTAAGAAGCTAAATTGTGGTTCAGCATGTAGGCCTGGAAATAGAATGGTAGGCTTTCCATGCCAAAGCCTGTAGTCTCATAAGCTTCCTTAAGCTTTTCTCAAACAGAATTTTGAGCTGTTAGAGCAGAACCCCGCGGTAGATACTCAGCCTGTCTTGTGACTCTAGAGTGACTCCACTCTGCAGTGAGAACAGCAGCAATGTCAACAGCTGCTATTTGTAGGACTGTGTAGTGTTCACTGGAAGCACAGGGAGGGGAAACAGAGGCAAGGCGTGGAAGAACTTAGCCCCATCACTTGCTGGACTGCATTGAAACTCAGTGTCCTCTGGCACAAGCATAATATGCCACAGTTGGAAAGCCATCATTTTCTTCCTTCTAGAAGGTGCTATGGCTGCCAATCTGTTTGTCCTTTTCATGTTGTTCCTTCCTGTTCCGGAGTGCACAAGGAACCTGTTCAGAGACCACATAGCGTCTCTCCAGCTGCACTGAAAATGCTGTCCATTTCCAGAACTGATTGATTGTTTGTGGCTGACAACAGTGACCACCTCTTGAAAAGTTAAGTGAAAGTGCACTAAGCTATTAAATGTGAGCTTATGGGATTTTTTTTTAACCTCGGGAGAGGAAACCATATTAAACATTTATTATGATGGTTAGCACTGAATATGTGTGTGATTTGAAATGAGTGTTTTCTACAGGAGGATATAAAGAGCAAGAAAACAGAAAATCTGGATCATGTTTCTGTGCTATTTCCCAGATTACTATTTGACCTTGAGAAAGTAAGTCTTCTTCCAGCTTCAGTTTTCCCGAGAGTCAAATGAAGATGACAATACCCATTAGCTTTTACATATTTCCACCTTGTAAGGAAAGGAGTTGCCATCAGGATTAATGAGACGATGTTTGTAAACAGCTTTGAGCACTTTGGGAGTCAGATGGTCTATAAGCACAAATTATTAATAAAGTATTTGTGCTGGTGATTGCATGGAACACTAACAGTTCTGGATAAAGAAGTCATCAGCTGCGTGGATTCGTCCCATGGCTGGGGGAGCAGGGCCATGGATAGCGGTGTTAGGTATCTTAGAATGTGATCTGTGGAGTTACAGCCCCCACCGTAATGATAGAAAGTAATTATGTTAGCATGTTTCTGGTCATAGGGACAGGAGAATGCCTTGGGATATCTCAAGATTGATGTGGAGTAGAGGAACTCTAAAAGACAGAACAAGAGAACAAATTCTGCAGCTGAAACATCACATTCTAAACAGGTGTAAACTCTCTCAATCCTGCCAGAAAAAGCAAACAGCTTTTGAAAGACCAGAGGACATCTGTGTCCTTCAACTTAATTTATTCTGTTCTCAACATCACTGAGCTTCTTCTTGTTAAAAATTATTTTTATTTATTCATTTGTAAGTGGGGGGTAGGCAAGCTAGAGCCTCTTGTCACTGCCAACAAACTCCAGATGCAAGTGCCACTATGTCTATCATCTTGCTTTATATAGATAATGGGGAATCAAACCGAGGTTGGCAGGCTTTGCAAGCAAGTGCCTTAAACTAATAAGCCATCTCCCCAACATTCTTCTCTTTTTAATGCAATTGTATTATATTGTGTTTACTTTTCATTCACTTATTTAATTTATTTTTGAGGCAGAGTCTAATGTAGTCTAATGTAGCCTTGAACTCGCAATACAGCCAAGGATGACCGTGAATTTCTCATCCTCTTGCTTCACCTACCAAGTTCTGAGATTATAAGCATGGGGTAAAATGCCCTCCATAGTGTCTCATGTGTTTGTGATTAAGCCTCATACTTGATGCTCAGCTGGTGGAGCCTTTGGGAGCTGGAGCCCTGCTGGAGGAGGGGTGTCACTGGGGGCAGACTTTGAGGTTCAGTAGTCCAGTTCGCTGGGTGTTCCAGGAGGGCCCACTCCTGATGCTTCCTCCAAGCCCATGTGACAGATGGGACACCCTGCCATGTGCTTCTGCCACGCTGTCCTGCCACGATGAAACTTCCCCTCAAAACTAGAAAGCAAAATAAACCTTTTCCTAATATAAGCAGCTTCTGGTGTTTTGTCAACAATGAGAAGGTAACTGCTAAATGCTACCAGTCCTGGTTGTGGAATCAACCCAAGGCCTTGTTCATGCTGGGCAGACATTCCAACTCAGCTCCACCCCAGCCCCTCATGGCTCCTTCGGGTTCACTTCTTCACCAGCTCCTTGGTTTAGGCTTTTGATTTTCTTGTCTGTCTTTCTTATTTGCTTTTTCCCATCAGTGGCTCTCTCTCTGACACATCTAATGAAGTTGCATTGTCAAGTTGATCACTGAACAGGTATAAGAAGACACTTGGGGAAGTCCTGCTGCTAGTGAATTCTCAAGTTTCCCTATGCTCCCGTCTCTGTTTCTCTGCATTAGACCCTCACTGCCTTTGCAGTGAATTGCAGAAATAATTATTATCAGCATTGAAGGGAATGGAAAACTAAAGAAAAAATAGCCTTTAAACCTGTAGCTCAGAAGTGGTTGAAGGTCAAGGTGGCTGCCAGATACTCATGGATGAAAGGGAGAGAACTGGAGAATAGAGTCTAGGATTCTGTTATTTGTTTTCATGAATCTTTTAGGATTTTTGCCTCTCTTCTCTGAATAGTCAAAAAGCAAGAGAGGATAGACCACCTCAGTAATACTACCTGACTATTTCTTAAACGTTTGCTTATAATATCTTGAAATATTGAAGCTATTTTTTTGTATTTAGGGCTGGAGAGATGGCTTAGAGGTTAAAGCCCTTGCCTGCGAAGCCTACAGACCCAGAGATTCCCTAAATTCCCTAGTGCCCACATGAGCCAGATATACAAAGTGGTACATGCATCTGGAGTTTGTTTGCAGTGACTACAGTCCCTGGAGTGCCCATTCTCCCTCTACCTGCTTCTCTCTCTCTCTCTCAAATAAATAAATAAATATAAAAATAAATTATCTATAAATATATTGATCTTCTTTTAATGGTCTCTGGCTTTTTTTTTTTTTTTGTCCATTTATTTTAAGCAGAATTTCACTATGTAGCCCAGAGTGGCCTTGAACTCAAGATTCTGTCAACCCAAGTGCTAAGATTACAAGCATTCCTCACCATACTCTGCTTATATCTTGATTTTAAAGACATTTATTGCCTTCACTAAAATTATAAAAAGTTTCTCATATTTTACTGATAGTTTTTACTCTTAGAATTTTTGTCACTCTAATTAAAGTGAAAGAAACACAACATTACAAAGAAAACATAATATACTATTACCAGTTTTTAAGACATAAAACAAAGATGCAGAGGCTTTAAAACATATAATTAATGACAAGCTGATGTTCAGACAATAGGGACTTTTAAAAGTTTAAGTCATGTAGAAAGAGTTTTAACAAACTGTTCATATTATAAAGCCATAGCTCTCATTATATTCTCAAACATGTTAACATCTCTCTCACTATAAACTCAAGTGTTTTCTTAAGCAAGTTTAGGGTCCAAAAGTTAATCAAAATCAACATGAAGGACTATTCAGAAAAAAAAAATTGAAACACTACTTAACAAAAATTCTGAGACAATAAGCTGGGTGTGGTGGCACACGCCTTTAATCCCAGCTCTCAGGAGGCAGAGGTAGGAGGATCTCTGTGAGTTCAAGGCCACCCTGAGACTCTGTAGTGAATTCCAGGTCAGCCTGGGCTAGAGTGAGACCCTAACTCAAAAACCCAAAATAATGATAATAATAATAATAATAATAATAATAATAATTCTGAGACAAAAGAAAACCATCACTTTAAAGATCAATAGCCTTATGTTGTGTGGATAGAACAATTAAAGAGAAAATATGTAATTTAAGAAAAAAACATAGTCAAGAAAAAAATCATGATTTTGTCTAAAAATTTTAGAATTAGATGAATGATTTCCTATAAAAGTATGAATGACCAAAATTGACTTAAGGGAAGTTAAAAGCTTGAATTGATAGTTTTTGGATTTGGTGATTAGGCAGTGTACAGATATAAGTAAAACTGATTATGGGAACAGGACATAAGGTCCAGAATCAGATCAAAACAAAATTTTGTAATTCATGAAAGTATAATAAATAACAACAGGGATGGTGCTTCAAGTAAGCCTGGAGAACAATTTTCCAGTCGGTGTTCTGGATAACCTTGTTTTCTTTGTGTGTATGCAACTCTGTGAGTGCAGATGCGTGTGGCCTCAGAGAACAACACGGGTTTCATTCTTCAGGTGTCATCCACCTTTGTGAAACTGCCGAGAGAGCCTAGCTTGGCTGCCAGTGAGCCCTAGCATTCTGACTCTCTTTGTCTACCCAGTGCTGGGATTGCAAGTGTGTGTGCCATCACATTCAGCATCTGTATGCTTCTAACACGCGTCCTAGGGGTTGAACCCAGGTCCTCCTCTTTGCGTGCAAAACACTTCACTGACTGAGCTATCCCCCAGCCATGGATAATTTAATAGTAGGGACACAGTTCCCTTCCACTCAGTCATTGAACTAGTCTCTGTGAGTCATTCTTTGACAATGAACACAGTGGGCACCACAAGGTCTCTGACTCTGATTGAATAGTTTCCCTAAAATGACAACTCCACATTATTGCATTCCACATGTACTTTTTTATTCTTTTTATTTATTTATTTATTTTTGGTGGTGCACACCTTATTTTTAAACTTTTTTTGTTGACAACTTCCATAATTGTAAACAATATCCCATGGTAATTCCCTCGCTCCCCCCCCCTCTTTCCTTTTGAAACTCCACTCTCCATCGTATCCCCTCCCCCCTCAATCAGTCTCTCTTTAATTTTGATGTCATGATCTTTTCTTCCTATTATGATGTTCTTGTGTAGGTTGTATCTTGTTCTTCTTTATTAATTATTTTTATTATTATGAATTTTGCAGTATGAGCGTATTGCATATTGGTCATATTCCCATTAGGTTACACTTTCCACTGAGGGCCCTCCTCAGTGGGGTCCTGAATGCATTAGTCAGCCTCTATGGGGGAGGGAGGAAGAGACTGTCTCCAGATATACCTTTCCACTCAGTGGCTCTTTCATTCCTTCTGCCCCTCTTCCTTGATGTTCCCTGAGCCTTGGTGAGTGTGCTATATGTCTCCTTTAGTGTTGAGCTTTCTGCATCTTCTAAATTTCTGCTTTGATGAGTTTTGAGTCTCCTTGGTGACAATGACCAGCCCCTGGAGATCGTCAGGCCAGCAGTGAGAGTGACACTCAAGTGTAAATCACCACTTCCTCTGTGATGTGTCTTGAGCCCTGGTACATGGATAGACAGAGAGAGAGAGAGAGAGAGAGAGAGAGAGAGAGCAATGACTCATTCATCTAGTGCCAAGCAGTTGGCTGGCTTTTTTGTTTGTTTGTTTTGGTTTTCCGAGGTAGGGTCTTACTGTGGCTCAGGCTAGGCTGGGATTCATTATGTAGTCTCAGGGTAGCCTCGAACTCACAGCAATCCTCCTACCTCTGCCTGCCAAGTACTGGGATTAAAGGCGTGCGCCACCACGCTCGGCTCTTTATGTGTATTGATAGACCTTGGGTCTCCCCACTATTCATTGTCATCTGGTTCCACGTCACCCAGCACTACTTACTGTCCCAGACTAGAGTAAGATCTGCTCCCGATCTTTGCTGGTGGTACTGGCAAGGCTTTGTGGAGGGAGCTATTCTATTTCAGTTAATATGGATGGTTTGATGCTCTGTGAGGGAATATCAATTCAAAATTATGTTTTCTGACACTCTAAGTTCTTGATAAGTCACACGTTGACAATTGATAGGTTATCAAATATACTTAAAGCTTGTTATGTATTAGATGTTACATCAAGTGATTTTTACATGCTACCTCATTTAATTTTTGAGGGAGGATCCATTAATTTGCTTTTCTAACAGAGAAAAAAAACAGAATAGTTAAGAAATTTGCTCAAGAGCACATGGTCATGGAAGGCCTGAGATTCCAGCTCTGGTTATCTTTCTCCATGTGCTTCTATCCACTGCCTGCATGTCCTCTCTGTTCCCTCCCCAGGCTTAATGCGACAGTACACATTATAATAAGCATGTATATTCACACTCTTATCAGCCTGCATGCAAATGCAAGCCTCCTAAATAAAGGCTCATCTCAGATTCTGAAGTCTCACGATGCCTCCACTTTTTTTGTACTTTCATATATTTTTACTTACCTGAAAATATCTGTTGTTATTGTTTCAATGGAGAAAACACAAGCAGTTAAAATATTGAAAAGAACAATGCTCAAAATTGACATAAACAGCCACCTCACTTAGTGAAAATACTGAATGCTAATACCTGTTCTTTTTAAAGCTCCATTCCTCATCACTATATTTTTAATTCCTATTTTGAGATTTATTTTTTAGAAAGTACAACCAATGTGCATATACTACTTTTGGCTTTCCTTCCCCCTCCCAATTAGTAATATAGAAACAGTTCCACACTGTTTTAAATTACGTGTTTTTCAAAAATATGTTTGAAAGCCAAATGTTAATTAACTCTAATGGCAGATCCTGTGTTCAGAGTGGGGGAGGAAGCTCGGGGGTTCTTCCTAGAGCAGAAAGCATCACAAAGCCCTTGGGATCCACAGGCGTCACCTTCTCAGCCCTGAACAGTGAGCTCTTTGAGAGCAGCTTTCGTGGCCCTCAGGTGGCACCGGAGGTGGTGGCCAGTGTGTCACCAGCGTTTAGGAGGACCACACAGTGGCTCTCAAAACTGAAAGGGCCAATTCAGAAACTTCACCTTCACTTTTACTCAGTTTCAATGCTTCTGTTGTGTCTGGGAGAAAAGTGGGTTGGACCTCATCTATAAATGTTTTTATTTATTTATTTGCAACGGGGGTGTGGGGATAGAATGACACACCAGGGCCTCTAGCCACTGCCAACAAACCCGAGATGCAAGGGCCACTTTGAGCATCTGGCTTTACGTGGGTACTGGGGAATGGAACTCAGGTGTCCCTGGTCTTTAGGCTTTGCAGGCAAGCGCCTTAGCTGCTAAGCTGTCTTTCCAGTTGTGTACCTCATTTTCACGTATTCTAAAGGTGGCCCATGGTTCTCTGATTATGATATTTGAATCTACCATACTCATTTTTTTTCTTCAGTTTTTCAAGGTAGGGTTTTACTCTAGTCCAGGCTGACCTGGAATTCACTATGTAGTCTCTCAGGGTGGCCTCAAACTCACCGTGATCCTCCTACCTCTGCCTCCTGAGTGCTGGGACTAAAGGCGTGTGCCACCATGCCTGGCTACCATACTCATTTAAGAAACATTTTTTTGTTTACTTTTATTTATTTATTTGAGAGTGACAGACACAGAAAGAAAGGCAGAGAGAGAGAGAGAGAGAGAGAGAGAGAATGGGTGTGCCAGGGCCTCCAGCCACTGCAAGCGAACTCCAGACACAAGCACCCCTTTGTGCATCTGGATAACTTGGATCCTGGGGAATCGAGCCTCAAACCATGGTCCTTAGGCTTCACAGACAAACGTTTAAGAGCTAAGCCATCTCTCCAGCCCCTCATACTCATTTTTAATAAACCAACGATTCTTCTATTGACTTTCAACTGGTGGACTGAAGAGAAATCTAGATTATGACTTCATCAAATAACCTTTGAGACTATTATATTAGTTTCTTAGGGCAGTTATTAAAAATTGTCACCGTAAGAGTGCCTTACGACATTTATTGTCTCACAGTCCAGAAACCAGAGTTCAGAAGTCAAGATGTGGATGGGACCGAGTTCTTCCAAAGGAGAGGGTTCCTCGGTGTCTCTTACAGCTTTACTAACTGTTGGCATTCCGTGGTGCATCACTCCAGTCTCTACCTCTACTGTCATGTGCTCATTTCCAATCTGTGTCCTTTCTTCTGTTTCTCATAGGAACAATCGATAGAGTTGAATCTGCTCAAATAGTCCAGTATTATCCCTTATAGATATCCTTTGTAATTTCATCAGCAAAGAACTTTTTTTCCTAAAAATAAAAAGTCACATTCACAGAAAGTAAGGTAGACTTCTTTGGAAAGCAGCATCAAACTGCAGGTGTGTGGGAGGCATATTTAACCTGCTATGCTCATATATTCCAGATGGCTTGCATGTGAGCTGGTATGACAGGATGTGTAAGCAATTATAACACAGTGTATCAAGAGCTAGGGAAGGAGCCTGGGGCTGAAGAGATGGGATAGCCAACACTGATTTTGACTCGACAGGATCTGGAACCGTCTACAAGACAAAGCTCTGGGGATGTCCATGAGGGACGTTCTAGACTGGATTAATGGAGATGGGAAGACCCACCCCGCTAGCTGTGAGTGATACTATCACTAGCCAGGCTGAAGTCCTGGACAGAATACAAAGGAGAAAGCAAGTGGCGCACCAGCATCCACACACTCCACTCTAGACTGCAGAGGCCGCGTGACCAGCAGCTTCAAACCTCCGCTGCCATGCCTTTCCGCCAGCATGGGCCATGTCCCCTGAACTGTAAGCACAAACACACTCTTCCTTCTGGAGTTGCTTCACAGAGATTTGGTCCCACAGTGATTAATTAATATAGGACATGAGGATGGGAAGTAGTATTTCAGGTTGAAATAAGATGATTAATTCTGGGATTTTGTGATAAAAAATTTTTAAAAATGTTTAATTTTAAAGATGGTTAATTTAAAAATATTTTTATTTATCCATTCGAAAGGAGAGAGAGAAAAAAAATAGGCATGCCAGGGACTTCAGCCACTGCAAAAAAAATCCAGATGCATGTGCCACTAAGCATCTAGCTTTATATGGGTATTGGGGAATCGAACCTGCGTTATTAGGCTTTGCAGGCAAACACCTTAACCCCTGAGCCATCTCTCCAAACCAAATATGATTATTTTTAAAAATATTTCATTATTTATGTATTTATTTGAGAAAAAGAGAGAGAAAAGGTAGAGAAAGAGAGAGAGAGAGAGAGAGAGAGAGAGAGAGAGAGAGAATGGACACCCCAGGGCCTCTAGCCACTGCCAACAAACTCCAGACACACATGCCACCTTGTGCAAATGGTTTATGTGGGTCCTGGGAAATTGAGCTCGGTTCTTTGGCTTTGCAGGCAAGTGCCATAACTGCTAAGCCATCTCTCCAGCCCCCAAATATGGTTAATTTAAGCATGGTCAATATGGTGCCAGGCGTGGTGGCGCATGCCTTGAATCCCAACACTCGGGAGGCAGAGGTAGGAGGATCTCTGTGAGTGCAAGGCCACCCTGAGACTACATAGTTAGTTAATTCCAGGTCAGCCTGGGCCAGAATGAGACCCTCCCTCGACCCCCCCCCCCCAAAAAAAAAAGAAAAAGAAGCAACATGATTTAATGTTGGACACCGATGTTGGATGTCAGGGAATGACAGGAAGTGGGTGACGCACAGAGCAAACACAGTGGCTGTGGGTACGTCCAGACCCGTACCGCAGACGCGCCTGCGCTCTCACTACCCCACTGAAGTTCGCTGTGAGCTCTCCTCTGTGTACGGGGGTGACGAGCCTTCTGTTTGAACGACGAGGTCTGAGTGCCTGCTGTTAAAATCCCTAGCTTCCCTCTGTTCCTACTTCCAAGATACCTCTCTTTATTTCCCCTTTAAAATTTTTGTGCAGGCCTCTCCTTGCTCCCCTCGCCTGGCATGCAGACTCCAGATTCCACCCCATCTCCTTTCTCCAGATCAATCACATCACAGGCCAGCAACAAGCCACGCTGAGTCATTTTCACATCACTGCTCACCCGTGTGAAGTTCCACAAGGGCAGACACTGTCATACTCTCCTGTCTTTCCTCAGCCTCCGGTGCCTACTTATATGAGGGTACTCAGCAAGTGAAAGACGTGGGAAGAAAATGTACACGTCGTATTTAGAGGCCAGTTTTATGGAAGGAAACACTGAAAACTTCAGTGCAAGATTTACCTTGTAACGTCAATAGTGAAATGTTTTAACTAATGACCTCCACCTTGGTTTTAAGCCAACATTACAGGGCTCTAGGAAAAACCGATTTCTTCATCAATACTTTGATAATCTTTCTTGCTTCTGCTTCCTGGATATGGCTCCCCATTTCCTTGGCCGTCTGTCTCCTAAGATTTGAGTGGGTTCTGTGCTAAACCAGTTCCACGGGAGAGGAACTGAGCAATGGTCGGTGGCTCTCAGTTCATAGGGGCTCCTTTAGGAAGAAAGGGGAACTAAACTTCAACAGTCGGTGAGCACATCTGCTGTTACAACCCTTCTCAGTTCTTGCATCAGGAGTCAGCCACGCAGGGCAGGTCGCATAGACCTGCCAGGCTGGATGATGTTCGACAGAGCAGAGTGGTAGACAGCATCGTAGAGTGTGAGGGCAGGTGTACTAATAGGAATAGCTGGCCCTCAGTTCAAGCCAATTGTCATTGAAAATGTAGGTTGAGGGTTGGCTCCTCCCTCGCCAGATGATCATTCCAAAGGGATTTTAAAAAAAAAAAAAAAAGGATTTTAAAGCATGATGTGGAAGGAAGACAAAGTAACTGGCTATTTTGCAACTTCCAAATGAAAATCAGTGTGCTAAGCCACCAGCCTCTTATTTAGTGCTTTACAAATTTGAGCAGGTGTGGAAGGTTTATTTATTTATTTTTGTCTTACCTAACTTAGAATTACTCCTGAAACATTTTTTCCACTTTCAAAATTGGGTTTTGGATTTGGGAGAAGTCCCACAGTGCAAAGTGTTTGCTATGTTAGCGTCTGAGTTTGGATGCAGAGAACTGAAGTAAAATGACAGGCCTGTAGCTGGTAATCCCAGGGCTGGGAAAGCAGAGACAGGCAATCCTTGGGGCTCAATGGCTAGTCTAGCTTTATTAGTGCCCTCTAAGTTCACTGAGAGACTTTATCTTGGGCTGCAGAGATGGCATAGTGGTTAAAGCGTTTGCCTATGAAGCTTAAGGACCCAGGTTTGATTCCCCAGTACCCACATAAACCAGATGCACAAGGTGATACATGCTTCTGAAGTTTGCAGTGGCTGGAGGCCCTAGTATGCCCATTTTCTCTCTCTTCCTCTTTCTCTCTCAAATAATAAATAAATAATAAATAAACCCTGCTTTAAAGAGTAAAAGTGTATAGAGGTTGAAGAAAACACCCAACATCTATCTCTGGCCTTCACATGCATGAACACACACATGCATGCACATCCATTCACACATGTAACACCAAAAATTGGAACTTCGTAGAATGTTCCTTTGAAGAATTCAGGAAAGGAGCTTAGTGGCCAATCAGATTCTTACTACCTGGGCCTGAATGTTATACCCAGGAAGCATGAAGATTAGATTCTGGAGAAGTCATTTCCTTAATCTTCAGCTGAAGTAGTCAAGCTATTTCTCTTCAGTGGAGAAGCTGAAGTTTGCTTGGTGTTATAGTAGCTTTAAAATGATTTAAGTGTCTCTGACTGCCATGGTCTCCCTGAGGAGTCAGTATCAACTGTCCTCAATGCATTGTGATATACACTTCTCTAGAGCAGAGGTTTTTATTTTGTCAGTCACCTTCTCCCTCGCGCGCCGACAGGCAAATCCTACCTGACACAATGATGAGCACGCATGTCTGTACATCCACACAACTGTGTCTCTCAACTTCAGGCCTTTAGTCTTTCCACAGCCCACACTGTCAACTGAAGCTCACTGTGAACCCAGGTCAGGCACCTCTGGCCCAGAGTGATACCAACATTTCACATAGCAGAGAAGGTAGCCACACCGCCGTTCTACTGTACAAGGTCTGAGGCTAAGGGTTCTATGTGCCTCCTCTCCTTCCTCCCACAGAGAACTGCTGTCGCCACCTTACCAGTGGGTGAGCTCAGATATATGCAAAACAGACAACAAATAACTTGTCTAAAGGTGCATAGTGTATCTGTGTTGGCAAAGGATTATAGGATTCTAGTGATAAAGTCAGGAGTAGAGACTTTGGATAGAACTAGATTTGAGAGTTACCTCCCACAGGTTACTGACTTCTCTTGGTCTCAATTGTTCCATTGAAGTGTCATAAGAAGTGCTGACATACAGAGACGAGAATAATGTAAGTATCGTGAGTCTGAATTGGCAGATATCGCGCTCAGGTAGAAGATAGACTTTCTCGTCCCCTCAGGAGTCACCCTGGATCTGACTTTTATTGACATGTGGGTGACATGCCAAACCTCCCAGTGCTAGCACGTCCTGGGGTCCGATTCTCTTCTGCCTTTTATATGTTAGATATCAAACCTATTTCCTCAAAGCAAGGATGAATTGTTGTCCCTGTTTGGAGAGGCAGTGGCACACACTCATACTAGAATGTACCATCACCAAGAAAATCATGTAACTTGGGCTGGAGAGATGGGTTAGCAGTTAAGGTGCATGCCTGTGAAGCCTAAGGACCCAGGTTTGACTCTCCAGGTCCCACGTAAGCCAGATGCACATGGTGGCACATGCGCTTAGAGTTCGTTTGCAGTGATTAGAGGCCCTAGAGTGCCCATTCTCTCTCTCTTTCTCTCTCTCCTTCTCTCTGTCTCTAATATATATATTAAAATAAATCTTTAAAAAAAGAAAGAAAATCATGTAACTTACAAAGAAACTAACCTAATCTAGTTCCTGTAAACTGCCTGCAACTTTTACAGGAGCCACACTTGACTTTATGGTTGTGACTGTAGGGAGCCGTGGCTGCGCCCCTGTAATTTTCTTAACAGTAGCTGCAGCTTCTGGGTGAGCGATGGTTAAGACCTGGCTTTTCCATGACTATTTATTTTTCAGCAACTCGGATGCTTTCTATTCTCCCATTCATTCAGGAAAATGCCACGATTTGTCATCATGAAGCAGTCCCTTGCGGACGGTTAGATTTCCTTCTCTTTCTATCAGCTTTTAGCTGCTTCTTAGCTTTTATGAGCTCATCTTGTTTCCATGTTGCAGGTAAATTATTCTGCTTTTCGGAAGCATTTAAAGACTGGTGCTCATTTCCCTGCCTGTTTTAAATCTGAGCATATTCCGATCAATTTCTCCTCACAATTAGCAACACATCAAATACTCATCTGCACGTAGCCACAAGCTGTCATTTTGCAGGACTCCAGCCGCCCCGGGGTTGCGGGCCTTGTGTGGCTGCTGCGTGTCTCCATCCTTCTGATGTCACAGGAGGTTGCGCCCTCCGGTACAAGATACCACATGCCAAAAATGACTCCCCGCCTCACTCCCCTACTTATTGTCACCCTGGATTTAGCTTTTTATTTTAAAATATTTTATTTATTTATTTGAGACAGAGAGAGAGAATGGGCATGCCAGGACCTCCAGCCACTGCAAACGAACTCCAGATGCATGTGTGATGTGCATGAGGTTTATGTGGGTTCTGGGGAATTGAATCTGAGTCCTTTGGAATTGCAGGCAAGTGAGTTAACCATTAGGCAATCTCTCCAGCCTGTTATTTATTTACTTTTATATTCTCATTTATTTGCAAGGAGAGAGAGAAAATGGTCATGCCTTTGCCTCCTGCCACTGCAAATGAACTCTAGACACATGCACCACTTTGTGTGTCTTGGTTTACTTGGGAACTGGGGAGTCAAACCTGGGTCACTAGGCTTTTGAAGCAAGTGCCTTTAACTGCTAAGCCATCTCACAGCCCCACCCTGAATTTAAACAGCTGTAGTGAATAGCTCATGCGTGCTACTTATGAATAGATCATGTGCACTAGTTATGAATAGATCATGTGCACTAGTTATGGATAGGTCATGTGCACTAGTTATGAATAGATCATGTACACTAGTTATGAATAGGTCATGTGCACTAGTTATGAATAGATCATGTGCACTAGTTATGAATAGATCATGTGCACTAGTTATGAATAGGTCATGTGCACTAGTTATGAATAGATCATGTGCACTAGTTATGAATAGATCATGTGCACTAGTTATGAATAGCTCGTGCGTGCTAGTTATGAATAGATCATGTGCACTAGTTATGAATAGCTCATGTGCACTAGTTATGAATAGCTCGTGCGTGCTAGTTATGAATAGATCATGTGCACTAGTTATGGATAGATCACGTGCACTAGTTATGAATAGATCGTGTACACTAGTTATGAATAGATCATGTGCACTAGTTATGAATAGATCGTGTACGCTAGTTATGAATAGATCATGTGCACTAGTTATGAATAGGTCATGTGCACTAGTTATGAATAGATCATGTACACTAGTTATGAATAGATCATGTGCACTAGTTATGAATAGATCGTGTACACTAGTTATGAATAGGTCATGTGTGCTAGTTATGAATAGATCATGTACGCTAGTTATGAATAGATCATGTGCACTAGTTATGAATAGGTCATGTGCACTAGTTATGAATAGATCGTGTACACTAGTTATGAATAGGTCATGTATACTAGTTATGAATAGATCATGTGCGCTAGTTATGAATAGATCATGTGCACTAGTTATGAATAGATCATGTGCACTAGTTATGAATAGATCATGTGCACTAGTTATGAATAGGTCATCTGCACTAGTTATGAATAGATCATGTACACTAGTTATGAATAGGTCATGTGTGCTAGTTATGAATAGATCATGTATGCTAGTTATGAATAGATCATGTACACTAGTTATGAATAGATCGTGTACACTAGTTATGAATAGATCATGTGCACTAGTTATGGATAGGTCATGTGCACTAGTTATGAATAGATCGTGT
Organism: Dipus sagitta; assembly: GCA_036346955.1. Lineage (NCBI taxonomy): Eukaryota > Metazoa > Chordata > Mammalia > Rodentia > Dipodidae > Dipus > Dipus sagitta. The sequence goes on from CM070783.1 coordinate 2,914,344, forward strand.
ACACTAGTTATGAATAGGTCATGTGTGCTAGTTATGAATAGATCATGTACGCTAGTTATGAATAGATCATGTGCATTAGTTATGAATAGGTCATGTGCACTAGTTATGAATAGATCATGTACGCTAGTTATGAATAGATCATGTACACTAGTTATGAATAGATCATGTGCACTAGTTATGAATAGATCATGTGCACTAGTTATGAATAGGTCATGTGCACTAGTTATGAATAGATCATGTACACTAGTTATGAATAGGTCATGTGCACTAGTTATGAATAGATCGTGTACACTAGTTATGAATAGGTCATGTGCACTAGTTATGAATAGATCATGTACACTAGTTATGAATAGATCATGTGCACTAGTTATGAATAGGTCATGTGCACTAGTTATGAATAGATCATGTACACTAGTTATGAATAGGTCATGTGTGCTAGTTATGAATAGATCATGTACGCTAGTTATGAATAGATCATGTGCACTAGTTATGAATAGGTCATGTGCACTAGTTATGAATAGATCGTGTACACTAGTCATGAATAGGTCATGTACACTAGTTATGAATAGATCATGTGCGCTAGTTATGAATAGATCATGTGCACTAGTTATGAATAGATCATGTGCACTAGTTATGAATAGATCATGTGCACTAGTTATGAATAGATCATGTGCACTAGTTATGAATAGGTCATGTGCACTAGTTATGAATAGATCATGTACACTAGTTATGAATAGGTCATGTGTGCTAGTTATGAATAGATCATGTACGCTAGTTATGAATAGATCATGTACACTAGTTATGAATAGATCGTGTACACTAGTTATGAATAGGTCATGTGCACTAGTTATGAATAGATCATGTGCACTAGTTATGGATAGGTCATGTGCACTAGTTATGAATAGATCGTGTACACTAGTTATGAATAGGTCATGTGTGCTAGTTATGAATAGATCATGTGCACTAGTTATGAATAGATCATGTGCACTAGTTATGAATAGGTCATGTGCACTAGTTATGAATAGATCATGTACGCTAGTTATGAATAGATCATGTACACTAGTTATGAATAGATCATGTGCACTAGTTATGAATAGATCATGTGCACTAGTTATGAATAGGTCATGTGCACTAGTTATGAATAGATCATGTACACTAGTTATGAATAGGTCATGTGCACTAGTTATGAATAGATCGTGTACACTAGTTATGAATAGGTCATGTGCACTAGTTATGAATAGATCATGTACACTAGTTATGAATAGATCATGTGCACTAGTTATGAATAGGTCATGTGCACTAGTTATGAATAGATCATGTGCACTTGTTATGAATAGGTCATGTGCACTAGTTATGAATAGGTCATGTGCACTAGTTATGAATAGATCATGTGCACTAGTTATGAATAGATCATGTGCACTAGTTATGAATAGGTCATGTACACTAGTTATGAATAGATCATGTGCACTAGTTATGAATAGATCATGTGCACTAGTTATGAATAGATCATGTGCACCAGTTATGAATAGGTCATGTGCACTAGTTATGAATAGATCATATGTGCTAGTTATGAATAGATCATGTGCACTAGTTATGAATAGATCATGTGCACTAGTTATGAATAGATCATGTGTGCTAGTTATGAATAGATCATGTGTGCTAGTTATGGATAGATCATGTACACTAGTTATGAATAGGTCATGTGCACTAGTTATGAATAGATCATGTGCACTTGTTATGAATAGATCATGTGCACTAGTTATGAATAGATCATGTGCACTAGTTATGAATAGATCATGTGCACCAGTTATGAATAGGTCATGTGCACTAGTTATGAATAGATCATATGTGCTAGTTATGAATAGATCATATGCACTAGTTATGAATAGATCATGTGCACTAGTTATGAATAGATCATGTGTGCTAGTTATGAATAGATCATGTGTGCTAGTTATGAATAGATCATGTGTGCTAGTTATGGATAGGTCATGTGCACTAGTTATGAATAGATCGTGTACACTAGTTATGAATAGGTCATGTGTGCTAGTTATGAATAGATCATGTGCACTAGTTATGAATAGATCATGTGCACTAGTTATGAATAGATCATGTGCACTAGTTATGAATAGATCATGTGTGCTAGTTATGAATAGATCATGTGTGCTAGTTATGGACTATAAACACTGCACTTTCACATTAACTTGTGTACTTAGTCAAAGTGTCAAGTGAAATGGTACCTGTCTTGCGAGTCACTTTGTAGAAATGCTTATATTCAAAGCCCAATAGGTTTGTACTACCTGTGTTTTGTGCTGATAACAGCCCAAGGACTTGGTAAATAAGGCAATGGGCTTTCTCATTATGAAGCTTGAGGGATTAATTATGTTGGTTTGAGTGTGTTCAAGGCCATGCGCCTGGATACGTGTTCCTCATGCTGAATGGCACCATGCAAAGAGTGCACCCACGGATTCTCAGAGCCTTTGCTTAAACACTTTTACTTGAAAAACAATTTTCTAAGGTATGTTTTGTGGATATGAGGAACCAATTTTACTTAAATTACTTTGATTTAGATACAGAAAAGAGGACAGAAATAAGATTGCATATTTGGCTTCCTTTGTTAATGTAAACAAACCAGACTTGATTCAGGCATAGGAATCCAGTCTTGCTAAGCAGTAAAACTCTAAAAAAGAATCAGTACTTGTTGCAGTCAGGTTCACATTGTTGGCAGAAATCTCCTGACCGAGAGCAGCTTGTGGGAAAAAAGGGGTTTATTTTGGCTTACAGGCTCAAGGGGAAGCTCCGTGATGCCATGAGCAGAGGATGGACATCACCCCCTGCCAACATCAGGTGGACCACAGCAACAGGAGAGTGTGCCAAACACTGGCATGGGGAAACTGGATATAACACCCATAAGCCCACCCCCAACAATATACTGCCTCAAAGAGGCATTAATTCCCAAATCTCCATCAGCTGGGAACCTAGCATTCAGAACACCTAAACTTATGGGGGACACCTGAATTAAACTACTACATTCCACCCCTGACCCCATAAACTGATAAGCACCTATGATGTAAAATGCAATGCATTTAGTCCATCTTTAAAGTCCCCATAATCTTAATCAATCCTAATGATGTTCAAACATCCACATAATCCAAGGTCTTTTAACTGAGCCATAATACCAAAAATTCCCCCCAAAACTCATAATAGCATGGAACAAACACTCACACTGCAAAAAATGGCATTGGGCATAGCAAAGAAATATTCAACCAATACAAGAGTTAAACAGGGCTGTAGCTCTGAGTCTAGCTGGTGACAAGTCTCCAAGTCTGATAATTCTAACCAGCAACAAGTCTCTGAAGTTCCAATTCTTCCCCTCCAGCTAGGCTGCTCACAGTCCTGGAAAACTTCATCTGGGGCTGGCAGGTCTCCTTACCTGCCATCTCATGGTCCCTGCATCTCCACTGGGTCTCCACTGCAATCCACAGTTCATTCTCACGACCCCATGGGGTCTCCATGCAGGCATCCACCAGACCTGCCTCACATTGCCCATGGCCATTTCCAAACACAAGACCACATTGCAAACTCAATGACCCTCTCTTTCCTGAATTACTATACTCCATAATACTGATGGAGTGCCAATTGGTTAATCCAGGGGGAATAAAGCAGACTTTTAAGAACAGGACACTCCTTGAGCACTTAGGCTCCTTCAAAAGACTGTTCTTACTGTTGCCCCAGGGCAGGTCAGCTAGCCCAATCTTGACGGTTGTAACCTCTCATATTATTGCAGCTGAACAGGCAGAAGTTTCAGCTCAAAGATTTCATTTCTGTGCCATAACCCTCTGCTTACACCAGTCCATTTCTTTCCTTTTTTTTTTTTGTTTTTTGTTTTTTGTTTTTGTTTTTTTTTTTTTTTTTTTTTTTTTTTTTTCGAGGTAGGGTCTCACTCTAGCCCAGGCTGACCTGGAATTCACTACAGAGTCTCAGGGTGGCCTCAAACTCACAGCGATCCTCCTACCTCTGCCTCCCGAGTGCTGGGATTAAAGGCGTGCACCACCACACCCAGCTATACCAGTCCATTTCTATGCAATGAAACCTTGCACAAATTCTCATGACACAGCCATAATAGCAAGCCTTTCACACAAACTTCTTTTATCCCAGTCCAGGCAAAGCTCTTTCTCACTCTCATAAGCCAAACCTCACTGTTCATAGTTCTTATTACATTCAGGTCTTTTAACTCTGATGAGAGTAGTCCACCAATCTGTACTTACAGCACTAAAAGGTGTATCTTAGGCCAAGGTTTCAAATCCTTCCACATTCCTCTTGAAAATCAGCTCCAAAAGGCCAAAGCTACACAGTCAGGTGTCTAGCAGCAACCCCACTCCTGGTACCAACTTTCCTGTGGCAGTCAGGTTTGCAGTGCTGGCAGAAATCAACTGCCCAAGAGCAGCTTTTGGGGAAAAAAGGTTTGATTTTGGCTTACAGACTTGAGGGGAAGCTCCATGATGGCAGGGGAAAATGATGGCATGAGTTGAGGGTAGGCATCACCCCCTGGCCAACATAAGGTAGATAATGGCAACAGGAGAGTGTGCCAAGCACTGGCACGGGGACACTGGCTATAACACCCATAAGCCACCACACTGCCTCCAGGAAGAGTGAATTCCCAAATCTCCGTCAGCTGGGAACATAGCATTCAGAACACCTAAGTTTATGGGGGACTCCTGAGTCAAACCACCACAGTCCTTAATTTCTACATATAAAATCACTAGTTAAAGGCATCAGGGATGTGTAATTTCTGAGGTGTTAGCAATTTATTCTTAATGAAGAACACTTAGATCTGGACGTACAGAATTAATGACATCACAAAAGAATGAGGACATAGAATGACTGGACCCAGCTCTCACATGGTCTCATGCAGAGAGCATAAACTAAACTGGGAAAGAGAAGACACTTAAAATTTATTATAGGAGTTATAAAGTTGTTAAAAGGGGGGCCAGAGAGATGGATCAGCATTTAAGGTGCTTGCCTGCAATGCCTAATGACTCAGGTTACATTCTGAAGCACCCATGCAAAGCCAGACACACAAAATGGCACATGCACCTACAGTTCTTTTGCAGTGACTACAGGCCCTGGAGCACCCATTCTCTCTCTGTTTCCTTGCAAACAAATAAAATATTTTTTAAAGTCTTGAAAAAGTATTTAAGATATATGTCAAGATATATATCTACTACAAAAGGCAACTTTTCTATTTTAGAAAGTATCATTGTCCCCCAAATTTGGTTTTAATCAGAGCCCTACATATGCTTACTTCCACTATGCCTTCACTAACCACACACACACACACACACACACACAGAGGCATACACTATGTCCAGAACTTTTACAGAAAATTGGATAAATAGGACATCACATCTATTCTCTGGGCTAGCAGAGTGATACTTTTGGGAAAAATTGGATCACTGTTTTGCTACAAATTGCATGTTTCCAAATCACCTCTTCTCCTCAGCCAGAAATACCATGGATATTGAAAACTGTCAGCAATATTTCTCCAAAGCTAAACAATTTATGTTAAAACGCCATGCCCTTCAATTTGTTCAGATTTCTTGTCTCCTATTGTTAAAGTGAAGGGAGAAAACTGGTGAAATGTCTACTCAGTGATTCGATCACTGTAGAGCAGGATCAAGTGAGCCAGTGAGTCATGCACTGGGCCTCAGGCCCTGGACATGGGTCACCTCTCCACGGCAGTTAGACATCTGCAGCCAAGGCCGGTTCAGGTGGCCGAAGTGTCATTTAAGAAGATTCTCTTAACTTCTTCCTGGGGGAAAAAAAAAAAAAAAACTGTCACTGACAACTATTTGTCTTCTCAAAGACACCGCTTTCAAATACCTTCTCCTGCAAGCTGAAGAATATATTTAATTCCACAGAAAAGCCTTTCAGCACCCTGAGAAATCCTTTTTGTTCAAAACTAATCAATTTTTGCTTTGTGCACAAAAGTAAAATACTTTGTCAAACTCTCTGCAGAAATCCTTTTAGCTATCTTAAAAAATACATTCGGTGCAGTCCTGGCTGATTTCTGTTATATGGGCAAAAATTTACTTTGTCAAATTATATTCTTCAGAAAGCCTTTCAACTGACTTAAAAAAATCCATTTTGTACAAAACAATGACCATGCATCAGCTCAGAGTGATTGCACAGTAGTTACTTAGCCTGGCAAATGGCAGCAAAATGTCAGCTGAAATGAAAGACACACCGCCCAGGGCTTATCAGGGAAAGTGCAGATGATTCATGTAACATCATAAATAAGTAACGCCGACTTTGTGTTGGAGCAGGCTTAACAGCCGAGCTTCTCTTTCCAACCATAGTGTGTTTCAAAGCAGTAGTAGCAAGAGCCTTACCTAGTGACAGTGACACAGGCAAAGATAAGGTGTGATATCTTTAACACTCATATTTTAAGGTCACTATGAGCTATATTTGTGAGTGAGCAGGGAAAAAAATTTCCCTGCTCAAAGATAAGGCAGCACTTAAAGTATCATCAGGGTAATGGTAGTCATGAAACGAGCGACATTTTTCAGCCCAGTTCTTAGAAGAGCCATGTCCTTCTCTAACACTTACCCTCTTACTAGCCAGCTCTGGTAGGAGGTCCAAAGGGGACTGGAAATAGAGAAAGTTATGGCGCATTACAGATGAAGGTCCTGGGTATTGTTGTTGTTGTTTGTAAATAACTTTATTTATTTATTTGAGAGAGAGAAAGAGGGAGGGAGGGAGAGAGAGAGTGAGAGAGAGAGAGAGGGAGAGAATGGGCATGCCAGGGTCACCAGCCACTGCAAACGAACTCCAGATGCATGTGCCCCCTTGTGCATCTAGCTTATGTGGGTCCTAGAGAGTCAAACCAGGATCCTATGGCTTTGCAAGCAAGTGCCTTAACTGCTAAGTCATCTCTCCAGCCCCTATTGTTTGTTTTTGATTTGTCTTATCAGACAGGGTCTTGCCATGTAGCCCAGGCTGACCTGCAATTTATGATCCTCCTGCTTCAGCTTCCTGAGTACTGAGGGTTGTGCACCACACCTGACCACGAAATGTTAGTTTCTGACGGTATCTCGGCGCTGTCAGTCAGCTCTCAAAGCCAGCTGCACAGGAGAGCCTCCTCAGACAGCCCCTTCCTGCGCTTAATGCTCACCTGGCACTTGATTAACATTCACATTTCACACAAGGCGCCTTTATTTTTCCTTTTGTTTAAAGGTCATAAAATCAGGTAGCTGGGCATGATCAAGGGCATCAGGTCCTGCCTGGTGCTGTTGTGGGTTCTGGATAATTTGGCCTGTATGAAATTCCTTCTCCATAAAGATATAGTGAATCATGTATAAAACATAAAAACATAAAACATAAAGCATAAAGCCTGCACGGACATAAAAATGAATCTATTGACACTTTTCTGGACCTAAAAGTTCTTTTTTTCCTTATGTGAAAAGAAATTTAGGCATTTTCATGGTCCCAGACCTTCCTGTGGACCCTCATGACTGTCTTGGGTCCAGGGCAGAAGCTGACCCTGTGTCACAGCAACGCAATGCAGGCAGCTGTGTCACAAGTGAATGCTTGTGGCGGAAGGTCACATGTGGCCACACTCTCAGAGCATGAGCTGTGTGGTGCTGAGCATGTGTGCTCCTTGCTGCAACTAACCATTAAAGAGCACAGTCCTTCAAGGAAGCTTCCAGACTACCATCTTTTCTAAAAGAACCGGGACTTGTTCAAAAAGTCCCAAATCCTATTTCCTCGAGGGTGAATGAACTTCTGGCATCCAAATCACTCCATCAACTTCATTCTGAATTCATTTATATGGGCGACATGGGTGCTCAGAATTCACCCTGAGGCACTTTAATTTCCTCTGGGTCCTCTATGCACAGGGATCTTGATGCATCTTTAAGCTCCGCCCAGGGAGGCTGGCTTTCTTTCCCCCCTCTGGGAATGCAGGTAATGTACTGGAAAGTTCCAAGGGCTTTGCATGTCTCACTCCCTTCTCTGCTTCCATTAGAGCTCTTTTACGGCGACTAGCTCCAGGTCTACCCCCACACAGTGTGGAGCTACGAGTGATGTTTTGGTGGAACTTAAGAATTTCCTCCTGTGTTTGTTTCCTTAGGCCTAGCTATACATCAACACTAGAGAGGAGGAAATATACTTAGACATGAGATTTTCACCTCTGATCTTACTAAATTCGGAACTCCAGAGAAGGCATGTGGATATTCGTATAATCCCAACATTCCCCAGGTATGCTGTTTGGATGGACAATGTGCCCACGCTTCCAACTGGCACCTGCTACAGAGACCACTTGAACCATCTAACTTATCTCATCTTGAGGAAAAGACATAAGGGCTAAATACATTTCAAAATAGATCACATTCATGGTGAATCATCACAAAATCAATTATAATCTTCTGTATTACACATGGGAATATGGGGTGGAGTTTTACTAAGTTTCAAAGTTATGTTTGAGATAGTTAATTAAAATATATGTGACACTAGCGCATTTTATTTCTGGAGTGTCTGGGAGACCTGAGATATATAGGTCCATTTTCTAACCTAAGGCACACAATGAGAGAACTCTGTGGCGGCCTTGGGTAGGAAATAGAATATATAGATGTATGGTCAGAGAAGAAAATTAATTAAATATGATCTCTAACTTAAAAGTCAGGTAGAATAACTGTGAGTTGGAATCACTGATATGTGATTGGGATGGTTTCTCCTGAGAGCAATGACAGGGATCTTTGCTTTAGATGTAAACACAGATACTTAACACATGTCTGTAACAATCACTTTATAAATAATCATTCCTGCACAAGTCATGATATGGGTTTTTTTTTTTTTTGAGATAAGTTCTCATGGAGTTACGGTTGGCCATGAGCTCACTGTGTAACAGAGGATTACCTTGTATTCCTGGTCCTCTAGGCCGTTCTACCTGAGTGCTGGGGTTACAGAAATGCACCATCACGCCCAGTTTTATGTGGTGGCTGGGGGTGGAGCCCCGTGCCTTCCTCTTGCAAGGCAAGCAGTCTGGCAACTGAGCTACACTCCCTGCTCTCGTGTCGCCTTCTTGAGGTAAGTTATCCTCCATAATGCTCCTTGGTTAAGTTATTCACGGTTTTGATCTGATTCCAAAGAGAGAATATGTAAATTCATTTATAAATTTCATATTCATCATTTATAAAACAATGTTTCTTGTAAGTTGAAATATATGAATTGAAGATTTTTTCAAAGATCTTCTGAAATTGCCCAGAATTTACTGCTCAGCCTACACCGATCACTGCTATATTCCTCACCATTCTCTTAGGTTCGAACATCAAAAGACTTTTAATGGTATAAAACACTTTCAACACCACTTAGATTGCCAAAGTTATTTGTAGAAAGCTTGGTACACTGAAAGTCGTCTTTGTTTTGAAGTGGGACTGCTGGCCCTTGAGTGAACACTCTGTAGGCTGGAGCCTGTGTCCAGCAAGCTTTGGACTTCAGTCTCTCTTGTGCGGCTCAAAGAGACGAGAGTAAGGATTTAGAACCCAGTTCATCAAGTTACTACTGCAGGAGCAGCTCATTTTACAACCTCTGTCTCCTAGGTCAAGATCTCAAATTCTTAACCCTGTTGTCCAGGAACCCTTGGAAGTGCAAACATGGTTTCTGGTGTGGTTGTTCACAATGACCACAGTCTCTCAGGAGACTCCAGTGACCTCAGCGTGGCCCCGAGCTTTTCTTTGCCCACTCTTCCCCTGATCCCTGTTGTCTCTCAGGAGTGGCCCATCGTGCTTTCCAATTCTACTTCAACAATGCCTTTGATTTTGCAGACCCCTCAAAATAACAAAGCTGGCTGCAAGCAGCAGAGCAGCCTAGGCATTCACAATTATCTGTTAGGTGTACAATTTATTTTTAATACTCACTCTGCAGTGCCTTTTTATGCCCAATTGTTTTCCAGTTTAAAGAGTTCTCTGTCTATTGCCGATCTCTATCTGCAGGATAGATAGTCCTGACCGCAGAGGATCAAGCACTTAATAACGCAAAGCCTTATCGCACATGTAAGCCTTATGCTCACTTTTCATACAGTTCAAAATGCTAAACCAGTGAATATTTCTTCACCTATGTTCTATGACTCCGCTTTTTCAGTTAAAAGAGAAGGAACATAACAAGAATTTCTAAACGTGTGTTTTTCTGAAGGTGGTTTGGAATATGCATTAAGAATTTCAATTTTACTGGGCTTTTCCAGAAATAAATCACACCTTGGTCATGGTTTGTGCCTCCACAATAAGGTTATGTATTTAAGTGAGAGTGGATTTGATTCATTTGTCCTGTGTCCACGTGAATTATTCTGTCCTATTAGTATGTACATCTGTCAAGTTGGAGAGTGTTTTATATCTGGACCTCACAATTTTTGCAGATTCCAATTTTATCGTGGGTCTGTTAAAAGGTCACCTCAACCTCTCTGTAAAATGAAGAGCACAAAGACATGGGGTTCTTCTGTCACTTGCCTGATCCACGTCAGCAAACATCCAGCTGGGCTCGCATTGTCCTAAGTTTGTGAAAGCAAAGATGTGCAGATACAAAGGATGGCGGGAGGCTGAGCTTCGTCTGATGCGGTGGGAAAGGTTATGATGGAGAGCCCTGTGCAAGCATCGCGCGGTAATTTCTGTGTAGAAGACAATTTATGCTGAACTGGCCTCCTTCTCCACGACACTGTTCTGAGTGATGTCCTCTAGTTCTGGAGGCCCCAGGGTTATAGCCCAACATTGATTATTTGTCAGATAATACTATCAGGGTTACCAAGACATCCACAGTGTTCCTGCAAGGAAATAAATGACTCCAGCATCCTTTGGGGGAGGGCGGGGGTGGATAAAAACGAAGAAAGAAAACAGAATAAGATGCAATGAGAGTCTGCAATGGGTTGAATGTGGAACATGTGTAAAAATTCCAAGTCCACTGCCAAGATTATTTAAATGTGTCTTCTCTGCCTAATAAAACAAAGCCTTTGCATTTTAAGAGGGGACAGTAAGGACTTGTAATTTGTCGAATGAGCCCCCCTTTCAAGTGTTTTTGTTATGTTAGCTCATTTAATACTCTCCATAGCCTTGTATGTAGACATTTTCTAATAATGCAGAGGGAAATAAATGACATCCAGAGAAGATATGTCCAAGGTCAAGTATAAATAAACAAGATCAGTGATTGATTATCTACTATGGTTGGCGATCAGATATTATGATTGTATTCTGGTCTATGGTCCTTTCAGGATAGCTGATGGCAACTGGAATGAAATCCTAAGTAAACTGTTTTAGGAGCCAGCTGTCTCCTCCAGGAAAGGTTCCCATCATCCCAAGCATTTGATTCTTATTCCTTGCATCCATACGTCTCTGGAATGTTTTCCTCTGCTTCCTCTTGATGGCGAAGCATGGGGTCATGTTGCTTTGAGGCTTCCCTTTATTCTCGAGGGCATGCTGCCCACAACACTTCTCAACCATGAAGGTTTTCTTTCTCTGCAACTGGACACTGACTGAAGTGGGTTATAGTCAACACTTATGTGGGGACTAAGAAAACTCAACATATAAAAACTGACAAAAGTGAAAATGAAGGCATTGTAAATATAAACAACAAGTGAGTAACAAGCAGAGGCATGTGTTTAAAGCAGAATCTTTTCTCTTCTAAAAGTATGGAATGTTCATCAACATACAGGGAGGCCGGGTCTCTTCACAGCCTCGCTCCATACTGGTGTCACAGCTGAGTGAGGACACGCCATTCCCTCCAAGCACTGGCAGGCTGGCTTTTTGGCTGTACATTTCATGTTCACTTGCTGTAACAGATTTACAGTCCTAACTTACTTACGACATGCTTCAGAAGCATTTTAAGCAAAGATCTTCAAAAGCAAAGAACATATCTCAGACATCCATCTGAAGCCTACTGCTTGGAGTTCAAAAGAAACCATTTAATCTCACTAAGTTTTCTTGTTCTGATTTCTGCCTTACTGCTTACATTCCTTTCATCAAATCCTCTTTTCCAAATTCTATTAAAACAATGATTTTCAAAAGTACATTTATCTAGGTTTCAGAATTAATGGATGTTGAATTTTTCAGTGCAAGAGAGTAAGAGTTGGGGGAGGGGAGAGCTACATGTGGTTATGGCCTAGATAGGTTAGATCCTGATAGCCACCTTATGTAATATGTTTAAAGCTACAAGAAATTAATTCCTGGGGATGGTAATCTACAAATAGGAAACTCTGAGATGAAAGTGTAAGGAAGTATGAAAAAATGTTTCTCTAAAGAAAAGTATTCATGAAACTCACAGAGCATTTAGTTAACATATACAGCACTTTAGAAAACCATGTACAAAGCTCTAATCATATTTCTCCTACAGAGTAAGATGAGAGAATGTGTGTGCATGAGAAGGCTTTTAAAATATTGATTCAAAGAAACAAGGTAATAAGAATAGACCACAGAAAAGCAATTTCAGGGCATACATAAATGTGCATGTGTATGTGTGTGTGCACATATGAACACGTTTCTCTGTATATGGGTGTGCGTGCTTGGGTGTGTGTAGGTAGACATGCACATAGGCGTGCACCTGTGGAGAACTGAGGCTGATATCAGGTATCGTCTGCAACTGGCCTCCACCTTATTTACTGAGACAGGGTTTCCCTCTTAACCCAGAAGTAACCAGTTTGACTCATCTACCTAGCTAGCTTGCCTGGGGCATCAGTCTGTCTTCGCTTCCTGAGCACTGGGGTTTCAGAAAGGATGTCATACCTAACACATATGTGGGTTCCCACATCTGTGCAGCAAAAAAAAAGTGACCCACTGATCCATCTTCCCAACCCTTAATAATTGTTTCTTCTTTTTGTTTCTTTGCAAGTCCCAGTTCTACACTTCTGACTCCCATTATTGTTAGAAGAAATGTTTTCAAGAGAAAAACTACCATGCAGACAGTGAGAAGAAAAAGGCTTTGGAAATGGACAGTTTGCATACATTAATATAATTAGGTAGCAGAACCAGGATCACTGCAGATGAAAGCGAGAGATAAACTAACCAGCGCTTTATCTCCTGTTGCCAAGGACTACATGATGAACTCTGCAGTGACCCAAATTTATTACAGAAAAGGGCTCACTGCTGCTGTATCAAGCACTCTGCTGCAACTACGGCACATTAGGCAGGGAAACAAATCTCAAGGGGAAATGGCTAGTCTTTTAATCAAGTAGTAGAAAAGTCAAGGTGCATAAAATTCACCCCATCACACACACACACACACACACACACACACACACAAACATACACACACATACTCACACTCCCATACACACACTCACACATACACAACACTCACACACGCTCACCCCTATACATGCATTGACATCCAACAACGATGATTTTCCCAGAAAACTGCTTTTATTATACACAAGAACCATGAGAGTGCAGTGTCCTCACTTCATTTCTTCTCTACTGGAAAGAGTCTAGTTTCTTCAAGAACTCAGAAGTGCAGGGAAATTATAAGAAGTAAATTAAGCACACAAAGACCAATTTATTATGTGATACTCTGGCCTCTTTCCATTTTCTCATGAAGAACTCCTTTATTTCCCTTACCTTTACATTTTCTTTGTTTTATAACAGTTTTGGGCCGTTTACTGCTTCAAGAAAACCAAATAACGTCATTCTGAGGGATGTAGTCTAGTCCACAGTGAAAACGGGAGGGCCCGTGCTCGGAGCACGCCAAACCTGACAAGTCTTCAATCAGCAGTGATAGAGGAAGGCGAACATGGATGAGCACAGTTACCTGACACGACCAACATACTTTCCAGGAACAGCAACTAATCATTTTACATAATTCTTTGCAATATCTTTCATGAAAGTTGGAAGAGACTATATAGTGAATTCCAGGTTAATCTGGGCCAGAGTGAGACTCTACCTCAAAAAAACAAAACAAAACAAAACAACAACAAAGAGGAAGTAAGCAAAGCCTGGTGGGAAGAAACCAGGCAGATCTGTCCTGGAAAGACACCATGAGTAGTTGGGTTTTGATGTCATCTTGTGTGTTTCAAGTCCTCAGGGATTCACGGACTATTTAAGAGTAAAACGCTGCATAGGAAATCATGGCCTCGCAGAGAATATTCCCATTATTTTCAAGTTATAGCTGTGGTAAGTACCTTGATCATAGCGTTTTAGAACATGCTGTTGATACCTATTTTTATGGAAAAGGTTCTCACTAGATCAAAAAGAAAGCTGCAGTGTCTTATGTGAAAGATGCATACTGCATCTTGAGAAGAATGGAAGATAAACGCTGGACATCCAGTTCACTCCTCAAAATCACATTCTGAGAAACTCCTGAGCTGCACTGCTACGCATTCGAAGATTAATACAGATTAATTTTAAGACCTCATATGCTACACCGTATTAAGGTGTGAAATGTTTGGTTTACCTTATTGTTCAGAGTGCCTTCCGTTCACGTATTGCACACTGTGAGCACATGGGCCAGAGTACCTTAGAGATTTCATACTGTATTACAAGCACACATGTGTGTCCTCCACAGTGCACCTGGGGAGTTTGGACTGAATGCTTTCCCGAAATGTCAGTAATGTGATTTTAAAGCCCTTTAGCAAATGCACCTCCATCAATATGACTCTGGCATATAGATTTCTGCTTCCTTGGACCTGCAATCAGAAGGAATTTATGTCTTCCAATTTGGTCAATTTTTACTACGTATTGTGCATGTCTGATTTTGTGAGCTACTAAACAATATATTGACAAATTAGATCAGTAGGACACTATTTTAGTTGTAGATAGATTGGTTCCTTCTATAATTTATAAGCTCACCTTTTCCCACCTTTCCACTTCTGAAGTATTAAATAAAGGCAGTATGAGGTTCATGAGAGAGCCATGAAAGAAAATGAGATGTCAGAGAGGTGGACAAGCCAAGGGTGAGGAGAGAACCTAAAACGCACAATAGATTTTTCAAAGTAAGATCTATGACAGAATAAGGGAAGGTCTGCAGAGAGCAGGAAATTAAATCAGATGGACTAACAGAGCCGGAGAGATCTGTGGAAAGGAAGCTGCAGACCCAGCAGCGGGGAGACATTTTTCTGCTATCAGTGGACGTGAGGGCTGGAGGCAGGGCTCCTATAGGAGAAAGAGCAAGACAAATGATGCAATAGAAAAAGACACGTGCATGCGAGTCTCTGTGAATAGTCTCCCAAGAAAGATAGCAACGTCAAAAAGCATTCACTAGTATACACAAGCTGGAGCGGATGTCATCATTATTTAGTTTTTACAGACCGCTTTCTATTCAGAAAGAGCTTTTATTTCCTTTTGCTCTAGTGTAAGCCACAAGGGAGCAATCAATGTTATCATCTACAGCTGAGGAGCTTAGGGCACAGGAAAAGGTGAATTATCTTAAAGCAAGAATTAGAAACCAGTATGATAGCCAGTCTGTTGATGCAGTCTCTGATTTTGTTGTTGTTGTTGTTATCAAGTTGACCAAGTATTAAAATATTCTGCATTCTAACCTTCTCTTTCATGAACTATAGGAGCAAGATAAGCAGAGTCCATGCATGTTTTCCAGGCCCCGGATCCCTCAGAGCTCTTTCTGGCTGACGCTGCTTCCCCACCATGGCGGGGAAGGCTTGGCACCGGGAGGAGGAGGCGGCTAGTCACACTGTGCCTCTGTCAGAAGCAGACAGAGATGGAGGCTGGCTTTTCACTCACCTCCTTCCTTGATTAACTTTGAGCCCCTAGCCCATGGAATGGGGCTACCCATGGGTGGATTGTCACACCTTAATTAACCCCATCTAGAAACTCCCTCACAGACATGGCCTGAGATTCGTCTTCTAGGTGATACTAGATCCTGTCAGGTTAACAATATTAACTACCACAGAAGGCAAAAGAAACTATTTTAGAGCAAAGAATACAACTTTTACTTACTTGTGGGTAGAGTTTGGGCAGTGCCAAGAGTTTCTCCATGATGCCCTGAGCATGACCAGGCATGTTCGTTACCACAGTTACTCATGTCACCGTGAGAAACATACACAAAGTCCATTCTGGAACTGGGATGAGCTTTTCTTTACGAACACTTCAAAGACTATTAACAGATTATAATGTGTAGTAAGTAGGCAGTGTGTTTGTTTAAAATAGGAAAATAAACTTTGAGCAAATATTGAAGGTGATATCCTAAAACATTAACACAGCATAAATAACTGATGTCACTAAGGTTCTTGATAAAGTGAATTTTAAATCTGTTTTCCATTTTAGTTTGTACTTTAGTCTGTTTTTTTTTTTTTTGTCTTTTCCCTCTCATTTTAGGAGGAGATTGTAAAAACTGACACTTATAATAATGTTTAGGTCAATACTCCCAAAGTTTTTAGAACCACATTTTGTTATGTGGCTAAACAGTGAGATAGCTAGTTTGGGAACATTTTTCTCCTCATAGTAATCCATGCCAAAAACATATTTTTAATTCATGTTTGATCAATTGTTTTATTTAATTTTTTTGTTGTTGTTTTCAAAATCACTTTGCTAGGTATACATTTCCCGTCAGGACAATGATTATATTTGTGGAGGAGGAACAAATGCTTCAAGAAATTCAGTCAATTGCACAGTATTTTCTCAAGCCTTTACTCTTTAGAGCTTTCCTTCTTTTTTTTAATCAGTAATGGACATACTCAGTGGTAAACAGCACATGCTGATGCCTCACCCCTGTACCCCCTCCAAAGGGACCCTCCTTGTAGGGGATGCTGGTCATCCCCATGGGGACTGTGCGTCGTGCATTGTGGGGGCAGCCGTCAGTTATGGGGAAGATGAAATTTTTGTATTATTTTTCAGGCTAATTATGGATGAAGCCAACAGCTTGTAATATACAATCATCCGGAAGTTAATTTATCATTTTGTCTCAATCATCTGAATTCTACAATTCAAATAATAGTCCCCGGTCAATATCTAATATCATATACTTTAAGTATTCATGAAAGTATAAGTAGTTTCTCACCAATTGGAAAATGTGTGAGTTTACAGAACAAAGGTTTTAAATTTTGTGTGTGTGTATGTGTATGTGTGTGTGTATGTGTGTGTGTGTGTATGTGTATGTGTATGTGTATGTGTGTGTGTGTGTGTGTGTGTGTGTGTGTGTATGTGCTTGTGTTTGTGTTATGAGTTTGTGCATCCCATGTAGAGGTTAGAGGACAACACTGGTGTCAGTCAGTCCTTGCATTCCACCTTCTTATTTACTGCTGCATATTCCAGCCTTGCTTGGCCCTTGAACTTCTGGGCAATTCTCCTGTCTCTGTTTCCAGCTTGCCATAGGAGGGCTGGGACTGCAGACTTTTGGTACTGTGTCTGGTTTGGCAGGGTGCTGGGGATCTGAACTCAGATTGTCATGCTTCCACACAAGCATTTTGCTCACTATGCCTTCTTCCCAGTCCCCAGTTATGTTTTGAGCCTGTTTATCATAGCAGTTACAAAGTCTAGAGCCTATACAGAATCTTACTAATAGCTGTTAACTTAACAGAATTAGAAAATAAAGATTTTTGTATCAAGAGAAGGTGCATCATCTCCCATCATCATCTGCTCCGATACCTTGCAATGTATGATATTCCCTCTGCAACTGAAGCAGGAGTTGCATATCTTATATTAGCCCAGGAAAAGAAGCACGTATGTCAAAGCAAGATTCGTTGTACAGATGGGAGATTTCACTGAGGTCTGGTTGCAAAGGAGGTGCAGCTTTTACCAACCTGGCTCTTCAGTATATTACCACAGGCTCCCCAAATTGTAAAATGCAGTTTTGTTGTTGTTTTGTTTTGATTTTGTATTCCAAGGTAGGGTCTTCCTCTAGCCCAGGCTGGCCAGGAGTTTACTATGTAGTCTCAGGGTGGCCTCGAACTCCTGGTGATCCTCTTACCTCTGTTTCCCGAGTGCTGGGATTAAAGACGTGCACCACCATGCCCAGCAATGCTGGGTTTTTGAACTCACTCATCACTTACCTCTTCAAGCACACCTGAGATCTACCTTAGCTGGAGCAGAAAAGCCCACCCTTTCAAAAATAATTTTACCTAGTGCAGATGGTCTGTTCTTTCATGAGTATTTGATGCCCCTACTTGTATCCTTGCCTTTGTCCCAGTATTTCACCAGGTCTTTCAACTTGTCTCTGTGACCCTGCTTTTATTTCTCATCCGTATCTATGGATACTGGAATTTTTGAGCATTGACCATATAGCAATCACTATGTATCATGTCACGTGGGTTTATTTTTTATGTATTTATGGATCACTTGATGCTTCATGCTTATTTTATCCCTGTCACACTCCAACTAAAATGTAAGGACCATGCATGAACCTATGGCCTTAATTGTTTTAATATTTCTAAATCTAAAAACATAGCCTAACAACTGTTTAGTGAATGAAAAAAATCCTGTAATAAGAAAATAGCCAAGGGGCTGCAGGGTTGGCTTGGTGGTTAAGGTGCTTGCCTGCAAAACCAAAGGACTCAGGTTCAATCCTTCAGGACCCATGTAAGCCAGATGTACAAGGTGACGCATGTATCTGGGGTTCATTTGCAGTGGCTGTAGGTCCTCCCTCTTTGTCTCTCTCTTTCTCTCAAATAAATAAAACAACTTAAAAACAAAAGAGAAAATAGCTAAGACTCTCACTCCCTTTTGCCCAGTATTTGAATATTGACTTTTTGATTGCTTTGGGTGCTCTTACCTCACAGACTTGTGCTGGGATCTGTGAGCACTGACTGGATAGTACAAGCATGGGATCCCAGAAGTTTCTCACACAAACCACTGCCAACTAGGTTGGCCTTGTGCCAGGTTGCCTGAGCTAGGAAACAGGCAGCTTAGGGCTAAGGGACTTTGATGCCTTCCCTCCTATTCCCACTAACGACACGGCTGCTTGTCCTTCCCACCAAGCCCGGCACAGCTGCATGTCTGTGCTGTTTCAGTCAGTCAGTTCCATGAGACCTGAAGTGACATTTTTGTTATTCCATGGGAAATCTAACCTCTAGCTGGATGCACAAAGCCATCCTAGTCAATCATCCATGCACACCTGAGCGATGTTTATAAGAATGAGAGGACCGCCTTTAGCATTTTAAATAATACCACATTTTAGGAAGTTCTCCGAAGGTGAACCCTTAGTCTGCCCATCCTCACATGTCTCGAGTTTCATCCTCTAACTGGACAAAAAGTAGAAATTATTTTGATCAAAGGTCTTTTAATGCTTTTAATGTTAAGAATCCTAATAAGAGTTGACATTTATTAAGTCTTTTTAATATGACAGGCATTGTCAAAAACATTTGAAAATATTTAATTAATTCCCAAACAGGAACCATTTTAATTATATCTTTTTCTGATTTAAAAACAACAAGAAAGGAGGTTATCTCATTAATTACTCTTTTTTTCCTGTCCTGATATATTATCCCATCTCTACCATGAGCTTCATCTCATTGCTTTATGTTTACATGTACATATATTTTCCTCCTGTGTTACACGTCAACTCTTCATTGGTACATTTGACAGCAATGTCTCAATGCCCAGCATAGTACCAGGGACACATGCAGTGATTTCTAAAGGTTTTTAAACCATACAAAACCATTTAAGAAAAGAATTTAAGTTCAGTTTAATTCAGAAATTGGGGATTAATTGAATCAAATTATTTTGGGTCAGATGAATATAAATCTAGGATATGAAAAAGATCATGCAAATGGGATCTCAGAAATGAGTGACTTCTGAAAAGCCATGTATAATAGAAAAATAGCCAGAAAGACAGAGAAAGACACACACACACACACACACACACACACACACACACAAAGAGAGAGAGAGAGAGCAAGAGAAACATACATGCACACATTCAAGCAGACATGAAAGGTCAGATTACTGAACTTGATACAGAATCCTCAGTAATATTTTAGCAAATTTTCACCTAACAGTTTATAAATTATCAAGGATTGTGGTAATCTCTCACATCAAATTAAGATAACTTCCACTTTTGAGAATAGTAACAGAAAGAACTGCCAGGGTAACAAATTAATAAATTAGAAGAATTGTCTGTATAAAAATGCTATAACTTTACTTAGCCAAGTCTTTTATTGTATCCAATGATACTTTGTTGATTAAGTTGTGTGTTAGGTACACTCTAAGAAGTCTTGACAATTGTACTCAAAGAGTATAGGTTATTGATTTTTGGAAACCTACAAATATAGCTTAAGAGAAAGAAATCTGTATAGATAAGAGGACATGAATTCTGTTACAAATGATCTGACAATAAAACAAACAAAAAATACTATTTAACCTCTTTGGGTCTGAGTTTCCAACCTAAGTGAAAGGACTCATTGCAAGACTAAGTGAGATCTCATCCATGGAACTCCAAGCACTGTATCATTTTGTACGAGGTCAGCAATGAAAATGGTCATTAGGAAACAGCACAGACCAATGTCCTTGACTTTGTCCTCTAACACATGAAAAACACTTCATGGTCAGTAGTGAAGACATTCTTAAGTGACTGGCCATCAATTTTTCTTGGAAGAAATAACCCTAGGAGACAGCTAACAGTGAGGCTAGAAAAGAACAAAATAAATTTTAATGAAAAGACATAATATTCTTAATTTAAACAAAATATCAATTATTCAAACATAAGACAAAATACACTTAGTGGCATTTCTTTGAAAGTAGAGCTAGTTAGTATTAGAGACTATAGTAAAATGTGGCCATTAAGAATATAAATATTGTTGAAATTTTTACTTTTTCTTTCTGATTTCATTCTCCTCTTTGCCTGTAGACAATAGGCTCCAAAAGGGTGGAGACTTTCCTAGTTTTAAACCTTTTATTTATTTGTAAGCAGAGAGAGAGAGAGAGAGAGAGAGAGAGGGAGAGGGAGAGGGAGAAGAGAGAATGAAAAAGAGAGAGAAAAGTTGGGCACAGCAGGGCCTCTAGCCCCTACAATCAAACTCCAGATGCATGCAGTATTTTGTACATCTGGCTTTATGTGGGTCTTTGGGAATTGAACCTGGGTTCTTAGGTTTTGCAGGCAAGCACCTTAACTACTAAGCCATCTCTCCAGTCAGACTTTCCTTTTTCACTTCCAAAGCCTTAATCATTTAACCTTTGTAGTAAGTCACATAAAGTATCAAAGTCCAGCAAAGAAACATTTAAAAATATCTGATATATAGTTTTTATGTCTCAAACCACATTTTAGCAAAGCCACTTATGATCAAACCAATACTTTAAAATGTCTTTAATGTTCTCCCTGAATTTTTATAAAACCTAAACCAGTCATTCACTAAATTCATTAAAACTTTTGTTTTTAATGTTCAAGGAACTTACTTTCTAGCTAATTCCTGCCATTATCTTCTCATTTCTCTGTAATATTTTTTTTTCTGCCAATCAATTTCAGGGGGTTTATAAAAGTAGAAATATTTAGCGATGGTGGGATATTCTTAGGAAATTATTAGGAAAGATATAGCTACGTAATAAATTGAATACTATTTCACTTCATGTCCCAACATAATGAAATTATTATAGATTAATGGCAGAAAAGTACTTGGGTCATAGGATGGTGGACCTCCACTGTCCTTAAGTGACAGGTCTCTGTTATTCTAAGTTGTATAAAGTTTGGCTTTGAGCATTGAATTTAACAGTGATATTGACAGCCAAACTAGTGCTTGACATGAGCATTCAGGACTATGAGGGTCTGATGCTCTGGGATCACAGTGTGGAGACATTGAGCTTGGAGAAGAGACTATGAAATGACATGTGATTCTCATTTCTACATGATGTTCTGTGGGCAGAGGAGATTTTGAACTACAGCTGACAAGTGGGAGATATTGGGAAAGTTCTACAAGGGCAATCTGGGAAATTTCTTTGAAATGTGGTTGTTAAGGGCTACTTCATGGAAGGGGGTTTTGTCTATTTTCAAACTTGCTATTCTCTAGGGTGAATACTTAGAAAATTGAATATGGAAATCATTGTGGCTTTGTCATCAAGGTGACTCATGAAATTGCTTATATACAAGAAACTTGAGGAAAAAAAAGTGCTTCAAAGACCCTGGGGAGAGAGCTGTGTCAGTAACGTGTTTGCCACCCAAGTTTGAAGACTTGAGTTCACATCCTCAGTACCCGAGTACAAGCTGGATGTGACTCCACACTCTTGTCATCCCAGCGCTGGGGAGGTGAACGTAGATTGATCCCTAGGACTTACTGGTTATCTAGGCCAGCAGAATCTGTGAGCTCTAGGTTCATTAAGAGAGCCCATCTCAAAAAAAAAAGTAGAGAATAATTGAGAGTAACCTCTCACCTCCACATACACACCCCCACATACCCCCACCCACATACATATATGTACTCATGCACATATGAATACACCTACACACCACATAATCATGCAAAATATAAAAACATTAAAAGTTCTCTAGGTACAGTTTAAAAAAATTTTAATTACAAAATTTAAAAATACTTTTAAAAAGATCTCTTAAGTCCAGATCTCTAAGAATGCTCTGTTATTTCCCAAGCCCTCAATAGCTTGAGCAGGTCATTTCTGGAGCAAGAGACCCAGGATCCTGAAAATGCCATCATAATGTCCTCAACATTGTTTACCTTGCTTGTCCAAAAGCCCTTAGCATGAATTTCATTATTTCATGGCAAATTTTATATATCGACACAATACAAATGCATTGCAGAAGAAAATCATCAAGCTATTGTTGAACATTTTTTACCTTATTTTAATCTGAGTCATATCAGTGTGTGAGAAAAAAGGACAGGAAGTGGCTGGACTTTTAAGGGAAAAGGAAGGCTTCCTATTGTGGAGAGTAAATGCACTGATGAGGCTTGGGGAACAGTGTGGACAACAAACCAAGTCTCTTCACTTTTTGGGCCAAAGACAATAGAGTGTTTGCATATAATTAAACTTATGTTTGGGGTTTCTAAAGGATGTTCCAAATGAATACTATTCCTGCAAGATTCTACTTACAAAAGGGGTTGGGGTTGTTTGGAAAAGCCAAACTGTAGAAATATGGACACCATGGGAAAGGGATTTAAACCCCCATTTCCTGGGTGAACCATCAGGGTGGGAAAAGCAAGTGGTTGGCTAACACCTGAGCAGGGTGCAGATGACGGATTCCCTGGAACACATTGTGGGAAATGTTGCTTATTCGGCTTCAGAGAAGCATGAATCAGCTGGAGGGCTTCGGTTAAGCTTCCACGCTGACTGTACAGAGCTCAAGAAGAAGCTGGGGTTCTGTGCAAGGCTCTTGTTTATGGGCTTCTTTGTTTGCTATAATTTGGCCCAATCTTTGTCTAATGACCTTCTATAAGCAGAACTGTAAAGAACTGAAAGACACATCTCTTTACATTGACATCTTATTTATTTTAATATATGCCAGTTGTTGCCCCACTTTTATGCATTCTGATTGTTATCCCTTTGAACTCTGGCCCTGAGGCAATTTAATCATGATTGGTTCAATTGTGTAAATCCAATAAACAAATCTTGGCCAAGGTCCCCTGGAGGTATTATCCTGACATTTTTCTGGGTGTGTTTACAAAGTCCTTTTACCCAGTCTCAGAACCACAGCCTTTGGCATGTGTTCTATTCAGAGAAACCTATTGCTTTACAGAAAAAGCATCCTTAGATCGCTTAAAGGCCCTTCATTGCTAAAAGAACACACTGACTATCTTAAGCCTCTCGTTTCCTTCGTATGCCTTATAAACAGTCTCTGCAAAGGCATGAACCCCTACATCTGCACCCAGTCCTTATATAAAAATGTAACTAGCAAACTGAACACTTTTATAGCTTTTTTTCCTCATACAAATAATTTCCAGGCTTTTACAATGTCTTTGTTCAGCCTATATTAGAAGGATATTTTCTTCTACCTTTAAACAGCTACTTTAAAGGTCAAGACATCTTTCTCTCCTTTCAGCTGGAGCTCTGTCCAAATGCTCAGCACTGCTCAGAATGGTCTTCCACAATAAATATGCAAAGTAGATGGCAATGACGTTACTCTGCAAAACCCTGGAGTAAAATAAAAGCACAATATGGGAACTAGATCTAAGACCTGCCGTTTCCACCTTCTTTCCTGGAGCTGTAAATATAAGTGGGGAATTTTATATTATTAATTAAGAAACTTGTGGAAATTATCATTTTAATAGCCATCATCTTCCTTTTGAAAGGGAGAAAAATGAGCCACTTATGTGAACATAATTTCATTTCTCCAAGCTGTTTAGATAGCTATTTTCATGTGGAATATTTACATCAGCTTTTAAACTGATATATAGAAACCCAAGTTAAAATGTTTCCACTCCATATACTAATGTTTAGCTCTGGTATTCATCCAAGAATTGGGCCCCTCACAATTACAGCATCTGTTTTTGTTTAGTTAATTTTATAATCTCAGATGTTTCCATAAATCCTGAATTAAAGAGAAAACTGCTGGGACCAATTTGTGTGGGTATGCTAAGTGTAATAGTACACCATCACTGTGCAAGCATGCTTTGCTTTTTTTCCTTTTTGTCTTCTTTCTGTGGTTTGTTATTACAGTATCATATTTCAGCAAATGCTTTCATTCCTTAAAAAAAAGTGAAACTACACAGGAAATGGTCCATTTCATCTTGTTTCTGGTCAGTTATGCTATTTGGGACTCAAACCATATGCACACTGAGAAGATGGGAACACATGAGCTGGCCTCACGGATGTTTCTAGGTATTTAACTCGCTTTAGCACCAATGACAAATGCTTTTGTGGGCCAGTGAAGAAAACAGTACCTGTGAGTGGGATAGCCAGAGGCAGACACAGGAAGACCTTCCTGCTGACATTCTCACCAGAGCCTCAAAAAAAAAAAATAAATAAAAATAAAAAAGAATAAAAATGAAAATGAACAGAACGAGGCTGAATTTTGTGTCTTTCTGTATCGCTGCTCAGATTCACAGATTGGTTCAAGAACCGGTACAAAACTTTCCAGATTCCTGTGGCCACAGCTTGGTAATAAATAATCACCTCACCCTTGCTGGGATGAACCTCCAAACCAGACACAGTTTATGGGAAGAATGAGATCTCTTTAAAGCCTTCAGATCCAAGGGAAATTACATAATGGCAGAAGAAGCTGGCGCCCTTTAGCAGACAGAAAAGCAACCACCCCCAGTGCCACAGAGTAAGCACACTCCAGGACCCCCAGGCACAGCGCACGCGCTTTGCAAACCTTAGGCTGGATGCAGTTCAGATCCAGCCCTGGACACACTTTAGGGCTGGACCCTAGGATCTGCCCACAGTGACACCTCCTTCAGCCAGGCAGCTGGAGATCTAAGTTACAAGCTTTAAGAACCTGCGGAATCTATTGGGGGACATCCATTCAAACTACCACCTCCTCCTCTGTGCTTAGCAGGCAGAAGCAGGAGCTTGCAGCTGAACTCCAGGAAGGTCTAACCACGTGGCAAAGACGTTTTCAAGTTCCCTGGGGCTCACTGCGTAGGCGGGGACTGTGAACATTTGAGAATTTAACCATTTATTTAGTCATTGCTGTGTCCTTTTTCAACTCTTTATCACCGACGACTATAACAAAAAGAAGCTTCCCATCCCCAGCTACTATTTTGTTGTCTTGGAAAATCCTCTTTGAATTCTACTAACTTTTGGGCAAAAGATTTGGAGAAGACCCTGGATGATTGATATTTTTAATTGGAGACTGAAATGCTTGCTAAGTTTATCTCTCAGATCATAATAATTTTCTCATAATATAATGTTATTTATCTAAATTTCATTTAAAAGTCGTTTTTTTCAAAATTCCTTCAATTCTTTTATAAAAATTAATTGATGTCATTCATTTAAATCTTCTAAATTTTTAATTTTGGAACTAATTTTATGGGCTTTGGAGAACATAGTTTCCTCTTTGTTAGGAAATGCAATATAATTTAATTTATCACTATAGCTCTGAGGGGTGCCCTTAAAATAACTTATACTTCATTAAGTTTCTCCTAGAAGTTACTTGAATCGTGGTTGTTTTAGAAAAGAACGTGCTAGTTTATTTAGGGAAAATTTGGAGCCGGTTTTGCCCATTGGACAGAGTGGAGAACACTGTAAGGTCCACTGCAGTGGAAAGGAAGCCTGACCCCTTGACCTTGAAGGGAACAGAGGGGCATGGGACTCAGGAGATGCCCTTAGCAGAAGCATGCATCCTGGCTCTGAGCAGTAAGGATGAAATATAATCCCATTGTGAGGACTTGGGAGAAGCCAGTACAGCCAGTCAGCATGAAACCGTGTATTTAACTGTGGCTTGGTAAATGTTAAATACGTAAATGAATTGCCACTTTTAGCTTGACCATGAAATTGTCCAGAAATATGAATTTACATGGGAATATATTTATATATAGAGATATATGTGTCCATACCAATTGAACCAAATTATTTTCAAGCATGACACAAATTATATGAAAAACTTACACAAAATTTCTAATGTTTCTTTGCCAAGGATTATATGACTTGGATCTGAGTCAACATAAAATAATGCCAAAGAAAATGAGATTCCCTAGCTTTTTATTATGAGATAGTCTTCCCAGTCCATCTAGAAATGATTATTTGCTTGTTTAAGCAACTGTAGAACGGAAGCTGAAAATATAAATATTCCAATTAATATTTATTTTTTATTTAATATAAAATTGTATAATATAAAAGTACTGAGCTGGTGTCTGGAAATAATTTACTATTAATAATTTACAAGTGTCTGAGGAGCCATTTGCAAAAAAATTCCCTGAAGGAAAACAAAGAAATTTAGTCTTATGTAAATAAAAATTATATTGTTTATTTTATTGACACAATACACTTTCAATTTTTAAAAAACTTTTCCTTTGCTGTTTTATAACTTTAATTTTCAGGTAATACCAAGCAATAGACTGAAACAACAGCTAGAATTCTTGGTATCTTGAAAGTTTACAATTTGCTTTATACCATACAAAGAGTATACAGTCTGGCTTGATGGTACAAGCGTATAATCCCAACACCTAGGGGTGGAGGCAGGAGGATTAAGAGTTCAAGGTCAACTTCAGCTACACAGTAAGTTAAGACTGGCCTGGGCTACTTGAGGCCTTGTTTCAAAAAACAAAATGGAAAACGGAAGGGTCATCATCTCAGAAATGCATCCTTAGGCAATTTTTTAAACTTTTTTTTATTAATTACTTTTGTATTCAGCAAATACAGTCAGTTTGGTACCATTATTAGGCTCATCCATGACCTACCCCCTCCCCTTGGCCCCTCCTTGTTGAGGTATATGGGTCATGCATTGTGGAGTTAGCCCACAGTTATGGGTAAGATAAATGTCTCTGCATATCATGACCTAACATGTGGCTCTGACATTCTTTCCGCCCCCTCTTCCGCAAAATTTCCCTGAGCCACGTTGGGTTCATTTTTGGTCTGCTTCAGTGATGAGGTTTTGGGGGCCTCTGGGTCTCTGGCTCTCTGATTTGGTAGGAGTTGATTTTTCTCTGTGTTAATCTCCTTCCCCCTTGTGCTGGTATCCGGTTCACCAGGAAAACAGCACCCTAGCTTGTTTCGCCAATTTTTCTTAGTTTCAGCCGGGGCCTTTTTGAGGTATGATGGGGTGGCTCTCTCCTTAGGATCTACATCTATCTGAAAAAGAGAAGCAGATTCTCCAATGGAGAGTAAGTTAGCACCAGGACAAATGAGATAACCCTTACTTTTTTTTATAGAGAATTTAATAGGTGTAGGCCCTCTTGTAGCCCATGATTGATGGTAGCTTGATAATGGAGAGTGGGCTTATGTTTGGATATGGCTCTGACTTGTTTCCCAGCTCCAGCTATGGGTCCCGTACCACTGAGGGGATCAGTTAGCCAAATCAAGAGCAGTTGGTTCCCCACCATGGCTGTGTGCCACTATTGCACTTGTGTGGGCATCACAACAGGTTATTTGCTGCTAAGTAGGTTAGACCATGAGTTGCTTGGACAGATATTGGTCATTTTCCTCCAGTCGCCCATGTGGCACCTTCTGGCACTAGGCACGCTGACTGTCTGGGGAACTGACTCTCTTCCAGCTTCCAGCCATGCCATTCCATTTTACATGTCAACTGCATAAGGTGTCTTCAGCAGTAGGGTCTTACCACTAACCTTTGGTGGGTCATCAAATACTCTGACAGAAATCTGTCTTTCTTTTAGGAAACCTTGTAGATCTCTCTGATCAAAAGCTCATTGTGGCTGATAGCCACATGCTGGTACTAGGAGTTACAGGTCAGTGCCCACTAAGAAAAGGAGGAAAGAGATAACTATATACAAGAGTTACAGAGAAGAGATAGAGAGAGAGAGAGGGAGGGAGAGGGAGGGAGAGGGAGGGAGGGAAGCTGTAGAAGATTAAGGTTAGTCTTCATCATACCCTCTCCAGTGCCTTGTGGTTCAGGTGTTCCCTCTAAGGGCCTGGTGAAGGTTCAGCCATTTGGTCTGCCTTTTAGGAAGTAGAGTTTTATGGTACCATTGCCGTTTGGGTCTAGATTTGTGTTTACCACCCCTCCGTTGCCCTCCCCTCCCTCCCCACCCATCCTCGTGTCTAGTCCACGAGATACTTGCTGGGTATGTAAGGTATCTTGGGTAGATTCAGGTTAGGTCCTGTAGATGAGTGAGACTATGTGACAATTTTTTTTCTGTGATTGGGTAAGTTCACTGAGAATGATCTGTTCCAGGTTCAACCATTTTTGCTCAAATTTCATTGTGTCATTTTTTTCTTACTGCTGTATAGAATTCCATTGCGTAGATATACCACATTTTAGTTATCCATTCTTCTAGTGATGGACATCTGGGTTGATTCCAGCAAATTAAAACAACTATGAGATTCCACCTTACCCCAATAAGGATAACAAACATCAAAAAATCAAATGAAAATAAATGCTGGCGAGGATGTGGAGAAGTAGGAACACTCATCCACTGTTGGTGGGAATGTAAGATGGTACAACCACTTTGGAAAGCAATATGGAGACTCCTGAAAAAGCTGACTACAGAGATACCAACAGACCCAGTTATTCCCTTACTGGGCATCTACCCTAAAACCTTCAAACCACAGGCCAGAGAGATTTGCTCATCCTTAGGCAATTTTGTCATTGTGCAACATCTAGAGTCTACTTATACAAAAAAACCAGGACATATATTCCCACAGGTGGTGGTCTGTCATTGACGGAAACATTCTTATTATTGTGCCCACGATTGCATTTTCACTGAGTTTATTGTTTTCAGACAGGGCTGTCTAGATGCCTGTCTTTTTTGTTTGTTTGTTTGTTTTTGGTTTGGGTTTTTTGAGGTAGGGTCTCACTCTAGCTCAGGCTGACCTGGAATTCACTATGCAGCCTCAGAGTGGCCTCTAACTCACAGTGATCCTCCTACCTCTGCCTCCCTAGTGCTGGGATTAAAGGAGTGTGCCCCCCACCGCCACTGGATGCCCGTCTTCAACAAGGAATGAGAAGCAGATTATGGAGAGCACCCTCAGTACAGGAATGAAGGGAGGAGGAAAGGAAGTGCAGGAAGGCAAGGGGAGAGAGTAACAGGGAAGAAACAGGAGGGAAAACCCTTAGCATTATTCTCAGCACAATGAGCTGTATCTAATGTGAAATGTTAACTCCCTCCTATTGTAGATGTTTGAGAGAGAGGTTAAGTATTTGCTTCATTTTTTTTTCTTATTTCTTCTTGTGACACATGTCTGCTACTCAGTAGTATTATCTCTCTCCTCCTCTGTCTTTGGATGGAGCAAGACCCTTCTTTCTTCCTCAAAACTAAGAAAAAGGGCTGGGAGTGGTGGCACACGCCTCTAATCCCAGCACTCGAGAGGCAGAGGTAGGAGGATCACTGTGATTTTGAGGCCACCCTGAGACTACATAGTGAGTTCCAGGTCAGCCTGGGCTAGAGTGAGACCCTACCTCAACCCCCCCCCAAAAAAAAACCAGAACTAATAAAAAGAGCAGATTTAATAGATATTAAAATAATATAGTATTCCTCAAGTCACATGAAATGTTTCTTTGGTTTCATTGCATTAGAATCCAGCTTCATTTAGCATGCTAATTATGTAGATTATTCAGAGAGTTATAGAGAGCTTATTTAATTATATAAATGACCTAACCATTTCTATATACACAGTTAAACACACTTATGGAAATTAAAAGTTCACCCACATCATTTGAACTTTAATAAGGGTCAGCTGTCAGCATGCAGAGTGCATTGTTAGGAAATCACATAGAAATGGCACACTGGTTATGAAAAGTCCTCTTAGATGTTTTTATTGATGCTACATTCATTGCACGTAGTGATATATTTCATGAATAAATTTCCATTCAAGTATGTCATGTAGTTTGACCATAGGTTTTAGTTGTGTTGAGAGTAAGTAGTGAGTCTCAGGGCAGAGCCAAGAGCAGAAAGCCCAAAGCAATAGCAAACCACAGGTCAGAAAACTGTTTCCAGAACACAAAGCCCATTCCCTGTTCCTAAGATAGGGGGCCTTGAAGTATGCCTCTGACCAGATTTCATAATTGCCATTAACCAGTGACTTTCTGTACTTCCCAGCACCTTCCATTTCTCCCTCCCTTTCTTCTCTCTTACCTTCCTTCCTTCCACCCATCTTTCCTTCCTTTCTTCAAGTTTTTCATGGCAAGGTCTTGCTATGTAATTCACAATGGCTTAGAACTTGCTATGTAGCCCAAGGCTTAATAACCTCATGAATGCAAGGGTTACCCACAGGCACACACATGGCACAGCCCATGCCTCCTGTCTCCGATAGGAATGTCTGTTATAATTATCCTATCCCTGTCTCACAACTGCATTTTACTGTATGTATGTGTAGGAGTAATTTCCATTTGATCATACAAATCAATAGTTACAACTTAATGGGCTTAATTGGAATATGGAGAGTCTCCTACATCTGGAATGGATTTAATAGTAATATCCTAGTTTTTTAGGTAGTCCTGTGCTTGAATGGGGCCTCTAGAACCTTGAGCAGGAGATGACATATTCTGCACATTCAGAAGATGTGCATTACTGTAGCCAAAGACTGAATGAACTGGAGTTCATCATCTTCAAAGATAACCCCACAACTTCCTGTCACTTTCTTATTTTCACATCTCTTCTGTCAAGAAATGTAGGCACTTGTCTTACAATCAGGGATGATCTTGTGACATAGTTTAATCAGCAAGAATACCGTTGAACTGCTACCACACCATCTAAAGGCCTGGACTCCAGACATCTGGCAGCTTCTTTGCTCATTTTCACATTCATTTTGGTTCCTACCCTTGTCTCTGGAATGAGACACGGCATGAAGAGACCCACCTCCAGCAGGGCAGATGAGCCACGCTCCAGGGCAGCTCCGAGGTGCAGTTGGCTACATAAGCAACCTCAGAAACACCCGCGAAAAAGTCATCCTGATGGGGTAAGAGACCTCTCAAGGGTCATAGCTGGCACTGGGAACCAAGTCAGAACCCTACAAGCACGACAGCCATGGACTCCAGTGAGACGTGCCCACTAGTTTCTGGCCAAAAGAGAAGCTAACACATCAAAATCACCCTTAATTAAATATGTTTATCCCCATTAACCTATGCTGGTCTCACTCTCCATTGGGGAATCTGCTTTCTCTTTTACAGAAGGCAGAAAACTGGAGAGAACCAAAATCCATCAACATGACAAGAAGAGATAGCTGACTCCCTGTCCGTCTCAGCGCATCAGCCAGGGTCCAGGCGACCCCACCCAGGAGCTGGCAGTTCAGCGTGAGTGCCGCTGTCAAGGCGAGCCTGCAGACCTGCCCCAAGGTGATGGCGATAGACACTGAGGACACTCAAAACCTATCAAAGCAGAATTCCAGAAGTTACTGAGAGCTCAGCACTAAAGTAGACTTATAACACCTCTGCCCAGGCTCAGGGAACATTGCAGAAGAGGGGGAGGAAAGACGGTAAGAGCCACATGTGGGATGGAATATCCAGAGACATTGTCCACCCCACCAATGACTGACTGCTGCTCTCATAACTCATAACCCACAACCTCAAGGTGAATACCAGTAAACCCGCTGACGAGGGGCCTCGGTGGAATGGGGGAGGGGAGACACATGTTTTGTCCATACAACAAAGTCTCTAGTTAATAAAATTAAAAATTAAAATAATAATGGTAAAAGATCATCCAAAGTGTGAACCTTCCAGATCCAAACAGTAAATGTCATCTTTGTTGGGGCATCTACATTTTAGGATATCTACTTACTACATGTGTAATTGGGACACTAAATGCAAATCACACCTGGAATTCAGATATTTGTAGGCAGGTCAGCAAGAGTGGTGCAGTACGAGGCTTGACAGGCTGTCACTTTAAGCCATCACAGCCAGCAACAGCGTGCCCTGTTTATGCTGGGTGGTGCGGCTGCCTCACAGCCCAGCCGCTGCTCACTGCCTCTGCCCAGTGTCTACCGAATGTCTCATCTAGCCAGTGAGGATGGCTTCTGCTGAGTGTGGGGTGCTTTGTGTGACTGTAAGAACTTAAGGTATGAGCTGGGGAGATAGCTAGGCTGGTAAAGTGCTTGCCTTGTGAACATGAGTATCTGAGTTCAATCCCAGAATCAAGATTGAAAAGAAAAAACAGCTAGGGATAGTGGGGCATGCTTGTAAGCCCAGTACTGTGGAAGTACAAGACGTGGCCCCCTGGTAAGCACTGGCCAGCCAATCTAGCATACTTGGCAAGTTCCAGGCAATAAAAGACCCTGTGTCCACAAAGGTGTATGGGCCTGAGGAGCTCCACCACAGGTTGTCCTCTGACCTCCCTACCCTGCCACCACTACACACGTGCACATGCACCTGGACACATATATGAGCATGGATACACACATGCATACATACATAAAAATCATAAGGTAAAGTTGGGGACCACCTGAATGAGTACTCACACACATGTGCACTTACGTCCATTCCACAATACATGTAACTTTCTTCTAAAGCTCTATCTTTGCATTATCATAGGCTTAAATGAAAAATATATTAAAGCCAAATATTATTGGGATATAAATGAATACTTTATCTCTAATAAACACAATATACTAAATACAATGTCAACATAATATATTAAAAATACTTTTGCTCAGTCTTATGCAGTCACTCCTTAAAAATTACTCTTGAGAACATACTTCTGGCATGTAGGGTAGTTTTTTGTTAGGAATCGTCATTACTAATATAGTGTTGTCTAGCCAAAGATTATGCACCAACAGTTTCCCCTGAAGTAAGCTGTCATCAGCACATTTCCTTATGAAATAATATTCATTAAAACAGGATATTCTTTTAGCTAAAGTGACAGCTCATCCCCTTGTCAATTTTTACAATAATATACACTTTATAATACAGTGCTAACAAGGCAGAAAGAAGTATTCCAGTCATCTACTAGAGTGTCAAACTGGAGAGTAGGTGGATACATCCAGAGAAAAGATGCTAATTAAGTGGATTCTCTCCACAGCCACTGCCTGTATCTGCCACAGTGTGATCTGTACCCTTGTTATCCATTGTTAGATGCTGCAACATGCTCAGTTTTCTCTTTCTCCCTTTTGAATATTAACTCAAAATAATGTCATGACAACAGGAACTGATAGTGGAGTTTCTAAACCAGGAATTCTGGGACCCAGAACCGTGACAGAGACACAGAAACGGAGGGGGAAGACAGAGAGGAAGCACCAAAGAACACAGGATGAATCTGCTGTGAGACTGTCCCGTGAACTTTAAATCTTATGGACTACCAATCTGATGTAATGCAAATGATTAACTATTCCAACCCTCGGTTTTACTTGGTTAAGAAAGAGATACCAGGGGCTGGGGCAGTGAGTCAGGCCAGCACAGTACGGTGCGTGCCACGCAAGCATGAGGACCTGAGCTCAGGCCCACAGCGCTCGCTGAGCCTGGAAGTGTCCACCTAGAGTCCCGCTGCTTAGGAAGTGGGGACGGGTGGGTTCCTGAGGACAGACTGGCTCAGGGAGCTCTGCGGTCATGGAGAGATCCTGTCTCAAGAATGAAGGTAGACAGTGGCTAGGAAGACACCTGACAGCAACCTCTGGTCTCCACAGTCATCTGCACACACACGCATGTGCACCCACAAACACATGCTCCTGTGCACATACACAAAAGCATACACACAGGCACATGTGACATGTACACATGTGTTTGATATTAGGAATATATGGGGGGCATGCTTATATGGGTTTGCCTAGTACTTTATAGGAACCAGAGCCTCACACATAATAGTAATCTAATAAATGTTACTCTCATCCATGTAGCTCATTTCAGCGATATCATTCCATTGATTTCTGGCTTGCATCACCTCTGGTCACAAGTCAGCTCTGCTTAATGAATGTTTTGAGAGTTCTCTTGGTCTTTGTTTGCGACAGTGGCACTATCTGCATCCGGCTGTGCTTTCCTTTGTATAGATGTGTTCATTCATAAGCCCTTGCCGGTCTGGTTTTCTTTCTCCCACGGGTTAGTTTTGCCTATTCTCGGCTTCATATAAAGTGAGTCGTATGTGCACACTCTTTTATCTAGGCTTTTTCTTCAGTATTATCTTTTGGAATTCATTATTAATAAGTACAAGCCGCTGTGTTTGTTTCTTAGGGTGATTAAGACAAAGTGTCAAAAGCACTAG
This sequence comes from Dipus sagitta, assembly GCA_036346955.1. NCBI lineage: Eukaryota > Metazoa > Chordata > Mammalia > Rodentia > Dipodidae > Dipus > Dipus sagitta. The sequence goes on from CM070783.1 coordinate 2,948,944, forward strand.
ACATGCATTGTCTTGCAAGTCTGGAGGCCAGTAGTCTAAGGCCAGGGAGTTGGCAAGGCCATGCTCCTTCTGCGGGGCCTGGCTAGGGCTCTGTTCTTGCCCTTCTAACTGCTGGCATTCGCTTCCACCCTTGGTACTTCTTGCTTTGTAGCCGCATCATTACAACTGCAGGGTGGTTTCCTTACTGTCTCCCAACTGACTGGGTGTATCCTGTCTTTTGCCCGCATGTCTTAGTTTCCAGTTTTGTTCATATTTTTGGTACTGAGGTTTAAGCACACTTTTTATTAGGACATCTGTTATAATATGATAGAAGCCATCCTTTCATTTAAGTTGGTTACCTCTTCAGTTATCCATATTTCTAAATAAGGTCACATTCTGTTCTGGAACTAAAACTTCAACATATCTGTTTTGGAAGACAAAGTTACACTCGTAAAAATAGTTCTTTCCCAATTATTGTTGAGCACTATGTCATTGTATAAATAATGTTTATATCCATCCTGTTGATAGACAACTAAGTTAACTCCAACTTTGAGCTACTCTGAATGAAGCTGCTGCCGATCCACTGGTTTGACCTGTTTTGACAGATTTGAAGTGGCTTCTATATATTTAGTTTTAATTTTCCGATTTCTATTGCATTCTTCTGATGTGAATTCCAATTTCTTTCATATATTTCCTATAGTTACTAGTAAGTCTGTCTGGAAATCAGTACCGGGATCACCTATGCACAATTTTATTATTTTTTATTGAGAACTTTATTATATGAATATATTGCAAATTTTGCACATTCCCACCGGGATAGACGCTGATGCTCCCTGTCCTACCCCCAGTCCACTAAGGACCCTCCTCAGTGGTGTCACAGGTATTCACCGTGGATCGTGACTTCTCACGTCAGCTCAGTGGAGGGACAACGCCTCAGAGGACACCTTCCCACCCTGCGGCTCTTACATTTTCTTCCCCCACTCTCCCACAAGTTCCTGGGGTTTGAAGGGTATATTATAAGTCTTTAGTGTTGAGCACTTAGCAACCTCTGCTTTTCTGCTTTAATGAGTTTTGAGTCTCCTCAGGGTCTACTGCCATCTCCATGGAAGAGATTCTCAAGCCAGCAGTGAGAGTAACACTCATTTTTAAAATTATTTTTATTTATTTATTGTAGAGAGAGAGAGAGAGAGAGAATTTATTGGAAAGAGAGAGAGGATGAATTGGTGCACGAGGGACTCTAGCCACTACAAAAGAACTCCGGACACATGCACCACCATGTGCATGTAGCTCATGTGGGTTCTGGGGAATTGAACCTGGGTTCTTAGGTTCCACTGGCCAGCACCTTAACTGCTGAGTTGTCTCTCCAGTCCAAGAACTCGTATTTAACCCACCACTTCCTCCGTAATGTTTCCTGAGTGCTGGCAGGTGTAATAGAGATAGCTCATCTCATAATGGGCAGTTGGCTTTCTTTTCTTATCATATTGATGAGTCTTGGGTCTCCCTGGTATTGATTGCCATCTGTAAAAAAAGTATCTAGCCAAAAGTGAGAACAGCATAGAGCAGAGGGATACATAAACATAGACATATAGAAGTCTTTTTCATGGGCATAACCTCTCCTTTTAGCCAAAGAACAGTGGAAGCTTGCCTCTAGGGTCTATGACCTTCCAAGCCATAGGCTTCTGATTTCATTCTTAGTACTGGGAATGAATTTCATCCCGCTAAGTGGGCCTCGTGTCCAATCAGAACATATAACCCCATAGCCTGTGTGCCATTCTTGCACTAGTGTGTACATCTTGCCTGGCTGGTTGCTTTTTAGTTTTCAGGATCTACTGCTTATTCACACTGTTGATAACCATTATACCCCAGCAGCTCATATACCACTTTTCAGCACCATGAGAGCTTGCCATCAGAAAGCTGGCTTCCATGTCAGTTCTAGCAGGATCTCTCAATGTCCTGTGATGGTAGCCTGCAGTACCCTCATCAATTTAGTTCTTATGTGTAATCAAGAGCTTTGGTAATGGCTTACATTGTTTTGGGAGTCTTCATGAGCCTCCCTGACCAACAGTTCAGCTCTATGCATAATTTCTACTGCCTTCTTTTTATATTTTTCTTGTATAACTGGCAATTTTTATGGAATTATGAAATTTTGTGTAAAAATTATAGAGTTTCCTTTCTTGAGAATCCTCTTCTTCCTTTGAGGATGCCGTTAGCTTCTGGGAGGTAATTATCTTAAGCATGGATTACTTTAATCCAACCAAAGACTGAGGTTATTCACAGCTGGCTTGCAGTCTCTGTAAGGCTGGTCTATTTCCAGTTCAACCTCACATGGTAATGCCCTTCTGGGGTTCAACTGAAGGTTTCAGTTCTTTATGGTGGTATTTTAATTTCATTTTTTAAATCTTCTCATAATCATAAAATTGACAAAAATCCTTAGATTCTTAATCCCAGATCAGCTACTTCCTGCCTACCATTTTCACATTACAGCCCACACTCCTCGCAAACTAGCAAATGCTTCTAGAAGAAAAATGATCTGGATGCTGTGCTCAGTGCTTTGGTCTAGAATCTGTATCTTTCAGGACCTAGATCCTTTGGTGAATTCCCTTGAATTTCACCTTAGTCTCCCTAGGCCTATGAAGTCACTGAAGTTCTATAAATGACCATTAGTTATCTGATGGAAAATCAGTGACAAGGAATTTTTAGGTTTATAAGATGAAAACTTAATATGTCTGGTACGAATATAATGAATGGAAGTAGAGCATGTGAAATCATACTGTTGCATAGCTCTTGGATTGTTCTTTCACCAGTGCAATCCTGTCTGAAGGGACATTGTTGTCAGTATACATATTATAATCTTTTGGATAACTACCAAACCATGCACAAACAGATGACAAAGAAGTATTGATAATAAATCCATGAAGCAGATAAAACTGAATAGTAAATGTGCACGGCGAATATTTATAAATATAATAAATATAAAATATTCCAAAGAAGATAGAAATATAGAATAGAAAAATATTAGCACAAATAACAGATGGGACAAATAGAAAACAAATATCAAGATGTTAGAATTAAACTGAACTTAACAAAACTTAGTTACATGAAATACAAATACACCAAATACTCCATTAGAAAGAAATTAGGTCTATATGAAAAACAATGAAATGTTCTCAGTGGAAAGAACCCATAACTGGAACTGGGAACCAAGTTAGAACGTTATGGAGACCAAGATTATGGACTCCAATGAGACACTCCCACTAATCTTTGTCTAAACCTGAGGCTACGCCCATCAAAATCTCTCTAAATTAACAATGTTCACCCCTTTAACCTATTCTGATCTCACTCTCCATTAGAAAATCTGTTTTTCTTTTTCAGAAAACAGTGTGAACTAAGGACAACCAAAATCTATCAACAAGACAGGAATAGCTGACTCCCTGGCAGGAGATGAGCCACCCGACACACAGCAGCCAGGACCCAGGTGACACCACAGAGGAACTGGAGAGACGAGCAAGAGCGCTGCTTCCAGGGCGCCGCACCGGTGGGAGGGAACATGCAGAGACACCCCTCCGCCATAATGACCGCTGCTCTAACAAATCATAGCCCGCAACTCCATGGTGAATACCAGCAGCCCCACTGAGGAGGGCCTTCAGTGGAGTGGGGAAAATACGGGGAGAAATGATGGCACAAACATGTGATATGTCCATACGAAGTTTCTACTTAATAAACAAATAAATAAACAAGACCCACGTACACAACATATATAGGAAGCTTTGCAGTTAAAAATACTACCAAGTTAAATTTATATCAAAAAAGCAAACTCCATGCAAGCAATTATCATAAGAAAGCTGATGATAAATGAAAATAGCAAACTGTTGGTTCCTCTTCTAGATATTAAACAGACAGAAAATAAAACATGTCTACAGAAGAAAACATTCCTAATAATGTTAAAAGTAGATTTTTTTTATTTTTATTTTTTACAGTCAGTTTGGTACCATTATTAGGCTCATCCATGACCTACCCCCTCCTCTTGGCCCCTCCTTGTTGAGGTATACGGGTCATGCATTGTGGAGTTAGCCCACAGTTATGGGTAAGCTAAATGTCTCTGCATATCATGACCCAACATGTGGCTTTGACATTCTTTCCGCCCCCTCTTCCGCAAAATTTCCCTGAGCCATGTTGGGTCTGCTTCAGTGATGAGGTGTTGGGGGGCTCTGAGGCTCTGGCTCTCTGATTTGGTAGGAGTTGATTTTTCTCTGTGCTGATCTCCTTCCCCCTTGTGCTGGTATCTGGTTCATCAGGAAAACAGTGCCCTTGCTTGTTTCTCCAATTTTTCTTAGTTTCAGCCGGGGCCCTTTTGAGGTATGATGGGGTGGCTCTCTCCTTAGGATCTACATCTATCTGAAAAAGAGAAGCAGATTCTCCAATGGAGAGTAAGTTAGCATCAGGACAAATGAGATAACCCTTTTTTTTTAATAGAGAATTTAATAGGTGTAGGCCCTCTTGTATCCCACAATTGACGGTCGCTTGATATTGGAGAGTGGGTTTATGTTTGGATATGGTTCTGACTTGTTTCCCAGCTCCAGCTATGGGTCTCATACCAGTGAGGGGATCAGTTGGCCGAATTGAGAGCAGTTGGTTCCCCACCATGGCTGTGTGCCACCACTGCACTTGTGTGGGCATCACAACAAGTTATTTGCTGCTAAGTAGGTTAGACCATGCATTGCTTCGACAGATATTGGCCATTTTCCCCCAGTCGCCCATGTAGCACCTTCTGGCACTAGACACACTGACTGTCTGGGGACTGACTCTCTTCCAACTTCCAGCCATGCCATTCTAATTTGCATGTCAATCACATAAGGTGTCTTCAGCAGTAGGGTCTTACCACTAGCCTTTGGTGAGTCATCAAGTACTCTGACAGAAATCTGTCTGTCTTTTAGGAAACCTTGTAGGTCTCTCTGATCAAAAGCTCATTTTGGATGATAGCCCCATGCTGGTTCTGGGAGTTACATGTCAGTGCCCACTAAGAAAATGAGGAAAAAGATAACTAATATACAAGAGTTTGAGATAAAAGAGAGAGAGAGAGGGAGAGGGGAAGTGAGGGAGGGAAGATGTAGAAGATTAAGGTTAGTCTTGATCATACCCTCTCCAGTGTCTTGTGGTTCAGGTGTTCTCTGTAAGGGCCTGGTGAAGGATCAGCCATTTGGTCTGTCTTTTAGTAAGTAGAAAATTATGGTACCATTGCCATTTGGGTCTAGATTTGTGTTTCCCACCCCTTTGATGCCCTCCCCTTCCCCCCCTTCCAACCTAGTGGCTAGTCTAGGAGGTGCTTGTTGGGTATGTAAGGTATCTTGGGTAGATTCAGTTTAGGTGCTGTAGATGAGTGAGGCTATGTGGCAATTTTTTTTCTGTGATTGGGTAAGTTCACTGAGAATGATCTGTTCCAGGTTCAACCATTTTTCCTCAAATTTCATTGTAAAAGTAGATTTTTATTCATAATAGTAAAATTTGAAAACAATCCAGAGGCCTATTAATAGGAAAATAAATAATGAAATTGTTGTATGTTTATATAATTAAATACAACTTAAAAAAAAGAAAAGATTTTAAAATTGTGAACTTTGCTGTATGAAAACATTACGAGATAAAATTTTCAATGGTGCATATAACAGGAGAAAATTCTAAGCTATTTGTGTAAGGGAAGTTAGAAGCAAAGTCATTAATACATTATCACATTTTATATGAATTCCAAGAACAAGAATGGTTATGTCACGCTCACAAAATCAGAAGTGTGTTAGTTTTAGGGAAATACAAACTTCCTGGAAGCAGGCCAGCAGGGAAATTTGGAGAGATGCAGTAGCTCTGTGTGCTAATTTAGATAGTCTTATAGAGGTAAACTATTGTCAAAATAATGAAACCAAACTTTTAAGATATGGGCATTTAATTTATTTTGTGGGTTCTAAAAAGTTATGTATAATATAGCATTAATTTTAAAACAGATATGGAATAAAATATCAATTAATTTTATTTATTTTTTCATGGTAAGATGCTGCAATATGATGTTTCTATATATTATTTATAATAGAAGATAATAGGCATACATAACATAAAAATGTGGAAAATTATTCCAAAGATTGAGCTAGGTTGACTGTCATCTTATTTTAATGGATCATTTAGTAATATAAGCAACTACGTGCAGATATTTACAATGATATTGATTCTCAAAAATTTTATTTTCCTTTTTTATTATTGATAAGTTCCACAATTATAGACAAGAAACCATGATTATTCCCTCCCCACACCACTTTCTCCCCCACAATTCCTCTTTCCATCATTTGCCCTCCCTCCTCTCAATCAGTCTCTCTTTTATTTTGAAGTCCTCATCTTTTCCTCCTATTATGATGGTCTTGTGTAGGTAGTGCCAGGCAGTGTGAGATCATGGATATCCACGCCATTTTGTGTCTGGACAAGCACATTGTAAGGAGTCCTACCCTTCCTTTGGCTCTTACATTCTTTCTGCCACCTCTTCTGCAATAGACCCTGAGCCTTGGAAGGTGTGATAGTGATATTTCAGTGCTAAGCACTCCTCTGTCTCTTCTTCTCAGCACTATGGTGAGTTTTGAGTCATCCTAGTCATCACTGTCATCTGAAAAGAGAAGCTTCTGTAACCAAAAGTAAGAGTAGCATTAATATATGGGTATGGACATTAAGAGAAGTGCTTACCAGTCAGTTTGGTGAGCATACTATATGCATTTAGCCTGATGACAGCAGGCATTACACCCCTATGAATCATGACTTCCATTGTCATAGGTTTTCCGTATCAGGCATTGTTGCAGTCAGGTATGTATTGCTGGCTGAAATCAGCAGACCAAGAGCAGCTTGTGGGAAAAAAAGGGTTTATTTTGGCTTACAGACTCAAGGAAAAGCTTCATGATGGCAGGGGAAAATGATGGCATGAGCAGAGGGGGGACATTATCCCCTGGCCAACATAAGGTGGACAAAAGAGATAGGAGAGTGTGCCAAACACTGATATGGGGAAGCTGGTTATAATACCCATAAGCCCACCCCCAACAATATACCACCTCTAGGAGGCTTTAATTCCCAATTGACATCAGGTGGGGAACCTAGCATTCAGAACGCCTAAGTTTATGGGGGACTCCTGAATCGAACCACCACAGCCATGTATTCCCTCCCATGGAGCAGGCCTCCAGTCCACTTAGACAGCGGTTGGTTCCCCCATCACAAATATGCCATTGTTGTACCCATTGTCTCATTTGTCCTGGCTGGCCAAACTTAAAGCTCGCAGTGTCCACTGTTGTTTATCTCTACTGATGACATCTCTCTCCCCATGGACCTGCATACAGTGTAGCTTTTTCCAGCTTTCTGTCAGCTAGAGGTTTTCAGCTCAGCTCCAGCAGGATTTCTCAGTGACCTTGCAGCCAAGCATGTGAAGTCTTCACCAATAGGGTCTTACCATCTATTCCTGGTGGAAAACCAAGGGCCTTGGCCATGGCCTGCAATGTTTTAGGGGCATCGGGGAACTCCTTGGCCAATATCTCACTGGAAGGTATCCCATTCCTGGCACTGAAAATTTTCTAGTAATAATTTATGGCTTCTGGGTGTGCCATTGTCCAAAAGAGTAGGTTTCCATATGACTTATTCATACCCTCTTAGATTTTGATTAACCCTTCCCCCACCCTTCCTTTACTCAGTCTCTTCCCCTGACCTCACTTAGGCCTTTCCAACCCCAGTAATCTGTTCTCCTACTTACATATATACAATACCATCTGCTTAAGTCCTTACAAATATTAAATTAAATATTAAATATTAAATTAATTAAATATTGATCTTCACAAATTTTAAATCCAGTTCAGAGCTCATAACAAAACCAAAATGTTACATACGTTTGTATAAAAGGTTTAGAGTTAAGGAAAAAAAGACTGGACTTTGAGTAGTATATCAAAACTACTCCATGTATTCAGACCAAATGACATGTATTCACAATCACTTTAGAATTTTTACTGAGAGAAAATGTAATTAGAGCCTCTTTCAAGTCAAAGAATCTGAACACTCTAGTACAAATATTTTCAAAAATTTAAGATATAGATGTAATGTGTGACCTGAGAGGGGTTCACAATAACAAATGAGAACTGAACTATAAAATTTAGGTAGAAATTTGAGCATTGCAGTGAAAAATTCAGGTGTTTGAAAATCAAAAAAGATCAGTGAACTCGAAGATAGATCAATAGAAACAAGACTAGCAAGGCCCCAAAAGAAAAGACAACTGAAAAGAAAAACTAAACAAAGAACTAGGTTGAGCTTTTTTATTTGAGGACAGTATGAAGATATCTAACACCCATGAATCTAGAATTACAGGAAAAGGATAAGGAAGAAGTGTGTTGAAAACAATTGAAGGGCTGGAGAGATGGCTTAGTAGCTAAAGTTTGCCTGAAAAGCCAGAGGACCCAGGTTTGATTCCCCAGTACCTACATATGTCAGATGCACAAAGTGGCACATGCATCTGGAGTTCATTTGCAGCGTCTAGAGGCCCTGGTGGGCCCATTCTCTTTGTGTGTCCTTCTCTCTCTCCCTCTTTCTCTCTGTTTCTCAAATAAATAAATAAAATTAAGATTAAAAAATTGAAGAAAAGTGGTCTAAATTTTTCAAAAATATATATGGAAGCTTTATTTCTTATTGAAGACACAAGCCCAGTGCTACATTCAAGGTGAACTTTTCTTATTTAACAAAGTGATTTGCCATTTTATGAGTTTTAAATGGTTTCACTGACATATAATTGACAAAATCAATTACACATGTTTAAAGAGCATAATTTGATGGGTTTTGACACATGAATTTACTCCCAAATTGTCCTCAGGCACATTTACAAACACTCTTTTCTCATCCCTCCCCTTGATCAACTACTGATCTGAGTTCTGTCACTAAAGATTAATTTTCATTTCTAGAATATTATGTAAATAGAATAATATAGTATGTACCTTTTGTTTGATATCTTTCAGTTACAATAACTTAGAGACTCATCAATAATATTGTTCCTGTTAATACTGCCTTCATTTTTATTGCCAGAAAACATACTCTTTAATGAATTATTAGAGCGGGTAAAACTTAGCAGTTGTAATAAATATCAGACAAGTAATTTGTTAGCAGGGCGGGTAAAGGAATAGTTGGAAGAGCAATGAAATTTTCTGTGGGGGGTGCTGTTTATATGGGTGTACGCATTTGTCATAGCCCAGTGAACTGTAAACTTAGGACTTATGCATTTCACTGTGTATAATTTGTACTGCAATAAAAAAGAAAGAGCAAAATATGAGAAAAACATCATCACATTTACTGCTGAATTGCCAAACGAGTTTGTTGTTATTGTCACGTGCTTGTGTTAATGAGTAGCCCACAAATAATATCTTTGGGAATATTTTTAAGCATCTTTCTATGATTTAACTATTTTGTGTGGGTAAATTTAGGAAAAGCTTATCTAAGAGTTTCATAAATCATTCTAACAAAATCAATCATTTTATCATTCCATGTTATCTATATGGAAATATGTGCCCCAAATAGAGCACACACCTATGATATGGCCTGATATATTAGAATGAAGTTAATAATACTAAACCTTATTAATATATAATATATTATAAATAATTTTAATCATTTATACCATTGTAATTAAACTTTCTGGTAAATATGAATAAAAATTACTCAAAATAACTTAAAACATAAAAGCATTAATTCAAATAACATTTTTATTGAATGACATGTTGAAGTCTAGACAGTAACTTGACCATTTTATTTATTATTATAATAGGAGACATAAAATTTTACTTATTCCTGAATATCTTTTTTATTTTCTATAATAAATGTCAATTTAGATAAAAAAAAACTGATTACATTTCCATGTTGCTTGACATACATAAATCAGTTATAAATATACAGGTAATCAAACCATACTCGGTGTTGGGTTGCGATCAGATATTCCATTGCGCTCAGTGTTATAGTTAATGTGAAGCTACATATACCTCAATGGAGCATATTGAATCAGAGCCCACTGATTCATGGTCCACTGCCTGCAGAAGCTCTTTTCAAAGTATGTTCATTGTCCCATTGGTTTGCATACCATTAATTTTAGGAGAGAAAACATGTACACTTCGGTGTCTGGGAGCCTTTGCTACAGGGCTACTCAAACAAACAAGTCTCTGGCATCCTTGGGTGGCCCTGCATCTGGGGGTAGAAGCAATGAGGCATCGCCACGTTGCTCATCTTAGCTCAAGTTCCAAAGGCAGATGCTCTGCTCCATCCAGGACAGAACCAGGGCCTCAGTGCAGACAGGACTTGCTGGCGTCCAAAACCTCCCACCACTGTCCAGATGCAAAGGGGCTCCTCAGGTCCTCCCTCCGCCCTCCGGTGACTCTCAAACTGCTTGTCCATCAGGCTTTCTGAAGACACACTTTGCTGCTGCTTCTCTGTCCAGTGCACCGCTCTTCGTGTCCTCTTTCCTTCTCTTCCTCCCTTCCTCCTTCAGTCCTCCTCTCTCTCTGTCTCTTCTGGGAACTGAGTCCAGGACATCAGGCTATATCCCCAGCTCACTCCAGCTTTCTCTCTGACCCCAGAGAATGACAAACTCATCCTTGGGCTCATATCTTTACAGGATCTTCACTACAGAATCTCATCTCAGAGATGAAATGTGGCTGTTTTACAAAGCTCTCTCATGAAAGCCCTTATAATGGGGCTTTTCTTCCTACCTATAGGCAGTCTGAAAACATTATGGGTATAATTCACTGTACATAGCACTTGGTCTCATAAAGACATTCATGCAAGTATATCATGTACTTTGCCTAGACTCCATTGCAACAGTCTGGCTTTAGTTTGTGTGTGTGTGTGTGTGTGTGTGTGTGTGTGTGTGTGTGTGTTTATGTATCTACACAAAACCTAGGATCTATCCATAAATGAAAAATGGGATGCTTGTCTGAGTCTTATTTTTCTTAATAGGATAATCTCTTGCAAAAACATAATTTTATTCTTTATTGCCAAATAAAGTTCTTTGTGTCTACAGACCACATTTTCTCCATTTTCTTTCCCCATTCATCTGTTGACAGACACGGCAACTGATTCCAAAACTTGGCTGTTGTGCCCTGTGCTGAGTAAACATCCCTGTGTGAGTGTCTTTGTGGGATGTTGACCAAGAGTTGCTTGGAATTTACCTGAATCGTAGAGCAGTTGTATTGTTAGTCTTTAGAAGAAACTCCATCTAGATTTCCATAGTCACTGGACTAACTACATTCCTGCCAGCAATAAACAAATGTCCCTTTCTCTGCATCCTCATCTGCATCTGTTGTTGTTTATTAATCACTGTCATTCAGACAAGGGTGAGAAAGAATCCCAATGATGTATTAACTTGCATTTCGCTGATGTTTAAGACTACAGAACATTTTCTTCCATATGTGCATTGGCCACTTGTACTGAGAACTATTGGTTTAATTAGCCAACTTATTGATTGGATTTTTTGGGTTTTGGTATTTAGTTTTTGTGATTTTTTTTTATAGTTTCTAGATATTAATCACCTGCCCAATTTACACCTAGCTAAGACTCTTTCCCACTTGCTGGACAAAAGCTCTTGACTTTCATGCAGCCCCATTTGCCAATTCTTGGCTTATTTCCTGGCATAGTCAGTCGGTAAATGTCACCTGCCTTCTTTCTTTTAATGGAAGTTGTTGCTCTTATCTACTGCTCCTGTTAGCATACTAGCACGCATTCTGTCCTCTGCATGAAGGCATCAGCAGGCAGGGCTGAGCATTAGGCAGCTCTAGGGTGCCCTCCTGCCCTGCGGGCCACACGGATGGCGCCCCTGCACGGTCTCACACAGCGTTCCACAGCACCAGCTCTTGACAAATGCTGCAATTCCTTAGTTCCCAAAATAGGGCAGAAAACACAGCAGGTGCTCCAAAAATATTGACAACTGACTAATGTTTCCTGAGAGGGCTGAGAGATCCAAGGAAGTTATTTTCCCTTTAATGTTTTCCATTTCTGTTGCTTGGATGATTTTTTTTTTTTTTTCAAGGAAAACCCACATTTAAGACAGTGAAAAGAACTGGATTCCTGACACAAATGACAAAGACACAATCCATCATTAGCTGACTTGCTTAAGAAAGTAATTGTTAAAGCGGGCGTGGTAGCGCACGCCTTTAATCCCAGCACTCGGAAGGCAGAGGTAGGAGGATTGCCGTGAGTTTGAGGCCACCCTGAGACTCCATAGTGAACTCCAGGGTAGCCTGAGCTAGAGTGAGACCCTACCTTGAACCCCCCCACCCCAAAAAAGGAAGTAATTGTTTAAGAAGGCTGTGACCAGGTGCAAATGCTTTCAATTGAATGAGTGTAGGAAGAATGTATTTCTTTATCTTTCCCACCCAATCTAGATCTGTATTTGTGTATTTGTCATAAATAACTCATCATCTACCAGTATGGACGAGTACCCATATTTTAAATCTTTGAGGATAAGAACACTTTCCTAGCTAGATTAAGATTTCATGGGAATTTATACAAGTCTTTGAACTGAAAAATTATACCTCATTTTCAAGCACTGTGCTGATGGAGTGACATATTTTATTTAAGAGGAAATATGACATTTTCTCTCAAAACATCCAGGCAAATAAAAATGGCAGGTCAATAATAAAAATCGGAATTTGTCGACTAAAATTTAAAATGACCAGAATTATTAAATCTAAGGTTTTTTAATGTAGCACATAGTTATTCTCACTCAGAACAATGCCCTGCATCAAGTCTTTCTGCTTTTCAAGGTTTTTTTTTTTTTTCCTTAAGAAGCCTTTAAATAATGTGGTATGACATTTTCATTCTGCCTCAATGGATTGAGGACCGCCAGGACATGGGAGTTTGGTCAGATTAGATGACTTTGGCCTATCTGACCAGCGACTGACCTACATGCTTCCATCACAGTAGTCCCTGGAATTGATGGCAACCACAAAAATGACGACCCCTTTTCCTTCGAGACCATCCACAAGACCCAAATGCTGCCGCGAGTGTGCTTCAAAAAAAAAAAAAAAAAAAAAAAAAAAAAGCCTTTCCTCCTTTGGCTCTGTAGTAACATTTGAAGTCTGTTTTTTTTTTTTTCTTTTTTTAAACAGAACTTGAACAAATGAATCCTTCTGCCCTCACTTTCAGTTGTCGGCAATGTTTCCGCGTGAAATGAAATAAATTGCCAGGCCCTTTCATCTTGCATAATCGCATAATCAGCTCGGCGCAGCTGGGGACACCCACAGCCTTGCAGTTCGCGGAAGGACCCGCGTCTCTGCCACTGCAGCCTCCCCAGTGCTCCGCCCACAGGGGCGGGGCTGCCGCTCCTTTGCCTCCTCCCCCTCCTCCTTCCTGCTTGCACATCAACCGCGCTCCACTTCCTGGGGGAAAGAAGTTTTTAGGGAATAATATTTTTTTGTTTTTATTTCATAGCGACAGAGAGAGAAAGAGGCAGATAGCTATAGAGAGAATGGGTACACCAGGGCCTGCAGCCACTGCAAACGAACTTCAGATGCGTGCGCCACCTTGTGCATCTGGCTAACGTGGGTCCTGGGGAATTGAGCCTCCAACCGGGGTCGATAGGCTTCACAGGCAAGTGCTCAACTGCTAAGCCATCTCTCCAGCCCCCGGGAATAACATTTTTTTTTAGAAAAAAAATAAAGATATGCCTGATAATAAATTTTTTTTACCCTAATACAATTGTGCATAATATTATTATATTAGTTACATATGCACATATGTATATATATAATGCATATTCACAAGATATCTGTATTAAACCAACTGTCAACATGCTGCGTTTTTGAGAGCAGAGAAGCAACTGTATTTATATTTTTAAAAATATTTTATTTATTTATTTGAGAGAGAGAGAAAAATGGGCACATCAGGATCACTAGCCATTGCAAATAAACTCCAGACACATGCGCCACCTTGTGCATCTGGCTCAAGTGAGTACTGAGTCATCAAACCTGAGTCCTCAGACTTTGTAGGCAAGTGCCTTAACTGCTAAACCATCTCTCCAGCCCAACCCCATGCATATTTAAGACAAGTCGGGATATCCACAGAGATTTGCTAACTACAATCTACTATTAAAATACAGGGACAAGAATTAGAGAAAAAGGCAGAGCATAACAGGTTGACGTAGGGGCAAGTTAATGCATGGTTTTGTTGTTGGTTTCTACCTGAGCTTTTAAATTCCCTTGAAGGCGGGTTTTCATGGACCCCCTGTGCCTGTGGTGGGAATCAGTCTGGGCTCCTTCTTAGCTTCCTCTCCCTCCTCCTCACCCACCCACCTCCAAATGCTCATCACTGTAGTTAGGAGCACTCCTAATGTTTGGTGGGTGGATATAGGTGGCAGGCTCTTTCAGTATGCCTCAGATGCTAATGCGGTTGTTTTATATAATGAGATTGTGAGTTCAGTGCACTTTATTACTATCTTTTTAGGTAAAGTCCTGCTATGTAGCCCAAGCTGGCCTCACACTGGGGATCCTTTGGCCTCAGTCTTCTAAGTACTGGGATTATAGGCATGTGCTATTACACTTGGTTTCAATTAACTATTGTCTCCATTTTTCAGATCTTGAAATTAGAGCTAACTGGTTAGTCTAATGTCACACAGCTAACAAGTGACAGTACTAAGATCCAAATCTGTATAGCATGTCTCTAGACTTCTGCCTGTATTCATTTCACGATAGCACTGCTCTTGGGGTGAGATGGCCTTTACCCCAGTCACCTATCCAGAGAGCTTAGGTGACACGCCACGTGGCCACCGAGGAGAAAGCAGGGATAGTAGAGAGGTGCACACAGCTGTCCTGCAGGGGCTGCCCACTCAGCACAAATTGACTCAAGCTACTAGGGAACACGGTGCCATGATGCATAAAGACACGATTTTGTTGAATTCTGATCCACCTGCCCGAATCCAATTAATCCCAAATAAAAAATTATGCTAAGAAATTATCTTTTTTCATGTGTGTGTATGCATGTACGGTGTGTGCAGGTGGGCAGGTGTGGGTATATTCATGCAAGCGGGGAGGCCGGTGGGTGACATTGGGTGTCTTCCGCTCTCTACCATCTTTTTGGAGAAAGGGTCTCTGGCTGAACCTCAAGTTCACTAACTGAGCTAGAATAGCTAACCAGTGAGCCCTAGGGATCCCCTGACTCTGCTTCTTCAGTGCTGGCATTTATGTGGGTTCTAGGAACCCTAACTCAGGTCCTTGTGTTTGTGAGGCATGCATTTTATCCATTCAGCCCTCAACTCTGTCTTTTATACCATTTTTTTTCTAATGTAAGCCAATAACTTCTCTTGGCTCAAGCCAGCTATATTTGGATTCCTATCACAGAAAGAGGAAAGGTTACTGAGTATTAGAGGGAAAAGGAAAATTCAAAAAATTCAAAGGTCATGTTATATGTCCCCTTTTGACTGTTCTTGCCTTAGGCCGTATCCAAATGTAATTATCTTTGTACAACTGATAGCACACTTTAGCTAAGCCATTGGCTTCTTTCAAAATGAAAAAAAAAAATAGCCTTTATGATATGAAAGGCTATGTAGGCCTGGGAATGTGTATGGATCTTTTAAACTTGAGCTAATAAATTCAAATTTTATCTCAAGCAAGAAGGTGCTAGAAATGAATTATTGTTTTCCAGCCACTTTCTGGTGAGAAGGATCAGTGATACTTGAAAACCAATTATACCCACAACAGACTAGCAAAAGCAATTCCTAGGGAATGCTTTTCCCTGGAGGGCTGCAGGGCACTAATAGACGAGAAATTATTTCTCCTTAAGCCTTTATTTAATTTAATTCTTTCCCTATGACCAAATTCTCCCAATTCGTAAAACTCGCTCTGGTGCTATGCAGAGGATGCGTGTTGGAAGTATAAAATGCATTTCTGTCGCTTTCCTCTTAGCAGCCAACCATGGGACGGTGGCGCTGGGATTACGGACAAAGCTGCACTAACCACTGCCTGCTTGCCACGTGCAGGTTGCCTTGCTGAATGTGAGGGAAGTGTTTCACTCACCCTGAAAGCGCCAAAGCTGCATTACAGACCACAGCGCATCAGTCAACATTCGCTACATTGCAACTTTTGCAAAACATGTATGCAAATTATTTGCTTTAAATTTATTTTAGCCTTTGAGACGCAGATTATTATTGGCAGCATCTCTACTTTGCAGATGAGGAAACTGAGCTGCAGAGCTATTAAGGAACTTTAGCTGTCACTCAGAAATGCAGCTGGTGAAGCAAGGTCGCTGGTTACACGGCTTACCGCTACACTGTCCTCGTATTGATGTTTTCAGGGAAGGGCTGGCCTGGAATTATTATATCTGCATGTGGCTCCAGTTTGCAAGAATGAAGGCTCTATGTGTTTTGAAGAAGCACATCGCAAGTCCAGATTACAAGAAGTGACCACAGACAAAATTACTCCCTCCTCCCAAGGCTTCAAATACCTCCACATGACTCTAGGCTGCAGAATTATTTATTGTTGCCAGCATAGATAATAAGATATTTATTAGGAAATTAACGTATTTAAATTTGTTTAAAATTAAGTTGACCACTAATAGCTCTGCTCATCAGTACAGATTTTATATATTATTCTAAAACACATGAATATTTTAATGGCCAAAATATTGTTCCCCAGACCCTAGTAGTTTTCAGATTTTTAAATTATAGCCGAGGATACCATTAATCATTCCTAAATTACCAACTGCACACCCTGACCTCTAAATTGTATAGTTGATCCTTACACTTGAGATAAATAATGAATTTTTCCCCAGAGGGTATTTCTATATAGGGCAGGTGTATATTGTCCTCTTAAGTATACCTTTAACACAGACAGCTACTTGATAAAGGTAACTGTAGTGTAACTACATAATATATCTAAATGGAACTAATCTGTGTATTTAGCTAATTTGAGGGAAAGTAATTAAAAATGATATCAGTATAAGTTAATTAAAACAACAATAATATGACTCAATTGTTTCTCTAAATAAGTGCTTTTCTTCATTTAAAACAGCTAATGTAACTTTACTTTATGTACTTTTATATATTATTCATTTGTTTATAGATTTTTTAGGTAAATTTTTAATTAGCTTATAAAACTATAGGTTTCCTTATGGCATTGACTCCCTACATCTCCCTGGCTCCTATCCCAATAGAGATAGATAGTTGATTATACATTCCTACTCATAAAATGTGCAGACCAGTAGACCTTGGAATAAATCTCTGAGCACTTGGAGAATGAATGAGTCAAGACTATCTGGACTGAAGTTATTCTATCAAAATTAGAATATAGTAGATCAAAGTGCAGAAACTACAGTAAATGCAGAAAGGTGTTGTGATTGAGCCATAGCTTAAGAGCTTCAACCTTGGGATCTCAGCTGGGCAGGGTCGTAGCTCCCAAATCTAGGATTATCCCCCTCCAACTCACCAACACTCTTTCAACTGGTCATAGTGTGATAGTGTGATGGTGAGCCACAGATGAAGAGCAGGTGAGCTGAACCAACTATGAAACTGGCAGAATAAGGAATACTGGATATTCTCATCTTTCTTCCTGCACCGAATATGAGTTCTGTTTAGAATATTATGGAGCCGGGCGTGGTGGCGCACACCTTTAATTCCAGCACTCAGGAGGCAGAGGTAGGAGGATCGCCGTGAGTTCGAGGCCACCCTGAGACTACAGAGTGAA
Organism: Dipus sagitta; assembly: GCA_036346955.1. NCBI lineage: Eukaryota > Metazoa > Chordata > Mammalia > Rodentia > Dipodidae > Dipus > Dipus sagitta. The sequence goes on from CM070783.1 coordinate 2,966,631, forward strand.
TTCCAGGTCAGCCTGGGCTAGAGTGAAACCCTACCTTGAAAAACCAAAAAAAAAAAAAAAAGAAAAAAGAAAAAAAAAAAAAAGAAAGAAAAAGAATATTATGATGCTCCACTGTGTTTCAGTCATGACCTCTGTATTCTTGTAACATTATGTACATCTTTTATGTGCTTCAAGAATTCAAAGGTTTGTATCTAACTTATAGTCATCATTAATCTACAACTAAAATACCTATTTAGTTATTACGATACTATTTTTTATTTCTTATGAGTAATAAACTCTTGTATAAAAATTTAAGTGATACCTAGAGGATTGGCCAGATGGCTCCAGAATTGTTGGTCTTGGTTACTTCCACCCCTTGACCCTACATTCTGACAATTTTAAGCCCATAAAAACTCAGTAATCTTTGAGAACTTTACTATTTATTCTAATAGGGTTATGTTCTTTAATTTCTCACCATTAAACCATTAAAGCAATAGTTTCCACAGGGGCTCTAAGTCTTAACCATTATGTTTCATTCATTGTGAAGTCTTTGTGGTGAAGTGGCTTTATGTGGATTACAGTGGCTAACACCTGTCATCCCAGCACTTGCCAGGCAGAGACAGTAGAACCACTATAAACTCATGGCCACCCTAGTCTATGCCGCAAGTTCTAGGCCAGGGTTGCCACAGAATGAGACCTTGGCTAAAAATAAGCACGCAACACATTATTTTTAACAGTAGAAGTGAATTTGGATATGGCCACTAGAAATAATACTTTGGTTTATGGACAGTGGTTTAGAAGAAACCCAGATACTTCCTTACTTACATTTCTACTTTGTTTCAGAAGTTTTGTTTTCTTGGTCATCTTTGAAGGTGACCTTGGAAGGTTGCGTGTAGCTCAGCTTACCAGGGCTGCAGTGAAGCAAAGTGTCGCAAGCAGAGCAGTCACAGTCAGACAATTCAGTGGTGGCTCACGTTACCTTTTGACATTCAGGCCAGCTATGTGGCAAAGCTGCAGCAGTCAAAGCTTGGTTACAAGTAAGAATCATTGTTACATTCTTTTGGAAAGGTAGGTTGCAGTGGAAAAGAACTCAGTCTAGTAATACAGAACTAGAAAAAGAAATCTGCAGTTTAAGTTTTTGCAACTCCTCCAGCGCTCTGGAGGACTGGTTTGTACTTAGTGGAAAAAAGTTTAAAAGTAGCTACTTATAATTAAGGAATTCCTTTGTATTTACTTTGGATTTTGTGTGTGTCAGTATGTACACTTGTGTGTGTGTGTTTGGTGTGCACAGGAAAGTGCAGGCACACGTGCGTCATGGCACATGTGTGGAAGTCAGAGGACATGTGGGTCCATCCTCGCCTTGCCACGTTATTTGAGGCAGTTTCTCTCTGGATCTTGCTCTGCTGTTTGCCTTTGGTACAGAGAGCTTCCAGGAACTTATCCTGAGCTGGGATTCCAGGAGCTTTTCACTAGAGTCTGGGAAAGACTGAGATAAGGTGCTCAGGCTTGACTGGCAAGGGCTTTTCCCACTGAGCCATCCTTTTGCCAGGTTTTGTTTTTGTGCTATTTTTATTTTATTTTATTTTATTTTATTTTATTTTATTTATTTGGTTTTTTGTGGTAGGGTCTCACCCTAGCTCAGACTGACCTGGAATTCACTATGTAGTCTCAGGGTAGCCTTGAACTCATGGCAATCCTCCTACCTCTACCTCCCGAGTGCTGGGCTTAAAGGCATGTGCCACCATGCACGGCTGTGGGTTTTTTTTTAAATTTTATTAATGCTACAGGACAAGAGAAAAGTTGAATTTTGTTATATTTTATTTTAGTGTATTTATTTATTTATTTTGAGAGAAAAAGAAAGAGGAAGATAGAGAGAGAAAGAGAATGGGCGAACTCCAGATTCATGTACCACCTTGTGCATCTGGCTTATGTGAGTCCTGAGGAATTGAACTTGGGTCTTTTAACCTTGCAGGCAAGTGCTTTAACCACTAAGCCATCTCTCCAGCCCAGGATTTTGTGATTTTTAATGTAGCTCTAAATGTGCCATGGAGAAAAGCACTTAAATGCCTACATTTCCTGTTATCTGTCCTTTTACTGTCTTTCTGAAGCAACAGAAGGCTTGGAAGATTTCCAGTTGACTCTAGACCACACTTCAAGAACCACTTTTCTTAGCTGTCGTACAATAACGGCAGAGTGCCCAGAAGCTGATACTTAACAGCCGTGGGAATATGTCTACTTTCCATCTAACACGTGACACGACGTTGGGAACCCCACTTCCAGCTCGCTCTTTGGCATGGATGGTTTCATATGCACAGTAGAGAACCACATTTAAATCAGAGCCAAGTCGATGTTCACATTCATGTGCTCAATTGTGATCACTGACACTTAGTATCAATGTAACACTAGCTTTATAGAATGGAGAAATGTTTTCTCCTCTGAATTTTTTAAATAAAATTATGTAATGCTTTTTATTTTTCATTAAACATGGAGAATCCTCCAGTGAAATCATCTAGGCCTGGAGATTTCTTTCTTTGAATTTTGTTGTTGTTGTTTTCGTTTTTATTTTTCGAGGTAGAGTTTCACTCTAGCTCAGGCTGACCTGGAATTCACTATGTAGTCCCAGGGTGGCCTTGAACTCATGGTGATCCTCCTACCTTTGCCTCTTGAGTGCTGGGATTAAAGGCGTGCGCCTCCACGCCTTGTTTCATTGAATAGGGGTGTCAAGATGGCTTCAGTGAGGAGTGTCTGCTGTGCATGGATCAGGATCTGTGTTCAATCCCTAGTGCCCACAAGAAAAGCTAGGTGTTGCTACACATTCTTGTAACCTCAACCCCGAGAGAGGCAGAGACAGCAGAATCACTGGGGCTCACTGGTCCTATTGAAAAATGGCAAGCTGTACGTTCAGTAAGAGACTCTACGTCAAGGAAGTAAGGTGGGCAGGGCCTGGAGCAGGACATACAACCTCCTACTCTGGCTCCACGTGCAAGTGCACAGGGTGCACACATCTGCATGCACATATGCATATAGCACACACACAGATTTTAAAATAAAATAAATTGTATATTATGTTTAATTTCCTCAATATAGGGCTATTCATATGGCCTGTTTCCATGTGGGAACATGGTGGTGTGTGCATTCATAGTGGGGACATTGTGGTCGTGTGTGCATTTTCCTTTTGATGACCTCAGGATCCTCTTTCCTGACACCATTAATAACTTATTTCCTTTCTTCCAGTTTCTGTATTGGTCTTGCTGGAAGTACATCAATTTTATTGACCTTTTTGAAGAAACAACTTTTTGTGTCATTGATTCATTGGTTATCTTCTTGTTTTCTATTTCACTCAAATTCTCTATTTTATTTCTTCCTTCATGTATATTGTGTACATTTTACTCCCCCCATAAGTATTTTAGGGAGAATTTATTACATTTTCTTTTATTTTCTCATATACATGTTTATCAATATAAATTTCCCACTCCACACTGCTTTGGCTATGCTCAACCATTGATGTATTTTATCTTTCATTTAGTCAGTTTGTTTTTAAATTTATTTCAAGTCTTTCTGTTTGACCAAGAGATTATTCAGCAGTGTGCTATCCAATTCTCAACATTTTGAAAATTTTTCTGTCATCTGTCTGTTGTTGATTTCTAGTATTATTCCATCATGTTTGGAAACAACACTGTACAATTTCAATTCATTTATATATTTTTCCAATATATTGGTTATATGGCTATGTATTTCATGAACATTTGAAAAGAATATCTTAAATGATATAGTACTCTATAAATATGGATTATATTGTGTTGGTAGTTATTGTTAAACATTTGTATACCATTTTTTTTTACTTTTTTATTTTGAAAGAAAGAGAAAGAGGGAGAGACAAAGAGAACGAGCACTCAAGGGCCTTCAGCAGCTGGGAATGAACTTCAGATGCATGCGCCCCCTTGTGAGCATGTGCGCCATTGCACGCGTGCACCAATGTGCATCTGGCTTACTTGGGACCTGGAGATTTGAATGTGAGTTTTCAGGCTTTGCAGGCAAGCACCTTAACCACTAAGCCATCTCGCTAGCTCTGTATATCACTTTTTGAGAGAAAGGTATTTAAATATGCAAATATGAATAGACACATTCTTATGTTATTTTTAAGTTTTCCTTCCCATATTGCCAGTCTATGCATAATATTTAAGATTAATATTTCTTCTTGGAGGTTCTATACTTTTATCATGATGTAATATTCCTCCTTGCAACTATTGGGTTTTATCAATAAAATATTTAATTGCTACTTATATAGTTATTCTTACTTTCCTCTTGTTGATATTCACATGACATTTTTTTCTATCTTTCAATTTCAGTCTAGCTATATAATTATATTTGAAGTGAGTTCTTACAGATAGTATATACTTGAGAGGTTCTTTTGTTTTGAGCCTTTGGTTTTGTTAAAATTCACTTTGCCATTTTGTGTTAATTGATAGACACAGATCATTAAAAATGAATGTAAACACTGGCATTTTAATGCTTCACTCTCATATTTAACTCCCTTTCTTTGGCTCACTTACGTTCTCCCCCACCCCACTCCCTGCATTTGTATGAGTTACTTGAACATTTTCTTGAAGTTTAAGGCTGGGAATAGATATGTTCATGATATTACCCTTCTGTGTAGTCACAGGCCAACATAGTAAAAGCTATTACTTCAATAGAATTTCTAAGTACAACTTAGTGTTCTAAATCAGCAATTACTTATCTACAACCCTTGGAGACAATTTTCTATTTTCCTGTTTTAGAAAGGTATATAAAGCAAATATAACCATGTGTCCCAAGATGAGTCTGAGACAACATTCTGTAATCAAATAAATTTTTATATTCCTATGTCAAAATCTGGATATTAACAGTAAAGTGTGGTGGTTTGATTCAGATGCTAACACAGACTATTGTATTCTATATACTTGGTATCTAGCTGATGACAATTTGGGAGGTGGAGATTTGCTGGAAAAGGTGTGTTGTTGGGGCCAGTCTTAGGGGTGTTATAGCTAGCTGTCTCAGAACTTGGCTCACTCTCCTGTTTATGTTGTCTGCGTACTGTAGCAGAGACGATGTCTTCACACTCTGCTCATGCCATGCTTTCCCCTGACATCATAGAGTGTCTCTCCAAACTATAAGCCAAAAAAAAAAAAAAAAAAAAATCCTTTCCTCCAATCAGCTGCTTTTGGTTGGTGCTTTGTGTAAGCAGCACAAAGGTAACTATAGTAGGAAAGTGTTATGAGGGGTCATAGCTACTAGAACTCTGATTGCATGGTTTTGATCTTTGGTAACTGATTTGTGAAAGAATGTCGAAGGATTTGAAACCATAGCCTCAGATATGCCTTGCATTGCTGTAAGCACAGCTTAATGGGTTTTTGTGAGAGTTGAAAGAACTAAATACAGAGAGAAATGTGGTCTGTGAGCCGTGACTTAGAGGGGAAGGAAGAGTTTTGTCTGCACTGGGCAAGAGGCAGTTTGTGTGAGTGGATTGCTGTGCTCTCCCATGTTCGGAGAACGCGAGCAGGGATGAGTTCAGAAGGCATGGACTGGTGAGAGCAGGAGGATGTGTCATAGAAAGGAATCAAAGATGAGCAGGAGACATCAGCGCCATTCAGCTATAATTGTTTGAGAAATTATTACCATTTAGATTGGGCCAGCAGTTCTGTACTGGGACAGCAGAAAGAAAGTTGATTCTTCTGAAAGTAGGGAGCCTGAATGCTGGAGTGTCCTGCTCCTCAAAGTTAGCTTTATTCTCCCCTGGGTTAACAAGTTTGGTAGCCTACCCGGCACTATGGAGGCATAACTGTGGTATACTTTGAATGTATGTCCTCCAATAGACTCAGGTGTTTTGTTAAACCTTGGGTTTCCAGTAGCCTGGCTGGAAGAATTGTCACTGGGGTGGAACCTGGGATCTAACCCTAAGGTGTTCCTGGGGGCTGAGCTGGATTCCAGGCCAAAGGTGTGCAGAGCTGTCTGAGTTCTGGCTCATTCCCTGTTGCTGCCAGGGGTCCCTGCTGGTTTTGTGCTTGCTTGTGGTGCTGGCTGTTTGGTTGTGTCTCTGCTTGGATATGTAAAGGGAAGCCAGCTTCTTCCACCACTGATGGGACTCCCCTTGGACCTGTAAGCTGAAATAAACCCTTCCTCTTATAAACTTTGTCAGTTTGGAAGTTCATCCCAGCAATGTGGAGCTGAGTACAACAGTAATAGCTTTAGAAAAGAAAAGAATGAGTCATTGGATTTGAACAGTTTGTTTTTTGGAAATGGCCACTGGGCAATGCAAGGCAGGGATGTTGGAATCCCCACGTGGAGACCCATGGAGCCCTAAAGATGTACCATAGGTTGCAGTGGTGATTCCAGGATTTTTTCTTTTTTTTTTTCTTTTTTTTTTTCCTTTTTGTTTTTTGTTTTTTGTTTTTTGAAATGTCAGAACTATGGTAGGACTGCCAAAGAGTTTCTGACTTAGGATGGAGTTTTCCCCAAACTGTGGACAGCTTAGCTGGAGGTACAGAATTGAAACCCCAAAGACTTCATCACTAGTTACAGATGTCAGAGTAGGAGCTACAGGATTTAATGTTCTCCCTATTTGTTTTAGAGCTTGCATTAGTCCAATCTTTCCTTGCAAAGCCGTCTTCTGCAGACAGAATTTTTACTCTGTGTCATTATGTATTTTCAGTTTTACAACCTCATAGTTAAGAGATTTTGAACTATGAGGATATTTGAACAGTGTTTGGACTTCTAAAAACTAAGGGGACTTTGAAAGTTGGACTGAACACATTATATTTTATATCATGATGATCATGAATTTATGGGGCACAGGGGCAGATCATGGTGGTTTGAATCAGATGTCCCCTATAAATTCATATGTTTTGTCCCCAGCTGGTGGCAATTTTGGAGGTAGATCTTTGATGGAGGAAGTATGTTGTTGGGGGAGGGCTTAGGGATATTATAGTTAGCTCTCCTTAGCCAGAACTTGGCTCACTCTCCTTTGGCTCTTTTTCCACCTGCTGTGGCAGAGGTCATGTCTAACTTCTGCTCATGCCATGCTTTCATCTGGCATCATGGAGCTTCCCCTCCAGACTATAAGCCAAAATAAATCTTTTCCTCCTATCAGCTGCTTTAAGTTGGATACTTTGCCTTAGCAATGCAAAGGTAATTACAACTGTGTGATAACTAAGCACTATACATAATCATATTTAAGTTCAAGTTTTATGCTTACCAGTTCTTATCTTCAACAGTACACAAAAATCCTTCATATTTGATTGGGTGAAATTTTGTCACACCAAAATCAGATAGATGGATGTTCCAATCCCCAATGTGATTGCTTTTGGAGGTGGAGCCTACATGGAAAGGATGGGGATTGAATCAGATCATAAGGATTGATCCTAAGCTGACAGAACTACTATCTTAAATGAAGAGAAATAAAGAATCAGAGTTGGCTATCTGTCCGAGTGAGTATGGAGGGAAGGCCTAGGTGACAAGGCAACCAAGCACGAGCTGGGAAAGGAGCTGTCACTGAAACCAGCTTTCCCAACACCTAAATCATATAATACAACTTAAAAAGTCTTAGTTTTTTTTACAAAGAGAAATAGAGAGACAGAAGAGAGATATACAGGGAGACAGAATGAGTGCACCAGGGCCTCTAGTCACTGCAAACAAATTCCAGATGCTTGCACTACCTTGTGTATCTGGCTTTATGTGGGTAGTGGGGAATTGAACCCTGGTCATTACACTTTGCAGGAAAGTTCCTTAGCCACTAGGCAATCTCTCCAGCCCATTATATATTTTAACTTTTAACAAATGTCTGTTGTTTAGAGCACCTAATTTGTGGTATTTTGCTCTGGAAGTATGGGAAGATCAACATAATTTACTACTATGGAGGCAGGGTAGAATGACCTTGTCAGAGATTCCCTAAAATATATGTAGTCTGAGCACCTAGTACCAATAAATTTTGTGAGCTGAGACAGTTCTTAGGGGCTGGAGAGATGGCTTAGTGGTTAAGGCATTTGCCTACAAAGCCAAAGGACCCAGGTTCAATTCCCTAGGACCCATAAGCCAGATGCACAAGGTAGCGCAAGCTTCTGGAGTTTGTTTACAGTGGCTGAAGGCCCTAGCATGCCCAGTGTCTATCTACCTCTTTCTCACAAGTTGATAAAATAAAAATTAATTAAATATTAAAAAATGAAACAGCTCCTAAAATTGCTGTTTATTCTACTAACAATTTTTCTAATTATTTAAGCTTGGTTTATGCCTCTGTTTTTGTTCTCACTTTCTCAAAAAGTTAGATAAGCATACAAAAGGTTCTTACATATCTGCCTCTGTGCACCCATCTCCTTCACAGCTCTAGTACTATGACTAATACTCTTACAACACTATATATCGTTAGTAGTATAGAAAATATGGACACAGTTACAGTTTTCCTTTTGAGGACTATGGATTTGTACCCACATACCAAGGGGCAGGAAATAGATCTCTATTCTTTCAAAATTTCAAATAATGTCATAGGACATATTTTCTCTCTGTCCTCATTACTGTTAAGAAAAGAGAAAAGTAGTTTGACTGGGCGTGGTGGCACATGCCTTTAATCCCAGCAGTCAGGAGGCAGAGGTAGGGGATCACCATGAGTTCGAGGCTACCCTGAGACTAACATATTGAATTCCAGGTCAGCCTGGGCTACAGTGAGACTCTACCTCAAAAAACCAAAAAAAGAAAAGTAGTAAAGTAGTTTGTGCTAGTTTGGATGTTTACATCAACTATTTCATTGTAACTTTATGCTTGCAACCCACTTTCTGTCATTTAATTCCATTCTTCTAAAGTGCACTGAATAAACATTTATTTCCTTTGGTCTCCTTCTCTCTGTCCTTCTTATTTTCATGGCTCTTGTATAATGGTTCTGGAAGTTGAACCCAGGACATTTTTTGTATGCTAGTGTAGCACTTCATACCTGTCTGCTACTCCCTACAGGTTCATTCGTTCGTTCGTTCCTTCCTTCCTTTCTTTTTTATTTATTTATTTTTTTGGTTTTTCAAGGTAGGGTCTCCCTCTAGCCCAGGCTGACCTGGAATTCACTATGTAGTCTCAGGCTGGCCTCGAACTCACAGTGATCCTCCTACCTCTGCCTCCCAAGTGCTGGTGCTAGTATAAAAGGCATGCACCACCATGCCTGGCCTTCCTTCTCTCTTTTCTGTGTGTGTGTGAAAGAGAGAGAGAGAGAGACAGACAGATACAGAGAGAGACAGACAGACAGACAGACAGAGAGACAGACAGACAGAGAGAGAGAGAGACAGACAGAGAGAGAGAGAGAGACAGACAGAGAGAGAGAGAGAGAGAGAGAGAGAGAGCACACCAGCGCTTCTTTCTGTGCCACTCTCTTCAACCAGCTTGTGTGAGTGGCTTGGGCAGTGAAGAGTAGCTGGGATGATTTGCAATCAACAGCCTTTAACCCCTGAGCCATCTTTCCATCCCCTTTCCTACTATCATTCTTAAGTAGTTAGGAAGGATATCCCCATCTAAAATCTTTCCTGGACTGGGTATCCCTCAGGCTGGAAAGCATGAAGTTCAACTTCCTAGAACACTTGTGCCAAAAGTTGGGTGTGGTCCAGGTGGTATGGGGTGGGTCATAAGGAGTGTGGAGCTCACTAACCTGCAGCAGCTCTGGGTTGATGGAGGGACCTCAGTGTCATGGAAACACATGGATGAGAGGAAAGAGAGGGACATCAGACGTTCTTTCTCCTCTAGCATCCACAGGCATGTAGATCAAGTGCACACAACTGCCAACACACATGTAGACATCACAGCATATACACAAATAAAAGAAATTTAAAAATGCTCATATTAGAAACAGATGCTGATATGGGATGTGCTATTTGTGCTAAATTTTCCCATCCCTCTCAGATAGAATAATAACTTTTTTGTCAGCTATTTGTTATAGAACTTTCTGGGGTTGGGGAGATGGCTCAGAGGTTAAAGGCACTTGCTGAAAAAAAAAAAAAAAAAACCTGCTGACCCTAGTTTAGTTCTCTAGTATCTACATAAAGGCATATTCACAAAGGGACACATGTGTCTAGAATTTGTTTGAAGTGACAAGAGGCCCTGGTGTGCCCATATTTTCTCTCTCAAATATATGCATATATAATTAATAAATTGACTTTCTGGTATGATGTGTGAAATTCTTGATAAAAATACTTATTTTTGAGCCTATCAAAGGCCTACAGGTTGAGGCTAGAGTTTAAGAGTCCCTGATTTACAATTTAAATGCTGGGAAGACAGATTTTTTTTGTTTTGAACTATTCCTCATAGTTCATTAATTCTGAAAACAATGCTATGCATGTGATAGCTGCTGAGTAAATATTTTGCTTGAATTGCCTGTTATTAGATTAATGTTAGATAAGGTGGACTATTTTTGGTTTACGAAAAACAAAGTAATTTTCTGCTGTTTTCAGACAAAGTGTTAGAGGTCTGTTAACCTCTACCTGAATGACTAGTGCTGGAAAACATCCTTTATTTGCTCCACTATTGACAACTACAAAGAAATTTACTTCTCAAAAATGTGTTACCATGGTATGTGTCAAGTGTTTGGAGGGCAAGGAGGAAAGAGTTTTCTCCTGCAAACACCGCTTTGCCATAACCGTGACGTGATACACATTAGTTTTACATGAGGCCCTGTGGCCACAAAGGAAAGCAGAGCTCCTGCTGTTATCTTCCCACGGGCTGATAGCCTTTTGGCACAAGGCTCAGGCATGCCAAGACTGAGCCTGCACCGTCCGTCTCCTACTAGTCTATGAATAAGAGTGCTAGCACTTGAATAGCAAACCGCATCCTATTTAACGCTGGTTTCTACTTTTTAAATATTTTTATTTATTTATGGGGAGAGCTGATAGAGAAAGAATGTGTGCACCAGGGCCTCTAGCCATTGCAAATGAACTCCAGACACATGTGTCACCTTGTACATCTGGCTTTACTTGGGTCCTGGGGAGTCGAATGGGGTCCTTTGGCTTTGTAGACAAGCACCTTAACTGCTAAGCATCTCTCCAGCTCTGGTTTCCATTTTAATGAACATTTACTTAGCTTTTGGTCAGGTAACATTTCATAAGATCATGGCTTTAAAATCCAGCTCTATCCTAAACATTATGACTTTTAAATACAGTTTCATATATGCCTAGATTTATAGCTTCAGAAGCATGCAGTATGAAGAACTGAGAAATCACTGTTACATAATTTTTAAAAATAAGTCTAAATACATTAGCTCATAGAAAGAAAACATAGCTAACCTATATTTAATTGCTAAAATCCAAAATATTAAACACAAAGTAAAATTTGCAACCTGTCACCCAGATCTATGCCTATACATGTGTTGAAAAATAATAATATATTTTAGTAAAGAGAATAGTAAACAGAAACAATGTCTTATAAACCTTACCCCAAATAATCAGCAGTTAAGAAGATTACAGCATGATGCTATTTTCCCCCAAGTATTCAAATAAATCTTTCTTTGAGTATCTGTTAGTGAAACTGGTATGTGAGCTATCAAGTATTTCTGAATGGAACATGACATTTCACACTAAGTAACTTCTGTGAATGAAAGAGAAGTTTAGAAATGCAGATATTATAAAAGCCATGTTTATCTACATATTCCAGTTTCAGGTTAACATGTTACAACAACTTTCCTTTTGTCTAGGGTTTTTCTGTGTTGAATGTTTGTAGTTTAAATACGTACAGAATTATTTTGGAATCCACCTAGAGGCAATGTGTTTTCAGTATGGGGTGAAGTTTGTGTGTTTTTAGAAAAAAGACCCAATGTCTATACCAAGGAAGCAAAAATGGCCATTGCTTCTAAATGCATCCTAGCTTGTGTGTCGTTCAAAGAGACGCCAGAAAATGGAATTCGTTCTTTTCCCCAAGGAATGGAGTTCTTCTTTACTTTTTTTAACTGATGATGTTGTTTGTGTCTGCATTGGCTGTGCCAGATGGAAAGGTTTACTCATTAGAGGCAGCTGTTTTAGCAAATTACCTCACCGCTGCATAATGACAGCGCTACAACAGACTATTGAAGAAAATCCTTTCTCTTCCCAGTGAGATCATGAAAACAAGAAACGATTTCAATGAGATTTTTTATTTACTTTGGAAATGGTTCAGTTGGACACATGGGTGATAAGATGAGGTATTATCCATACATATTTCATTCAATATTTATATATAATAGCATAAGTATAGGGTATAGATTTACAATTTGATTTACAGCTAATGGATTCATTATCTTTGGCGGATGATCTCATTAGTTTCTTAACTATGAATGATTCTACTGGGGAAAGTTTTTCCCTTTGCAATATCCTATTTCAAATATATGTGTGTGTTATACAAGATCATAGAGGTACCTTTCACATCAGAGCCTCAAAATTACAGTATTACCCTTGAGATGCTATAGGAGAGCTCTCCCACCCAGGATTTCCTTGCCTAACAAAATCACTGTAGTTTACCAGGAAAAAAATTTCCTCGATAGAATGCAGTAAAGACTACCCTATACTGAACTTCCTGTGATATATACTGAATTTGAACAAGGAGATATATATTCATGCACTTATATGTACATATGGAATATACTTAAAGCACTCATATGTTTATGTGTTTATCTAGTCTCACTGTTTCCTCGTAATAACCTTTTAAAATAATCATTTATGTTTCACAGGAGCAAAACTTCTTAGTTCAGTTATACTTGACTCATTAAGCTAAGGAAGCTATAGACAGTGAATTGATTGTAGATAATTTTTAAATTTTTATTTACTTATTTATTTGAGAGAGAGAGGAACAGCAAGAACAAGAGGTAGATAGTGAGAGAGTGGACAAGCCAGGGCCTCCAGCCACTGCAAAGGAACTCCAGTTGCATAAGCTACCTTGTACATCTGGCTTATGTGAGTACTGGGGAATTGAACCTGGGTCCTTGGACTTTGCAAGTGTACACCTTAACCATTAAGCAATCTCTCCAGCCTACTCTAGATAACTTTTAACCATGGTTAATGTTTACTGTTATCCAGAGGTTTCCAGTCTGAATTATAATACTGAGAAACATCTAGCAGAGGTATGAAGATACATAGCAAAACCAGGTACTCTTATTACTACTGTAGGCATCAGGATAATTATGTATGTACACTTTCAGTTGCAGTCAGTTTTGCATTGCTGGCAGAAATCACCTGACCAAGAGCAGCTTGTGGGAAGAAAAGAGTTTATATTGGCTTATAGACTTGAGGGGAAGCTCCATGACGGCAGGGGAAAATGATGACATGAACAGAGGGTGGAAATTACCTCCTGGCCAACATCAGGTGGACGATAGCATCAAGAGAGTGTGCCAAACGCTGGCAAGAGGAAGCTGGCTATAACACCCACAAGCCTGCCCCCAACAACACACAGCCTCCAGGAGGCTTTACTATTGAAAAGTTGCCATCAGCTGGGAACCTAGCATTCAGAATACCTAAGTTTATGGGGGACACCTGAATCAAACCACCACAGGTCCATTTTATTTTCCACATACTTTGTGGGCGTCCATCAGAAATATTACAGTGTTTAGTAAAAGTGTGCCTTCATCTAGCAATTATATTAGCCTGGGGTTTTACACAGTAGGGTGTATGCCTATGGACATCAGTATCGAAGCTTGGGCATGGTGGCACAACTGTCATTTGGATTTCATTTTTATTCCTACAACTTTGTTATTGCAATAATTCAGACTCTAACTTGAGTTTCTGCCTATGCTGATATTTGGATAATGAAAATTTTACAAGTTATATTATATAAAAAAACAAGTTTTATATGATCTGTCATTATATGGAAGAGTTCTTTCTAATATTTTTCATCTAATGGTCTCATATCCTATGAGAGTAAATATGTCTACCTACGCGTACACACGTATACATACATACATGTAATAATGTCCCTCCAATAGTCACGTGATGAAAATTCTCATCCTTACTGGGATTTGAGCAGGGGCCTTTGGAGGTAATTGTGTCGTGAGAGTGGAGGCTCACAGTGGGATTAGTGCCTGCACAGGAGCAGGCTGAGGAGAGGTCATCTGCTTCCTTCCTGTCTCCATGCACCTGCACGGGCACGAGAGAGAGGAGACCGCTAGAGCCAGGCTGGCACCCTTGTCTCCAACTTCTCACTTTCAGAACTGTGAGAAATGAAGGATTATTTATACTGACCAGTTTTATCTCTAGTATTCTTATTATAGTAGCTTGAACGCTCTAAAGCTACTTATATATGCACATGTATATGTAAAGAACAGTACATCTCACACACACACACACACACACACACACACACATACACACACTGCAAACGATATTCTAAGGTGTCAACAGAAGGAACACTGGCTCACTGGGAAAGCCATGGAGATGGGGCCAATTAAGTGTCTCTCCACACGGCTCAGAGGTTCTCTGAAAAGCAGGACCTGAGGAAAGTCCTGCTCATTTCTGAGGACAGCCTATTCTGTACCAGCCCCCCACCCCAGCCGGAGACTTCACATGCTCTCACACACAGGGGAAGTGACAGAACCCGTGGGGCTGTGGAAGGGCCCACCCCTGCGGCTCACCAGCAACCACTATAGAACGAGGAAGGAAAAGTGGCTTCCAGAGCTGACAATGTCCGGGGTTAAAACAAAGGAGAGAAAGCGGCCTGAGAAAGAGAATTGTTTGAGCTTACTGACCAGAAACAGGGCAAAAACAAAGCTCTGGTTTGAGTGAGAGGTTCCATCTCAAGGAAAGTGGCTGATAACCAAAAAGCAGAAGACACCCAATGTTCTCCCCTGGCCTAGTATGCTTGCACACAGAGCACATGCCTCTGCACGCGCACGCACACACACACACACACAGACACACACACACTTGTCACCACCACCACCACCACCACCACCACACATACTCTGTGCACACATATATACATGGACACACACACTCTCTCTCTCTCTCTCTCTCTCTCTCTCTCTCACTGGAAAGAAAGAAAAGAATAAATTTTCTCCTCTTCCCAGCATGCACCATTGCTGGAACTATCTTATGGTTTGGATATGCAGTAGCCCCCAAAGGCTGGTGGCTCTACTGAGATGTGATTGGATCTACAATGTGCTAAGTCATGAATGTATCAATAAAATGATGAATTTATAGTGGACGGGGCTGTCTGTCATGCTGTGGAGCCAGGCTGGGGCACTGGCATGTGCCTTGGAGGGTTTTTCTTATATCTGCTCCTTGTCTGATCATCTCTCTCCATTTATTCCCACCATAATGCTCTGACTCACCAGGGCTCATAAGCGACAAGGTCATGAACTGGAAATTCTAAAATCATGAGCCCAGTGGAGAGATGGCTCAGCAATTAAGGCAGTTGCCTACAAAGCCTAACAACCCAGGTTCAAGTCCCCAGTTCCCATTTGTACCCCTACGTACAAAGTGGTGCATGCATTTGGAGTTCCTCTGTAGCAGCTAGGGACACTGGGACACCCATTCTCTCTCTCTCTCTCTCTCTCTCTCATACTCCCTTCCTGTCTTTTCTTGCAAAAGAATTAATTTTAAAAAAATTTTAAATTTTGAGCCCAAATAAATCTTTTGCCCTTGCACTAAGTATTCTCAAACATTTTATCACCCTAACAGGAAGCTGAGTAACAGAATATAATATATTATATATAATATAATATATTCTGACCGAATACCAGCAGTTTAAGGAAGCTTCATAGGCACTTACAACGTAAGAGTTTTTAGGTAAATTTTCCAGTTCAAGAGAGCTCCCCATTCATTTCATCCTGTGCTTTTGCTTTCCTTCCTAGATTTGCCATTTGGAAAGCAAACAATCCAATGGTGGGCAAGTTAAGGAGGACTTGGCCGGCAGTAGAGGTGGCAGGGCACTGAGAATTGCAACAGGCTGGCACAGTGTTGCTTACCTTCTTCTAATCCAGGATGGACACTTATTACTGTAGTTGGTTCTCATTAATTAACAAACTTCTTCACAGCAACACTGAAAGTCCTTAATCAAATTTAGTCTGCTCTTGAATATTCAGAAAATATTCTTCCTGAATTAATAAACAGTATATTTCATCCTTTCTCTTATCTTTTCTTTAAGAAGAAATATACTCTGGTGTATCCAAGTTTCTTTCTTGTGGTTTATTTAACTTTGTTTTTATATATACACTTCTGAGATTATTTTTCTATGATAGTCACTATCTTCCTTACTCTTTCAGTTTTGTCATCGACAAATTCACCTACTTGTCACCTTATTCATCTTCCAGTTGTTAACAAATATACCAGCAACTAGTGGCTTTAGTATTGATTGATCCCAAGGGAACTTTCCTATGTACCATTTAAATAGAAAGGTTAACCATTTATCTTCTTTCTTTGTGTTCGCCCAACTAACGATTCTTTCTTTGTGCAAATTATAAATCTGCTCAACACAATAATTTTTTATATTTTAATATTTCTCATGACTCAAAGCCTCCACAATGGGTATGTATCTTGGAGTCTGAAACTATGACTGCATAAGGAGGGGTTGGCCAGGATGAGCTGCTTACTCTAACGTTCTGTGATCTGTCTTTGCCTCAACTAGTTATCAAACAAGTGCCCGGAACTGTCACAGGGAATAATGAGCACATCCATTAACTTAGGTCCCATTAACAAATCTATTGTCCAGTAGAATTACTGATAGATTTTAACTGAACTGACCTGTCTAAAGTGCCTATTATTAAGTGATAGTATACTTGATCTGACATAGAGCATACAGATATATGTCATACTAAGCCTCAGTCAACTTGGACACAAGCACTTATAGAAAATTTAAAGCTAACCAGTCAAAATATCTACAAATAATAGAGATACTATGGTATGAAATTAAGACAGTTGCTGCTATTATTTTTGATAAGATCAAATGTGGGACTTTATATAATGCTTTACTTCTTTTTCTTCCTCCTCCTCATTATAACCATTATTAGGGTGATGGTGATGATGTGCGTGTGTGCGGGCACATGCATGCCATGGTACACATGAGAACAACCTGGGGATGCTTGTCCTCTCCCTCCATCCCACTCGAGACAAGGTCCCCCTTGTGATTGTTTTCTTCTTGCTGCTTCACTTCATGTGAACCAGTCTACCTGGTCTGAAAGCTCCCACCCAGCTCCCGCTCCCACTGACATGGGCACATTGTGATAATAGAGGAGTGTGCCACTTTGACTCAGGATTTACATGAGTTCTGAGAAGTTAGTTTGGGTTGCCAGCCTTGCAAGCACAAGCAAGCTTCCCATACCAATGCTTATCAACTTAAAAGTACTTATTAAAGTGGTTCAGTGTATCTCCTTTTAAGAAGTCATACATCGTCATAATAGTAACACAAATCTGTAAACTGTCTAAATGCAACTACCAATAGAATTTCAAGCCAATTTTCTCACATTACATCAGAGCTTATATACAGTCTTGCTATAAATGCTGAAATCATGTTCCAGAGTTACACAATGGGATTCGTGTGACAATGTTCTGTGTCATCCTGTAGAGTCCCTTCTTGCTAAACCCTAGTGTGACAAAAGACACAAGTCTCAAATTATGTCATTTTGTCCAAGAAACAAGGTGTCTTTGAGAGCCAGTGGATGCCCTGCCATCCTGACCTGCTTATTGCCAGACATGACCTGGCAGATGCCCCATAGATACTATGCTATGAACTCAACAGTGTTGATACAGGTAATTACAGGGCGTCATGTGTTGAAACCCATGACCCATCCACATGTACAGTGCTCTATGATTTTCATGCTTGGAACAACAATCTTACAAGCAAAGTATTGTCAGTCCTTTCACTTGCACTTGAATATAATGAGGAATGGGAAGGAATATTATTATACACAAAGCCTGAACACTAGCCCTTGCTGGGGTACAGACTGAACCTCTGGTGAGTTTGATTCTAGGTAGTCATTCTAGATAGACATGACACAAAATCACTTTGAGCATTTAGAAATCAGGTAAGATCAGTAAGTTAAAATAAGAAGCAGAATTCATCTTTCTTTCTGAAAGTATCATAAAAGGTTGGTAGTTTTTCACAAAAGTCTTTCTAAAATATGTGACCTACTCTCTTGTATCATTGAGCCAACAAGCTCCGAGCCATCTCAGGAACAGCATCACGTCTGCTCATTGAGAAACGTGGGCTTGGAACAATCCGAATGTGGGCTTTGCAGCTGAGCTTAATGACTTAGTACGTACGTGACCCTGACCAAGGATTCCACCTCCTACAACCTCAGTTCACCTGTCTGTGGAGACAGGAGCAATGCTGGCAATGTGGCACTGCTATGCTGACAAAAGCCCCAAAGATGATGGAAGTCAAGGCCCAAGACGAAAAATAGCGATTTCTTTTCATTATTGTCAATCTGGGCTACAGTGATGATTTCCATCTGCCTTATGGATTCTTTTGTTTTGAAACAGCAATCCAAAGAACGGGCTTGAGTGTCTTGTGGCAGATCTGGTGATGCTGAAATAGATGCTTGCTGACCATTGGGTGCTGAGCGAGAAGCAGAGAACACAGGCGGGACCCTGTTGTCATCACTCACCCCATAGCCACACGTAGACTGCTGAGCCCAAGAGCAGCTGGGGATTTCATCCCAGACAGGGCCATGAGCCCCCCCTGCCCAGCCAGTCTATGCAAAACTCCAGGGTTCACCACCCTCCCATAAAGGCAGATCTGATCTGTAGATATATAGATAGGTAGATATGAGTATATAGACAGGTTAGATAGACAGCTGATGATAGATAGATGGCAGATAGATGATAGATAGATAGATAGATAGATAGATAGATAGATAGATAGATGACATATAGATGTGTGGGGGCAAGAGGCAGACTTTGGAGACCTGACCAGAGTCTCCATAGCAAGTGAAGTCCAGATTTACTATGCACTTAACCCACTAGGTCACAGGCTCCTCCTGCTGCCCCAGCAGGGGACAGTGATCACATTCAGGTTGGATAGCCCAGAAAGGATGCCATAGGGTTGCTTGGGGTCACTGGCATTTCCATTATCTGTGTGACCTGCAGTCCGATTGTGTCTCACTTTTTCTCTTCTATAAAATGGACACCACAACACCCCATCACTGTGATCTGAAGAGAATAGAATATCCACATGAAACTAAAATGTGTTGCTAAAATCACCCACATGCCTGTAATCACTCACTCCCCACGGATAAATTATGACCGTAGTAGTACTCTCAACTGTTTTTAAAGGCTGTAGGACAGGCCAAAGGATCGATGTGATTGCCTGCGTGTAAGCTGATGCAGGCGTTTCACTGCAGCCATTTGTTTTCTGACTGTGCTGGGCTGGCTCCTGCCAGAGCGTGGAGACCCTGTGGAAGCCAGCCCTGTGGATTCAGTCACCTGGCATGCTCCCCGTGCCTCTTCCCAGAGCATTTGGCCTCTCTGTGCTGCTAATGGAAGCAGTTGCCCTGAGCAGATGTCTGAGAACTCTCATGTGGATCTGACGCGAGACCTGTGCTATAACCCTCCCTGATCTTTCATAAATAGCAATGAGTCTGGAAGTAATCACCAGACCTTGACCTTCCCTTTGTCGGTTACACCTTTACCAGTTACCCTCTCTTTCTCACAGTGCCCATGTGGTGAACAATCACAGGTCACTTGCTGCATGTCAGGCCGGGTATAGCAGCAAGGCACTGGCCTGAGTGCCCGCCCTCCTCCCACCACACCCCAGTGCACTAGTACTGCCTTTGTGCTTTGTGTGTTTTTCTTTAATTTATAAGCTTGTGGTTTTGGAGCAGCTCACAGCAAAACTGAGGGGAAGGTGCAGAGCCCCTATCGACCCCCACCCCTACGCATCCGCCCTCTGCTTCTCAAGTTATGAGACTTTCCTCCATTTACTGTGTGAACAGCCGCCTCTCCGCTGAACTGCCTGAGCCCAACACAAGACAATGGCTGCGCCACCGTACATCACTATTCTAATCATGCATTTTATTGGAGGCCGTGCACCTCCTAAAGCCAGCATTTCATTTGCCTTCTAGAAACCCTGCTGCTGTGATGATGGGCAGTGGTAAAGCTAATGGGCTTTTCCCAATGCCTTCTTAGATCCAAAGCAAGAAAGAGGGTGTGAAAGCGAGAGCGAGAGGAAATCACACAGTCATTTCCAGCCATTTGTGTTAAAATACAAAGAAAACAAGGCATATTCAAAATCACTGTGTCGAGCAGCCCCCATTAATATTTATTTTGGCATTAATATTGATAAGAAAGTACATTGTAGCAGGGCTGTGTGGTCTCATCATGTCCTTACACTCCCTGTTATTCAAGCTGGTGGCCGCTAGCTAGCCGGCGTCTTTCTCTGCACCCCGAGCCTCTGAGGGCCTTGGCAGGACTCCAGCTCCCTTATGCTTAAATGGACACTCAAGCTCCGACAGACACACAGCTAAATAGAGGCCAATAATTCAATACAGTACTACTGTACTGGGGCTGCTAGTAAATCCATCAAGCAGTAAACATCATCTGCAGCCAGTGCAAGCTTTTATCTTTCCAATTTTTTTTTGTATGTCTGAGAGAAGCCCAAGCATTCAGCGAATCATGTGATTTATTCGGCAGCACCAAGCCGGGGCGGTCTCAGGCATCATATCGACTTCCCCCCATCTGTCAGGGGCAGTCAGCAGCCCTGCTATTGTGAGAGCGCATCACATTACATCTATTTATTTATTTATTTCCGCTGCTTCTTTGTAGCATGATTGGGCAAGAACGCATTATCTCAGATCAACGAATGCTAAGAAAAGCATCTGAACATCATTACGACAGCATGTTCAACATTTGTCCTACCCAGTTTGTTAAATCAGCAAATGTATTTCCAGCAAATGCTTGTAATTGTCCATAAAGGGCTCCCTACTGCAGGGTTTTACTAAGCTGAAAATATAGCCTGTTATTTTCTTCAGTGCTGTAGGTCAGCAGTGATGCCAATATATTGTAAATAATGCTGAACAGCTGGGGTGTTGACTTGATGTGCCTGTCTGGGTATCTGTGTGCATATGGCCACACACCTAGAGTATCTCTGAATATCACACACACATTTTTCTCACATGTAAATGATTGTGTAAGCCCATATAGATTTCCTTCACAAAGTCAATAGCTGGTTTATAGTTTGCAAGTTTAAAAATATCTTGCTTTCTCTTGCATCAAAATTTAGACTGGGGACAAAGCTCTTTGAGCTACTATTGCTTTCTTCTTTAAAAAGTCTAGGTTTTAAATGTAAATGTTGTCTCTGACTTTCACTGCCTTCCTCCTGTGCAACCTGCAAATTTGGTAGAGGAACAAAGGAAGAGGGATTTCCACCAAGTCCCTTCCCAACAGCACTTAGGACAGCCACTGCCAGACATATAAGCCCTTATCTGGATGATGTCTCCCAGGACATCCCCAAAGTCACCACCAGTTCCTTCTAAGCAGTGAACTGTCCATCTGACATTCAGCTTACGCTGAGATGATGAGAACAATGAGAACACTAGTAAAGTGTCCCACTCCGGAAGCATGCATTCAGGAGATGCATTTCAGAAGTCAGTTTTTAATCTTCTTTAAATAAATATCCACTATAGAAACACACATGCAGATGTATGAATGGAGCCATGGCTTATAGTCAGCATCATTATTTCACTATTTGCCTAACTTCTTCTTAATAACAATGGTCTAGCCCACGGAGTGGACCTTTTAACACATGGCTAGAAGTGTGGCTATTAGTTTACAAAGCAATGCAATCAACCTTATTGAAGGAGCCAGACTCAACCATATGTCTGAACAGTTTTAAAAATAACAATATACCACTCTTTTGGAAGACGGCATTCTTTGAAAGAGCATAATTGTGAATTGTATGGGATAGAAAATAGTTTCCTGTGGATGGACTTGTGAATTTCACACTTCATTGCCAGTGTCACTTCCTGTTGGTATAGTGAGGTTCATTCTTCTCTTCCACCCAGTAGGGACCATCAATGCATATGTTCAATTCCCTTTTATTAACCTCCAGTTAGAGAGTCCTGCTTGGTGCATGCTGCTTTTAGTATTCCAAAGAGCAGCCACAGTGTCTTTCTAAAGAAACACATTAAAAGGCAGCTCACTGAGCCATTTTCTAACACCTGAGAGCAATTAATGTAAGCAGAGACAGGAAACATCATCAATTATTTAAAATAAAATGAATATGTAATGTTGACCTTCTCCAACTGCCATCAGTTTAATACTCACACCTGAGTAAACTCACAAGGCACCTCCTGGTACAACCGGAACCAGGACAGGCCCTCGTCACAGGCGGGTCAGGCTGCCCTGAGGTGGAGCAGCTCCAGGCTCCGGAGGCAAGGAGGTGTGAACTTCAGCTCTGTGAGCTCATTTCTGCCTGTGACCAGCAGCTTCATGAATAACCTCTCCCTGCCCACCAAGGTCTTCTAAATATTTCACTTGTTAGTTTCTTAATTTATTGTATTTTTTCATCTTTTTAATGTACATGCTTATACGTACTATTACATCCATTAATTGAGTCATTGAAAACCATTAGCTTGTTTTTCCTCTTCTTGTTTGGTCACCCTTCTCTAGCCTTGGGGAGGAGACAGGCTGGTAAATAATATAGGCCATGCTTATGTGAGAAGCCCACAGAGATGAATTTAGATAGCTGTAATAGTTGATGGAATTAAATGAACCATTCACTCTGAGAATACAAGGTTCTTCTGCAAATATGAAAGCTTAGACATTAGCTAAGGCTAGTGTCTCTGACTGGAAATTGGGGCATGTAATATTTAATCTTTTGTTGTCAACTTCACAGAATTTAGAATCACCCTGAAAACAAACATCTGGTGAGGGATTTTCTAGATTAGCTTAGCTCAGGTGGGAAGATACCCTAACTGTGCCAGCACCAGCACCATCTCTTGGGCTGTGGTCCTGGACTGGGGAAAAAAGGAGAGAGTGAGGCGAGCATTCAGCATTCACGGCTCTACTTCCTCCCTGTGGATGTGACAATGTGATTCCATCTTCCTGTTCTTCCTGTTCCTGCGATGTTTCCCCACCAAAACAGAGTTCCCCTTGGAATGGCAAGCTGTAAATAAACTGTGTTCTTCTTTAAGCTGCTTCTCATCAGGCATTTTGTCTCAACACCAAGAAAATGCAGACAGAGAATCAAGAGAATGCAGACAGAGGGACAGACCATCAAGAAAATGCAGACAGAGGGACAGACCGTCAAGAGAATGCAGACAGAGGGACAGACCGTCAAGAGAATGCAGACAGAGGGACAGACCGTCAAGAGAATGCAGACAGAGGGACAGACCGTCAAGAGAATGCAGACAGGGGGACAGACCGTCAAGAGAATGCAGACAGAGGGACAGACCGTCAAGAGAATGCAGACAGGGGGACAGACCGTCAAGAGAATGCAGACAGAGGGACAGACCGTCAAGAGAATGCAGACAGAGGGACAGACCGTCAAGAGAATGCAGACAGAGGGACAGACCGTCAAGAGAATGCAGACAGAGGGACAGACCGTCAAGAGAATGCAGACAGAGGGACAGACCATCAAGAGAATGCAGACAGAGGGACAGACCATCAAGGGGATATGTTTGTTACCTAATGGAACTGCTGCACATGACACATGGTCTGAGCCAAAGGTTCTCAGAGCCAAACATATCTGATACAAAGCACAGTCCTTTGTGACTATTCAAGCCACACAAGACTGAAAGGTTGCTGTCTACTTCCTCCCCAGCTTGAGTTTGTGATTCTAAGAAGACTCGGAGAAGGCCTCATTCAGAATGGTACAGGCTTCTGACAGGTTCCCCGAGGAGTCAGCTAATGACTGTTCTCTGGAAGCCTCAGCTGTGGTTGAAAGGAAAAGTCCTTTACTGGTTTCTGGGAGCACAGGTGTCACAAGCTCTGCCATGACTCTTACAGGGACTTTTCCTATCATTAAGTCTCTATCCATTTAAAGAGGCTTTTGAGAATCTCAAAATATTACAGTTAAGTTCTTTATATTTAGCTCTATAAGTCTATGGCCCAAACCAATTTATTTTTGTTTTTTGAAGTAGGGTCTCACTCTAGCTCAGGCTGACCTGGAATTCACCATGTAGTCTCAGGATGGCCTTGAACTCATGACAGTCCTCCTACCTCTGCTTCCCAAATGCTGGGACTAAAGGCATGTGCCGCCACACCAGCCTCCAATTTTATATATTTTATTTATTTATGTGAGACAAGGCCTCACTATATAGCCTAGGCTGGCCCTCAAACTTATAATGCCCCTGCCACTTTCTGGGATCCCAGGCATGTGAAACTATGCCTGGCCCCTTTGCTCTTTTTATACAAGTGTTATATATCTTAGAGACTTAGACTTTAAGCAAGCAAATGGCATAAGGGGGCGAGCTAATAGGAATAGTCTCCCCATTCCCTGCATCATTACTACCGTATAGAATTCTCCTCCCACACAAAGAAATGATGTGGATTTAATGTATCCATGCCAAGAAGCAGAGCTAGGATAGGGTAAAGCAAGTCAGACAGCACTTGACTATCTTCTCACCTAGAACTCCTGATTAATTGGCCATCTGCATGCCCAAAAAAGCAGGGATGCCGCCAATGCTTTGTGAATCACTTCAACCATGGGAAAGCTCAGCTGGAAGCCAGCAGAGGACTCTGGAATATCACAAACCCAGCAATGTCTGTGATGAATTCATGGCACTGTTCGTACTTGGGTATGAGTGGTTGAAAAAAAAAGAAGCAAAACTATGTTGTTTGGGTCAGAGAAAAGAAGAGAAATGTGATATAAACACCAGAAACAAAGGATAATAAAGTTAGTGATTCTGAGAAATTGGTATATTTTATTCAGGATAAACCAACCAGTAAATATACCAGTCCAAGCACCAGTTTCATAAAGTATGTGTCACCCCGAGATGCTGAACCCAAGAAACATGCAAATACACAGAGGGATATTTCCAAAGCCATGGAGCCACAACCAAGATTTAAAACAGATTAAATCAAAGCTTGGCTTTCCAACTTATGTCACTGAAGAAATCTCTGCAAAAACTAGTATTTAAAAATAAAGTTTCTGTGGCTAAAGGAATGCTCGGTGTTTAAAGGCACTTGCTTGCAAAGCCTGATGGCATGGATTTGATTCTCCAGTACCTACATAAAGCACAAAATGATGCAGGTATCTGGAGTTTTGTTTGCGCTGGCAAGAGGCTCTGGAACACCCATTGCACTCCTCTCTTCTCCTTCTCACTCTCAAATACACACACACACACATGTATTTAGTCTCTGAGTTTTTGCCCTTGAATTAACTTAGAACAACTGCAGACAGAAAGCTGTAGAGTTACTATCTGTGATTAGTCTTGCCTAGGTAGGCACATATGCAGATGCAGAGGTTATGGGTCAGAGCACTGTGAAGAACAGAGGAACACTGAGGGGCCTCATTGGACTCAGACGAGACATTCCCTCAGTTATACCAGGGAGGAATCTTTGCCAAGGAGTAGATGCTGCCAAAAACATCTTACCAAACACTGTGGAGGTTTACCTTGGTCTAATATTAGGGGTGTTGAGTCTGAGAGTACTAGGGAGAGATGAACCATAAGGTCTTAGGGACAGAAGCCAGAATCCTTTGCTTGGCATTCACAGAGGAGTCAGCACACTAGGAAAAGGCAAAATACCATAATTTATACCTTTCAGATCTGAGCTTCCAGCGAGTCTCTCATCATGTAGAATTGTCTCCATGGTCTTTTTGTTACCATTGTGCATTTGTGCTTTAGAAACACAGCTAATGCATTTGGAAGCGATGTCTAACTCTTTCTTCTGTCCAAGAAGTTCCAGTTCTCAAAACTATTTTGATTGGCAAAGTCACCAGGATTCATGTCTCTGAAAAGAATAGCAATCAGGGAAAAGGCTAAAACTTAAAGGTCCTAAAAGTCATCCTGTTCCAAAATTACACAGCTCCATAATCTTCCATTGTGAATCTTTCTTGTTTTTTCCATTCTCTTTTAGTAATATGGGAACTGAGGTCCCATGACACTGTTTCTCCACCAGCTTTCCCACAAGTTTTCTCTTACACAAGCTAGGCAATTTCTTTAAGTGTTTGCAAATGGGATGAAAAATTGCACATTGCAGAATTTGAATATAAAATATAAAGCTACATTGTTTCAGAACCACAAGAACACTTTTATGGATGAGGGATTAGTACATGTTGTCAGTAGCAATGGCATGTACAGCTACATGTATTCTATTCCCTATAGTAGCTACCTAGTAAACTGATAGGATTAGCTCTCTTTTCAAAGTAATTTAGGTTTGGCTATAAAGGATGCTGTCTCTATAGAGTTCTGGGTTAGAGGCCACCCTAGGTATACAGAAATACTCCAAGGATAAAATGTATGGGGAGATGTTGGGAGGGGAGGGACCAGCGCATGTTCAATGAGCAGAAAGGAAGTCAGATGAAATGGAGGGCCACAGACAGAGTAAGACTAGATGAGGCTTGAGCAGTAGGCAAAGTTCAGCCTTGCAAAGTCCAAGTCAGCTCTGTTCTCTGTAATCTGGACATGGGGAGAATTGAAGTGATCTCAGTCCTATGCTTGGAAGATGTCCATATACTTAGAAAACTTAGTCATGGGCTGAATAGAAGAGATGAAGAGAAAGGAAACTGCTCAGACTTCTGGCTTGATTCGAGAGAAGTGTGGAGTCACCATTCAATGTGATAGGAAAGTACAGGTAGGTTTTCTTCAAAAGTTCATCACCTGGATTGAGATGTGATTGATAGTATTAGTGTATCTAAGTGGAGATGCCCAAAGGGGCATTCAGAAGGTAATAAATAATATTAATCCCATAATATACAGAGCTATGCTATATGTAATCTGCTAGACAAAAAAAAACTATTGAAAAGATAAAAATAATAGCACTTTATGTGATAGATATTGTGGGTATTATCAAATGCAGTATAGCTCTTCTTTCAAATACCCCTTGAAAGTCTGCAGTGCAGGGACACTGCTGCCTTCTCTGCCTTGTGCCACCCCCTTTTGCTCAACCCATTTCACTTCACTGCCTTACCATGAAAAACACTGTCAGTCTTGATTTCACCTAGCAAGGAGCTTATAGTTTTGAAGAAATTGTGGTGATATACTCATCAAAATTTTAGTTGGTGAAAATCCCCCTGTATTTCTGGAAAAGGGTGGCATACTCAAATCTCAAACTCTAAATCTGGCCTTACTGTCCCTCAACAGTCTCAGGAGAGAGACTTTGTAGATCACTTGTATACAGGCGGTAACTGCAGCTGTGGCCTCAGAGAGACCAACACGGTAAGAAAGAAGTCTCCAACAACATCTGACCTCTGCCGTTCAACTGTCCTTAGCATAACAAGCGTCAGATGTAATATTCACATGCTGAATTTTCCCAGTGACTCCAGTTGTTATTGCCTTTTGTTATAAACTAATAACTTTGTTGATAGTTGTGTTAAAAGTATTATTAGACTTGGTAACATCTCATCACTGAACAGGCTGAAGTGGGAGGGTTGCAAGTTCAAGGCCAGGCTGGGTGGCATACTGAGTTCAGGGGCAGCTGAGCTACATACTTAGACCCTGTCTCAAAGAAAATGAAGTCTCACCTAGCCTATGCATTTTATCAAGATATTGGAAAAAGTTTTGGGTATTCCATTTCAATGAAGATAAGAAAACATGTAGCTGCTTTAGTATTTTCAAAATAGGGGTTTAGATGTTGTATACAAAAGTCTTATTTCAAACCACATGACAACTGCTAACAAAGGAAGAACTGGCTTCAAAAATGTTCTTTGCTGAAACTGTCTTTTTAAAACAGAAACACAGAGCCAGAATGGTCTGAGAACTAGATAATCCACTAGAGAACAATCAAGAAATGAACATGGAAGCAAATGCTGAGGATTTTACCCATCAGAACGATAATTCTTTGAGCTTTTCCATGCATTCCCAGAAGAGACTTCTGTACACACTGTCCCGCAAAGGCACAGACTCCCATATGAATCTGTAAACTCCTTTCACAAAAGTGAACGGAGAAGGTCACAGGAAGCTGATTCATTATCAGTGAATGCTAAAGGCATCCAAGTGGCCACTGTCATAAAAGGTAGTTCAGCAGTTGCTTCCACATAAAGCAAATTGCAGTCCTGCCTCCAATTATTATGAGACTTGTGTTTTAGGACTTGGCCTGTTAATACTAACTATGTGGTACAGGTCTTCATGTGCCAGTTCTGAACTTGTATTTTTATGTGTCAGGTAATGGGTTTTGTTCGATTACCTTGCAAACTGGATGCTACCTACATCTAGTACTCAAGTATGGAAGGTGCTTTCTTAGAGCCTTGAAATGGGTTCCTGGATGTTTTAGGCATACCTCCCTGCCCTCTTTTATCTTTATGTTTAGTCACATTTTACCTCAAACATGTATGCAGCTAAAGACGAGTTGAGGCCCTAACATGTTTACACTTTTGCTACTTGCTATTCATTTCAATCTTAGGAAACCAATTGTGATGTTAGGATCATGTGTAACTGGGCCAAAACAACAGTTAATCTTCTTTTCTCTGATTATATGATCAAGCCACGGACCATCTTTTGTTTTTTTCTGGGTCATTCTTTCCATGTCATTCTATATTTTGAATACTAAAGTATTTCCATTCTACTCAAAAGCATTAGCTAATGCTTTGATGAAACAGAGATAGAGAGAAAGAGTCTCTGTGGCATGTCTTTTCTGGTCTTTATTGTCTAGTTCCAAAGAATTTTGAAGTGTCTGACACTCTTGATTTGGAAATCCTATGGACACATTACACTGAGCTCTGGAAAGTTCCAAAACAACACCCTTTAAGGTGAGGATTACAAACTTTTTTGCACATTCAATTTTCCCACTTGTGGCTGGGTTCCATTTAGTTCATCCATTCACCTTCTAGTCCATTGCTTATCACATTTGACTTGTCTTATGTCCATGGTGGCATAAGAGTCTTTTCCAACACAGCATGAGATCTTTGCAGTCAAGACTGACATCTTAGTCGTCTTTGAGCCCTCTGCACCTAAAAGAAGGCTTACAAGAAAGTAAATGTTCTGACTTAGTTCAGGATCCCAAAAGGAGACACGCAGAGAGAGCTGGAGTTTTATTCTCATTTGCTACCAATGCCATAGAAAAGACTAAAGAATGAGGGCTAGAAAGATGGCTTAGCAGTTGAGGTGCTTGCCTGCAAAGCCAAAGGACCCAGGTTCAATTCCCCAGAACCCACGAAAGCTAGAGGCACAAGGTGGCACATACTTTTGGGGTTCATTTGCAGCAGCTGAAGGTCCTGGCATGCTTATTCTCTCTCTTTCTTTCTCTATATGCCTCTTTTTCTCTCTCTCTCTCTCTAATAAATAAAATGAATATGTTTTAAAAATTTAAAAATGAGTTTTTCTTGCTGACTTTTAGCTTGAAGAAAATGTGTGTGTGAGAGAGAGATGTGTATGTGGGAGTCAGAGAACAACGTTTAAGTGCTGGTCCTCACCTTTCACCTCACTGAGTCAGTCTCACCTCCCCCTCATTCTAATTATTGTTGTTTACTGCTGCTTTCCCCAAGGCTGCTGGTCTATGCACTTCTGGGATGTTCTCCTGACTCTGCCTCTCATCTCATTGGCATTCTGTGATTGTAGAAACCTACCACAGCTTTTGGCTCTTGCGTGGGGTTTGGGCTCTGAACTCAGGTGCTCAGGTTTGAGTGGCAAGCACTTTATCCACTGAGTCACATCCATAGCCCGCAGAGCTAGATATCTGTTGTTAAAGCATTTTCATCTTTGGTGAATGACTTGCAGGTAATGATTTCCTATTTATTGATCCCTGATTCTTTGCTAAGTCTGGGCAAGTGATCGGATTACATTTCTCGGCTGCCGAGGAGGTAAGTGGAACCATGTGACTAATTCTAGACAGTGATTGGTGGAAGGACGGGCACACATTGCTTCCTACCCACAAATTTTATGGTTGCACAAATCCTTCAAGTTTATTCTTCTACTACAACAAAAGTAACCACATTCCAGATGGAAACACTGCAGCAGTCTGGGATCCTGACTAAGACACAAGCCACATTACTTGATTCTAAATGCATATACAGTAGGAACAAGGAAAAAAGTCTCTGGGCTGGATGGATTGCTTAGTGGTTAAGGCGCTTGCCTGCAAAGCTAAAGGACCCAGGTTTGATTCCCCGGGAACCACGTAAGGCCAGATGCACAAGGTGGTGCTCGTGTTAGTTTGCAGTGCCTAGAGTGGTGTGCCCATTCACTCTTTCATTCTCTGTCTTCCCCCTTCAAAATAAATAAATAAATAAGCGATTTTTAAAAGTATGTCTTTAAAAAGTCTCAGTGTTTTACTTCCCTTCCCTTCTTCTTTCCCCTCCCTCTTCGAGCCATCCCCCATAGCTTCCTCTCCTCTTTCTTAGTACCCATCTCCTGTTGATCTTGCCCCGCCTTCTCATCACCTCTGGCTCTCTTCTACCTGGAATCATAGTCCACACTCACTTTGACATCCCCTATTGTATGCATTCATACAAACATTAAAAAAGAAAACAGGATTTTTTTGTCTTTCTTGGCTTGGGTTAGTTACCTCACTTGGTATAATTTTTTAAAATTCTGTTATTTTTCTGTAAATTTGATCACTTCATTTTTTTCCATCTGACTAAAACTCTATTGAGCACATGTACTACATTTTCATTATCTAGTCAAAAGTTGATGGACATCTAAGTTGATTCTGTTTCCTAGTTGTTATAAATAGAGCTGCAATGAACATAGATGTGCAAGTGTCTCTGTGGTAGAATATAGACTTCTTTGGATATATGATCCAACTAAATTGCAGTCAAATCAGCAAAATTTTAATCATTTTCAAATGAATCTGTCAGAAGTGTTATGGGAACTCCCCTCCCTGAAAAGTCGTGTAGTGACACCCTTGTGTGTGGACCTTTTGTGATCAGCATGTTTGTCGAGGATGACTTGCTAAGAGCTGGATTGGAGGTAACTCAGCTGCAAAACTTTTGCTTGGGTACTTCTGATCCTGTCACACACGAGGTTGTTGGACCTAGAGAAGCACATCTAGATCTCTGAAAGGCAGATGTTGGTTGTACAACACTATGACCTGAACTCCTTCCCTAGAAAAACTGGTTCTCCACGTAGTGGAGTCAGCACTACACATAATTAAAAACAGCACAACTTTCTTTTCTCTCTTTTCCTTCTTTTCAAATGGTTATACTACAGGCTGGTCATAGGCAAAGCCTCCCCTGTCAGCCTCCTCTTCAGCTGCACAAAGACCCAATCAAGGCCACCAGGTTACTATAGCATTCCTGTCTAGAGAAGATGTCTTTTTATTCCCCAAATTACATCACACTCCCTCATAATATGTATTATTATCTACCTGCTGATTTTGGTTGGATTCTATATTAGTTAAAGAGATTCTTTGACTGATCTCATTCAAGATCTTGCAAAAATATTTGTCAACTGTTTTGGCTGTGTTACGTTTTCCGATTTGAAAGAATGTTATAGCGGAGAAGTCTTATTGACTTAAGATCCCTGCCTCCGGTGAAGGGGGCTGGAATTCTAGAGAGATGGTCCCGATGCTGAACAATTCCCACAGCACAGGCTCAAAGCAAGCAGCACAAACCCTGGCATTCCATTCCAGCCCCGCATTCCGGTAGCACTGACGCCCTCCAGCTCCCCCCAGGCAACTTGAGAGGGAGTCGGTGACCTTGGCAGCCTGTTGGATGCTTGTGCCAAGGATTTTGTGGTTAAAGGCTGAGAGCTTATTTTAATTCATCCAGGCTTTATGTTTGGTAATGCCCAGTGGACATAGTTTGCAGCAATGGACAGTGACCACTCAGTCAGCCTACAGTGCCAAACCTCGGTTTGTCCTGACCAAATTGTTCTTATGGAAGAGATCATTGTAGGGATTCCTGCCTCTAGGTGCCCACAGCTACCTGCTACTCGGTAATGCTTCTCCTTGAACCCAATCATCCAACCTGCGGACTCCGGACATTGTCGCCCTAAGCCCCTTTCTCATGAGACAACCAGATCTGGTCACTTTGGATATTGCCACTGGCTGACAATTAACTGAAGCCAGGTCCTCGCAGTGTGCGGTGAGCCTACAAGGAAGATGCTCCTACGAAGAGAGGAAAGGCTGGTTTGCATGTCAGTCATGTGATTTTCTTTGAGTGTGTCTGTGGCATATGTGTGAGTGTGAGGATGCACATGTGTGTGGAGGTCGGAGGCTGACATCAGATGTCTTCCCTAATCACTCTCCACCTTGCTCACGGAGACAAGGTCTCTCCCTTGAACCCAGAGCTCGCTGATGCAGTGATCTATACAGTTTGTCCCTGGAATCCCTTGCCTCTACCTCCATAGTGCTGGGATTAAGAGGGGAGGAAGGGGGCGCTGCTACGTCCATCTAGCATTGTGCTGGGATTAAGAGGGGAGGAAGGGGGCGCTGCTACATCCACCTAGCATTGTGCTGGGATTAAGAGGGGAGGAAGGGGGTGCTGATACATCCACCTAGCATTGTGCTGGGATTAAGGGGGGAGGAAGGGGGCGCTGCTACGTCCACCTAGCATTGTGCTGGGATTAAGGGGGGGTGGAAGGGGGCGCTGATATGTCCACCTAGCATTGTGCTGGGATTAAGAGGGGAGGAAGGGGGCGCTGATATGTCCACCTAGCATTGTGCTGGGATTAAGAGGGGAGGAAGGGGGCGCTGATACGTCCACCTAGCATTGTGCTGGGATTAAGGGGGGTGGAAGGGGGCGCTGCTACGTGCACCTAGCATTGATGTGGCTGCTGGGATCAGAACTCAGGTCCTCTCACTTTCAGAACAAGCACTTTGTTCACTGAGCCATCTCTCCAGCCCCCATGCACATGATTTCTAAGAAAGAACACCATTTTTCTCCCACCACCCTCATCTCATCTCTCTTAGAATCTATGAGCAAGAAATATGCATTTATATTGAAAGCCTCATTAAATTTTGGGGAGATGTAATAGAAAGACTTCATTTGGTGCCTCCACAGATATTAGAATATGTTATTACTAACAAATAATTTTATTTTTGAGGTTGGCTGGTTTGCAAATGGTTTGCCTAGAATATGGCTATACAGGTTGATTATCCCTTGTCTAAAATGTTTGACACCAGATAACTTCCCGAAGTATGTCAGGGTTTTCAAAATTTTTTGACTACTTTAGTACACGCAATGAAATATTTTAATGATGGGACCCAAGCCTAAATATGAAATTAATTTGTATTTCATATATTCCTTATCCACATAGCCTAAAGGTAATTCTTAATATTAATTTTTATTTTATATTAATTATAGCAGGTCATTCTCTTAGCCTCTCACCCCAGTTCCTATTACCCTGGAGACCTTCCACAGTGGGGTTATGGTATTCACTGTGGGGTCATGAAGGCCTCAGTCAGTCCCTGTGGGGTGGCTGGGGACCTGCTACAGGATATTCCTACCCACTCTGTGGCTCTCCAAATCTCTCTACACCCTCTTCCACAATGTTCCATGAGCTATAGCAGGCCTATTGTCAGTTCGATTTGGTGTTGAGTTCTCTGTTTTGATAGGTTTAGATTGATCACCATTTTTGTCACCATCAACGTGGGGCTGGTTGTCAGGCTAGCAGTAAGAGCAGTGTTCATGTTGGCACTTCCCCTGAAATTTCTCCTGGGCCCTGGCAGATGTGGTAGAGGTGGCACATCTCATATTAGGTGGTCAGCTAACTTCTTATCTTATTGATGATCTTAGTTTTCCTCTGATTTCTGTGCCATCTGTAAATCAACCAGATTCTTCAAACAAGAGTGAGAGCAGCTTGATTTATTTGGGAGTGTGCAAATTTGAGACTTTTGTTTGTGTGTGAAAGTCCACTCTTTTTCCCCAGAGAGCAGCAGGGCCATCCCTTGAAGTCTATGAGTTTCCTGCCAATGGGTTTCCAGTGCCAGATATGCGTTCCCTCCCACTAAGCAGGCCTCATGTCTAATCAGAGAATAGTTGGTTACCCACAGAGGTTGCTTGCTACTATTGCACCAGTGTGTACTTCTTGACTGACTGGTTGATCTTGTTGTCTTAGGATCTCCTGCTTATTCATGATGTTGGTGACTATTATCTTCCAATAGCTCCCAGAGGGCTTTCTAGCACTATGAAGCCCAGTCAGGTGGGAGCCAGTTTCTCTTTTAGTTCCAGTATGATATTCCTATGCCCTGTGACTACAGCCTATGGTGTCTTTACCCTTTGGATCTGGTATGTCATCAAATATTTTGGCAATGGCCTACATTGTTTTGGGCATTTCATGGGTCTCCTTGGCCAACACATCATAGTGGGGGCAGGGGGACACCCAATTCCAGCCCTGGGAATTTACTTGCCAGAGTCTGTAATTTTAAAGTTAAGCTTTTTCCACCTTCTGTCTGGATAGTCTGCCCTCCCCCTTTATTAGTGGTTATATCATGTAGAATCCTAGCCCAAATGAGGGTTTCTATGGAGCTGATTCATGTCTTAACTTTTGTGTAATCCCCCCCCCCATCCCTACTGCCTATCTCCCTAAGCCACCCTCCAACCTCTAATGGTCTGTCCTTTCCCTGACCGATCGAGTAACTCCTTTCCTCTCTCCTTATTTCTTCTCTCCCTCTCTCCTTTCTCATTCTCATTCCCTGGTCTCATTCTACTTTCATGCCCATGTTCCTGGTGTTTCCCACCATTTGCACTCATCTCCAATTGATCCCAGTTCGGAACAGCAGGTGGGAGAGCGGTGTTTGACCTTCAGTACCTGCATGACCTTGCTTTGAATATTTTCCAACTCCATCCATTTTTTTCTGCAAATTTCATTATTTCATTTTTCCTTACCGCTGAGTAGAATACCATTGCATATGTGTACTACATTTTTTTAAATTTTTTTGTTTGTTTATTTATTTATTTGAGAGCGACAGAGAGAAGGAGGCAGAGAGAGAGAGAGAGAATGGACGCGCCAGAGCTTCCAGCCTCTGTAAACGAACTCCAGATGCGTGCGCCCCCTTGTGTATCTGGCTAACGTGGGTCCTGGGGAATTGAGCTTCAAACCAGGGTCCTTAAGCTTCACAGGCAAGCGCTTAACCACTAAGCCATCTCTCCAGCCCGTGTACTACATTTTTATTATCCATTCATCAGTTGATGGGCATCTGGGCTGACTCCATTTCCTAGCTATCATGAACAGAGCTGCAACAAACATAGTTGAGCAAGTATCTCTGGAGGAAAGAGTGGAGTCCCTAACAGTAATTTTATACATCATTTTTAATGCATGTGTATTTTGACTGAAACTGTCATATGAGGTCAGGTGTTTAATATTCCACTTCTGACATCATGTTGGCACCAGAAAGCTTCACATTTTGGAGAACTTTAGACCTGGGACTTCTGGATTAGAGGTGCTCAACATGTGGATCTCATTTATTTTGGAACTTAAAGAGCTGTTCTATCTCAGAATGATTTGATTTCTGTATATCCACCCATTAATATGAAGATAATTTGGAATAAACAATGAGATTAAGAAGCATATACAAAGCATGGAATTGGGAAGGAGAGATGGTTAGTGGTTAAGACAGTCACCTGCAAAGCCAAAGGACTCAGGTTTGATTTCCCAGAGCCCACATAAGCAAGATACACAAGATGGTGCATTCATCTGGAGCTCATTTGCAGTGGCTAGAGGCCCTGGCATGCCCATTCTCTCCATCTGCCTCTTTCTGTTTTTCTGCTTCAAATAAGTAAAAATTAAATTTTGTTTAAAAGCATGAAATTTGGCACACAAATTACATACTAAGAACCCTCCACATTTACTATAAGTGGGCCTTAATATCTATGTCACTCCTACAGAATAAACCATAGTGTAATGTGATATTAACTTCTCACAATCAATTTAAAAACTTAGGTAATAAATATTTTCTTAAATATACTGGGAAATTAGTGTTCCCCTACAATGAGATATCCAATAACTACCAGTCCTCAATATTGTATGAACATTTTCCTGTCCCAATAATATTTAGCTTTCTAAATGGTCTTATAATCTAATTGTACTTCCTAGCAGTAGCTTTTGAAAAATGACAAGTTTAGATTTTTCATTCCAATATCTTTTTATGTGACTTAGATCTTCAGTCCTGTGGGGTTAGATTTCTTTGGGATTTTGGAATAGTTAACAAACCAATGTATGTGTTTTTATCTTTTTTCAAATCTCGTAACTCATCTGTAATTTATAGATTATTATTGCCTCATGTTTCAAGATCTGCTGGCTAAAAGCAAAAGTCATTTGACAACTCAGAAGCAACATTATTTTTATATGGTTCTAATGTAGCCTACATTCTTACCTTGGGATAGAAATGATAATAACCCTCTCTGTTGTAAGACCTTCATTCTAGAAGCTCACGCCATTGTTATGGCCATTAGGAGAAGAGCTCCACAGCTGGGGCTCACCGTGTACTCCAGATAAGCAGTACTGTGGATAAGTTCCTTAATGCTAGGACTATCACTGTCGCAGTCAGGTTCATGTTGCTGGAAGAAATCACCTGACCAAGAGCAGCTTGTGGGATAAAAAGAGGTTTATTTTAGCTTACAGGCTCAAGGGGGAAGCTCCATAATGGCAGGGAAAACGATGGCATGAGCAGAGGGTGGACATCACCCCCTGGCCGACATAAGGTGGACAATAGCAACAGGAGAGTGTGCCAAACACTGGCAAGGGGACACTGACTATAATATCCATAAGCCTGCCCCCAACAGTACACTGCCTCCAGGAGGCATTAATTTCCCAATCTCCATCAACTGGAAACCTAGCATTCAGAACACCTAAGTTTATGGGGGACACCTGAATCAAACCATCACATAGGGCATATCACTTTACTGTCTGAGCCACAGCTTCTGCATCTGTCCACGGGGATAAAAACATACATCTCAGAAGGCTGTGAGGATGGAATAAGTAAACATCCTATTTTAAAGTTACCTTCTGCCATTTCTTGCACAGAACCATACCTCTGATCCTTCCCTCTTCCTTACTATTCAATTCAAGGAATTAACGACTCAGTAACTTTACTTGTATATAACAGCGTGGCTCAATTGTGGAGAGGCTTTAGGGTAAAGAAGACATACAGGTGTGCCAAGACAACATCTCAAACCTTTTGTGCATAGATTTTGTTAAAATTGTGTACAGAATGTTCAGGTTTGACAGCAGTGGGACAAAATTTTTGATGAGTGAACTACTAACATTCCTTATTGCTGAGCAATTTAAGAAAGGGTTTGTTTGGCTCACAGATTGAAAGCACAGTCCACTGTGACAGGGAATGTGTGGCAGCAGGAACATGAAGCAGCTGATCACATTGCATCCGCAGTCAGGAAACAGAGAGAGATAACTGCCAGCGCTCAGACTGATTTCTTCCTCTTATTCATTCCAGGCCACCCAGGCCATGGCACGGTGCCACACACGGTTAGGGCAAATCTTTCTACTTCAACCTAATCTAGAAACTCCCTCACAGATGTGCCTAGGGACTTCTATCATAGGTAAGTCTAGATATAATCAAGTCCACAAGATTAACTATCACAATGAATAATGAAGAAAAAGTATGGTGTTGCATGAGTTTTTAAAAGTTTTATTCAATAAAGTGTTATTTTCTTCAAGCATATGTTGCTTAGTATAAGATATAGCCCTCAATTACTGCTGCTTCTCACAGGGTTCTATACATTTCCCCAAATCTTTATAATTTTTGAAATAAGGAGCTATCAAAGACTGGGTGCCAAGGAGGATGAAAATGAGAGGGAAGATGGGGAGGAGGAAGTGCCACAGCCATGGGGCACAGTGAGGGTTGCTAGGTCTACAGTCAGTGCCAGGCTTGGAAAACTAGAGACCGCACATGAACTATTTGCTAATTCACTGGGCTGGAAGCCACGGTTTACCTCTGAGAATGAATCCCACAGAGAAACTTAAGATACTTGTCACTGGTATTTACTCTTGTGGGGACTTGGGACAAACTGAAGACAGTGCATTTTGCATTACCTACCTAGGTGCCTCTCAATATGCTGACTTAGAACTTTAATCAAATCTGCTCCATTGTTCAAAGGCATCGCCAGAAGCAACATGCTTTGGTTTATGGGGACATTGGTTTGTCTATTTGCAAGTCAGCTATTGACTCCATCTCATGAAGGGATTGAGTTTTCAATGCCTCAGTTTATCCTTTTAAAAATAGTAATACGTGCAGTTAAGCTGTGCAAATCCAATTCAGTGTTGGCAGAGTACCCACAAAATTTCTGACAGATTTATTTTAAAAATGAATAACATTTTACTGATTTGATTGCAATTTAGCAGATACATACATAACACTTCAGTTATATTAATCAAAGTGAAGGTTTCCACATGACAGTTTCAAGCCAACGGGCTCAGTGTTTGAACCTATTTTACTCTCTTTATCAGAGTGCAGAGGGCGGTATCCAGCTAGTTGTTTGGGAGGTTTTGTTTGTTTCCTTTAGACTATGTCTCTAAACTAAGGAGCATTTCCGTTTCGCTGTGGAGAAGAGCAGCGCACCACTCTCTATACACTTCCTGCCCATCGCTTGGTGCACTGTTGTATCGTGTCTGCGTGTTTACTCAGTTCACTTCTTTAGAAATTTCTCTGGTCAGGAACTATGGCACAGTTTTATATTATATCACTTGTCTTGACTCAAATATGTAAGTTCATTTAGACTATAGTTTTGGTTTTTACTTGTAGTTGGTCCCCTCCACTTTTTTTCTTTTAATGTGGCCATTTCTCCTGCCTCACATAATGCTCTCCTGATGATAATCTCTCTATTCGATTGTTTAATCACTTGTCTCCAAGAAAGTGACAAAAGCCTCCTACCTGGTCTTCCTGCTGCTCATTTTACTTCCTTAAGTTCATTTTCTGCAGACATCCCAGAAACTGGTCCATGGTTCAGACTGTAGGAGACAGCCATGCATGCAGTACTTCGAAGCTCATTTTACTTAATAGGTCTCTGCATTTGTTTGAATATCAGCAAAACTTTTTGAGACTCAGAGTTTAAAATCTCAGCTTCTTAATATACCACGTGGCTCCATGAGTCATGGTTCAGGTTTCTTAGTTGTGCCAGGTAGCCTTCCATTTACACTATACTCCTCAGCACCCTGTACGCAGCTCTGACAGGGACAACAGTATTACTCACTTTCATTCCTACTGCCTGGAAGATGCTGCACCTTTACTTTGTCCAATTCTAAAACAAAACCTTTTTAATTTAATTCCTGGCAAGCCAAGAGAGTGGTCGAGAGAGTGACAGAATCAGAATGAGGAGGGAAAGGGCACGCCAGGATATTCAGCCCCTGCAAAGAAACTCCAGATGCCTGCACCACTTTGTGCATCTGGCTTTTACATGTGTACTTTTTTTTTCTCTGCCCATTTTTTACTGACCTTCATCATTCTGCTCAGATATAATGTTTTCCAGATAGCTGTTGTCATTTCTGACTCACCAGGCCACATCAGGAGATATCAGTCAGGCTATTTTCAACACAGGTGCATTTTCCTGGCTACACTTGCCACACTGTGTTGAAAGCAACTGGTGACACCTGTGTCCTTCAATACATGACATATTTCCTAAGGACTAGAATACAGTTGTTTTCTCTCTATACCATCAGTGCCTACGTAGTAGGTGGATTACTAGATAAATGTTGAAACAAATAAGACTTGGTATGCACGATTACTAGAGTAATATGTAGAGATAGTATTTTAAAAATATGACAATTGTTCAGTCTTTTCATAAGATAAGAAAGAGTTATCTTGCAAGGTTGCCATTTCTCTTCACTAGTAATGCTAAATCAGAAACAATATTATTTGTTAGGGACAATGTGGACATGGAATAGAAAAGTTCAGGCATTATTCATCTCCAGGATTTCTAACTCCAAGATTATATGCTCTGTTCCTTGATCTTTGATTAGTATAAAATAACAGTATTGAGAATGCATATAAGAAAGCACCTCTGCAAAAGTGGGCCGTCCATCCCCGCAGTTCCTTGGGTCATTATTCACCTCAGCTCTCCACTGCTCTTTAAGACACGGACCTTTCTTTCTCAGTCTCCAGCTCCAGAAATGCAGACTTTATCCCTCTACTCCACTTACCTGTTCCTTCACAAATTTCTCAGTCATTTTTCTGGCTCCAACACCAGCATCTTTCTAATCTACATTCCAACCCCAAATAGCCACAGAGTACAAGATATATGTAGTCTTGCATGTCCTGTAGCACTTCAAATGCCTACTCTGAACTGATAAAGAGGCTGGTGAACCCAGTGGAAGATGGACTATAGTTTGCCTGGAGATCCAAAGAGTTTTTGGATATATCAGGACTGTACAAGGGCTACCATGGAGCACTGTTGGCTCAGGATGGTAGTTTCCCTGGCCACTCAGCCCAGCTAGAAGGGCAGAAATGGAAAAACTATGGATGGAGGCTGTCAGTCACTGATTATGATATCAGACTTGAACTGCAGATGGTTGATGTTTGCTTGATAATTATTGAGTTTGCATTGTTTCAGCCTCTCCTTGTCTCTTATGTCAGTTGAAAATGTTTACCCTGTGAAAGTATATAACTTGTTTTGATTTTACAGGACTCACAGCTACGAGACAATCTTAAATCTCTCAGATAAGACCATTGGGGCCTTTGAAGTTGGACTAAATAGAATTTATAATGTGAGATGGTTATGAATCTATTGGGGGCTAGGGCCAGAATATGGTAGTTTGAATAGATGTCCCCCAGTAGATTCAGGAGTTTTATTTGAGCTTATGACTTAGTGTCACAGTGGGCAGATCCTAGGGTGTGGGGGAAGATTTGGGATTCCAGTATAAAGATATGCAAAGTGCCTGAGTTCTGCCTGGGGCTCCTGGAGTGTGCTTGTCTGTGCTGTGGTGGTTGCTTTTCCCTCTGCGTGGATCTGTGAAAGGGGACCAACTTCCTCTGCCAGTATGGAACTTCCCCTGGATCTGTAAGCTTCAATAAATGTCATTTCTCCCATAACTTGTGCCTGGTTTAGAAGTTCATCCCAGCAAACTGAAGCTGTCTACAACACAGCCTTATTGTGCTGGGGGCTATAAATGGGTAATCCGTAGCTAGATTCAGCTCAGGGATATGTTGAATTTGAAAGTGGGATGTACTTGTGTTCAGGTGCCATTGGTTCTCCAACCTGCTACTGGTGCCACCTGTCCTGGGTAGCCACAGGCCACTTCCCAAAGTCAGGACACCTGCTTGATTCTTTTAGGCATTCCCAGGCTCATCCCACATTCTCCCTCTTAAAGGGCCCCACAGTTTGTGCTCATCAACAGAGGGGCCAGAGCACCCCGCTCACACTTAACACTTGTCACAGGCTTCCCATCGACTAAAACAGGTGGTTCAGTAATGCATTATGCACACCTGAACTACCTGGACAGCTTAAAAACAAGTCTCACTCTATACAAATGAACTCCAAATTCTTTCAAAGCCAGGGGCTAGGGAGATGGCTCAGTGGCTAAAGAACTTACCTGCCCTGCAAGCATGAGAACCAGAGTTTGTATTCCCAGCAGCCACATAAAGACTGGGTACGTATAGCAAATCTCTGCACTTAGCGCTCAAGAGACTTCCAAGGGCAAGCTGCCAAGCAGACTAGCTCAACTAGCCAAGCCAGTGAGTTCTGCATTCCAGTGAGAGATCCTGACTCAGTAAAATAAGGCACGTGGACTCCACATGCAGATATGTGTGCACATACTCACGTATACATGCTCCCACACACATGCGAACATGTATATGCACATGCATGTCACACACAAAAAGTGTTACAATCCTAAGCTGACCATTAATGGATTCAGTGTTGAATGTTCCCCGAAGGACAGAGTATAACTGAAGGCTGCATCCCTGACTGTGGTGCTATGCAGGGTGGTGGACCTTTCAGGAAGGGGGGCCAGTGGAAGGAAGTGATGAAGAGGCACTTTACCCCCTGCTTCTCAGCAACTTACTTCAAGAGCCCACTACCACGACGTGCTGGGTCCCCACAGGGTCCAAGCAATGGATTCACTTGAAACTTCTACAATCCAAAATAAATCGTTCCTCCTCTTACATTGTGGCTGACACTTTGTCACGGTGACAGAGTTACCGCTGGTCTAGCTGGTGGCTGGACTCATGTTTGCATGGGCTCAATATCACTGCAGAACATCTCATCCACAGTGACTTCCCTCAAGTACTAAGAACTCCAGATCTTCACAGAGGCTGGGCGTCACACTTCT
Organism: Dipus sagitta; assembly: GCA_036346955.1. Lineage (NCBI taxonomy): Eukaryota > Metazoa > Chordata > Mammalia > Rodentia > Dipodidae > Dipus > Dipus sagitta. The sequence goes on from CM070783.1 coordinate 3,008,821, forward strand.
TAATCCCTCCTCCTCCTAGGCCACCCTGGTTCTCACTTCTCTGGCCAACACCTCTATCTGAAGCACCTCCCAAAGCATCAGGTTCCACTGTAGGGCCATCACCTTGCTTCTCTGTGCACAGGGGCTGCACGTTTCAATAGCATCATGCTGCAGGGCTTCCCAGATTTTACTGCACACAAACACAATGCAGAGGATGATTCATTAGGGTAGAACTGCCATTCTGCACTTTTAATTTTTTTTAATTTTATCTTATTTATTTGAGAAAGAGAGATAGAGATATAGAGAGAGAATGACAGAGAGAGAGAGACAGAGAAAGACAGAGAGAGAAAGAGAGAATAGGCACATCATTGCCTCCAACTGCTCCAAACAAACTCCAGGCACATGTGCCACCTTGTACATCTGGCTTACATGGATGCTGGGGAATGGAACCTGGGTCCTTTGGTTTTGCAGGCAAGACCCTTAACTGCTAAGCCATCCCTCCAGCCCCACCATTCCGCATTTTCAACAAGCTCCCAACTGAACACATTTAGTAGCAAGGCTTCATGGCACTTACTTACTTTGGGACCTGTTTGTATTTTTTTCTTCACTGCATATATCCTGGAAGAAAATGACCACTTACATTATAGTCATATTTTTAATTTGAGCTCAATGACTGTGACATAGTAGTCACCCATTAACTAGCTGTTGCACAAATATATTTTACAAAATGAACAATTGAGTGAGAGCTGTGGAAGGAAGGAAGGAGGGAAGAATAGAGGGAGGGAAAGAAAGGAAAGAGGGAGGGAGGGAAGAAGAAAGAGAGGAAGAGAGGGAGGGAATGATGGAGGGAGGGAGGGAAGAGAATTATCAAGAATGTCTCTCAAATCAAGTGAATAAATGTACCTTATCAAAAGGCATTTTTTTCAGAGTCCTTTACAGCAATATTTGACAACCATGCCAGAGTGATCTTCCTCAGAAAGCAGCCTTTTTCTGCTATTCAAAGGAAATAGTGGCATGATTTCCAAAAAGAAGTACCTCAGATTATGGAAATGAAGAACATGAGGTATTTTGTGGCTCTGGAGGAAAATCACACATTGCAGGAAAGCATGCACGGTAATACGGTGCATGACAATAACACAAAACCAGACAATGTATAGCCAGTAATTTTGTCACGTCTGCCTTTTCCCTGGAAAAGTCAATTGTCTCTGTTAAGCTTATGTGGTCAGAGGGGAAGCAGGGCAGTGAGTCAGAGTCCCTGAAGTCCCCAGTTTTGGTGCTTTGGCGTGATTTCTGGTTCAGCCGATCACTGTGTATACACCTTGGAGCAACATACCACCCATACAAGGTGCAGCTTCTTTGTATGCAAAACCGGGTAATATAAAGCCAATTTAAAAACTCAATATTGCAATTGCAATTCTGCATGCAAAAGGCTTGCCATAACAAAACTAAGTAAACATGCGTTAGCAATGGTGACAGTTATGATCCTGAAGTAAAGACCACAGTGATTGATCATTCCACACAGACATCGTGGGGTCATGAAGAAGTCAAAGTATTACCACTGAGCCAGGCGAATCCAGGTTCAAATACTAGTTTTGCTATTTACTTACTGTGTGACTGTCAGAAAGTTAATTAGCTTTTTAAAACACGTTTTTCTCATGTATAAATGAGATAAAATAGAATTTATTTTTCTTGAATTGCTATAAAAATACCAACCTAAAGTTTTAATTTTTCTACTAAACTTAAAAGTTGTGCTAAAAAAAGTTTATATGTATTTTTCTTGCTACCTGCAAAAAAAACAGCCTGAAAAATATATGCATTTTAAAATTCGGTGACATAGCATACAATAATATACTCCAACACAAAGTATGTATTTAGTTCAGCATGACTCTCTTAAATAAGGTCTGGTCATTCTGCCAGCAGATAAACTAGCAACACAGCCATGGCCTGCAATGCAATGAAGAACTCTGAAGATCTATCTAAACCAGGAATCACCCAACAATAACTCAAATACCAAATCTGACTTTCCACCTACTTATTTTAAGTAAATTTTCATTGGAATATAAACCATAGCTGTTCATTTATTTATTAGTCATGCCTGCATTTTTTTCTGAAAGGAACAGCTAAGAAATTTTGACATAGACTTCTCATCATGTAAAACAACATTTTAAATTATTTTACAAAGAAATCAGGCTTTTGATCTAAAATAATAAAAAAATGTAGAGATATTTCCCTAGAAAGAAAAATTTCAGGTTATAATCATGATAAGATTATAATTTTTTTTTCTTTTTGGTTTTTCAAGGTAGGGTCTCGTTCTAGTCCAGGCTGACCTAGAATTCACTTTGCAGTCTTAAGTTGGCCTCAAACTCATGGAGACCCTCCTACCTTTGCCTCCCGAGTGCTGGGAATAAAAGCATGCACCACTGTGCCTGGTGAGAAAAATTCTTTAGCTGTTTGTTCTTATTCCTTAGACATGACTTCCTTGTGAACACGTGTTCTTCATCGGTAAGATGGTGGGAAAAAGCTCTAGGTTAAAACGAGAGGCAAGTTTGATCCATTTATGCGATAAAATTTAAGTGTTTGACAATACTAAATGTCAGGAGGGGTTAGAGCTTGATCTTTTATGCATAAGTGGTTATATAACTTTGGGAAATATAGTTGCTCTGAACTTGAACATTCATTATTGATAATCAGGTGTTGTGCAAAACTTTTTCTGGGGAAGCACTAAAAAATATCTACTCATTCCAGATAGGGCACAGATGACAGACTGAAGTAAGGGTTCCACCAAAGTCTAACTTGGTAAGCCAATGAGTTTATGGGGTTACTTGCAGAGCAGGGTAAGGGGTTACTTACAGGAGCCTGGATGACTCAAAGACAGCTGCAGCACCAAAGTCCAGCACAGTATATGTCGCAACTCACAAAAGCTGCTTTTCCAGTGGTCACTACAGGGCTTACAGGCAGCGTGGGGGTAAAAGTGCCTCTTCAGGGCTTGTCTACTGCTTCCAGAACTTTAGGGAGGGTCTTTGTGCATCTTATAAGTTTCAGTTTTCTTGGACTTGTTCGCCTATTGAGTCTGATGAGTCTTCTCGCTCCATCCAGAGGTAACATTTCAACTCCAAAGAACTCACTATAGAACACATGGCATGCTACATAATACATACATACATACATGCATAGATACATGCATGCAAGCATAGATACATGCATACATGCATGCAAGCATACATGCATGCATACACACACATACATACATACATGCATATGCTTCTTTACATTATAGGGAAACACATGCAGGACATGATAAGGTTTGTGAAAGCAATGTTCACAGTAGGGGGTGTGGTCATTTAAACAGATGTTCCCCAATAGGTTCAGGAATTTATTAAAGCTTGTAACTTAGATCTGTAGCCTGGCTGGAGAAGATGTCACTATGGGTAGATCCTAGGGTCAAGCCCTAAGGTGTGATAGATGGCAAATATGCATTTCCAGTCTGAAGGTATGCAGAGTATCTGACCTCTGTCTGAAGTTCCTGGAGTGTTCTCGCTTATGGTAGTAGTGGTGATATTTCTCTGTGTGTGGACCTATGAGAGGAACACATCTTCTTCTGCCATTATGGAACTTCCCCTGGATCTGTAAGCTTCAACATATCCTATTCCTCTCATAAACTGTGCCTGGTTTTGAAATTCATCCCAGCAACAGGAAGCTGACTACAACAGAATTGGTACTGGGAGTGGGGTGCTGCTTTGTGATGAATCTGACCATGTGGATTTTGGTCTTTTAGAACTTTTGTTTTGAAGGAATGGTCATGGACTTGGTACTTGTAACTGTAGATGTCTTCCAGAGTGGTAGGCTAAGTTTTATGGATTATTCTGGTGTGAGTTTGAAAATGCTAAGTACAGAGAGAATTGTATTAGTAGACTTGGTTTGTGAATTTTCAAGTGAAAGAAAAGATTGCAGAGAATTTTGTTGGAATTGTAGTACTGCCAAAAAGGGTGGCTGTTTTCTTCTGCCCCTACCTAAAGAGCTTGATTGAGGTTAAATCTATAACGGACTGGTGTGCTTAGCTAAAGATATGAAACTGAGAAATATAAGATTTAAAATTGGAGAAATCCAAACAAGTATAAAACTTATTGGCTCAGAGACTGGTTTTAGGTTATGGAAGCTATTATTGTCAAACATATTAGCATTTGAAAGGAAGATAACCCAACTATTTTACATTGAAACAATGGAAAGAATGCCTGAGGAAAGACTAAATGGTAGAAATGTAAACTCTCTTTTTTCTTTTCTATTATTTAGTATTTTTTTATTAACAACTTCCATAATTGTAACCAAATCCCACAGTAATGCCCTTCCTCCCTGCCATTCTCCATCATATCCCCTTCTCCTCTCAATCAGTCTCTTTTTCATTTTGATGTCATGATCTTTTCCTCCTATTATGATGGTCTTGTGTAGGTAGTGTCAGGCACTGTGAGGTCATGGATATCTGGGACATTTTGTGTCTGGAGGATCATGTTGTAAGGAGTCCTACTCTTCCTTTGGCTCTTACATTCTTTCCACCACCTCTTCTGCAATGGACCCTGAGCCTTGGAAGGTGTGATAGAGATATTGCAGTGCTGAGCACTCTTGTCACTTCTTCTCAGCACCATGTTGCCTTCTGAGTCATCCCAAGGTGACTGCCATCTGAAAAGAGAAGGTTCTCTACCAAAAGTGAGAGTAGCATTAATATATAGGTATGAACATTAAGAGAAGTGCTTACTGGGCAGTTTGATGAACATAGTATATACATTTAGTGAGACAGCAGCAGACGTTACACTGCTAGGGCTCATGACTAGACCTGTTGTAGGTTTTCAGTATCAGGGATGTATTCCCTCCCATGGAGTGGGCCTCCAGTCCAATTAGAAGGCAGTTGGTTTCCACCATGACAGACATGCCACTATTGCACCTGTTGGCTCATTTGGCCTGGCTGGCCAAATGTAAGGCTTTCAGTGTCCACTGTTCAGTATCTTCACTGGTGATTTTTCTCTCTCCCATTGAACTGCATGCAGAATGCCTTCTTCCAGCTTTCTGTCAGCTGGTCTACATGGAGGAGTTTATCATCTCTGTTCCAGCAAGATTTCTCAGTGAGCTTGCAGCCCAACTATGTGGAATCTTTAGCAATAGGGTCTTACCATCTATTACTGGTGGGAAACCAAGGGCCTCAGCAATGGCCCATAACATTTTGGGGGCATAAGGGATCTCCCTGGCCAACAACTTACTGGAAGGCACCCCATCCCTAGCACCGAAAATTTTCTAGTAACAATCTATGGCTCCTGAGTGTTCCGTTGTCCAAAGATGTAGGTTTCCATATCATTTATTTGTATCCTCTTACATTTTGATTCGCCCTCCCTCCACCTTTCCTTTACTCAATCTCTTCTCCTGACCTCACTTGGGGCTTTTCACCCTCCATTAATCTATTCTTCTACTTACATGTATACAATACCATCCTATTAAGTACTCCCCTCCCTTATTTAAACTCTTTTGAATGGGGTTGATTGAAAGGAAAGAACCTGTTCTTCAAGGTTATGATTTATTTTGTCCCTGAATTAACATGGCTATGTCCTGAATACCTGGTATTGGTTTTAGAAGAATAAAAAATGCATGGAGTGGGGAATGAAGTGCACATGTGTCTAGGAGTCACTGCTGAGACCTGGCATATAGGCAGGAAGTGGTGATCCTGATAGGCTACTGTAGCCATTGTTAGATGAACCATAGTTTGCAGTGGATACGCAAGGATGTTTAGGCATACCAGGCGTATGCAAGGGCTATCACAGTGCCCTATTGGCTCAGGATGGAATTTTACCCTGGCTATTCAACCCAGCTAGAGGGGCAGAATTGAAAAATGTGGAGACTGTCAGTCACTGGTTATGTATATTGGACTTGAACTACAGATGTTTTCTTGATGGTTATTGAGTTTGCACTTGCCCAGTCAACAACTATCCACTATGATCACTACTAGTCTTCATCATTATAATAAAGACTTAGCCAATGAAGTAAGGAAGAAAACCTTAGATATATCAGTATCAGAAATAAATAAAATAAACTCCCCAAATTTTCAGCAATTAATTTTGGACATACAAAATTTGTGGAGACAGTAGATTTAAGTAAGAGAAGAAACTAGTGATATCTTTGATTTAAATTGTATTTCTTATGCCCCACACATTGGTACAGGACAAAAATCCCAACCCATTAGAGGCTGAGGCAGGAGACCACAAGTAATTCCAGTAGTCAGCCTACATGAAGGGGAGAGGAGAGAAAGGAGGAGGAGAGAGACAAATGTGTGTGTGTGTGTGTGTGTGTGTATACATAGGTATATGAATATAATTGCTTTCCTAAATACCAAAAAAAAAAATCACCAATTAAAATTCTAAGGAAAGGAGCTGTGAATAAAGCACAAAATATTTGAAATAAACCTGACAAGAAATGTTTAACATATTGAGGATAAATAATAATCATCAAAACTTTAAGTGGAATCTAAGCACATTAAAATGTTTGTTCTTTTAAATATTCATTTCCACAAAATTCTATATAATTAATGTAACCACAACCTGATTTCTAAAAAAATTATATGACTATTGATGAATTTATGAGTTTATAGGCTATAGATAGTATACAATTAGTCCAAAGATGCTTTTCAAATAAATCAAGGAGAGGAAATAACCATTTAACTGTGAAAACATACGATAGGATTATAGTAATTACAACAGTATGATCTTGGAACATGAATGCGTAGTTCGTACACATACTGAAAAGCCTGGAAGTAGAATGAATACACGGAAATAAGTTTATGACCAATGTGGCATTTCAAACAACAGTGGCGTGGTAAAGCATGTAGTAAATGATCTGTGACAAGAGATAACAGAATCAGACCTTTAGTTAACACAGAGGGAGCCACTTAGCATCCGTTGACAAATTGGTTACAAAGTAAATTTTTTTCTCTCCAATTACAGATACCTAAAGGTCAGCCAGGAGTGAATGAAGTGGGATTACATTCAAGGTTTTCCTCAATGCAGACGTGCAAGATACCCCTTAGCAAGGGCAAAGTGTATGTTCCTGTGTTAAAGTTCTCAATAAAAGAAATACGCCAGCAAACTTCTTCAGGCATTGCTAATGATAATACTTATACTCGGTGCATTAAAATGGCAAGGATAAGACAGATCTTCCTGCCAGGAGTAAGGATCCAGTTGAGCACCGTTCCTCGCTGCTTGACATTGTTATGCAACACCACTACAGTGCAGATGTTTGTGCAATGATGAGTCACTGAGTGAAGTAACAACCCCCAAATTGAGGTCTCTGGGAGGTGATTAATTCCTGTGGGCAGACTGCTCATGAGTAGGATGAGTGCCCTTTAAGAAAGATACCCAAGAGAAACTCCTTTTTCTTTCCATATGCAGTGTTGCAGGGAGATGATGGACTGTGTATGAGGAACAAGATCCTTTCTAGACATCACAATGACAGCACAATGACCTTGGACTTTACAGCCATCAAAGCTGTGAGAAATTTCTATTGTTTATCCACTACCCAGTCTAGAGATTTTGTTAGAGCAAGCTGACATGACACACGGAGAAAGCCTCTCAGATTAGCAGAAACAGGAAATTGATAGAATGCCCATTTTAACATAATGAATGTCTCAGATTAATGTGATGTGAAAAGTATTTTTTTTATTTTCTCTTACTCACTTGAAAAATGTAATGAGGTAGTATTTTTCTTTCATAAATCAGCTATGACGAGAGTAAATCAGGCAAAAGCAAAGATGACATCTTCCAGCTCTATCTTAAGATGGTTGTAGGATTCACAGGAGAAAACAGTGAGTTTTGTTGTGTTCCAGAGCCTTACCTCATTGACCAGGTGTCTATTTCAATAAATTGGGTCATAAGTACTTATTTATTAAAAATCTACAGAATAACATGTATTTTTAATTATGTTTCTTTCCCTAAGGAGTCGATCTCAGGTTTCCAGTTGTGAATAGACAAACCTGTGTCCCTCAGATGGATCTGGCTTCTAGCTTAAGGGCCATTCATGTGTTGGGTTTCTGAGCCTTTGTTTCCTACTATATAGCTGGAGATGGTAACATTTATCATGCTGGGTTATTTTAAGCATTTATGAGTTTATCACCCCAAGAAGCTTGGAAGATCTTTAGATAAGAAATGTGGATGTTAAGACTGGTCCTCCTGTGCTCAGTGTTGCTCAGGTCTAAACACAAATAATGGCCAAATCACCCAACAACACATTCATTCCAACCCACTCCACAACAGAACCATAGAAACACAAGTCACAAGAGAACTATCTAAACAGGAAATTCTTGGAATACCACTTCATTTTGACATACAGCAGCCCATAAATCCAGTTGTCTATGTCCTATTGATTTTGAACAGAAAGCATTCATGGTATACTGGTGATGGATTTCAGTTCTGAAAAATTTAATAATCTGCAAGTCAATGACAAAAGCAAGGAGGCTTAGAGTTTATTCCACATATAAGAAGTCAGGTTCTTTTTGCTAGTCCTAATATTTTCTTGATTTTTGTTTTGTTTTGTTTTAACTTACCTCTCAAAAATATCTCCATCAAGTAGTTTTGTGCATTTGGGTAGATTTAAAACCTGTATTCCAAGTTAAATTTTTACATAAAGAAAGAAATAATCTTCAATTAAGTTTATTTCAGAAATCATGCAAATCAGTACTACAGAAAACTGAATATTTGAAATATGCATTTAAATGAGAAACAATTATGGTCAATGTTTCTAATTGCTGCTTCAGTAGTGTTGACTGTTAAGACTATTGAATTTTAACAAGTATTCTATATAGGCTGCCTCTTAATTGAGATTAGACAAGCAATTTATATATGATTACATTTCTATTTATAACAATGGTATGGTTTTAGGCATGTTACATTTTACAAACTAGGGTCAAATTAATTTCCTAAAACAATGCTATTCATATTGACAATAAATTAATGCTCACTAAGATATGATTATAATATCAGGATTTGTATTATATAGATTGTAATTATAAAATCTGAGATTTGTTACACAGTAATGAGACTCATCTTTTTTAAATGTACAAAACACCAGTGTGATTAAGTCTTATGAAGGTTATCACCAGCTGGACTACTTTCAACACAATGTACTAGGAGCCTATCCTCCCACCTGAGCCCATAGAATGCACGGACCTTCCTTCCTACAGCCCCTAAGTCTGTGTGGCTCTAATGATTGCTAATCCTTCCTAACAATATGGTGCACATGAAGTACTTACAAGCTTGTTAATTAAAATATTGTCATTTACACTTAGATCAGTTGCACAGCATTATGCATAATGGATACAGAACAGCCAGAATAAATGCCTTCAGTAAAATTTATCATGCTGCAGTAATTCCAAAGTATTTTATACTGCACTTACGAAATTTGTTCTGTTTGGGGTATTTACACATACTATGTATACATATATAATAGCAATATTTATTGTAATATGCATATTACCAACCTGTTTTAAATTATAAGGTCACTGAGGGATTCAGAGTTAGCTTGGAAACAATGTGGTTTCTACAGCAGTGTCTTCCAGATAATTGGAAGTCAGTACAGATCTGCTGAATAGATTACTGAAAGTATTTAAGAGATAAAGCCTCAAGAGTGACCGTCACGGCAGAGGTAAGGCTAGGCTACTTTTTAATCAGTGCTACATACATCTATCTTTGCAGCTACACTTTATTTTTATTAGTGAACATCTTAATTGCATCTGAGACAAGTCCGAAGATACTTGTCCTAATGGAGCCAAGGATCCATTTCCAGCTCTCTCTCTCTGTGTGTGTGGGGCGTTTCAATGTGCGTTTATAAACTTCAGCAGCTGTAGAGGTATGTGTTAATGAGGACTCTGAGCATGGAAAAACGTTATTTTCATAAATCAAGTCAGAGTTTTGATTTATTTGGAACTCACATTTTATTTTGATTCTCTGCGTCTCAAGCATAAGGCTGATTACCTCACATAACGTGCTGTTTCCTCCCACTGGCTGTTAGACAATCTCATGAGGCCAAAATGTATGGTAACTGCTTAAGAGAAAGTTTCTCAAAAGAAAAGGAATGTGTGTATAAGAGATAGCTGGGGGAGGAAAAAGAGAGAGGGAGAGAGAGAGAGAAAAAAAGGAATTTTTATATCTCACAGGCAAAAATCTCCCAGATACAATAGAAGACGTCTTTTTTGTATATGTGCATGTATGTGACATAAATGTGGAGGTATGTGTGTGTCACGACAGTATATGGAGGTCAGAATAGCCTTGGGGTGAGGGGTCTCTGCCTCACTTTGTCTGAGCCATGGTCTCTCTTGTCGTGTTGCTGCTGCGCACAGCAGCCTACCCAGCGCACGAGCTTCAGGCCTCTCCTGACTCTGCCTCCCATTGGGGGAGGCATGTTACCATGACAAATGCTAATTTTGTGTCAACAGGCTTTGCAAGCAAGTGCCTGGAACTGCCGATTCTCCTCCCGGCCATGGAAGGCTCTTCTTCAGGATCAAAGCACAATTAGTTAAAAGCTCATAATTAGGTTGGCAGAGGTCAAGATTCTCAGGTGACTTAGAGAAGTCTTTCTGTTCCCTTGCTGCATAAAATTTACTAGCATTTCCTCATCAATCTTTCATTTCAGCCACAGAGACTGAACACAGGCATGTTTTCATGTTGTTTGCCCAATAAGAAGGTGATTACCATAAACCCAAGGCACTGGCAACAAATGGAGTGATTATAAAATGTGTCACATTCTTTATAAGTTGAATAATAGCCATGAGTCACCCAGGAAGAGAAGGTAGTGTTAGCACTAGTCTTCGTGGGTGGATTAGATTATTTGCCAAAGAGTGAAAATGGCAATTGAGGCTGTTAATGCAATGTACTCACATCCTCTTCACAAAAAGACGTGTAAGGGTTATTATTAAATATCTGCTTACCTTCACATTGCTAGCTTTTTATATGTTTCTATGTAATCCTCGTTGCTTTCTCCATTGAAAACTACAAATAATTTAGCAAAAAAAAAAGCTCTTTAAAAAGAAGACGTATGCAACCAAAGATAAGGCACATAATGATTCCATGCTCCCATTCCTAGGGAATAACATTAAGGCCCCCAAACAGGGCAAGGTCTTTTAATGTACAGAATAAACAAAGATGAAAACCTTTTCTTAATAAAAGCAATGGTTCAGCTACACTTGCTGAATCCAGATAAACAATCATGAATTGACAGTCAGACAGAAGTGTGTATAAATTATTCAGAATAAAATGTTCAAGAAATATTAACCTAAAGGTATAGTCATCAATTTTGTCCCGATGGATGGCACAGGGTTGTTAGTATTCAAGTGTTACTACATAAATAAAATTGATTTATTCTAACTGAGAAAAAATTTTATCAGGATGCCCAAATTCTGTTCTTTCTGGCTTGATCAATCACCTCTCTACTGAACTGTGTATCGTTTTCTTGCAAAACTCTTAGCCGAGGAATTGGGCTAAGGCAAAATGAATAATGCATTTCCTGCAGTGCTAGACTAATGACCCTTAAGTGCTTTTAAAAAATGAGCAGTGATGGCTGCTTTCCTTCTGAACAGATTCTCTCTCTTTCCTCTTTCTGTTTCCCACACCCAGCCCTCTCTCTGGAATTAAGGCTGAAGCTGGCTTGCTGCTTTGGAGGAGGGGTGATGAGAGGAGAGGAATCGATACGGCCGATCAATGCCTGCATGGGGCCCATCTCCATGGCTTCCTTTCTTGCTGTCCACCCTTGTCCCATTGTCTTGCTTTCTACTCCTGAGCCTTTTAGTCTCATTTCAGGTTGAAGATTTCTCAATTGTGTTAATCACATGTGTATTTCCTTTCTTGTTTTCATAGTGCTATTGTATTATCATAAAGATATTGATCAAATGGAGTCAGACAAGACAGAAAGCTCTTTGCACTGCAGAAATAGGAGGATCTGTGACAGGGCTGCCTGGTTAAAAGCTGCCTTGGATGCATTTGTGATGCACGAACAATTGTTCTCTCTTGCTGAGTGGGTCCCTGAAGAGACACAAGAGTAGTTCAAGTTTCCATACCCAAATGTCTTTTAAAAATCTGCATAAAGCAGCCAAGATAAGACAAAGCCTACATTAAACATACTCAAGAAAGAACTTGCACAAAGATGATTAAAGAGAAAGGCAAGACCCCTGGGTGAATAATGTAGGATAATTTTGAATTAACTTGCCTTAAACCTACTGAATAATATTCGAGGAAGAAATATTTTTTGTATTTAGAATGGAAGGGTGGTAAAATCACCTCAATTTCCTCCCTGCTTCCCTTTCTCTCTCTTTCTTTCTCTCTCTCTCTCTGAATGTAGTTGGTAGACAGCTTCTGGAAGTGGAATTGTTCTGTAAGAAAGTGGTCATTTACAAACTAGTGTAGGGTCAAGTAACCTCATTCTTCTCTTTGCGGTTCCCGTTAGGTCAAAATAGCAATCCCCCCCATCACTTTCATCCTAAGAAGCATGGGCTAGTTTTGCCCTTTGAACCTGAAGCTCTTTATTCTAGGGAGGATTAGCCTCTGCGTCAGCACTGCTGTTCTTTCTATCTTTAATAGAAATAAGCCTCACATTGTGTTATTCTTGTGTCCCTATGTAATGTTTCTTTAAAAAAATAAAGAAAAGATGAATCCCTTTCAATAAAGTGAGCCTAGTTTGATGGGACCAACAAAGTAAAATGAAAAGAAGAAAACCTTCATTGTTTGAACAGGGTACATGCCACTGTAACAGTCGGATACTTAAACCCAAATGGTAAACTCATCGATGAATTATTATTCCTAGGGGCCACTTTGTTCTGATAACAATGTAAAGAAAAAAATCATTTAAACTTTAAAAGATATCATTGGACAGCTTAAAGACATATTCTATTTCTTGATTCTGAAGTTAAAAAAGCATACACCTTATGATATATCTACATGTCAGGTCTCACAGAGAGAATTTTTCAAACTGGAAGTGCTCATTTACAAGGGCACTTTTACACACACATACACAGCATCCCAGTGAAGTACAATAGGCGCAGACTTTCAGGTGAACCTAGGCTCAAAGCCTCTCAGCTTCCATGGCCCCACCTTCCTTCTATGCACCAAAGAAAACCACATTACTAGTTACTAAACTGAAAGCATAATAAGACCCTCTAGCTAACAGTAGCATAGCAACAACCTCCAATAATTCTACAGAGCTACATAAATGTCTTTCAAACACCTGTTTCCTTCTGCCATTTTCCCATGTCATCTGTCATTGTAGCATAATGATTTTATTATAAAGATGTATCTCTTTATAGACATTAAGTGAATGGAATTTACATGTAATAATATCATGATAAAGGGGAGTGGTGGAAGGAAGAGGCTGGAGACAAGTGACTACCATTAGTAATGATTTAGAAAAACCCTCCTAAATTCCAAAAGTTAAAAGCTGCCTAGTTGAAGTGATTGCTGAAAAAATACATAATTATTTACATATGTAAGTAAATGAACTAAAAGTATTGTTCCATCTATGTAATAGACTTCCAAAACAACATATTATAAGAGCCAGTCATATTTTGTTTGCTAATCATAGTTCCTTTATACAAAGATTTTTCACCAGGTTGTAATATTTACAAATGCAACTTACAGCTGTCAGTGGGGAAGGTGAGCTTTATGAGTAGGAAAAGACAAGAACGTTTTCTAAAAATCTGAACATTTATATGTTTTACTTGGTGATTTATAGCTATCCAAGATGGAAGAAGACTGGTATAACTTCCAGGAAAGAGTATAGTATGGATGGATTATTTATCCCAGGCTTTTAAATATAAGGAAATAAATAAGATTACAATAAAAGGCTTAATATCTCTATCATTGTTATTTTAATGATTATTTTAGCACCAGAGTGTCTGAAGTATAGATATTATGTGATGGTGACTACAAGAGCTTTCTGTGGGGGTGAGAGGGAGATTCTAGCCCCTGGCTCGTAAGCTGACAGTGTTCGCTACCTGTCTTGTAGGCTGGTTAGGCTTACTGGAAGGGCTCACCCCTGGTCTGTTTCAGATCATACACGTCACTTACCTGCCACCCCATGCAGAAACTTTCTGTCCTGAAAGTATCCTTTTTCGGTAGCCATGCTACATGGCTTTGGTTACATCTAGTCCTATTTTAGTTTCATATTTCCCAGAAGGTAATCATAAAACTGCTTGATGTTGATAAAATTTAGGAGATGCTTTAGCCTTAAGACCATAACATTTACAAAGCACTTCCAGTTACTTATGCACTGGGCTTGAATTGGCACTAGATTTTCCTGCCCATCCGCTTCTCTTTTACAGATGTGTTTTAATACTGTCCCCACGTCCAAGGGCAACTACCATTTTGACTTATGTTTTCCAATCTATAGACACACACGAAACTCTTAGAAGGGAAATAATAAGTGGAGTGCTTTGTACCTGGAATGCAGGAAGAATGACATCATGAAACACTGTTATTTGTGGATCAGGATTCCACACGGTGTTTTTGACCTCCTCTTTCCACTGAGATAACCGCAGCCTCCCACTGCTCTTTTCTCCGTACCCAGTTCTGCTGTTAATGGTTTCCAGCTGCACTTGGCTTACTGTAGCATTTTAGTTTTATGCTCTCATCTCTGAAGTAGTTGCAAAGACAATGGAACTCGAGGCCCTGTGTGAGTGATCATGATGTGGGTCCCTTGGCCAAGTAGCAGGAGCAGGTCACCCTATAGCTTTGGCTGTTGTAAAAATTGTGCAAGAAGAAGAAAAATCCAAGCAGCAATTCAGCAGCTCTATGATTCCTTTTTAACATGCAAGTGAAAACAGGGTCCAGTCCTTTATCAACATCGCTTTTATTGGATTTCACAATGGGAGGTCATTTGAAACAGGCGTACATGGAAGCTAGCTACTAATTGAATGTATATACTTAATTACTCTTATTGATATGTCTCTGGTATTTCTCCCTATGTTTTATCACTGTATATTATTGGAAATCAGATTTACCACTTGTAACTCACTTTCCTTTTTTAATGCTAAGAAAGCTAAAGATTTTACGAGTTAGTTTTATTTGCTTGACAACCATTTATGAAGTTGCCATAATGGACTACAGGCTACAGTCAGCACAGAGTGAGCAAGTGGTTTAAGGACCCAGTCCTGAGAGGACGCACAGTCTGCTGGGCAAACACAATGGTCTGACAAAGCGATAGGTAAATACAGACATGCTGATAGTTTTAAGTGTTGTGAAAAAAAAATGCTTTGAAAAAAAATTTTTTTTTGAAAAAGAATGCTGTGAAAGATGTTATAGTATCAAATGTGACTCCTGGGAATGGGAAAGAGAGCTATGTACGATTTGAATAGTCAGATAAGGTCATGTGGAGGGAATGTTACATTTCTTCAAAAATGTGACATCTTAATGACTGGACCAAGAAAAAACTGGGAGAAAGGATGAGCGTAAGTGTGAGGTGTGGGAAGCAGCCATTTATAAAGAGCTTCCAGCAGAGGAAATTGGAGCTTAAGAAAACAAGCATCAAGGTTTGGGGAGGATATGGGAAGGAGTGACAGAGAAGACAGTGAGGAAGGAGGAAGGAGCCAGATCACACAGGTCTTTGCGGTCCAGCTTTAGTGGAATGAGATGTGCTATGAAGGCTGTTCGGGAGGAAATGCAGTGCGGGCTGCTGCGAGGCCCTATCGAGCCGGCTGCTGGATGTGCTTGATAAGACGGTGAGGGCTGGACAGCGCGTGGGCAGCGCAGAGGGAGAGGAAATGAGTGTGATCACATGCCACGGGAAGTGTGGTCGCACGCGTGGGGTCGCCATCACCAGCGTGGAGGGCAATGGAGCAGTACCAGGTTAATGGGGGGCGGGCATAGGCAGAGTTCACAGACATTTAAGTAGATATGCCAAGGAAGCAACATTTATCCAACGTTTCTTTCCAATTTGGGAGCTAGGTTTGTGTCAAGGGTACATTTCTAAGTTGTTGGCATAAATCGGAACTAGATGAAATCCTTTAAAAGTTTTCTGTTTATTAATCCCACATTCTCCAATCACCCCTATGCCTAGCTTCTGCACGCATATCCAGGGCCCCCTGGAAACCTCTGCTTGGTCATTAAGCTTGGCCTTGGGAAATGGGAGGAAAGTAAACACGAGTGTAATTCCTGCTCAAGGCTTAATGATAGCAGGTTAATGAGAGCAGGTTTTGATAGTGCTGTGTGATCTTGTTTTATTTGCTTTGTGGAGACTAGTACAGTCTCATGTGTGGGAAGTATAATAAATATTGTTTGATACAGACAATGACAAATGAATCCTAAATAAATGGCTTGCATCTTCAAAAGGACTTTCAAAAGATTTATTTTATCAATGGGAAGTTCATTTTTTATTTTCAATGGGTTTTCTTTGAGTTGTTGATAGTTGCTGTTAAAATTTTGTAAAATAAAACTTTCTTCATTCCCATATTGAGGGGAAAATATACTTCTTACATTAGTTACTAAAATAGCCACTTACCTATTACATTAAATAGTTCTAAAGTAGCAGAAAAGAAAAAAAAATTACCAAAACATCTGAGCATCAGATGAAGTTGTATAAATAGCTAATTTTTTCCAATTATAAATTCATTAGCTATCATTTAATTTTCCCTGTTCTACAACCCTATCCTTTCACACATATTTCTAACAGCATCATTTTGATTATAATGTTTGAATTAAAAATTAACAAAAAACATTTTTGACTTAAAACAGAGCAAACAGCATTTTTAAAGCTGCCTCCCTCGCCACCTACTTCACTATGAATTCCGTGAAAAATGACGAAGCAGTGGAGAACTGAGACGAGACCCCAGCCGAGGCTGTTGCTATGGTAAGAGCCAAGCGTCAGCGGAAGCCCATCGGGACGCGCAGAGTCCTCCCGGGCAGGCAATGGGCACGCGGCCGCGGAGGTGACCGCCTCCCACCAGTGGCCGTGCGCTCACGTCACACCCGCTGCAGACTGACCACTCGGTGCCTCGATCCGCTTGTCTTATAAATAAGCATCGTGGGCGGGATATTTCCAAAGGGTTTCTGGAAACTTTGTGGAACATACGTCTTATATCACCGTGGTATTTATTACATATTTCATTGGCAGCACTCATAAAAATGCTGGGCATGTTCCAAGACAGCAGTGAAAGGACCTGAACGTCAGGGTGAATATTCTGAGAAAAGAGTTGGAGACATATGGCGTGAAGGGAGCAGGGCATCTGTACAAATGCTGCCCTCTGTTTCTTTGCATTTCTCTCTGGCATGGGCAGCACCCAGCAGCCTAAGTCTCTCCACCTTAGTGACGGACCTCCTATGTTCGTGCCCTGCAGTGACCGTGCGCTGCCTTCAGGACACGGTTCTACATGCCACGGTGTTCGGATCACTGGAAAGAGTCACCCTGTGCCCTTCACAACATCACTGCTACATGCAAGAAGTGCTACCAGCAGCTATTCCTAAAGGCTGTGTGATGGTTAAGATAGATAGATATGGAAATACACTTCTTTTTAAAAAAATATTTTATTTTATTATTTTTATCTTATTTGCTTGAGAGGGAGAAAGGCAGATAGAGAGAGAGAGAATGGGCACACCAGGACTTCAGCCCCTGCAAGAGAACTCCAGATGCATGCGCCCCCTTGTGTATCTGGCTCACATGGATCCTGGAGAATCGAACCTGAGTTTTTTGTCTTTGTCTTTCCAGCAAGTGTCTTAACTGCTAAGCCATCTCTCCAGCCCAGAAATACATTTCTTATGAAGGTGAGGCTCAAGAAATATTCGTACATGTTATTTATATTATCATTATTTGTTGATTCAATCAAGCAATATAAGAAACACAACTTGGGCTAGAGAGATGGCTTAACAGTTAAGGTACTTGCCTGTGAAGCCTAAAGATCCAAGTTCAATTTCTCAGTATATAAGCCAGATGCACAAGGTGGTACATGCGTCGGGAGATCATTTGCATTGGCTGGAGGCGCTGGCACGCCCATTCTCTCTCTCTCTCTCTCTCCCTCTCTTTCTCTCTCTCCATATTTCTCTCTCAAATAAATAACTAAATAATTTTTTTTTTTTTTGGTTTTTCAAGGTAGGGTCTCGCTCTAGCCCAGGCTGACCTAGAATTCACTATGTAGTCTCAGGGTGGCCTTGAACTCATGGCGATCCTCCTACCTCTGTCTCCCAAGTGCTGGGATTAAAGGCGTGCGCCACCACGCCTGGCTTAAATAAAATATTTTTTAAAAACGAAACATACCTTTAAAAATTACCTTAAGGATGACGAGCTTTAAACGAAAGATGATAAATTCCAGATAAGAAGTTGAAATTGTCTTGATATTTGTGGTTGCTTTTTTGGTTTTCTTTTTTATTTCATACTATACATTTTAACATTTCCTTTATAGCCACCTAAATCAGACATTTGTTCTATAAGCAGTTACCCAGCTACTCTTTTTGTTAATACAGATGAAGTACACTACTACAAAAAATTCACCAGTCCCTGTCACTTAGGACCTCAAAGTCATTTGAGTAGTATGACAAATGCTCAAATTATCTCATTTTATACAAACAATATGTTTTGAGCACAGAAAAGGGAAGTGCTTAATTCTGTATTGAATATTAAGGAGATCCTTCTGAGAGAAGTGGTATTTCAACTGAACATGAGGGTTTCCAAGTAGACAAAAAGTAAAAGCTAGGGTGGAGAGATGTCTTAGTGGTTAAGGCATTTGTCTGCAAAGCCAAAGGATCCTGGTTTGGCTCTCCAGGACCCACGTAAGCCAGATGCACGAGGTGGCTCATGCATCTGGAGTTCGTTTGCAGTGGCTGGAGGCCCTGGCATGCCCATTCTCTCTCTCTCTCTCTTCATGTCCTTCTCTCTCAAATAAATAAATAAATAAAATATTTAAGAAAGTAAAAGCTAACTCTGATAGATAAAATATCCCAAAGAAGAGTGAGAAGGAAAGGAAGAAAAACACTGGTGAGTTTGGGCGCAGACAATCAGGTCATCATAGAGTCAGCTGAGGAAGGAGAAGGGTTAGCTAGGGAAGTGTGCAAAGCCAGATGTGTGCTGCTGTTGTGAGCTTCACTGATGCCCAGAGGGACAGCAGAGTCACAGAGGGACTTGTGTTAAGAGACCACTCCTGTGTTTTATAAAGCACTCTTGGGCCACTGGATAAAGTCCATATAAGAGGGAAAAGGATAAAGAAAGTAAGGAGGTCTGCAGGAGTCCTGCGGAAAGTGAGATTCTAACCTATAACAGTGGTAGAGAAAATGGAGAACTAGTGTGTTAGACGTTATGTCACTGTGATACAAGTACCTCACATAAAAAATCTAAACAAGGGGGCTGGAGATATGGCTTAGCGGTTAAGCGCTTGCCCGTGAAGCCTAAGGACCCTGGTTCAAGGCTCCATGCCCCAGGACCCACGTGAGCCAGATGCACAAAGGGGCGCACGCATCTGGAGTTCGTTTGCAGTGGCTGGAGGCCCTAGCGCGCCCATTCTCTCTCTCTCTCTCTCTCTCTCTCTATCTGCCTCTTTCTCTCTCTGTCACTTGCAAATAAATAAATAAATAAAAATAACCAAAAAAAAAAAAAATCTAAACAAGGAAGGACCATGTGGCAGTTGTCTTGCATGTTGCTGGACAAACATCTGACCAGAAGCAGCTTATGGGAGGAAACTGTTTACTGGCAGAAAGGCTGGCTCAGTTCCGTAGCTTACGGCAGAAAGACGTGACTACGCTGCCAGCAGACCTGGGCAGCCAGCGCTCAAGAGGCCTCTTAACACACCTTAGGGCTGGACTACAAGATCAGGCCCAGGGACACTCCTCCTCCCCACAGGGCTGGGCCAGCTGCAGACTCAAGTTGCAAGCTCAATCTTACGAAGAAAATGCCCGAGTCTATGTGGCGATACGCTCAAACCACTACAGACTGGCTTTGGCTCACATTTTCAGGAGTGTCAGTCCATCACAGCAGACGAGGCAAATCAGAACAGAACAGCTTTCAGTGTGGCTGGTGGGCTCTGCCTGGGTGTTTCCAGACGCATGGGTTCCGGTGCACAGGACTGAGGACTGGAGCGCAGAGAGCGCGGCGCGAAGCAAAAGTTTGGAGAGCGGAGCAGAGTGCGCTGGCGAGTGCGGTGGGGTCCCGGAGTCAGAGCACTCAGAGGCAGTCGTTTGTGTGGGGGCTTCTAGGTTTAGAAGGGGGAGCTAGCTGCTAGGAGGCAGCTTGTGGGGTTCTCAGTTTTGATTGATAGACTTGGGTTATGCAAGCTTTTCTCTCTTATGCATGTCTGATTTTAATCATATATAGTTCCAAAATAGTTTGCTTTCCCCTAACAATTCACTCAGAGGTCGTATTTTGCCTTACTGTGTTTGCAGTCAAAACTGGTTCAGAAGCCGGGCATGATGGTGAACGCCTTTCAACCCAGCCCTGGGGAGGCAGAGGTAGGAGGATCGCTATGAGTTCGAGGCCACCCTGAAACTACATAGTGAATTCCAGGTCAGCCTGAGCTAGAGTGAGACCCTACCTCAAAAATAAAAATAAATAAATAAAATAAAATAAAACAACTGGTTCGTGCTGGGGCTAGGGAGATGGCTTAGTAGCTAAGGCACTTGCCTGCAAGGTCTAAGGATCCAGGTTGGATTCCCCTGTACCCATGTAAAACCAGATGCACCAAGTAGTGCATGCATCTGGAGTTCGTTTGCAGCAGATGGAGGCCCTGGTTCTCTCTCCCTCTCTCTCTCCTTGGAAACAAACAAACAAACAAACAAACACTGGTTCCGATGGGCTTGGCCCCTCTCTCTAGGATGTTTGAATGGAGACTCTCCACTAAAGGGAAGTTATGAAAGGGGTGTTAGGGAAGGAACAACTCACTCCATTGCTTGAAGTGGGGTGTACATGGCTGGCTGGGAGAGAGGGCCCTGGGTTAGCAGGTGCGTTGTTAGGGTAGGAGTGTGTGTATAGCCCATCCCAAGCACAGCTTAGCTGCCTGAAAGCTTTGCATCTGGCATTTTCCTTTATCCCCTTTTAGTCCACCCAGTCCCCAGCCTATGGGATATAGCTGCCTACATGGAAGATAGATCTTCACCCTGAAGTTAATTTATCTATAAATACTGTCACAAGCACACCAAGAGATGTGCTCTAATAAATACGTTATATGCTTCTCAATCCAATTAATCTGACCATCAAGAGTAGCTATCACAGATGTCAATTTGAGAAAAAATGTGGAGATGACACTGATAGCACTTAGTCATTCCTGAAATATGACATCTGGAGAATGAAGAGTTAAGAGTTAAAGACAGTTTTCCTGTCAATGGGTATATATATATGGCAGCGTTGCTCAGCTTGGAGTAAATATAATCTTCTTCATTTTCTTTAATTTCCTTTTAATTATAATTTGTAATTTGAAGTATACATAGAATTATAAAGAGCAATGTAGGTGAATAATTTATATAAAATATGTTGGGATATATTCAAACTTTTTCTACTAATAAAGAATCACAATTATAAATGTGTTTCAAATACCACCTCAGGAAAAACCTTTATGTTTGAACAGGGTAAAATATAGGAATATTAAAGGAAAAATTTATCCAAACATTTTAAAAACCACAGGACTGTATTTTACAGTTATTCTTCATTGCCTTGAAAGCTAATAGCCCAAATAGATATCTCTCACTTCTCCATCTTACTTGTTTTATGGTCTAATATGAACAGTTGGAAGGTATAGACTCTCTTTCCTATTTTGTCCACAGCTTGGCTTAACTCTCTGTCAAATTAAGGTGACAAAACTGGATTTTTAATTCTATTCCTCTTGCTCAACAGATCTGATAGACAAGGAGCTACACAATTGGATGAGAGCAGAGAACTGAACCAAGACACTAATCACCTGTGTAAGATTTCCCTTCAAGTACACACTGGCTGGTGGAGGAGGAAACAGAAATAAGCCTTGACAATACCAAAGGGGACTCCAAAAGCTAGGATTAATAACATGCCAAGATTAAATCTGGTCTGCTTGAATGGATGGAAGGAGTGACTAAGGAAGATTCAGAAAGATATAAATCTTTGATGGTCTAATTAAAGGAATTCTGAAGAAAAAAGATCGAGGTTTTCAGAAGACAAGTCCTCTGATTTATAGCTAGTCTCTCTGCACATCACCTCAATATTCTCATTTGTCTTGACTCTCTGAGTAGGAGTGGACTTTTGGGCTCTGCTTTGAAGGAATAACCAGAATTTTTTGCACATACCATTTAGACATATATTACCCTTTATCCAGGGAAGAGTGTGTTACCAAACATATCCTACCCTTCATCCAGGGAAGGTATGTTCCCAGATATATCCTACCCTTTATTTAGGGAAGAATATCTTCCCAGACATATCAAATAGAAGAGAGCTTAGGATACCAAAATTGTTGTTCATAACAATAAAATAAAGAAATACTTTCAACTACATAGGGATAAAGAGGGAAAGTGTTATCAAGGAGTTCCAGGCAGTTGGAGGCTAGTTAGAAGCATAAGGAGAGAGGTAGAGAACTCTCTATCACAGGCTGAGCATAGAGGGCAGAATAAAGCAGCAGAGTGCAGAGCAGCGTTGTCACTTAAGGGAGCCCACAATCTGCATAATCCGAAGAGTTCATCTGTATTATGGACGAGAAGCACTAACTGTGTATACCTACTCTACTCCAAAGAAGGAAAAACTTGAATGAACCCAGCACAGACAACCTTTCCTGTTTCCTAATGGGTCATTCCCCACCCCACATGGGCCAAACTGCTGTTATACGATGGCTTGAATAGGGTGTGCTGAGTGGTTGGATGGTTTGGTTTAGGTGTCCCCCATACACTCGTGTCTTGACATGTGGCTGATGGCAGTTTGGAAGGTGGACCTTGCTGGTGGAGATGTGTTGTCGGGGGCATCGGCTGAGGGGTCTTGGTGTTACTGCCTGGCTAGAGTTCTGCTTCCTCTCGTGCTGCTGCCTCAGTCTCCCAGGGCAGACTGTGCTTGTGCTGTCCTCCCCCTGCCATTGCCGGGTGTCCTCTTGAGACTGTAAGCCAGAACACACCCTTTCATCCCATGTGCCGCTTCTGCTTGAGGGTTTTGTCCCCATACTAAGAAGGTAACTGCTACAAGAGGACTCATTGACAGCAAGTCCAAGCACGTCTTTAAAATGTCAACGATGGAGAAAACCGGAAGTAGATGAAAGTAGACGACCGCATTTGGATATAAGTGGCACCAATAGGAACATTAGCAGAGGGGTGAGAGAGAAGATGTGCTAAGACAGGAGAAGCTCGTTACTTTTCACAACAGGGCACGGCTTATCGAAATCAACTTTGAAGGATGCCGCAGTAGGCATCAGATGCTCGGCACACTGTTTCTAAGATATCCCTCCACTCAGATCTCACCTGGGGAAATGAATGAACTATTTTGTTGGACGTAGGGTCTCACTCTAGCCCAAACTGTGTAGTTTCAAGGTGGCCTCAACCTCATGGCGATCTATTGGAAAAGAAGAAAGAAAGCTGGGTGTGGTGGCTCATGCCTTTAATGCCAGCACTTGGGAGGCAGAGGTAGGAGGATCGCCGTGAGTTCTGGGCCACCCTGAGATTACATAGTGAATTCCAGGTCTGCCTGGGCTAGAGAAAATCCCTACCTTGAAAAACCAAAGGAGGAAAAATAAAAAACTACAAAAGGTTTCCAATGCTGGATTCATTCAAACTTTTCCTTCTTTTCAGTAGATGTCACCCCTGCCTCCTGAGTTTTGGGATTAAAGGCATGCACCACCATGCCCAGTTCACCTGGGCAAATTAAAAAATAACAAAAGGAACCTTGTTTGACAAAGGTCACTTGGTACACACATCATTGGGATGGAGGTACATGGCATACATGACCCTCTGGCAAAGGAAGCAACATTGCAATGCAAGATTGTCGAAGACACACCCACAGGAGAGAAGAAAAGTATGTTTATTTATTTATTAGAGAAAGAGGCAGATAGATAGAGAGGGGGTGAAGAGGGAGGAATGGGCACATTAGGGCCTTCAGTTAGTGCAAACAAAGTCCAGATGCATGCACCACCATGTGCATCTAATTTCAGTGGATACTGGGGAATCGAATCTGGGTTATTGGGCTTTGCAGGCAAGTAGATTAACTGCATCTCTCCAGCCCAAGAAATATATTTTTAAATCTTAAGCTGGTGGAAGAGAAACACCCAAGAAGTATAAGCTTGCAGTGGTTGAACCCTTTAAAATCTCCGATAGTGAACTATTTGCAGCTAATGAACTAAACAAATCTAGTGTGGTATACACAGCACTCAGAAGGAAAGAAAAATCACTATTGCCATTTGTAACAAAAGCAGCTGTGACCAGTCATGAGATACTCTCAAGATTGGGCCTGTTGACACAGAAGCACGAGGGCAGGACAGGCCATCAGACCCTTACCTGAGACCCCAGCTACCCCTGTGGTACCTGTGCGCAGTGATGTGCAAAGTCTTGGGGCTCAGGAGGAGATGTAATAACAAGGGGCAGACATTCATGGAATGGTAACTCCATCGCAACAACTATGGGGAGGTTGTCGCTTACACCCAGATGAGACTTTCCAAGGACGCAGCTGCTCTGGATCTCTATGCTGCTATAGGTTGCCTCCCAGCCACGCTTTATAAGGAAGTCCAGTAAATTCATTGGCTCACCGAGGTAAGCTTTGACAGAATTGGTGTGGTTGAGGAGCAAGCACTTGTCAGATGCTCCACAGCAAAGAGCTCCTGCTACACCTACCGTCTCTTTGGGTGCTTCAAAGGAAGTCTTCAGAACAGTCTGTCTTTTTACATTTGTGTGTATTTTCAATTTTTTGTGACAAGGACTTACTATGCAGCCCAAGTTGGCCTTCAATTTGGTTTTTATCTCTTCCACCTCCAGAGTGCTGGGACTACAGGTGTGCACCGTCAGGGACAACTCAAGACAGGATGTCACAGGAGAAGAGGTGACCTTTCTGTGTCAAAGACTGCACAAAGAGCTTGATGAACCCAAAAAGAAACATTTCCAAAGTGAGGGTAGACATTTGTGGTGATAAGATAGTTCACAATTAAAGGCAGGAATCACCTGACTTTTCCACACAAGTTGATCTTACCCCTCCCACACTAGTCACACCAGTCAAGAATTAAATGTCATATTGCCATGCACACAGAAATTGAGTTTTAAATTGCTGTCTGTATGAGACATGATTAGCATTTCTATGCTAGTAGAGAGGCACAAACTCAGGTGCAAATTCAAGTGGAAAATGCTGTGCCGTTATGGTATGTGTTGATTCATGTCAGACTAGTGATTACAGCGCCGCCCGTCCCACCTCATACAGCAGACTCTAAATGCGGAGGGGGCGAATTGTGACTAGCTTTTAGGCACGACTTGCCTGTGAAACCCACACAGGAGATGTGTGGCATCCGTTTTAGCATGAACAGGAAATGTGCAGGCG
Organism: Dipus sagitta; assembly: GCA_036346955.1. Classification (NCBI taxonomy): domain Eukaryota; kingdom Metazoa; phylum Chordata; class Mammalia; order Rodentia; family Dipodidae; genus Dipus; species Dipus sagitta. The sequence continues at coordinate 3,034,246 of CM070783.1, forward strand.
CCAGACACCGGTCGGGTAATAAGGCAGCTTTGCTGAGTGCCTCAACTGCTCCCTCACTACAGTAGACAGCACAGGAGACAATGCTTATTCCTCCCATTTATGGTGCTAGAATTTAGCAAGGTTTTCATTTCAGGAAATTGTCTTTTCAGTGCACTAAACTGTGCCTCAGAGATCAGAAATAGTGAATAGGGTTTCTCCAAAGAATCTAGTTGATAATTAGGCAATAAACAAGCAAGTAAGAAAAAAATGTTGATGTTCTCTTAAAGAGCAAGGGAACCAAGATGTCACAAAGATGGCCCATTGTAAGTTTTTCCCCAATACTGTGCATAAGAAGGGATGGGCTGTCAGTTTATTCATTTACTCTTTTACTCTGAGGATAGTGACTAAGGATATGGTGCTATAGCTAGACTAGCTAATGTTTTTTTCATTCTAGCACCAACCAGAGTCAAAACAATTCACTTACCCTATCCATGACTCACCTTCTCCAATTATAAATTAGGAATAAAAATAATATCCTTGAATGAGTTATAGTTAAGGTTAACTTACTTAATTCATGTAAGGATTTTGTAGCCTAGGATACATATGTGTTGCAAGCTGCTACTACAAAGACAAAATTTAGCTTTTATGAGGGACAGTGGTCTTCTTTCAATAATGACAGTACTCCCTTCTTTCATGTAAGATTCTTGACACTGTATGATCTTAAATACAAACCTGTCCTTGTATTAATATTATATCTGATAATAATTTGTAGGAGGTGTGACCCAATGATGGAATGTTATAATCAAATGAAAATTTGTTCTGATATTTAATCTTAAACAATTGTTAAAAGTTCCAGATGAGAGTCATGTGACAGATTAAATGATTCCCCTCTTGTTATTCAATAGTGCTGACTCTGTAGATAAACAAACAGGGAAACCATGAAAAGTATCCTCTCTCTGTCTCTCTGCCCCCCCCCCCACGCGTGCGTGCGTGTGTGTGTGCATGTGTGTGTGTAGGTGTGTGTATGTGCATGTATGTGTAAAGGTGTGTGTGTGTGTGTGTGTGTGTGTGTGTGGTTGGAAGCCAGAGGACGACCTTGAAGAAGAGTCTTATTCTTCAGGAATGCTGAGCACCCTGTTTTGGAACACAATCTCTCATTGTCCCTGAATTTATCAATTAGGTTAGACTGGCTGGCCAATGACCCCCAGGGAGTCTCCTGTGTCTGCCTCCCTAGTACTGGGATTATAATTACATACTATGATACCCAGCATTCTTATGTAGATAGTGAGGATTGAAAACTTGGGTCCTCATGTTTGCAAGATGAGCAGTTTCCCAATTGAACTAACTCTTTAGGTTCTGAAAATGGTCATTTCTTAAGTGCCAATTTCCCATATATCTATATATGTATATATATATATGTATGTGTATATATATATGTGTATATATATATATATATATATATATATATATATATATATATATATACATATACATATATTCTGTAGCTATGGTATCAGTCAGGAGTCTCTCATCACAAGGGACAGAAAATGTAGCTCCATAAGGGATATACTTAGGTACTGGTGAAGTCCCAGGAAGAGCTGGGTGGTTAGGGTGCATTTTAAGTAATGCCTCCAGCTCTCTGCTGCTCTCTCTCTGTGCTGTTTTCTCCCCAGGCTTTCTTCTCAGCCTCAGCATGGTGCAGCAGATGGGGGGCCATAACTCCCCAGATTCCATTTTGGCAGAAAAGAACATTGTGCCCTTCAACACAATCAACAGTAATCCTATTGCCTTTCAACAACATTTTGGATTATAGATAGGTTTTAACCCAATGTCAGTGGCGAGGGAAAATAATTTTCTCGGTACCAGGTTATAGAGTGGCCCCTAGAGCTGGGAGCAAAGCGATTCCACCCAAAGGAAGGACACGCTCGCGTGTGTGTGCTCCACCACAGTAAAGGAAAGCGCATGAGCGCAGCTCTGGTTCACTCCCTTACCTACCGGACCTCACAAGCCCTTTCACAGAGGCCCCTGGTCATCTTTTCTTTCCCTTAGAGTTCATATGTGGCGTTCAAGACTTTCAATGTTTAAATTTGATTTCTTACTCTAGCTCCTCCAGTACCCTGGGCCTTAGTTTGTTTCTAAATATTTTCAATCTCATTTGGCATTGATTTCCTTGTCTGCCTCTCCCATCCTTCTTACTTACATCCTATATAGCATAGAGCCCAGTTTTTTAAAATAAATTTAATATATTCTATTTATTTATTTATTTGAGAGCAAGAAAGAAGAAAGAGAGAGAGAGAGCCTCCAGCCACTGCAAATGAACTCCAGATGCATGTGCCACCTTGTGAATCTGGCTAACGTGTGTCCTGGGGAACTGAACCTGGGTCCTTTGGCTTTGCAGGCAAACATATTAACCACTAAGCCATCCCTCCAGCCCTAGAGCATCCAGGTTTAATGCTATCTCAAAATAACCCACTGAAGTCAGTAATAATATCTGCATTTTATTAGTGAGGACATGACAGAGGTCAGTAGCCCCCTGGAATAAAGCAGATAGGGATGAGGGTAGGGGCAGGTATGACTGGAGCTAGCAAGCAGAACACTGTGTGGTTGAAGATGGAGCTGGGCAACTGCAGGGCGGGAGGTGTTTCACCTGTACACCAGGCCTCGCTCGGGACAACCCAACAGCTCCCTTCCTCCCCGGCCTCTGCTGCAGCATCAGCTGCAGGACACAGCCGGCACCCGTGCATTTTGTGAAGGGCTGCAGGTGCTGGAAGTGAAGAAGCGCTCTTAGCACAGGCTGAGGGAGGAGGCAAGGATTTTAAGTAGAGAACAATGACACTTTGAAGCAGGGGTGCCTAATTGGGTTAAGACTGGATCATCTGGATGTGCTGATGGAATTGGCAGCCCTGTCCATCAGAATGCAGTTGCCTAGTCGAGGCTAAGTTGAGAGGGAAACTAGGCAAGGGAACAGGTGGGCACAGTCGAGCACTATTGGAGGGGCAATATCAAGAATGACTGACTTCCAAGTTGAGGACATCCCTCAGTAGACAAAACGCTTGCTTTGCAAGCATGGGGGCCTGAGTTCAGTTCCCCGAACCTATGTGAAATGGTTGGGTATGGTGGCATGTGTTCGCAATCCTAGCATGGGAAGGTGACGACAGGGGATCCTTGGGACTCATTGGTCAGCTACTCCAGCTGAATGGGTGAATTGAGGTGAGCAAAAGATCCCGTCTTACAAAACGTAATGGTGTTGCTGAGGAACAATACTCCAGATTGGTCTTCGTCCTCCACATGCACATTTATACGCACATGTGCGCGCGCGCACACACACACACACACACACACACACACACACACACACAGCTTAAAAAAGAAAATGTTTGGCTGGAAAGATTGCTTAGTGGTTACGGTGCTTGCCTGCGAAGCCTAAGGACCCGTATTTGATTCCCCAGTATCCGCATAAGCCAGATGCACAAGGTGGCCCATGCTTCTGGAGTTCATTTGTAGTGGCTGGAGGCCCTCATGGACACATTCTCTCTCTCCCTGTCTGTATCTCTCTCTCTCTAATAAATAAATAAAGCACTTTTTTAAAAAAGAGAATGACTTCCAAATTCATGTTTTAGGTTGTCAGTATGTGTATTTTTTATCCTTATGGATAAGGCGGACAGTCTGGGCTAAGCTAAAGAAACTGCAGGCAAAAGTCCTGTCCAGCAGGTTTTCCTCCCGGTTTTGAATGACAGTCCCATGCAGGAACTCCCTATCGGTCTACAGCTCAGGGAGAGGAACCTAATCTTTCCTGAACTGAGCCTTTCCTGCAGCCACATTGTTTTCTTCTAATCTCAGGCCGAGAACCAGCTGAGCAGCAGATGCTGTTTGTGGTGAGGGGTCTCTGTCACGAATCGGGACGTCTGCTGGCTGCACATTGGAAGGGCCGACAGTGCTCCCACGTTCAGGCTCCTCCCAGTCAACGCTGCCCCCAGGCTTTCTCCAGCACTCCAACCTCTATCTCCCACCCACTCATTGCCAAGCAGGAACAGATAGGCAAGAGCCACATTTCAACACCAATCGTAACTTACAACCACATGTTCTTATACGGAGGACTGATCATTTTTCCCCCATTCACTGGGTCCAAAAATAAACACTTGTGGATTTATGTGGCCATGTCTAAGAGATTCTAACTTCATTTTGAGGTGATGTGATTTATGATTCAGCTTTCTCAATGGCAACCGACTCTTTTGTAACCTGTTTTGACTTTCTAGAAGACCATGCATGCCAGAGAACTCCATATTCACAGCACTGTGAAGTTCAAAACTCTGCACAGTGTTATAAGGTTATTGTCGTAATAACTGGAGGCAGACAGCATTTCCAGTGTTGTATGAGACAATCAAGACTCAGAAGGTCTCCTGAGTGCTCAGTGTCACGCTGGATGAAAACAGTGCCGTGGGTCTCAAAATCTCATTCTTTCATTTTGTTTAGTCTTCGTAACTTATTAAATGTAAACGGTCAAGAGGCAGTATTTCAAAATAGTCCACTACTTTATATTCAATGAAGTTGTCTTCTATTGTATATCAAGTGCTCTAATAATTTCAGAGTAGGGCCTTCTGAACATTAGAGAAAAGAATTTAATGCCTCAGAGGATTAGTTTTCTTTGCACCAAGAACAATTTCTGCTCTGTAACAGCAGTCTTGATTCTTCAGGTGACTGACACATTTCTTTCTTAAGTTGCTATGAGAATCACAAAAGGGGAACAGACTGTGTGCTCCTGTGAACAAAATGTGGCAAGCAAGCTCTTTAGCCAGCAGGTTGCTTGATTTTGACTTAGCAGGGGCAACAATTTCTGTACCAAATGTTGTAGCCACCTAGCTCACCCCTAGAGAGCACAGTTAAGATGGCCTTGATTTACACCCAGAGCGTTGCCGCACGGGCTCTCACACGCTCTTCTAGGGGTAGTATAACTCTTGTTTGCCTTTCACAGTTTGAAAAGAATGTTATCTGGAAAGAGGTGAACTTCTCAAGCTCTTGAAGACTTAAGCAAAATTTCATAGGAGGTATGTACATTTACGCTATCGCTCTAAGTTCGTTTCCAAGTAGCTAACGTGTTGTAAATCCATGTAAAAGGAATGCAAAGATTAGTGTATAAGAGATGTTTTCCATGAGGCTCAGAGAGAGGAGGTAAGCTTCCCAAGGAAGACGGCTGGGGTAAAAGTTGAATCTAGGTATCCCAAGCTTGGGTCTGCTGGCCAGGAGGGCAAGCACAGCCATTATGATTGTTTTTTGGGGTTGTGTTTGTGGGTGTCCCGATGCACACCCTGTGTGTAAGGGCCAGAGGAGGATGTTGGGTGTCCTCCCCTTTTCTGCCCTATATTCTTGAGAGAATATCTCACTTGTTCATTTGGTTGGTTTGTTGATTTTTTTTGTTGAATTGTTTCAAGCTGGCTGACCAGTGAGCACCAGCAATCCTTCTGTCTTTGACTCGCAACAGTAAGGTTACAGGTTTTTTCATGGGTCTTAGTGATCCAATGTGGGTCCTCATCCTTACCCAGTAAGCTTTCTTACCCACTGAGCCATCTCCCCAGCCCGAGTCCATTATTAATGGGCTCAAAACCACCCTTGGGTTCCTCAACTACTAAATAAATGTGCATGCCTCAGTGATTTCTCGGCTCTTTTTTCCTTACTTTTTTTTTTTTTTTCTCAAGGTAGGGTCTCACTCTGGCCCAGGCTTACCTGGAATTACCTATGTAGTCTCAGGGTGGCCTCGAACTCACAGCGATCCTCCTACCTCTGTCTCCTGAGTGCTGGGATTAAAGGCGTGCACCAACACACCTGGCTTTCCTTACTTTTTAAGTTTGGTGCATAATCAGCCTAGCCTACCCCCTGATATGTCTGAGTTTCAGTGAAAAATCTCAGCTACTGGTTGTTGTCTACTGTAAAGTTTATTTTGGGGGGTCCACTTGGTTAGGCTACCATACCAAGTCATCTAATCATGCAGTATCCCACGTTTTGCTGGAGTGTGGTATGTAGACATGGTTAGCACATACAGCTGTGTCCATAGACCTGCTTCATGTCTCCACAACCTTGTGTTCTGCTGATCTACAGCTCTTAGTTACAGAGGGAAGAACTCTATGGGACAGAGAACCACATTCCTATTGAACTGAATATGAACATTATCACTGGCCACTTTGAGGTCCTCATGCCTCTGAATGAAAAGACACATAGTAGACCTGTTTGTATATTAGCTAAGGTATTTGCTCTGATGATTAAGGGGAATTGGTTGATAGTGACCAATGTAGGTGCCCTCAAGGCATTTGTTAACACTACCGCATCCAATGACCTAAGGAAGTAGAAACTACCACACCCTAGTCCAGGGAGGACTGCCCGTGGCCCAGACCTTTACTAATGAAAGCTGGTCATCCGCCCTAGAAAACAGGTACTGGCAGAATGTTCAAACGCAGCTAAAACTGTGAGGTCAGTTGCATAAATTAAAACTGTGGTATTAGGGTACTTCTTCCTAGTTTTTCTTTGAATTTGGTTGTGTGTGTGTGTGTGTGTGTGTGTGTGTACACCCGGTGGTATGTTTTCCCTCTCATCACCTTATCATAATAATATAAGAAATAGTGCATAACAGATGCCTTTATCTGCTAGTAGTTAAGTTACTGGGCGCAAGGAGAAGAGCGGACAGTACATAAGGGCAGTATGCAGGGCATTCCTTGCTGGCAGAGTTACTATATGTGCCTGTATCCCATGGAGTTGCAGCATGTTAGCTGGAAGAGTGTCGTTGCCAGTGTCTACATTTGGCGATTAAGTGTGGTTAAAGAGAAGTGCCAGCTGCTAATCGGACAAACGGTGGACTGTGACTTTAGTTTGATATGTCATTTTGTCTAAGCAAAATACATGGTTAGGAATGGAGAGATGGCTTAGCGGTTAAGGCATTTGCCTGCAAAGCCAAAGGATCCAGGTTCAGTTCCCCAGGACCCACGTAAACCGGATGCACAAGGGGGCACATGAGTCTGGAGTTTGTTTACAATGGCTGGAGGCCCTGGCATGCACCCATTCTCTCTCTCTCTCTCTTTCTCTCTGCCTCTCTCTCCCTATCTTTAATAAATAAATAAATATTTAGCCAAATGCTAATCTATTGAATGCTTTGCTGGTATTTTATAGATGTGATTAACATCCACCATCAGTTCATTTTACATAAAGAAGATTAGACTCAGTAATCTGCGTGAGCCTCATGCAAAAAACTGGAACCCTTTAAAGAGCAAAAATTGAGGCTTCCCCAAAAGAACATACTCTGCCTCAAGAGTTTTGTGTGAGATTTTCTGTCAACTTAACCTGCACATCTTAGATTTAGTAGCTCCCATAAATCTAATCATCAAAGTATGACAGTTTATCTATGTATATTTATCATTTTATATGCTTTTAATAATATTATAGACATGTGTTTGTTAGATATTTTTATAAATTTTACACAAAAACATCTCTATATATATGCACACATCGTATGGGTCCTATTTATTTGAAGAACTCTAAGAAATATTCACATTCAAAATATACATTCAAAGCTAAATACTCATTTTTACAACATTTTAGTTTTCTTACCTTTCAAAAATAAAACTATTAATAAATAATTAAGTAATATATACTGATGAATAAATGTTTATTATTAATAATAGTTATTTATGAACATTTATTTTTAGAAGTCCAGCAGTATGGAGAATAATAGAAGTAAAGTGTTAATACCCTTTACCTTTCTTTCTTCTAATCACACTATTTGAATATGTACTTTTGTACACCTTTCTTCATAAAGCACACATGTCCACAAAAAATATACATTCATATTCATGTGTCTAAAATTTACTAGTTCTATTTTTTAATATTTTAAAATATTATTTATTTAATTTTATTCATTTATTTGAGAGACAGTGAGAGAGATAGAAAGAGTTAGATAGATAGAGAATGGGTGCACCAGGACTTCCAACCACTGCAAACAAACTCCAGATGCGTGCACCACCTTGTGCATCTGGCTTTTTGTGGGTACTTGAACCTGGGTCCTTTGGTTTTGCAGTCAAGTGCCTTAACCACTAAGCCACCTCTCCAGCCCTTAGTTTTATTTTTTAAGTGTGTTGCAGTCAGGTTTGGATTGCTGACAGAAATCACCCAATCAAGAGCAGCTTGTGGGGAAAAAAAAAAAAGGTTTATTTTGGCTTACAAACTCAAGGGAAAGCTCCATGATGGCAGGGGAAAACGATGGCATGAGCAGAGGGTGGACATCACCCCCTGGCTAACATAAGGTGGACAATAGCAACAGGAAAGTGTGCCAAACACTGGTAAGGTGACACTGGCTATAAAACCCATAAACCCACCCCCCCCCAAAATACTCTGCCTCCAGGGGGCGTTAATTCCCAAATCTCCATCAGCTGGGAACCTAGCATACAGAACACCTGAGTTTATGGGGGACACCTGAATCAAACCACCACAAAGTGTTTACATTAAAAATAATACTTTTCTCTTTTTTATTAAGCAATGCAGTATATAGCCTCATCTAAGTAAATAAAGAGCTTGTTTCAAATTGCTGCATACCACTCACTAGCTTTACCATAACTTAACCAAGCTTTTCCCTGTGATAGACTTTTGCAGGTCGTTAAATGATTGCTGCTAGTTCTGATGCTAAATAAATATATTTGCACATTCAATTTTACATACACACGTGTTTCTTTTAAATATCTTAAAAATTGAGGATTTGGGATCAAAGAGTATGAATGCTCTTCATTGAAGTTTACATCAGTGGGTTCCCTTTGTAAAAGTTGTAGATATTCTTTGTTCCCACAGCTCATCAGGATCCTTACCACCACTGGGTGTTAGTTTTCAATGTGATGCATAGAAAAATATCACCACACTTGGGACTTCCTCTAACCCTCTTCACTGCCCAGAGGTTGGTCACGTGTTCACATTGTTGAGGCAACGGGCACTCTTTCCTGCCAGCTGCCTCTCCATTTCATTCGCCCATTTTTTTCTACAGCATTACATTCCTTTGTCTTTAACAATCCTCCTCAAGACTTCCATCTTTCCTCAATATAGTCTTTCGACCTACATATTGTATCTCTAGCATGAAGGAGTTGGGTCAATATTTACATGCATCACAGAACTTTAGCTGAATGGGTGTCCCCTCCCCATATCCAGTAAGAAAGACAAGGGATCAGAAAAATGGTGGAGACTCAGCGGTTAAAGAGCTTGCCTGCAAAGCCTAATGACCTGAGTTCAATTCCACATACCACCAGATGCATAAAGTGGCCACGCATCTGGAGTCTGTTTGTGGCTGAAGGCCATGGCACATCAATTCTCTGTGTGTCCCTCTTCTATTTCCCTCTGCTTGCAAATAAATATAAAATATTTTTAATATACAAAATCTAGAGAAGGGGCTGGGAGATGGCTCAGTGGTAAAAGTGCTTACTGGTAAAACCTGCTGGCCTGAGTTCAACTCCCCAGGCCTCACATAAAGCCAGGGGCAGAAAGGGACACATGTGCCTGGCTTATGTGTCTAATAGCAAGGGCCCTTGGTGCATGCATGTACATGCACACATGTGCAAATAAATGAATGAAGGTATTTCCAAAAGAAAATCTAAGGAAAAATTATCTTGTCAATTTCTTCAAACTAGAAATGTATTTAGACTGCCATAGAGATCTAATGCCCAGCTTGCACAATTGCAGAGTTTTCCAATTTGGTGTTGCTCCAGGTTAAAAAACAAACAAGCTGAAAAATGTGGATTGGAATCATTTGCCATCCGTTCCTAATATAATGACTGATTTCCCACTCTGGATGCAGCGAGCTGCAGGCAATGGGTCTGAGCTGAGTCCAGGTGGAAGGGGGCCAGACACATCAAATCAAGGCTGCTGTTGCACAACTCCCCGCAGAAAGCGTGCACACAACGCAGTCGAAGTACTTTCTGTGCGCTGCGTAACCTGACTCTTTGGCAACCTGATTGATTCCTTGCCCTTTTCTGCACAGTTAGGAAATATACAAAAGGGTGACCAAAGCCATAATAGAAGCTGTCAAGTATTACATTCAAAATGGTATCCTCTTCAATTTTTTTTTTTTTTTGTTTAGAAAAAATATTGAGAAACCATCCTCCTGAAGCTGGGACACATTAATCACCTTTCATGGCTGTTTTCCTGCTGTTAAGTCCACTAACGCCAGTAATACAGAAGTCCAATCTCAGAGCTGGTCATTATCCTAAATTAATGTTGTTTTCTACAAAGGTCAACAGAATATTCTCCCAGGCGTATATGTTTAATTGGTGTAAAACAAGTTTTCGTTGTTCATACTTTAATTAAGGTGGACCATCATAATGATGCATATTTCATTGCTTCCCGTAAGTGTATGAATAGTCTTCAGGGATTTAATGCTCACACCCCACCACTCTTTTTTTGTGCTTTATCTGAAAAAAGCAGCCTGTGAGACAAGGATAACTTCTGAGCACAAATAGTAAGGCACGTTTAGTCCAAGTTTCTGTTTCAACAATGACGGAGGTGTTGATGTTGTCAAGGTTCCAGTGAGAAAGTAATGCCAAGAGTGACACATCAAATTTTACCCAAGCCGTCCAAAACTAAGGTTTGTCAGAAAGAACTGTGTTAAGCAGACTCTGTTTTGTTTTGTTTTGCTTTTTTTTTTTTCCTAAGTGGAAACCTTTTATTTATCATGTCTATGTTATTCATTTTTCCTTAAAAATTCTTTTCCAGTTGGAACACATGTTCCACTAAGAACAATGAAACAGACAGTTTCATAATTGGCAAATTAGTTCTGAAGGGTGATTTGAAAATCAAATGGTCATAAGCAGTGCATACAGAACTTAGTGCCTTACCAAGTGAGGGTGGTAGGTACCCAAGAAATTCAAGTAGTAATCGTGTTACCAGTCCCGGGAGAAACTGGCATGCCATTCAGAAACAGTGGGAGAGTCAGAGTGGACTTTATTAGGCAAACTCCGAGCAAAGTGGAATTTTATTTTTGCTTTCTAGATTTTGATTTCTGAATGCTTCCTTAGAACAAGTAACCTGGTTTAAATGAGATTTGAACAAGCTCAGCCCCAGGAATTAGTAACCAATTTGCTTCTAAGGGTCATATTTCATGTTTCACTTAATAGGTATCACATGTTTTTAGTTGGTCCTCTCTATATATTGATGTTGGCTGGGGAGGGGGTGTGGGAGGAAGGAATTCACATAATAAAGCACCATGATACTTAGAGATTGTATCCACAAGTCATGCTTGGCTATAACATCAGTATGTGTTTAAGGATATAATTATGCAGCATACCATCCATAAAATATTTGTATGAATGTATGTGTGTGCTTGTCATTCTTGTCTGAGGATATTCTTTGGGGGGCAGCAGTCTAGTTACTGGCCTGCGAACCTAAAGAGAAACATCTGGCAGTTAAATGGGAAAAATTGTAGGGTTAATTGATAGGGGAAGACTAATAGGATTCTGGCTGTGCTTGGGATCAGGATGTGACCTCTGAGATATCATGGATTGCAAACTGGCAAACATTTTAGATCTTTCACTTGAAAAAATATTTGAAGCGGCACCACATGCCAGAGTTAATCAGTGTCAGGATACTGCTCCATGAGTGTGGAAAACAAGCAAAAGGGAAAGGAAATGCTCACCCCTTCGTCACGAGCACAGCCATGTAGCCAGCAAATTAATACCCTGAAGTCCCCGTCACCAATGGAACTGATTTGCAGACAGAGATTTTAAGGAGGAAATCAAGATTAAATGAGATCAAAGGGTGGAGCCCTCATCCACTGTGACTGGTAACCTTATAAAAAGAAAAAGCAAAGAAAATCTTCCCGCTCTCCCCTCCCTGCCCCTTCCTCCCCTCTCTGTCCTTCTCTCTTCCCCTTGCTCTCCAAGAGCGCAGAGCAAAAGCCTTGAGGCCACTGTGAGCACGTAGGTCATCCCTCAGAAGCTGGGGGAAGAAAGATCTGACCACCAACTCAAGTGACCAGAGCTTGATCTTAGACTCCCAGCATCCAGCATATGAGAAAATAGACTTTTTTGTTTAATCTTCCAATCTGCCTTGTTAAGGCAGCCCTAGCTGACTGTCTAGTTGCCTGAAAATGGGTCTAAGATCCTATAGGTAAATAAATAGAGTATCTGAGGATCCTAAGCAGACATTTTGTATTTCTGTGAATTTTGGGAGAAAGACATAGCTGTAACGGCTGGCTAGAAGTTCTCCTGACAGTGTCAAACATGGTTGTAAAAGCCATCAGGGTTGGTGGTGCGGACATCTGTTATATTTGCTTGGGCACATTTACCCTTCCTTTCCAACATCACTAGACTTTCCTGCGAGCATGCAGCACTCCTTCCTCCTCCATGTACTTTGAATGGTGAAGCTGGCCCCACCCCATGGCTTGAAATTGGGCAGGTTCTCCCTCAAACCTGCCAGAATGACAAGGGTGACAGAAGATGTGTGACGATCCCAACCATTTAGCACTAACATGCATGCTCATTGGAGTAACAGTGACAGACACGAACTTTCTGGAGACTTACTAAGATAAATGATCAAGGCTAGAGCTGCTAGTTGCCACTGTCACAGAACTGGGTCACATAGGAAGACAGAATACAGACAGAAGACGTCATATTTCTGATAGCATCTTTAAGAAGACATCATATTTCTGATAGCACCTTTAAGAAGCATCCTGCAGCCATTACTGAGGCTAAACTTGGATTTCTCTATTACTAGAGCCATTAAGCCAATCGTATTTAATAACCCTTCTTTAGTTGGGTGTCCAGTTCTTATAGGCCAAAGAGGTACTCTCTTCAGTGGTACAGCCACTGGTAGGTGGCGGGAAGAATGAAGGGTTCAGCTGGAGTGGGAATGGGGGTGCATATGATCAAAATACAGTGTATACATGTGCAACACTGTAGACAAATAATATCTAAGCAGTGAATTGGATAGAAATTGAGAAAGACACCTGGTATCTACCTCTGGCTCCCATATACATGTTTGCACACATGTGTGCACAAATCACACACACACACACACACACACACAAATGGAAGAGGGACAAAAGGCCATAAGAAGAGAGTTTTGCTACCACAAGCCAAGGAAAGATACCTAATGTCTACCTATGGCTTCCACACACACATGCATATACACATACATACGGACACACATACATATATGTATAAATCATAAGTCACACACATACTCAAAGCAAAAGAAAATAAAAGAAGGCTATATTAAGAGGGGTGTGCTACCACAAGCAAGAACACCAGGAGCCAACTGTGTACTGTGAGAGGTAAGGGAGACTTCCCTCTTAGAGTCCTTGCTGGGAGCATGGTCTTGTTGTCATTTGGATTTCAGATTTCTGGCATCTAAGGCTAACAGAAAGGAAATTCCTGTGGTTTTACAATACCAAGATTTTGGTGACTTGTTATGGCAACACAGGAAATTAATATACTAATGTAACTGCAAAGTTTTGGGAAGAGACAAAGACAGTGAAAACTCTAACAGATGGCTTTTCCTTTTTCTAATAGAGTTTTATTAATAATTTTTGTATACGGATGTAATGTATTGTATGTATTGGATGTAATGTATTGTATGTATGTAATGTAATGTATTCTGATCATAAGCTCCTCTCATTACCATCTCTTGTCCATCTCCGATTCTGCTGAGCTTCCTCTTCCTTCTCTTCCCAACCAGTCCCTCTTCTATTCTGTTTTCTTTCTGTCCATGTATGGTGTGTGTGTGTGTGTGTGTGTGTATGCGCGCACATGCGCGTGTGTGTTCCACTGAGTTTAATTTGTTTGCCTGCATGAGCATGGGTAGGGATTAATTATCAGATATGCAACTTACTAGTGGCCACACCACTGCGGAACTCTCCCCAGCCCCTATCTCCAGTCAGCTGTCAATAACTCCTCGGGGAGGGGGGGGGTCCTGCAATTGCAATGCAATGAAGCTCTTCTCCAGCATCCATGCCAGAGTGTTGATTGGCAAAGGGGGGCGTCTATATCAAAGTTTATTAACAACTCAATCAAAACTATTCTCTGCTTCCTACAGTCCACCTCTTCCTTTAATATTAAGTACTCAGACACTGACCAGGCCTTCTGTGTTAGCAGAGGGCCATACCCGGGGGAGGGAGGGATTTGCTGAGTTTTCACACTTTTCTGAGGAGAAGTGACTAAGGAAAGGGAGGTGATATTTCACTGGAAATTCTGCACTGTGCTCTCTGGCACGGAGACAACTTGGCCATCTGCTGCATGGAGGTTATCCAGCACCATCAAAGGGACAGTGTAATGTCTGTCACTTCTTAGGAAAGCATCCCTGTAACACAACAGTCATTTAGTGCGTTTGTTGTGTGACTGTAAATTTTCATGATTAGGGTACCATTTATCCCCGTTGGCCTTGCACAACCCCAACTTACGCTAGTTGTCTCAGCCTATTTAATCATAACACCCTGCCTTTTCACTTTAACAGATATCCCTGTTTGGAGAATAAATTATAAAGCCACCTTAGCTAGGCTTATAGACCTTCATTTTTGTTAAAAAGTTCAAAAATTTTATACATTGCTTTACTTTTAGTTTCTTGCCCCAACTCAGTGTGAAGACTTAGTTACATTTTGCAAACAGATTCATTTTTTTAAGAGAGTTTTCTTCAAGAGTTAGTAAAGGGAATTTTGTACTGTGTTTGTTTCCTAAAGGCTGGTTGGCATCCCATACAGGGAGCCTCCCCCCCCCCATCTCCTTCCTCCCCTACATGCTTATGGCTTTTGGTGGTCCCAGAAGTGCCTCCGTCCAGAGAAAGAAATTTGGCTGCTTCAGCAGTATGACAAGGGCACACAGCCATGTCTGCAAAGCAGGTGTAAGCTGGCATTCTGCCCAAGCCTGGCCAGACAGCTTCATAAATCCTGCCCTTACTGCAGTCCGAATTACTTTTCATGACACAAAGCCAAGCTGTGTTATTCACCTAATGCCCCGATTTACAGTTCCCAAGACAAAAGAACATACAGATAGAGTTTCAGGGCTCTGTTTGCTTTCACGTTTATCTAAAGGTCAGTTTCAGGTCACGCTCAAGAAACCTGACAAATGGTGGTGAATAAACCTAAAAATAAATTAAGTGCAAGTGGGGAACTTAAGCATTCCTTGTTTTTGTGCCAAAAGAAAACTCAACTCAATTTACATTGTTTTAATATCTGAGGCAAGCAGCTGCTCTGCGCGCGGCGTGCTGGGAAATAGCCGTGCTCTTCGGTGAGCTCGCACAGGCGCGCGCTGCGCTGCACAGTCGCTGTTTGGATGCTCGTTCCTACTTCTGCAAGGAGCCCAGCCCCCAGATGTCGTGGTCACTTCTCATTGCTGGCATAACCGGCTGACAAGAAGCCGCTCGTGGAAGGAACGAGGCGTGGCAGCTTGCAGTTTCCAGGTGCGCCTTCACCATAGCCAGGGAAAGCACGAGGGAGCTGGCAGCCGGGGTGTTAGATTTCGACAAACCAGCCGAAAGGAAGCAGTGCGTCCGAGCTAGCCCTGAACACCTGACAGCTAGACTTAATCACCGGGGTCCACCCCTACTCGCGCCCCTCCCCCGGCCAGGCTCTGCCTCCCGGCTCCATCAGCTGGGGACTGGGTAGGAGGCATAGACCCAAACACAGGACTATGGGGACCATTCCTCATTCCAACCACCAAACCAGAGGGCAAGAATAGACCACTAGTGTGCCTAGAGTAGTGCCACCCAGTGTCCTGGCAGGCCCTGGAGGACTAGAACTTCAAGAAAGGAGTCTCTGCACTCTAGAAAGAAAGCCAGGCCTGGCTGTGCAGCTACTTGGGGAGAGATAAACGTTCCTATACCATATCCAGGACAGAGAAGGGCAGACCGGTAAGCTGAAGAAGGTTTCCTACGGCCCGCTCGGAACTGCGGGACTCAAGCAAGCGCTGCAGACTTCCACGACAGCTGAGTTTGAAAACCGAGTTCTTCCGCTGGACTTCGTTACCAGGCCGTGTACATTGTTAGCCCGTCACTTTTACTCAACTGATCTCTCCTCAGTCTCCTGAAGCCTCTCTCCCTCCCAACATCCCCACGCTGTGATCAGGTTGTGGGAACTGCAAATAACCTTTTCTCGGCGCTGGCTAACGTGTATGGAAGCGAAGGAAAGGCGAGCCCAGCAGTGGGGGGCCTCTGACGCACCGCTCGCCAGCGGAGAGCTGCACCGACTGAAAAGGGTCCTGAGAGGCCTAAGCACCCCAACTTTGCTTATGACCAAGAAACTGATCATGACCGTAGGGCAAATGTAGCACTTAATTCCCCAGACTTCTCTGATTGAGGCTTACCTTACAACTTCACAACTATTGTTTTCTTTGATATTATGTCTCTCTCTCTCTCTCTCTCTCTCTCTCTCTCTCACCATTTTGGAGACAGTCTATATGGTCCGGGCTGGTCTTGAACTCAAGAAATCGGCTTGTCTCAGCATCCTGAGCATCGAGATTACTGCACCACACCTGGCTTGAAGACTTAGTCTATGATAGAAATTTTCCCTCTCTCTATTCCTATCCATCTCCCTTTCCTCATTTTTCTCTTGATGGTTCCGTGACTTAAATTTCACTGAGGGAGGTAAGACTGCCACAAAACGGGCACACTGATCCCATGAAATCTCAAAGTGGGTTTTCCGACTCCAGCTGCCTCTGTTAGGAGTGCAGAGCGTTTCCCGAAGAGCAAGCCAAGAGTGAGCTGTCACTGCCAGCTTTTGTCCACAGAGACGGTGGCAGGTGAATCTGTTTCAGCTTGGCCGATCTGCCAAAAGCTTGTGGACGGTAACACCTGGACAGTTGAGGTACGAAGTTTGTTGAGTGAGTGAGAGGACACGCATGCTCTAGGGCTCCACTACAGTCACCCCACCTCCATGCTACAAGCCATCTCACAAACTGCAGGCCGGAAGCTCTGGGCTTCTCCCAGAGAGCAGTCCTCGGTCAGTGGGGCTCGGAAGTGGGCAGGTAAATGCCCTGATGTGGAGGACTGAGATCTTTTGCACGAGTTCTCATAGCCCTGCCCTTTTACCTTGCTTGCCTTTTCTTCCTCATTCCCCATCCTTCTGCAGGTGTTTCCTGGATCCTCCCACATGACAATTACTTGCACTGAAGCCTCTGCCTTCAAAGCGAAGTTGGCCGTAAGAAGGCGAGTGGAAGCGAGGCGACTGTGTGGCTTCGGAATGAAGTGCGATCACCACGGGGATGACTTGGCAAGAGTACGGAGGATGTTTCCCCATAAGGAGATGCCCACGTAGAATGAGTGGAATTTCTAGAATGTTCGCTGCCAGAGGCACATACACAGGTAAAGAGTACATTCATTGGTGTTAGGTGTGGTCCGGGCATGCAGGCGTGTTAGTGCGCAGCTGACAGGTAGTGTGGGTTGTGGGGAGAGAGGAGGTGGTAAAATCTCTACTCTTCCATGATTCATTAGGGTTATGACTCAGAGGAGGTGGATAGTGGATTACGGGGAGAGACTAGGAGGTGAACATTTCTGCTCCTCTATTATTTATTAGGGTTATGACTAAGAAGGCAAAGCAACTCGTTGAGATATGTCTTTGTGCTTGAAAAGGCAGTTGAATGTTATTAATGTCTTCCAGGAAGTGCTGAGCACCAACTTGAAGCTTTTATCAGCTCCCCCTACTGTAATTTCTAAAGGAAAAATGCCATCCCTCCAAATACTCTATTAAACGAACATATGAAATTAATGAAACATATCATTACTTTTACAATGGCCAAATTGTAGATTTGTCACAGTACAGAGACGGAAACTCATTAAGCTTTGTGCTTCTGCTTTGTGTTTTAAAGTGTACTAAGAGAAAAAAAATGTTCCCAGCGCACCAAACCTTCTTTTTCTTTTATTGTCTCTCTGAAACTTCTTTATAGCTCTGGCTGTAAGTCTTCTGGCTTATCTCTCTATGCTCATAATATCAGTGAGACAGAAATTAAGAAGAGCTGTGACTGAAAATTAGAAACTTGGTTTGGAGCTGAGGATTTCAGGTTTATCTGGGAAACAGTAGAGTTGGTAAGTCCTTGTACCCTTCGAAAGCAGTAAATTCACCAGCCTTCTTCTACACCTACCCACTAGACCATCTCCTTCCTGGTTCAGACAAACTGAATGACTCATACAAAACCCCTGAGTTCTCTTCAAACCTGACTTCTGAACTTCAATATAATCACACTCCAAATAATATAAGGATCTACACCTGAACCAAAGTATATTTTAATTTAAAAAAGCTATTGCATAAAGACATTTTGACATGAATTATCTAAAAATATTAATTAACTTTTTTTCCAATTCCAAATGTAAGATCCAATGGATGGGTAGGACTCCTTACAATGTGCTCCTCCAGACACAAAATAGCCTGGATATCCATGACTTCACAGTGCCTGAAACTACCTACACAAGACCATCATAATAGGAGGAAAAGATGATGACATCAAAATAAAAGAGAGACTGATTGAGAGGGGAAGGGGTATGATGGAGAGCGCAGTTTCAAAGACGAAAGTGGGGGAGGGAGGGAATTACCATGGGTTATCATCTATAATTGTGGAAGATGTCAATAAAAAATAAACTAATTTTAAAAAGCGGGAAAATCTTCCACGATATGATCCAAAAAAAAGTAAAGGAAATAAAAGTGCTCATGAGTACTTGACAGAATAGCATCTTTTTGGTGTTCATCATCAACTTTGTATTTCTTGCATATTTCAGGAAATGACCCCTTGAGAAGAAATATATTACCTTTGGCTCTTTCCCAAATTCTCCTAGATAGCTTTTGCTTGCTCTTTGTATCCGTCAGAGTTCTCCAAGGAAACAGAACCAATTATAGATACATAAAAAGACTGATTTGCCCATATCTGTGTGTGGTTATATATAGCATATGTTATGTACATGTATGTTGCATACAAGCTGGAGACTGAAGGCTATAGATTGTGGAGAGTCATGAGGAGGCAAAATTTCTCCTCTCGTGTCCCAGAAATGTCTTTGTTTATTTTTATTTTTTAAATTATTCATTTTTATTAAATAGACCCTCTCCCCCATTTCTACCGAGGTCTTCGGAGGGGTTACTAGTACTCACTGTGAGGACCAAGAAGCCTCAGTCTCTGCAGGGTGGGGAAACATGGTGTCCCAAGCTATTCCCAGCCACCCTGTCTCTCTTACAATCTTTCTGTCCCCTCTTCTGTGAGGTTGCCTGAGCCTTGGTGGGTAAGATAGGGATCTGATTTAGTGTTGCTTGCTCTGTAGACTCTGGGTCTCTGCTTTTATGAGGTTTGAGTGACCACAGTGTCTGTGGCCATTTCCCTGGAACTGGTCTTCAAGCCAGCCATGAGAGCAGTGTTCATGTTCACTGCTTCCCTGCAGTGACTTCTGGCCCTGGGTAGATGAGGTGGAGATGACCCATCTCCTGGTAGACAGCCAGCTCTCTCTTCTTGATGTATTGATATTTCCTTATTCTCCTCTGTATTCTCCTCCATCTGTAAAATAGAACAGATTCTCCAACCAAAAGTGTGAACAGTTTGACTAAAAGGGGACAAGCCTAGTCATTAGAAAGTTGTGTTTATGTGTATATCCATTCTTAGAGAGCAATGGAGTTTCTCTTTGGAGCCTACTGGTTTCCTGTTCTATGGAATCTAGCTTGATTCCCAGAGCCATATTAGTACACGCCCACTGAACAGGTCTCATGTCCAATCCGTGAGGAGCTGATTACCTACATCATCTGTGTGCCACTGTTGCACAAGTGTTTACTTCTTGCTCGGCTGGTTGACTTGGTAACTAGCAGGATCTCCTGCTTAATCAATCAGGTGGCAACTATGAGGCTAGATGGGAAGGACCTCTGTTGTTTCTCAGTTCCAGCATGAGCACTCGATGTCCTCTGCCTGCAAACTGTGGTGTCTTCAACAAGAGGGTCTTACCTTTTAGCTCTTGCAGGTAACCAAGTGTTTTGGCAATAGCCTGCTTTATTTTGGTGGGTTCTATAAGTTTTAAGGAATTGATCCACGTGCTTGGGTCTGGCCAGCAAAAAAGTGTAGAACACACTGGTGGGCTAGAAACATAAACAGGAGTTGCGTATCAGAGTTCAACAAAATTCCATCTATTCTGGGAAACTCCATGTGTTTCTTTTAAATCTTTGAATTGATGAGTTACAAATCACATAGCAGAAGATAATCTGCTTTCCTTAAAGCCAAATTATTGTAAATATTGATATTAATCATGTCCACAGACACTTTTGTAGCCAAATGCTAGATCGAATAACAGTACACCATATTCTAGGCAAGTTGACACACAATTTACCCTCACAAGCATAAAAAGGCAATCATTGCATTCATGCTTCATGTAACTTGAAAAGAAAGTGGTATTCTGAATATAGAAGGCTTGAATCCAAAATCCATGTCTTTCACTTCCTGAATGTTCTTGGGAAAGTATAAAATGCTCTTTGTGTCAATTTTCTTATTTATAAAATTGTATAAGTCAATTAATATTGTTTCTATGACAGAAAACTCAACCCCAAGGTCAAGAAAACACAAGGGGATATGCAGGCTGAAGTGATAAAGTATTGCAGTGTTGGACCTATTTAAGGGTTCCGTCTGAGTTTCACGAGTATCCACATGACGGTGTGGATCTCATTTCCCTGTCAAGCATCCCATTCTCCCTGGCTCTTCAGGTCCTCTCTGTCTGTTAGTGGCAAGCTGCTTCTAGCAGTGTCAGTATTGAACTTTTAAGGTGAAAGACCCCTTTCCAGCCCCACTGCCAGGTCCGTTCCTCGCCACTCTGTGCGTGTTGGTGTTTCAGCACAGCTGAGGTTAGGTGTCTGGCGCTGGAAAAGGAGCACTGTCTAAGCAAACACAGAGTGAGGACTGGACGCCCCCCCCCCCCCCGGCAGTTTTAATTTGGGATCTGGTTATGTGGAGAATGAAAATAGATTCCAGGAGGCAAAAGAATGTGCCCACTGCATGGCGGTTTCCATACCTGATGCACAGGGCTGGCCTACAGAAGTTGTGTCTTTCCAGTGAAATGTGCTCTGAGTTTCCTAAGTACCTAGGAGAATATCTTCAGTCACTGGAGCACAGCCTTAGACAGAAATGGACATACATACTTTTCTGAAACTATGCTGTCATAAATGGTCTAATCTAAGGATGACCAATGTCATCTTGTCATATCGATTTTGTGTACTCAACCTGTTCTTAAGAAAATGACTAGAACTGATTGGAAGTGAGATTCTGTTAATTTGGAATGCGTGTGGAACACAAATTTTGTTTGAAATGGAAATAAAGGGAATTCCACTCAGGAATAAATGAGCATAAGGGGAACTCTGAGAAATTCTATAATCATATTGCACAAAAAAATTTAAGCAATTAATGAAAGAGATTGGCTCCTGGGGTAAAGGTAAACTCATCCCCCACTCTCTCGGCCCTTTACTTCATTCTTTTAGTTCTCTGTCTAAACATTTTTATTATCCTTCTTTCTAGCTTTTACTGGGGGGTGGCATTTTTCTTTATATTCCATTTTCAGTGTTGTTCTTGCACTTACCCATGACATCTGTGCTTGTGCCTAAACTCAGTTTGCATCAGGGCAAAATTAAATGTGTGCATTCATGTGGGTGTGCATGTGTACTCGTGTGCATGTGTGCATATGTATGTGTGTGCTTGTGTAGGTGTGCATGTGTGTACTTGCCGTTAATGCAATGAGGTGACCATGAAGGTGCTAGGTTCCAACATTCTGAAAACAGAAATGGCTCTCTCGGCAGCACTAAGTAGGAAGAAATTTTAGAAAAAGTGTTCCTAAAAGTCCGCTGTTGTTCACCACGACACTGTGGTGCTCTGAGCAACATCTTAGACTGAAGCTTTCATCGAGACCAAGGGAGATACATATTATTGTTGCTGAAAAATAACGCCAGGCTTTGTCAGCTGTGTGCAGCTGCCTTGAGGAGAGAAGGTGAACCAGCAGAAGACAAGGATTTCCTAGGGGAGGTTTTATGAGAGCCACACAACTTCTTTGAGTATTTCTGAAAGCCTTTTCAAATCATTCCATTTGCATGTTATTTTGCCAGCTTTTGATAGGAGAAGATATTTGTATTTATAAATGTCTCTCTCTGCTGTGCTGGTTAAACAGTTAAGCACTGTCCTGGCTCCTGGATGGCAGGACCAGCCTTCAGTAGGCAGAAATCAAAAGCACTGAAAATACTACCTGGTGAAGTCCTGGAACTTTAGGAATAAATATTGAGAGATCAGTCACGTTTCAGTCCTCCAAACCTTGGCTGAATTTCATGAATTTCATGTACATGAAACTAAATTAAAATGGAATACAAGTTAAATGAAGAGAAAAGAAAGAAAAACTATTTAGGCAAAGAGCTGTGTAGGTATTGTGAGAGTAGTATTTGCTTTCTAACCTACATATTGCATCATAAAATTGATTAGTATAAATAATAATCTTCCATAAATATTAATTTATAGCTGTCTAAGTTTCTCAGCAAGAATTCTGTCTACTAGTACTGTTACTTGGTGCTCTTTTAAACATAAGCCAACTTGGCACCTCAACTGAAGCAAAGCAGAGAGGTGTGAATTGATCTATCCATGATCATAACTGTTACCTAGACAACAATATTCCATTTATGTCATCAATGGGATTTGCAGAACATTCTTATAAATTATTGGCAATGAATATTTATATAAACCCTCTGAAGTTGGCATAATTATACTTACGTTCTGAGATGAAGAAATTGATCCTCTAAAATATGGAAGTGACCTGTCTACTAATGGAAATTCAACCCAAAGCTCTTAACCACTTATGCTATACTTAACAGTAGATCTTGTCTAATACTTTAGTTTTGAAGCAAATTGTTGCTTCTCTTATAATCATGAATGTGATTTCTCTACACATTTCTTATTTCTCTCTGATTAAGGTACAAGGCAATGTCACCAACACTGTTGAGGGGAAAATAGGATCTACATCTGACAAGGCTATTGAAGTTCAAATATCAGAAACATATAGCATACCTATTGGAGAAAATCTCTGATGCATACAAGTTACTCCAATATTTTGCCAAGAAAGAGAAACATGACTAAACCTGCATGAAATTTTTTATCTTGTTATTTTTGAAACCTTGAAAAGAATAGTTGCATATGAAACAACTACTCTGATTTGTAAGGGCCTATAGAGCCAAGAAAACAGCAGACTGGAAAATAAACCAAAAGAGTAAAGAGGGGCTGGAGAGATGGCTTAGCAGTTAAGACACTTGCCTGTGAATCCCAAGGACCCAGGTTGGATTCCCCAATAACCAGATAAGCCCAAAGCACAGGGTAGCGCATGCATCTAGAGTTCGTTTGCAGTGGCTGGAGGCTCTGGTGTGCCCATTTTCTCTCTCTCTCTCTCTGCCTCTCTCTCTCTCTCTTTCTCATAAATAAATGAGTAAGGAACATAAAATGGACAAGAAATATAAAGAAATATAGTACTCAACTTTCAATGGAGTAAAGTTTCACATAGATTATAAAAAAGATAGTTACATTAGCTAAATTATTGATGTTAATAGAAAATAGGGGAAAATGAGAAATGAGGTGGTGCGTTATTTTTGTTTTTGGTTTGTTTGTTCATTTGTTTGTTTTGAAATGGGATTTTGCTCTCTCCTTCAAGCTGGATTTCAATTTATGATCTTTCTGACTCTTCCTTGCAAGAGCAGAGATTTCAGGTAGGCATGTGTCACCACATCAGTTGAGGATAATGACGCATTACTAAAATGTAGCTGCAAGAATCTCTTAATTGATGCTTCTATAAAGGTGACTTTAAGTGAATAAATAAGCACATTTGGAAAGACATTTGCCATCACTGGTCATTAAAGACAGGCAAATACGAGTATGATGAGGCATACTATAATTATCAGGGTATGTAAAATCCAAGTGCTGCAAGATTACGATATAGATGTGAAGCTTTCTGATTTTCATGTTGCTGGTGGCGATGTTACTTTAGAAAATAGTTTGGCAGTTTCACATAAAAAAATATGCAAGCTCTCATTTTTCCTAAAAAAATATAGCCAAAATATGGACAATTTAAACTTTATAGGCAAACAGATTTATAAGTACAAAGTAAACAAGCAGTCAGTAAAACTCTTGCCAACCAAAATACACAAGACAGCATCTCCAACAAATGGTGCTGGAGAAATTGGATAGCCACATGTAGAAGAATGAAATTAAAATCGCTTTTCTCACCCTATACAAGAGTCAACTCTAAAGGGACTTAGAAACTCAATATAAGACCTGATATTCTCAAAAATCTAGAAGAAAAAACAGGGAGAACACTCCATGATATAGGCATAAAGGAAGACTCCCTGAATAAGACCCTAGTAGGACATCAAATTAGATAAACACTCAACCACTGGGACCTGATGAAACTACAAAGTTACTGTACAGACAAGCAAACCACCAAGAGATTCAACAGACATTCCACAGAAAGGGAGAGAGAATCTCCACTAGCTGTACCTGTGACAAGGATCTAGTGTCTAGAATCTACAAAGAACTCAAAAAACAAAACAAAAAGAAAACCTAAACACTAAAAGAATCTAACAGAACAGTCAAAAAGTGGGGTAGAGATTTGAACAAAGAATTCTCAAAGGAAGAAATATAAATGGCCATTATACATGTAAAGAGATGTTCAACATTTTTAGTCATCAGAGAAATGCTAATCAAAATGACTCCGAGATTTCATCGCACTCCAGTCTTGATGGCAGACATCAAAACATCAAATGACAACAAATGCTGACAAGGCTGTGGGGAGAGAACCCCATGGCTGGTGAGAACGCAAACTTGTGTAACCAGTATGGATAGCAGTACAGAGACTCCTAGAAAAGATGAAAATAGAGTTGCCATTTGATGCAGTTATACCACTCCTGGGTATGTTCCCTAAAGACTCCACTCTTTACAACAGAAGTGCTTATGAAGCCATGCTTGTTGCTGCTTTATTTATAATAGCTAGGAACTGGAATCAGCCCAGATGCCCATCGACTGATGAATGGATAATGAAGATGTGGTTCATATACAACAGAATTCTACTCAGTGACAAGGAAAAATGAAATAATGAAATTTGCAGGAAAACGGATGGAGATTGTAAAAATCATTGTAAGTGAAGTCACACAGGCACAGCAAGACAAACATCACATGTACTCTCTCATCTGTGGTTCCTAACTGGGATCAATCAGAGCTGAGTGGAAGTGGTAGTAAGCACCAGGAGTGTTGGCACTAAACTAGAATGAGAGCAGGAGAGAGAAGAAATAGGGAGAGGAGGAGGAGTTACCTGACAGGTTAGGGGTTGGATTGAGTGTAGGCATGGGAAAGGCTTGGAGGGGCAGGGGGTAAGGAAGGTGGGGAGAAAATTATGCAAAAGTGAAGACAACATGAATTAGTTCCATAGAAATCCTCATTATGACTAGCATTCTATAAGACATGACCACCAATAAAAGGGAAATGGGGAAGGTCCTTACAGAAAGTGGAAAAAGGTTAACCTTAAAGCCATAAATTCTGGCAGGTAAATCCCAGGCCCAGAATTGGGTTGCCATCCCCAACCCCCTTGCCCAGTGAGCTGTTAACTAAGGAGACCCTTGAGGTCCCCCAAACAATGTAGTCCATTGCCAAACACTTGATTACCTGCCATAGCTGAAAGGTAAGACCCTGCTGCTAACGGCACCACAGGCTGTGGTCACAGGACATTGGAATGCCATGCTGGAACTGAAAGGGAATGTGGCTCCCTTCTGGCTAGTCCCCATAGTGCTGAAAAGCCCTATGGGAGTCACTGGATGACAATGGTCACCGACAGCATGAATACACAGGGGAACTTGCAGACTAAAAAATCAACCAGATGGACAAAAGTACACACTTGTACAATGGTGGCACACAGCCCCTGTGGGTAACCAACTGTCTTCTGATTTGACACGAGGCACACTCAGTAGAGATAACTCATATCTGATACTGAAAAGAAGTCAGGAAACTCAAATTTCAGAAAGAAGCTTCTACTGTTTTATGGAGTAAAAGAGTGGATTATACACCCCCAAAAAATCTCTCAAATAACTTTGCATGCCCTCTTTAACCCAAGATGCTCTCAGTCTTGGTTGGAGAATCTGTTTTATTTTTCAAACAACAGAGAAACTGGAGGAGAGCCAAGATCCACTGGTAAGACAAGAAGAGAGCCAACTGCCCACCACATGATGTGCCGCCTCTACCACATCTGCCAGGACCAGGAGAACTTGCAGAGGAAGCAGCAAGATAACACTGCTGTCACTGATAGCCAGACAACCAGCTCCAACGTGCTGGTGACTGATGCAGTGATCAATCAAAACCTATCAAAGCAGAAATCCAGAGGTTACAGAGAGCTCAACACTAAATCAGACTGCCAATAGGCCTGCCATGGCTCAGAGGACATTTTGGAAGAGGTGGAGGAAAGATTGTAAGAGCCACAGAGTGGGTAGGAATACCCTGAGGCATGGTCCCAAGCTACCCCACAGGGACTGACTGAGGCCTTCATGACCCCACAGTGAATACCATAACCCCACTGAGGAGGGCCCCCAGGTATCAAGAGCATTGGAAAGTGGATAAAAGAGTATAATTTGTCTACAAGAGGGCCTACACCTATTAAATTCTCTATAAAAAAGTAAGGGTTATCTCATTTGTCCTGGTGCTAACTTACTTTCCATTGGAGAATCTGCTTCTCTTTTTCAGATAGATGTAGATCCTAAGGAGAGAGCCACCCCATCATACCTCAAAAGGGCCCCAGCTGAAACTAAGGAAAATTGGCAAAACAAGCAAGGGGGCTGTTTTCCTGATGAACCAGATACCAGCAGAAGGGAGAAGGAGATCAACACAGAGAAAAATCAACTCCTACCAAATCAGAGAGCCAGAGCCTCAGAGGTCCCCAACACCTCGTCACTGAAGCAGACCAAAAATGAACCCAACATGGCTCAGGGAAATTTTGCAGAAGAGGGGGCGGAAAGAATGTCAGAGCCACATGTTGGGTCATGATATGCAGAGACATTTAGCTTACCCATAACTGTGGGCTAACTCCACAATGCATGACCCGTATACCTCAACAAGGAGGGGCCAAGGGGAGGGGGTAGGTCACGGATGAGCCTAATAATGGTACCAAACTGACTGTATTTGCTGAATACAAAACTAACTAATAAAGAAAAAATAAATAAAAGTGTGTTGTTATTAACTCCCAGTTTCCACCCCGTGCTTGGGTGCTAAGATGACATCCAATTGTTGTCATATTTAAGAAATAAATATGAAAGCTGTAGGTCACAAACAAGCAGCCTTCTTGCTAACTTCGGCTTGGAAGCATGATTATTTAGCTTGCACCATACTTTCAATTACAGCATATATTTACAAACACACACAGAAACACCACACGCACATTTATCTACATACATAGGAGCTCTATATCGGCGGCTGCATTATCTACTTTGCCTATGCCAGCCAGGCTGCCTGGCAGGGCTGAAGCGAAAGTTCCTACTGTGCCGAGCACAGGTTCTGCTCCCGAGGAGATGGTGTCACGCAGACCAGGACCACAAGCTACCTTTAGTTCCACTCAGCACCTCTTTACTGAGCTATGTACCCCAACAAAAAAGGAAGGATCTAAAGCAGCAAGCAGTCCCTGGGACACAAGGCATTTCACACCCATCTTGTCTCTCCGCAGACCTGCATGGTGTGCCAGCGCCCACATAAGCAATAAAGTCATCATTTAAAAGGCATTTAATACTGTTTGCCAAAAGCCTTCAATGTTCTCATTGACACTTTTTTTTTTTCAGCTAGTCAAGATGTGAAGACAAAATAACATTCTATCTTATTAGGTAGGAAATCTTCAAATATCTTGCAATACAAATTTCTGCTTTCTTTCCAACTTTCACGTTAAATATTTTGCTCTATAAATCTCAAAATTATTGTTGATCCCCTGAGCCATCATTGTGCTCCTTCTTCTATGTTAGGGTCTACAAAGTATACTTCATTTTCTAGAAGAATAGTTATGATGGGTTTAAAAAAAAAAAGAATAAGAAAAAAATCTTCCAATTAGAAAGAATTTTAAAAATCAGAAGAGTAACACCGTTTTTTTAAATTTGTGTTGTTTTAAACTCTCAGTCAAGAATCATTATTTTTCCCACTGGAAAAGCTTCATTACAGTGTCCTAACAACAGTTCTTAGACAGCGTACTTGGGACTGCCAGGGAAATAATCTTGCAGACCAACATGCTATTCCTGGCAAGCATAAAAAAGTCACTTGGATGTGGATTCAAATTGGAGGTGTGTCCCAAGTCCTGGGCCCGCATGTTAAAGAGAAATCATGAAGTGATGCAGGAAAACTGCGGTGTCACTGGGTCCTGAATTAGAGCTTTCTTTTGCATATATATGTATATGTGAGGCACACATGGTGTGCATGTGTGGATACATGTGTGTGCCCATGCACACATGCATGGGCACACACATGTAGGCCAGAAGTTGGCATTGGGGGTCTTCCTCAATCCCTCTGCACTTGACTTGCTAAGGCAGGGCCTCTCACTTGAGCCCACGGCTTGCTGATCTGGCTAATCAGCCCTGTCTCTGACTCCCAGATGCCGGGATTACAGGCGAGCCACCTTGGCCACCGAGGATTTACTTTGATGCTGGAGACCAGAGCTCCAGTTCTCATGCTGATGTGACAAGTGCTTCATCTTGGGAGCTCTCCCCCAGCTCTTTGGCCTTCTTTGTAAACCGGAATCTCTTAGAGGAACTGCCCCTTTATATCTTTTCCCATTTTTATAGTTTCAATTTTCTCAACCATGAAACATCTTCTACCCAGGATACTGAATTTCAAATTGCTCCCATACTGATGGTAAAAGGAAATTGCGCATTTAGTTTCATCCTATTATGTCTAACAGATTTAAATGATTATACTTTTAGCTTGGTCCAATAGAATGCCATAGTTTCATGAATTTGGGAGTTAAACAATAAGATTTTGGTAATGCATTTGAAAACACAAGGGCAGGTACTTTTTTTTTTTTTTTTTTTACTTTGCTGGCATGTTCTGCTTCTTGGCATATAGTAGTTGTGTAATAAATAACCTTACAGTGAGTTCTGAAACATGAATTAACGAATTGAACTGCCTTCTGTATGTGTAAAATTTTTAGAGGTTTTAACATAATATTCCATAGGGATTTTATAAGAAGTAAATGATGCACTGCTTTGAAATTGGGTCTGCAACAGAAATGCAATTGGCAGTGGCCTAAAGAGTGAAGATAACACAGCTTAGAATCTGGCAGTCAGTGATTAGATATATTTAAATTTTAGCATTCTTGTTTTCTGTCCACGAAGCTCTATGTAAATAATTACATTTTTCTAATTTAGCAAGTATTGCCAAAATAGTTCCTCTTTAATGTTCCAATTTCTTAACCTTGTCATTGTTTTTCTTAAAAATCAGCAAAGCCTTATTAAAAACATATTTTGACCCAGATAAAATTAAGGTAGGTACTAACATACTTTCAATATTGAATGATACATCTAACCTGGGATTCTTTGAAAGAGAAAAAAGAGACTTGAAATATTTAACAGATGTTAAGTGATCTAAACTGGACCAATCATCACCAATCAAATTTAGAAGAAAGGTTATATTATCAAAAGATTTCGGGCTGGAGAGATGGCTTAGCACTTAAGTGCTTGCCTGTGAAGCCTAAGAACCCTGGTTCCAGGCTCGATTCTCCAGGACCCACGTCAGCCAGATGCACAAGGGGGCGCATGTCTGGAGTTCGCTTGAAGTGGCTGGAGGCCCTGGCGCGCCCATTCTGTCTCTCTCTCTCTATCTGCCTCTTTCTCTCTGTCTGTCTGTCGCTTTCAAATAAATAAAAATAAACAAAAAAATTAAACAAAAAGATTTCAACATATTCGGAGGAGTGGAAAATAGGAATATACATAGCAATTATACAATGAGTTAGTAAATAATATTGGCTTATGTTGTGTACTGTGAAACACAAGGACAGAAGCAAGTGATCTTGCATGGGTTAATGTACTTGTTTGGTCTGGATTTATTTTTTAATGCAAGTGAACAATCCCAACTGTACTCGTTGGTGTGGCTTGGTAACATAGCCCAAGCAATGACTTGCACTAATTTGGATGTTTAGATCCAGGAATAGAACCCTCCTCCCCCACCCCACCCCCACAATACTGATCACAACATCTGCATGCTGACCAAACTACTAGAGCTCCAGATGCTATGAGAGCAGCCTGGTGGCAGATCAAGTGTGAGGATATTAACACCCCTTGTGAGTGACTTGAAGGTGAGAGGGAAAAGTGAACAGAAGTCATCAGACATGCTCTTTTGTCTTTCTTTCCAGAACATTCTGGAAACACAGCCACTGGTCTGGTATCTCTGAGCAGCTCTGCTCCAGAGTCAGTTTTACATTTTATAGGGTGGTTAGGTAGATGATAGCTCTGTCCCACATGTTGTTTCTCCTTTCCTGCCTCACCCTACCTTTTCTTCTGGCCCTCCTTTCCTTTTGGAATTGCCCTAACCCTGAAATATGCCTACACATCTTAGTCTCTAAATCCTGTCACAAAGCAAATCAATTCTACTTCACCTCAGCTGCCCCTGTGCCCACTTCCCCAAAATGGTGCTTTACAAGTTGTAAAAATATTCATGAGAAATATGGGTTTTGTTTGTTTGTTTTGCTTTGACTCTCAGGAGCCAGCTGTGGGCCCCCTGTTGGACTCTCTTCCACAAAGGTGTCATGACTAGGTGGAGAAGTTCCTTGAAGATTTAGAGTAGATGGAAAGTGAGTCTGCAACTTTTTTGCACTTTTAGACTTTACACAGAAAAGAGACCAAGATAATAAGATAGCCATGGGCCAGTGCATTTTCAGATCTGGAAGAACTTATCTGTTGGAATGTTGCCCACGGGGCTTCTGTGCTTTCACCACATTCTAATGTGATAAGGTGCAATGCCAAGTTTATGGAAAGCACATGCCCGGCGTCTATGCTAACTTTGAGGCACCATTTATAGCAGTTGCTTGGATTCATTGACCTATGCAAAACAAAGAGGCATGATACAAATATTATCTATATTATTATGCAGTTTATGCTTTTAACATTATTTCCAAATGAAATAAATTATTTAAATTTTTAAAAACTACCCATGCACGGTGGTGCATGACTGGCTAATCCCAGCACTTTAGAAGCAGAGATAGGAGGATCTCTGTGAGTTCTAGACCAGCCTCGGACTACAGAGTGAGTTCAAGGTCAGTCTGAGCTTGAGTTTTTTTTTAAATACTTACAAGGAATGAAACAATTCCTTATATATTTTTCCAGACAACTGTGGAAATTTCTGGACCTTTAAAGATTTTTCATGAGTTTGGAAATGACACCCTACCTTGCAAAACAAAAAAAAAGAAATTGTAAAAGTGAATAAAAGAAAGCTTAATAGAAAGGTTAAAAAAATTACTTTGCAACTATACCTGAGAAGAGAGAACTCCAGCGAGATGGAAAGAGGCACACCGCAGTGTTTGTGTAATTGCACCTGTATCTCTGCCGCCTGGTGTGCATTTTAGATAAGTCACTTGGCTGAGCTCTTTTATTGGTCTTGGGATCTATTTCACTGCTCACCACAAATTTCAAGGTGGTTTTAATATGATTTATATGTCTGTTACATTGGAGGTTAACAGTCTCCCAAATTAAATTACTGTTGCCTTCCACTGAAAGAAAAAAGCTTGTTCAGGTTAAGATTGCATTTCACTTGAGTGAAATAACCCATTTACAGCTTTCCTTCCAAATATCTTTCTGTCTTTCCATGTTTTCAGCACTAGAATTAGGGAAATGGGATCAAAGGAGCATCTTCTCTGTGGTTTCTTCTAACCATCCTAGGCCAGAAATTCCTTCACTCTCAGCGCTAGCCTCAGGCTCAGAACTTCCTTTATGTTGTCAACAATGGCTTCTAAGGCAAAAAGAACTAATCCATTTCTTTAATAATTTCCATAATAGAAAGGTTTCCCTACATAGAAAATTCAGGAAACTCACTACAGATAGGCTTGTGTTTTCATAAACAGAAGTGACAATACTTTGAACAGTTCAGATGGGTGGGGATAAGGTGATGGATCTGAGTTTGTCCAAGAATTTTTATTTTCCTTTAGACAACATCATCATTAATGCCAATGCAGTACAAATCATGTGGTCATCACATGGCAGACACTCAAGTAAAACTTTGGAAGTATGTCCGATAAACAAGTGTACAATGAAAATGCATTTAGAAACGAGTGCCTATAGTCTCTCTCTTTCTACTGTCTCCTTTGGCGACTTAGTCTCTTTGCTGGGAAAAAGAGAAACCTATAGGTCCCGACAGAGGGTATCCCTGCTAAACCCCGTGGTTTTCCATGGATATCTTGCTGGCTAGTTGCTCCTTTTGTATGTGCCATGACAACATGTTTTGGCCCTTATTGTGGCCGTCTACCTTCTGTCTTACTAGAATGTACAGGGAGAAATAGTTTGGGATGGGGACCATGTAACTTACAGGGATAATGACCCATCTTTCCCAAAGACTCTATTCATAAACTGAATTTCTTTGAAAATGCACACATTTCCACACTTTAACTGAGGATGTGATATGTGGTTCAAAACTTGCATACCTGGTTGTGTGTATTTCTCACAGGCATTGTTCCATTTTGTTGTTGTAATTTTTTTTTACCATACTTGTTAAGGAATCAAGTTAACTTTGGAAATGGGTAAGGGTTGAAGACAGGATGATCTTATCATTGAGTATTCAAACTAAGGGTTCATTAAATATTTGGTAAAATAGTTAAATTTTTAAGACAGGGTAAAAATGATTAAAGAAAAAATTTTAACTAACAAGACTTTGCTTTAGACAGATTTTTTTCTGAGTACTCGTCTTAATGAAATCGCTTAATTTTATTTATTTATTTTTTTTAAGGTAGGGTCTTGCTCTAGCCCAGACTGATCTGAAATTCACTGTGTAGTCTCAGGGTTACCTTGAACTCATGGCAATACTCCTACCTCTGCCTCTGATTAAAAGCGTGCTGGGATTAAAAGCATGCACTACTACATCCAGGCTTAATTTATTTTTGAAGAAAGACAAAATATCCCCAGGAATATTATATTGATTCTTAATACTTTGCTTAACTGTTCCCATTAAATATTAAATAGATAATGGTGGTGAAAATACATGAGCATAATAGAAATATGACTCTGTTCTAGCTTATTTCCCATGCTACTAAACTAATTTTCTGGAGACCAGCTACATGTCCTACTTTGAAATTTTTAGTATTTCTTTTGTTGGGGTTGGGTTAAAGGCACTGAGAGAGTTTCACAATGACTAATATTAATGTTGATACAAAACAAGAAAATTGAGTAATTAGCAGGATAAGCACGAAAAATTCCCAATTGGAAAGCAGCTGACTTGATGCTTTCAGTTCCCTTAAAAGTCATGAAGGACTCATGGTACAGTGCGGGCAGTGCCACTGCCCCTCACAGGAGCAGGAGCACATCACCGCCACCTGACAACTTGTGGTCCCAGTGTTCTTCCCCAACAGAAATGTTTACATTGGTCCTTGTAGCCCACCTGAACCAAAGCACCCATTTGACTCAAATGAGTCATGTACAAAAATCAGTCTTAAAAGCTTCCATGACACTACCAGTTTCAGTTCTCACAAAACTACAATTGACTTAGAAAAAAGCCCTGCTTTGGAATACAGAATTAACCTTCTTTGATCATGACTCTTCCCCAGAAATAGGTAAACGAGCACAGCTCTTTCTGGGTTGCTATTTGTATGTTCTATGACTATTTACTTTGTTTCATTTTTATTTATTTATTATTTATTATTATTTATTTATTTTTGAATTAGGAGATAAATTGATCTAGTCATCAATTTCTTCAACCACTATACTACATAGTGTATCAATTAAAATAAATGAAATAATAAATAAAATAAAATAAAAATAAGAAAATGATTAGCATGAGCTGTGGCCTGATGAAGCAAGAAGCACAACACATAGCAGAGCTAATAATTCCTGCCTTATGTCTACAATGTGCACTTATTAGACTCCTGTGGTTTGCCATGTTGACCTTCTGAAATAAGTACAGATTATAGAATAAAGAAGTTAAGCTGAAATTAAATTCTGTATTGCTTTGTAACCACTAACGTGCTAGGAAGAAGTAATATCATTTTTCTACTCTCTGATTTTTATAAAGGAAATGCCAAACCTTGTCCCTTTCAAATTACAGCAAGGATAGTATTAGCCTTGCATATAAAACAAGCTTCTCTATGGGTCGCCTAGCACAGAAGACTTGTGGAAATCTCTGTGTTTTCTGAGGAAGTCCAGAAAGAATTGATGAAGCCACCTAGTCTGTGGTGGTTTGAATCATCAGATGCCCCCAATAAACATATATGTTTTGAATACTCGGTCCCCAGTTGATGGAAATCTGGGAGGTAGAGCCTTGCTGGAGGAAGTGTGTTGTTGGGGTGGTTACAGGTGTTATAGCCAGCTCCTCCTTGCTAGAGCCCTGCTCACTCTCTCTCTACTCTTCTCCACACGCGGTGGTGGGTAATGCTCGGTCTCTGCTCATGCCATGCTTTCTCCGGCCGTCCTGAAGCTTCGCTCAGGACTGTGAGCAAAATCAAACCCTTTGCTTCTGTCAGCTGCTTTTGGTTGGGTGTCTTGTCCCAGTGATGATAAGGCAACCGTAGCGTGGTCCATGGCAGCAGGGTGAGCAGCAGAGCCTGGCCTAATCATGGTAGATCAGGAGGTTGAGAGCAAGCCTGGGCCCAGGGGTCATGCCAGAGCCTTCAATACACCTGCCTCTGCAACCTTCTTCTGCCAACGAGTCACCACCTTGCAAAGTAGCTGCACATTTCAGCTGCAGAACGTAAGAGTAAACACAAAGGCCTCTCAGAAGGAGGGTTATCGGCGCACTAAGAGTGTGTGGCACTGAGCGGGCAATGAAATGAGAGCTGTCTAAACCTGCGCAGCATGAACCCTGGTGCTGTGGTTACTTTCCATCTTTGGTTGCGGCTTGTAGAGTGTGTTATGAAAATTGCTCGTAGACAGTGTGCCTTTTAGAGTAGTAACTGGGTCGTGGAGGATCAAACCAGCATTGTCATTTCATTATTCCATTAGCCTAAGACTGGCAAAAGAGCTCTGCCTCACCTGTAGTCATGCACACTCAGCAGCGTTGTGAGGTAATAGAGGTGGCATCTGTTGTGCCCAGATATTCCCGTCATCACTGTCCAGTCGCTCCTCCTATGGACTTGACAGGTCATTCACTGACCATTTACTATGATCTAGAGCAAGTAATGCTTTGTGATTGCTTTCATACCTGCTACAGGAGGGAAATGAGGAATTGGGCTGAAGCTCAGTAGAGTATTTTTGACTAGCATGTATGAGGCTCTGAGTTCAATTCCCAGTGTGACACACATGTGTGTGTACACACACGTATGTGCGTGCGCACACACACACACACACACGGCTAGAGGGGTTATGATAGCATAATAAAATATCAAGAAATAGAAGAATGATATCAACAAGATGATTAAGGAGAGGCAAGAGGTATGTGTCCCTTCACAAGAAAGTACTAAAACAAAGAAAAACAGTTGCCATTGGTTTCCACTGTGGCATTTGAAGCAAAGTACTACAATATCCCAAGGGTGTGGTAGAGATGTCACGGACCATGGAGACACAATGGCTTTATAAGAATCTAGGCATACAAGCCGGGCGTGGTGGCGCACGCCTTTAATCCCAGCACTCGGGAGGCAGAGGTAGGAGGATCGCCATGAGTTCGAGGCCACCCTGAGATGACAGAGTTAATTCCAGGTCAGCCTGGACCAGAGTGAGACCCTTTCTCGAAAAACCAAAAAAAAAAAAAAAAAAAAAAAAGAATCTAGGCATACAGTATCTACTGTCCTGACATTCCACCTGAGACTGACTCTGAGCTCAGAGGGACTGCCTTGCTAGTAAGACAAGTGGTGAAAAGGCTCTTAGAGGTTTCCACAAATGCCACAGATATCTGACAAATTCACTACTGGGACATTCCTTATCAGCTTTGAGCTTGGCTTGTAATGTATCTAAGGGCCTCACACCACTGCATTGGCCCAGAGAAAGAGCCCAGCCTGTGTTATACCCTCCTCCACTCAGGAATCTGCTACACAGAACCATTTTGAGACATAACCCAACCTGGGTTCCCTTGAAGCAGTTCCATTAGCCCAGCCCTGCAAACAAGCCAGGTTAACACCCTTAACACCCTTAACACCCCATCCACCATCAAAAAGGTGATGTGCCTCAGTGCAAACTCAGAGTCATTTGAATCACAATCCTCATTAAAAATTATTTTAGGGCTGGAGAGGTGGATTAGTGGTCAAGCACTTTCCTGAAAAGCCTAAGGACCCAGGTTCAATTTCCCAGTACCCATGTATGCCAGATGCACAAGGTGGCACGTGTGTTTGGAGTTCATTTGCAGTGACTGGAAGCCTTGGTGTGCCCACTCTCTCTATCTGCCTCTTTCTGTCTGTCCATTTCTGTCTCTTAAATAAATAAATAATTTAAATAATTATTTCAAAGGCTTAAGTTTCTGAAATATATGTTTTTCTTCAGGGATTTTAATAATTCCTGGCCAAAGGTTTCCTGTTGAATATATAAAAAAAATTTCTTGCTTATATTCTGGGACAACCTTGATTTTAAATACTTTATTGCAGTAAAAATATTGTATGTTGTAACTGAATTTGTCTACTTATATCATTTTGTTCCCCCAACAAATTTTAAATGCAATCTAAATGTGTTATAGGTTGTATTCATTTCTGAGAACTTTAAAATAAATCCAGAAATCAGTGACTTTTTTTGGCAGAATAGTTAATGTGGTCTTTTGCTTCTGCAAATATGACTTCAAGATCCAAGGCAGCTCTACTCGCTCTTCCTTTTCAGACAAGAATCTTCTCTCATTTCTCACTCAAGCGCCAGCTCTTTCCACAGCAAAATAACCCATTGCACTGAAAACGGAGCGTCTGTACTTGTGCCTGATGGCTCCACCGCCTGCCAGTCTGCCGCTTCGCCAGTATGCAGGGCCTCACAACTGTGAGCCGTGCAATGGGCCACCACTGTTCAGAATATCTGAATTTGAAATCTACTTAGGAAAAAAAAATCAACTTTCAATGCAGCCCAGGAACTTTCATACTAAGGTTAGGAAGTGTGAAGAGACATTCTTTGAACGTTTTCGGTGGTTCCCAAGTGAGAGGCCAAGAGAAAGGAGGGACACACAGACACACGGGGACACACAAACAGCTTTCACTTGTCTCAGAAGCAAACATGTCCGAATACAGCAAGTCAACTTTTATCTTCTACGTTGTTCCATTCTCAATTTGTGTAGGCCATTCATAATTTTTGAAAGATGAAAGTTTTTTGGAGGGTGGCCATCAGTTATGGTTAAAAAGTCTAATTTGGTTGATTATTTGGTAAATTTGAGAGGCAAAAGTAAATTATCTAAAGGTAAATATTGTTCTTTTTTTAATACTTGCAGGTAATTTTAAATTCCCTTTTTTCTTTTGATTTTTCAATTACTGGACATCATAATAGATGTTAATATAAGCTTTCAATGAGGAGGAATTGGGAAATACTACTTTAAATTCCTTATAACAAATTTTAATTTCAGCCAGAACTTTGGCTCCATGTTATCATTTATAAAAATGCCATATTTTTATTTGGAAATATACTTCTGATTCACCATAGTCTAGGGCTCATGTAGAACAACCTAGGTCAAGACCACAAATTAAGCAAAGTACATAGTTTCATTTTTTTTCAGACCTGATTCATTAGATTAAAAAAAATGTTTTGTAAGTGTTAACATCTGCTATAGAATGAGACGTCTGTGAAACTCAGTGTGCATCCAAAAACATATTTGACAGCTCATCATTTGTAGAGCCGGGAATCCTCATTACTAGACTCAGCAGGCAATAGGAAGCCTCCTGCCTGATAGCATTTCTGTTATCTCTTTTAATAAAAACTTCATTTCCTTTCTTCTTTCTTACACTGTCAGATAGGAGCACCTTATTTGTCTCCCTGACAGCCGCTGGTCAACTTGCAGGCAGCTAAGACTTGAGGCTTTGACTCACTCATGCCTTCAGCCCCCAGGCCTGCTTTCCCAGCAGAGCTATGGGTAGAAAGAGTTTGGGGGTGTTCCTCATCAGGGCCAGCAGTGTCCGTAATCGTCACTGCTGGGAGGAAAGAAGATACCGAGGACCAGCCGCAGTGCGTACAGCCCAGAGCCCCTGTGGGAACGCTGGAATTGCAAACACGTCCCCAGGCACCTCTCTGCCAGCGCTAGTGACGCAGCCGGTCCCCAGCAGCACAAGAGCCCTTAGCCTGGGGTTTGAAGCATGACAGGATGCGGCGGCCCAAGTCTGGGTAATGTTGTAAGATGCAACAGAATGTACCAAATTAGAAAATGGAAACTTTTCCTTCCCCAGACTGTAATTTAGCTGTCAGTTGGTTTTAAAGCAGCTGAAAACAATTTCTTGAAAGTGAATGTTTATTTCTTGAAGTTTTGTGAATAATTACAGGCCTATTCCCTACACATTTGATGCCCCCTCCTCGTTTCCCATAACCCCGTCAGCAGTGTGAGCTTGGTCCTTTACACCAAAAATGAGTGTCACGAGATGTGTGGCACCTTTGATCTCAGGCAGTCTCTCATCAAGCTCAGCACACTTCTGTGTGAGTGTGTGCGTTTATGCAGTTCAAGTTCACTCTCCAAATGCCATGAGAAAAATATACAGAGGAGAAACATCTTGATTTTGCACCTGTCTCAGCACAAGATGAGAAAGGCACTATAACGAGTGTTTAATCAGCCATGTAGCTTGGTGTTCACTGGGAAATCTTTGCCTTTCTAGTGGATGTTTTTTGACCTCACATGGGGAAGGAGTTGGCAACCTGATGCCACTGATATGATCATTATAGCAAACACACATCAGGTTAATAAAGTCACACATTTTGAAATCCTTATGTCTCTTCCTTTTCAAATATATGCTTTGCAGAAATAGGTGACAGAGGCCAGTGCACTGGTCACAGAACAGCTGCTACGTCACCGAAAGAACTGGCTTCAGTGTCTTGGTGCCAGGTACCCATCTTACAAAGACAGTGGTGTTTGCTTTAATGGAAGTACTGACTGAGAGCACTTTCATCAGAATTTCCTGACATAGGAATGCAAAGCTTCTGTTAAATATTAGAATTCACATTTGTAAATAAATCATTTATGATGATTAATAAGGTAGCTGTTGCCCTTCAGTGATACAGCATTTGAGGAAGCACACTTTCATCTCCTTAGCATAGTCTTTGTCTCTCATTATCACTGTTCTCACTAAAGATTGTCATTATTTTTATTTTTCAGATAAAGAAACAAAATGTGCAGAAAAATCATGGTCCTTATCCCTAAAATACCCATGAAATCTCAAGGTATCCTCCCCAACATTTTAGGCTCACTTTGAGCACCCACACTTTGCATGTCATTATAGTCAGCATTCTTTCGCTGATATTAGATTATCGTATTACGGTAATTCTTGTTCTGTTTATCTGCCAGTATATGCTTACTGGCCTATTGTGCATTGCTTAGGACAATTTTATACATTATTACTTGTGCAGCATTCTACATTATTACTTAGAAAATCATTTCATTCCAAGCTTCCTAAACTGTAGAAATACAATAATGTTTTTAGCAATAGTAGTTTTAAGTTAGTGTTTGTCGGATTTTGCTACCCTGTCAGGCTAAAGGTGCTTAAAAATAAGTAGCCCTATACTACGTTGTGTCCCAGCACCTTCATTGTTAGAGGAAGGTGCTGGTTCAGTGCACCATAGACGTATATCTGTGAATGAAAGCAAGTTTTCCTTTTGTTCAAGAGATTCAGTTGCAATAACTTGGTTCTTAAGGTGCTATCTCAAAAAAACATGTATTGGATATATACAGAAACATCAGATAGCCACAGATTCAAGGTACTAGTGTCCAAACTAGTGCTCAGTTTACCACGAAGAAATACCTATAAAGGGAGATGGAATGCTGTTTTTCACCTAAATTAGAATCATAGAGTCCCAAATTCTCATTTTCAGAGAAATATCTTGAAATCATGTCTGATTTCCATTGATTTGAAGAAAAATACAAGTTAAGGAACAGAGGTCAGTATAAGGAGACAATGTTCCCATTTGCTAGATATTCAAAATTTATGTAGAGGATGCTGGAGGAGTTCCCCCTGGAATATTCTACTGCCACAGTTCTGATGGTCTGATGCAGGTTAATGTGGACGGCGAGCCGTCACAATGCCAGCTAAGTACTTTCTGGGGCGAGCGTGTGCTGTGCTGGCCACTGCCGTGTAAAAAGCCACACTTGCATCCTGGTTCCCAGCTCGCATCCACACTTGAAGCTTTTATGCAGTTCTTTACTCAGTATCTCTTTGGATGTCTGATTGAAATCTCACAGTTACCATGTCCAAAACAGCTACTGAGTTTTCTCTCTGACATTCTTCAACCTACCACCTTTTCCATTTTAGCAGAATGGTAATTGCAGCCTTTCAGTCACTCAAGCCTAAACCCTTGAAGATACCTTTGTCTCCTCACTTTTCTCACAACATACATTAGTCAAGTCAGGGTGACATTTAAAAAAAGGTTGGGGAGATGGCTCAGCAGCTAAGAGTGCTTGCTGCTTCTGTATGGGGCTCTCTTGGGCAGGAAATGACCAAGCCCAACTTTCTCCATAATCCGTTTTAAAAGCTGGGTATGTGAGAGGGGTGGATGAGGAGGGCAGAGCTTGGAGAGTCACTGGGGCTCATTGATGAACAGCAGCTCCAGGTTGAGGGAGAGACCCCATCCCAAACCATAAGAGGTTACTCCCCCATTCTCCTCCAGCTTCTACACCCATGGATAGGACACACATGTCTGTAGACACATGTATGTACACCAACACACCACTCACATTCGATACACCACACATATATTCTACGCATGCTCACATACAGGTATACAAAAGTTAAAAAATAAAAAGCCAGTGACTTAGCTGGCTTAGATAAAGACATGTGATTTCGCATAGTTCCTGGAGGCTGGAGCCAGAGTTCTATGAGGGCAATCTTCCTGGCATCTTCCCATGGTGTCCTCAAAGGGAGAGAGGAAGCAAGCAGTCTCTCAGTTGTTGATATTGGGGTGTCACCCTGGTAATTCAAGCTAACCTGATTCCTTCCTAAATCCCTCAAAAGGGCTCTTGAATATTGTTCCAGTCAGGTTCGCATTGCTGGTAGAAATCACCCAACCAAGAGCAGCTTGTGGAAATAAAGAGGTTTATTTTGACTTCCAGACTCAAGGGGAAGCTCCATGATGGCAGGGGAAAAATGATAACATGAGCAGAGGGTGGACATCACCCCCTGGCCAACATAAGGTGGACCATGGCAACAGGAAAGTGTGCCAAAAATTGGCAAGGGGAAGCTGGCTAGAATACCCATATAATACCAACAATACACTGCCTCCTAGAGGTGTTAATTCCCAAATCTCCATCAGCTGGGAACCTACCATTCAGAACACCTAAGTTTATGGGGGACAGCTGAATCAAAACACCACATATATTTACCAGATGAAAGAAGGAATGTTGCAATCAGGTTAGCATTGCTAGCAGAAATCACTTGACCAAGAGCAACTTTTGGGAAAAAAAGGGTTTATTTTGGCTTAGAAACTCAGGGGAATGCTCCATGATGGCAGGGGAAATGATGGCATGAGCAGAGGGTGGACATCACCCCCTGGCCAACATCAGCTGGACAACAGGAAAAGGAGAGTGTGCCAAACACTGGCAAGGGGACACTGGCTATAAAACCCATAAACACACCTCCAACAATACACTGCCTCCAGGAGGCTTTGATTTCCAATTGCCATCGGCTAGAGAGACTTGCATTTGGAACACATAAGTATATGGGGGATGCCTGAATCAAACCACCATAGGAATAAATGAAATTTGGGTTGTATCTATGTCATTTTAATTTGGAAAGTCCTGACAAATACTTTATCATTGTTTGGGCCCCTTTTATTTACATTGCCTTTCCCAAAGTCCCTGTATGCACATACCATCATATCAGAAGTTAGGGTTTCAACATATGAATGGAAGAGGC
The DNA here is from genome assembly GCA_036346955.1 of Dipus sagitta. Lineage (NCBI taxonomy): Eukaryota > Metazoa > Chordata > Mammalia > Rodentia > Dipodidae > Dipus > Dipus sagitta. The sequence continues at coordinate 3,076,351 of CM070783.1, forward strand.
ACAGCTCAGTCCATAGAACACTTCAAGTCTAATCAAGTAATCTTGATTAGATTTTCTAAATATATATTAATCTAAACTACCTATATAACACTTAATTATTTTTTATATTAATGTAATTGTGGTTCAAGAAACTCCTGTCTCTCATGGGATGCCATTATGATCACTTCTGAACTGATCTTCCTCCCTCAACGCTTTCCCCTTACAATCCACGGTAAATAGTTTAAACTGAAAACCAAATCATGTCTTTCCTCTTCCCCAATCCTTACATTAGTGAGAAGTTTCTGCTTCATTTCTTTCCAGTTACCTGAAGACCCACATATTAATACCCCCTCAAATGCACACATACACATGCACACACACACATACACACAAGAGTAGCCCTTTCATCTCTTCTACTATTCTCCCTCTTTCTCACCCAGCTCTACTCATATTGGACTTGAACTTGGCATGTTAGTCACGATTATCCTGAACACTACCTGTGCTTAGGACATACCCATAGCAACTTGGCTTCCTCCTGCATATTTCAATTCTTAATTAAACTCTCACCTTCACAGTGAGGTCTCCCCTGACCAAAAGTCCTCTGCCACCGGCTTTCCAGTACCGTTTCTTCTACCCTAATTTCCCTTCTCTCCACCGTTATATTTTATAACTAGCATCCGTGAATGTTTTTGTCATCTCTCTCACTCTACTGCACTACAAACTTCCCAAGTACATGAATCTTGCTCTAGGTTGTGCAATGATACATCCTGATCACATACAGTCATGTGTGTACATAAGAGTGGTTCAATAAACAAGTGTCAAATGAAAGAGCACATAAAATAAGTTTAGGTTGGATCGGTGTCACTTGCAATTTGGAAATTCCTAACAGATTCTATTACTATTTTGGCCCATTCTTTCACAGTCCCTATTCCCTCTCTCCTCCCTATCCAACAATAATTGGTCAATGCTAGCTTATTCTGCATATTTTGTCATGTACAAAATGGTAGACAGCTAGCCTAAAAAATAATTCAGTGAGGGATGGTGATTTGCAGTAAACAAAAAGCAATTGCACATATACAATATAGTTCAATGAAAATGTTATTTTATGTAAGGGTATAGAAGCAAGGGACATCAAAAAGGTTGGAATTATAAGGTGACTTTCTGAACAGAAAGGAATTTGAACGCTGAAAGATAATGTAAATAATATGTAATATGATATAACTGTGTTATAATACCATGCCATGTATTATATTATTTTACTTTGTTGTTACAGGAGAGAATTCCTATTATTGCATTATTCATGTGACTATCCCCACCCAAAAATGGCTGATTAGTCTCTAAGCAAATGAGAAGGCTTGACATTGGCTTTCACATTTTACTAAACTGGTTTAGCACAAGAACAGGCAGCTGGGAGAAGGTAGAGGTCTCTGTGACTTTCATTTAGCAGCAAATCAGTCAAATCAAACCTGAGAGATGCAATGTAGCAGGGCAGGCAGGAACCTCAGGCATGTCGGGCTCTCCCTGGAGGGAAGCAGTAACCAGGCAGGCACAAAGGCCGCATAATCACCTTATTCATGACTGTGAGTTCATCTCCTCCACAATCGATTGGCAAGCAGTTGCAAAGAGAAAATAGTGAATGTCACTTGTAGAGAAAAGCTTAAATATATTAGCTAGTTAATTGGAAGGCTTCAGCACACACCAGGCTTCAGGCAACCGAAGAACAAATCTAGGTAGATTTATCATAGAGGAGAATAAAAAAAAGTGAAACCCTACCCCAAACATGTATGCTGCCGAACTTCCAAGCTTTATCAAAGTAGCATATTCTGCTTCTCGTAGTTCTTGTTTAATGTATAAGCTTATTAATGTTTCTGTCAACTCATTTTGCTTTAGCAATAAAGAATATGTATATCAAGAAAGAATGGCCAACCAGTTTCCCTTGTAATCTTCATTAGAATCTAACCATGAAAGGCTGCTTAACACAGTATTACTAATAATCACATAGTGTGGTTCAAGGTTCCCTGACCTGTGAACATGAATTCTAGTAGCTTTATGCATTTAGTTTCCTACTAGGATTCAGAGACTTAACAAAGGCAAATGGAATAGTAACAGAATAAGAAAGGTAGACAATGGCAGTGTTGATAGAACAATGAGGACACTTCTTCACCAGGACAAAGACTATGTCTGGTCACTCATTCAACCAGTCCTTAAATTGCAGCTGGTAATGACTTGATACGTGGACACAGGAAAACACCAGGAACATGAAGCTAAGGTTAAGAAATTTAAGGTTATGTGCCTTACTCTGAGGATAGGGTCCAGTGGCAGAGTACTTCTTGCAAGCCAATAGTGCTGGCTTCAATTTCCAGCATTCACGAATGAAAAGAAAGTTCTGTGTCTTAAAGTAAGTAGCAACAATACTCACAACCCAGAATAGTGTACTACAGATTTTAGACAAGGGAGAGTGAGTGTGGATTAGAGGCAGGAAACAAGAAAGGTCAGACTAAGGAGGTAGGAGGAAGCGGATGAGATGACAGCTATCAAATATGACTAGGCCATGGGAATAATTGGATGAGAATAGAACAGAAGCTTGACTCTAGAATATAGAAGACTAGCTATAAGATTCTTATTGGAAAAATCTGACAGTGACAGGGGAAAAACAGACAACAGTAACTAGAAATGACTTCTGGGTCAAGAGAATTTTTTTTTTCCTAAGCTGGAAGCTAGACATGTTTGAAGGTATAGGGTGACGGTGGTGAAGAGGGTTTGTGGATTACTGAAGGGGAAGAAAGACACTGAGACTGGAGTCTTGATGGTTTGGAGAAAGAGGAGCGGAATCCATGACAGGGGCTCCAGCTTCCGAGGAAAGTGACTTATTTCCCAAGACAGAGGAGAGGACGAGGAGACAGCTGTGCCACTGAGTTATGGGAAGGAAGTGTGCCAAGAGCTAATGGTGTGTTCTTCCGAGTGACAGAAGTCCTCAAGCGCCCCCGAGGACGTCATTCTCTGTTCCTACCACCTTGTCCAACAGCACAAACACCCGTGGCCACCTACAAAGAAAATCTCACTCTCCTTCCCGGACTGATTTCGAGAGTTTCCACCTCTGATTTTCCCCAGAATGGCTTCTCTGAAGCAGGCAGACTATGAGTTTTGTTGCATCTATTCTCACCCTTCCATGTGCTGCTGATCAACATGGGAAATTACCTCTTCCTACCACGTGCCATGTGCTTTTTCTCTTCTAGGAGAAAACCTGTCTTGTCTATTTAGATAAAGATCTCCAGAAATTAATGTAATTTGATCCCTGCCTGTGTTGTCATTTTTGTTCTCTACTTTTTTCAATTTGATTTTTGCTTGGAACATGATGTATTTGAGAATTAATAATAGCACTTTCCTGCCCTTTAATCATGTTCTGTTTTTCCATTTTCAAAAATGGGTCATTTAAGCCTATAAGCTCCAAAGAAAAGCAGATACAACTCAGTGGGTGAGCAAAAGGGAAGACAGAAATAAAGTGTCTGAATTTTTTTCTTTTTGTACAAATATAGAATAAACTATTTTTTCTAGTTTTTGACATATAAGTTGAATGTGGCTGTCTAACCCAGTGCATATGTCACACTGTCATGTGTGTCACATTTGCTGTGCAAACACTCAGCTTCCTAAGTCACATTGCAGTTTACATGTGTCTGGTCAAGGAGCCCTGTCCGTGATGTCCCGCTTTAAAAATCATTCTTTGTACAAGTGGCTTGAAAAGATTCTGGAAGAAAAGAAAAACAAAACAGCAATAAAAGGTTATTCTCCTAAGGCAAGCACCAGCAAGCTACGAGAAACTGTCAGAGCTGTCACTACAACTACTCAGGTGAATTCAGTATCTGCCAATACACACACACACACACACACACACACACACACACACACGCACATGCACGCATGCTTGCACATGCCTGCATGGGCAAAATGCAAAGACAAAAAAAAATCCCTGTCAAACAGCCTTTATAAAATTGAAATTATTAAGATGACTGTTTCAAATATAGTAAATAGTTATGGTGCATGCAGATAAATCAATAAATATTCATGTGCTTTTAAATTTTCAACATTTTACTAATAAAAATATCCAGTAATTGCTTGAATGCCTATGACCTAGAGCATTGTATTTGTTTATTGAGGCAGGGTTGCTCTTTCGCCATGGTTGGCCTGGACCTCATTCTACAGCCCAGACTGGCCTTGAACTCATAACAATCTGACTATCTCAGCCCTCGAAGGGCTCAGATAACAGAAGTGGGCCACCATACTTACATACATTATTGGCTAATGTGAAAAAATTTTCATAAATATAACAAAACATTGAAGTTTCCCTCCCTGTAAATGCAGCTTTGAGAATAATGAAAGATTAGCAGAGCATTTGAAAACATACTTTGCCTTACACCACAACACTGCAGAACACCAAGAAGCCAATTGACAGAGATGATGAAGCCTCAGAAAGGCAAAGATCCCTTGTGGTGCCCTGGACACAGCATTAAGCACCAGTGTTAGGCTGAGTAACAAGTATCTCTGTGTTCTGAGTGCTCCCCTCACCACTTCAGGCTGTGGGCCCCAGTGGAAAGGAGACAGCATCACTCAGGAGAATTTCTCATCACCTCTATCACATTTCTAAATGCTTCAGCTCTAAAGGAGCTTTTCATGGTGCCTCAGGAATGGACCTGCCCACTAGACTTGATTTTTCTACTTAGAATACTCACCAAGGCACATGGAAAGGAGTGGGCTGGAGATGGAACTCACTTAGTAGAGTGCTTGTCTAGCATGCACTAAGCCCTGGGTCCTCTCCCAAGCATCACATAAAATGTTAGGGTGATATCCAGGTGGGATAGTGTATACCTATAATCCCAACACTGGAGTCAGGAAAATCAGCAGTTCCAGGTCATCCTCGATGACACAGAACTTGAGGCTAGCTTGGGCTGAGACCCTGTTTGAAAAAAGAGGAAAAGGAGCCTTCTTAGTGGTCCCACTGTGCACCATGCTGGGAAACAAGCATGCCTCATAATGCATCTTGACCACTGCGGAGGTTTGGTTCGGGCATTCCCTGTAAACTTAGGTGTTCTGAATGCTAGTCTCCCCAGCTGATAGCAATTGGAAATTAAAGCCTCCTGGAGGCAGTGTATTGTTGGGGGTAGGCTTATGGGTATTATAGCCAGTTTCTCCTTGCCACTGTTTGGCACACTCTCCTGTTGTCCACCTTATGTTGGCCAGGGGGTGATGTCCATCCTCTGCTCATGCCATCATTTTCCCTGCCATCCTGGAGCATCTCTTCAAGTCCATAAGCCAAAATAAATCCTTTTTATTTTCCTGAAAGCTACTCTTGGTCAGGTGATTCCTGCCAGCAATGCAAAGCTGACTGCAATAGTAATATTAGTACCAGGAGTGGGATTGCTGCTAGACACCTGACTATGTGGCTTTGGCCTTTTGGAGCTGATTTACAAGAGGAATGTGGAAGGATTTGATACCTTGGCCTAAGAGACAACTTGCAGTGTTGTAAATACAGCTTGATGGACTATTCTAGTCAGAGTTGAAAGACATGAATGCAGTAAGAACTATGGACTATGAGGTTTGGCTTGTGAGAGTGAGAAAGAGCTTTGCCTAGACTGTACTAGAAGCAGTTTATGTAAGAGGCTTGCTGTTATGGCTGTATCCTGAGAAGTTGTACAGGGCTGCATTGCATAGAAATGGACTGGTATGAGAAGAGGGATATGGCACAGAAAGAAACCTTTAAGCTGAAACTGCTGCCTGTTCAGCTGCAATTGTATAAGAGATTACAACCTTTGAGATTTGGCCAACTGACCTGTACTGGAGCAACAGGAAGAATGTAGATTCGTTTGAAGGAGCCTGAGTGCTCAAGGAGTTTCCTGTTCTTCACAGTCTGATTTATTCCCTTTTGGATTAACAACCCACCTGGTACTATAGAGTACAAGAAATGCAGGAAAGAGAGAAACATTGAGTTTGCAATGTGGTCTTTTGTTTTAGAATGGCCATAGGCAGTGTGAAGCAGTTTTGCTGGATGCCTGCATGGAGGCCAGATAGAGCCGTGAGGATGAACTGTGGGTTGCAGTGAAGACCCAGGGGAGATGCTGGGACTGCGAGATGGCTGCCAAGGAGAGCTGCCAGCCCTGGATAAAGTTCTTCAAGACTGTGAGTAGCCTAGCTAGAGGGGCAGATTTGGAACTCCAGAGACTTGTTGCTGGTTAGAATTATCAGACTGGAGATTTGTCACTGACTAGAGTTGTTGGACTTGGAACTACAGAGTTTGATGTTTGCCCTGGTTGTTTTAAATCTTTTGTTGGTTGAATATTTCTTTGCGATGCCCATCTTTTGCAGTATGAATGCTTATTCTATGCTATTGTGGGTTTTGGGGGAGATTTTTGGTATTATAGCTCAGTTAAAAACTCTTAGACTATGGGAATATTTGAATATCATTAAGATTGATAAAAATCTATGGGAACTTTTAAAGTTGGACTGAATGCATTACATTTTTCATCATGGATGTTTATCAGTTTATGGGGGACAGGGGTGGAATGTGTTGGTTTGCTTCAATTGTCCCCATAAACTTAGGTGTTCTGAATGCTAGGTTCCCAGCTGACGGAGATTTGGGAATTAATGCCTCTTGGAGGCAGTGTGATTTTGGGGTGGCTTATGGGTAATATAGCCAGTTTCCCCCTTGCCAGTGTTTGGCACACTCTCCTGTTCCTGTTGTCTACGTTATGTTTGTCAGGGTGTGATGTCCACCCTCTATTCATGCCATTGATTTCCCCTGCCATCAGGGAGCTTCCTCTTGAGTCTGTAAGCCAGAATATGCCCTTTTTCCCACAATGCTCTTGGCTGGGTGACTTCTGCCAGCAGTGAGAACCGGCCACAACCACCAGCCACACACCATGTTCTGCAACCACACGAGACTTTTCTTCTTTAACACCGATTGGCACAGGGACTCAGGGGAAAACTCAACTTCATAGACTAGCATGGATTAAGGTGGACTGTAAGTTTCTAGTTTTAGATAATCATTACATTGCAATATTAAAGTGAACCAGTTTTGCACTTTACTACTGGTTTTTATTTTATTTTTTACTTTTCAGTAACTGAGAAGCTAGCCCCATGAGTCATTAACTAGTCCTCACCTGCCTGGTGATGAATGCTATACAACTGAAAATTTTATTATGTTATTTTAAATTATAGAAATAATGGTAAATGGAAAATGTCTATGATAATGATTGCTTAGATCATTGTACATGCTTACAAGTCTTCAGGTACTTGAACACTTCTCCCCAGACTGGGTAACAAACTAATGAAGAAATTGAAGCGATGAAGTCACATGATGCCCCCATGCCTCATCAGTACACGGTGAAGAAGCTGAGAATATGATCAAGCATCACTTGCTGACACAGTCCCTGGACCAAGAAGCTGTCCAAGCAATGACACCAGACATTTGAGTGAAGACATGCTACCGCACTCTAATAAAGCCTGATCTTTTCAACTATGCTTAGTCAAACTGCCATGGTTGCATAATTTTCACACAGTGGTATAATTCTCCATAAGGATTTGGAGAGCAACTTGTTAGGATAATATTTAGTTAAGCAGCTGAGAGAATCCCCTTCAGAAGCTGAATACTTTTAAACACCAAAGACTATAGGACTGGAGAAAGTGCTCAGAAGATTTCCTGCCCACATTTAACTGCCAGGCGCTGAAGGTGGGCGGAAGAAAAAAGGAACCAGTTGAAGGCACTAAGGTCTTTCATGAACATGTGACTGTCAGCTTTCCAAGGGCCGGAGAAGGGGAAGTGGCAGGTTGCAAAAGATCTTTTCCATAATGGAAAGTAATTAGGGTTAAAGGAGTAAGGCTGTAGTGAAATTATAATCTTCTCACCGGGTAGTTAAATATGGAGATGTCGCCAGTGATTCTGAAAGCTGATGGCTCATCTGAAAAACACTGACAGATCTCTGGAATGCCATCAGGGCCCAGATTCCAGTGCTGGCTCATGGGAAACTTGTGTTCCACTCAAAAATGTCTCAAGCCAGCAGCAACCTGAATCAAATTAACGATGTCGCAAAGAGCAGAGATACAGTTTGGTGATAGGATGTTTGTCCTAAGTTTGACCTTCAGTATCACATAATGACTGACTGAATGAATGAACGAATAAAATTGGAGCAAACATCAGACTTAGCTAACCTGCAGAAATAATTGACCCTTTTCACTTCTGCTAAGCTGACAGGAAGAATAGGAATGTATTTTCTGGGACTAAACATTATTTATTTTAGATTCCACTTTTTTCAGATCTGGAATGCATTTATAGAATATAAAACATAAAGAAATCAAGAAAATGCATTTATAGTTAAGAGATGAAGCTCTCAGTGGAAATAGATATGGAGATGGAACAAACCCTGGGGTTGTCAGCTACTTAAAAGCACATGTGAAGAAGCAATAAAAGATATAGCTGAAATGGTACACAAAATAGTACAGAAATGGGACTATTCAAAACACAGAGTAAATAGAAATACTAAAACTGAAAATATAGCATCAGAACTAAGGAGCTTTATTTTGTGAATTTACAAGTCTGTTTGCCATAGTAGAAAACGTTATTGGTAAGTATCAAAGAGCCAAGAGAAAATAACTTTTTTTGAAAGAAAAGTAACGTACAGGGTCCGGGAAGATAACTCAGGATGCTGCCCAGGTTCCATACCCTATCAACAGATGAAAAGCCACATGCAAAAAAGTGGGACAAGTACCTGGCATTCTATTTACAGTGGCGAGAGACCCTGGTGTGTGTGTGTGCATGCACACACACATAACAAAGAAATAAAAATCAGTAAAACAGATCTAGAGAGATGGCTTAGCAGTTATGACACTTGCCTGTGAAGCCTAAGGGCCCAGGTTTAAATCCCCAGGAATCCTCTCCTCAGTCCATTCACCACCATTACTTTGCACTAGAGGTGCACAGGTGAAACTCAGAATCACGAGGCTCCTTGAAGACAGCATTAGGAGTAGAACTTCATTAGCGTGTTTCAGTCCATTTGTGCTCCAGAAATGAAACACCACAGAGATTGTGCAGTGGTTAAGGCACTTGTTTGCAAAGCCCCACGACCCAGGTTTGATTCCCCAGTACATACAGAAACCATATGTACAAAGGGGCACATGCATCTGGAATTTGTTTGCAGCAGCTGGACGCCCTGGCCTAATCATTTTCTCTGTCTGACCCTCATCTTTGTCTCTCTCGGCTGTCAAATCAATAAATAAAAATATTTTTTAAAGAAGGGAATTTTGTTTACAGTTCGGGAAGCTGGAAAGCCCAGTAAGAAGAAGGTCTTCACTTATACAATGGCATCTTGTAGTGGCATCCTGCAAAGGGACCAGTGCTCCTCACATGACACCTTGTTGTGACATCATGCAAAGGGACCAGTGCTCCTCACATGACCCCTTGTTGTGACATCCTGCAAAGGGACCAGTGCTCCTCACAAGACACCTTGTTGTGACATCCTGCAAAGGGACCAGTGCTCTCACAAGACACCTTGTTGTGACATCCTGCAAAGGGACCACTGCTCCTCACAAGACACCTTGTTGTGACATCCTGCAAAGGGACCATGCTCCTCACAAGACACCTTGTTGTGACATCCTGCAAAGGGACCAGTGCTCCTCACAGACACCTTGTTGTGACATCCTGCAAAGGGACCAGTGCTCCTCACAAGACACCTTGTTGTGACATCCTGCAAAGGGACCAGTGCTCCTCACAGACACCTTGTTGTGACATCCTGCAAAGGGACCACTGCTCCTCACAAGACACCTTGTTGTGACATCCTGCAAAGGGACCACTGCTCCTCACAAGACACCTTGTTGTGACATCCTGCAAAGGGACCAGTGCTCCTCACAAGACACCTTGTTGTGACATCCTGCAAAGGGACCAGTGCTCCTCACATGACACCTTGTTGTGACATCCTGCAAAGGGACCAGCTGCTCCTCACAAGACACCTTGTTGTGACATCCTGCAAAGGGACCAGTGCTCCTCACAAGACACCTTGTTGTGACATCCTGCAAAGGGACCAGTGCTCCTCACAAGACACCTTGTTGTGACATCCTGCAAAGGGACCAGCTGCTCCTCACAAGACACCTTGTTGTGACATCCTGTAAAGGGGACCAGTGCTCCTCACAAGACACCTTTGTTGTGACATCCTGCAAAGGGACCAGTGCTCCTCACAAGACACCTTGTTGTGACATCCTGCAAAGGGACCAGCTGCTCCTCACAAGACACCTTGTTGTGACATCCTGCAAAGGGACCAGTGCTCCTCACAAGACACCTTGTTGTGGACATCCTGCAAAGGGACCAGTGCTCCTCACAAGACACCTTGTTGTGACATCCTGCAAAGGGACCAGTGCTCCTCACATGACACCTTGTTGTGACATCCTGCAAAGGGACCAGTGCTTCCTCACAAGACACCTTGTTGTGACATCCTGCAAAGGGACCAGTGCTCCTCACAAGACACCTTGTTGTGACATCCTGCAAAGGGACCAGTGCTCCTCACATGACACCTTGTTGTGACATCCTGCAAAGGGACCACTGCTCCTCACAAGACACCTTGTTGTGACTCCTGCAAAGGGACCAGTGCTCCTCACAATGACACCTTGTTGTGACATCCTGCAAAGGGACCAGTGCTCCTCACAAGACACCTTGTTGTGACATCCTGCAAAGGGACCAGTGCTCCTCACAAGACACCTTGTTGTGACATCCTGCAAAGGGACCAGTGCTCCTCACAAGACACCTTGTTGTGACATCCTGCAAAGGGACCAGTGCTCCTCACAAGACACCTTGTTGTGACATCCTGCAAAGGGACCAGTGCTCCTCACAAGACACCTTGTTGTGACATCCTGCAAAGGGACCAGTGCTCCTCACAAGACACCTTGTTGTGACATCCTGCAAAGGGACCAGTGCTCCTCACATGACACCTTGTTGTGACATCCTGCAAAGGGACCAGTGCTCCTCACATGACACCTTGTTGTGACATCCTGCAAAGGGACCAGTGCTCCTCACAAGACACCTTGTTGTGACATCCTGCAAAGGGACCAGTGCTCCTCACATGACACCTTGTTGTGACATCCTGCAAAGGGACCAGTGCTCCTCACAAGACACCTTGTTGTGACATCCTGCAAAGGGACCCGTACTCCTCACAAGACACCTTGTTGTGACATCCTGCAAAGGGACCAGTGCTCCTCACAAGACACCTTGTTGTGACATCCTGCAAAGGGAGCTCAGACCTGTTGTGACATCCTGCAGGGACCTCAAGACACCTTGTTGTGACATCCTGCAAAGGGACCAGTGCTCCTCACAAGACACCTTGTTGTGACATCCTGCAAAGGGACCAGTGCTCCTCACAAGACACCTTGTTGTGACATCCTGCAAAGGGACCAGTGCTCCTCACAAGACACCTTGTTGTGACATCCTGCAAAGGGACCAGTGCTCCTCACAAGACACCTTGTTGTGACATCCTGCAAAGGGACCAGTGCTCCTCACATGACACCTTGTTGTGACATCATGCAAAGGGACCAGTGCTCCTCACAAGACACCTTGTTGTGACATCCTGCAAAGGGACCCGTGCTCCTCACAAGACACCTTGTTGTGACATCCTGCAAAGGGACCAGTGCTCCTCACAAGACACCTTGTTGTGACATCCTGCAAAGGGACCCGTGCTCCTCACAAGACACCTTGTTGTGACATCCTGCAAAGGGACCAGTGCTCCTCACAAGACACCTTGTTGTGACATCCTGCAAAGGGACCAGTGCTCCTCACAAGACACCTTGTTGTGACATCCTGCAAAGGGACCAGTGCTCCTCACAAGACACCTTGTTGTGACATCCTGCAAAGGGACCAGTGCTCCTCACAAGACACCTTGTTGTGACATCCTGCAAAGGGACCAGTGCTCCTCACAAGACACCTTGTTGTGACATCCTGCAAAGGGACCAGTGCTCCTCACAAGACACCTTGTTGTGACATCATGCAAAGGGACCAGTGCTCCTCACAAGACACCTTGTTGTGACATCCTGCAAAGGGACCAGTGCTCCTCACAAGACACCTTGTTGTGACATCATGCAAAGGGACCACTGCTCCTCACAAGACACCTTGTTGTGACATCATGCAAAGGGACCAGTGCTCCTCACAAGACACCTTGTTGTGACATCCTGCAAAGGGACCAGTGCTCCTCACAAGACACCTTGTTGTGACATCCTGCAAAGGGACCAGTGCTCCTCACAAGACACCTTGTTGTGACATCCTGCAAAGGGACCAGTGCTCCTCACAAGACACCTTGTTGTGACATCCTGCAAAGGGACCAGTGCTCCTCACAAGACACCTTGTTGTGACATCCTGCAAAGGGACCAGTGCTCCTCACAAGACACCTTGTTGTGACATCCTGCAAAGGGACCAGTGCTCCTCACAAGACACCTTGTTGTGACATCCTGCAAAGGGACCAGTGCTCCTCACAAGACACCTTGTTGTGACATCCTGCAAAGGGACCAGTGCTCCTCACAAGACACCTTGTTGTGACATCCTGCAAAGGGACCAGTGCTCCTCACAAGACACCTTGTTGTGACATCCTGCAAAGGGACCAGTGCTCCTCACATGACACCTTGTTGTGACATCCTGCAAAGGGACCAGTGCTCCTCACAAGACACCTTGTTGTGACATCCTGCAAAGGGACCAGTGCTCCTCACAAGACACCTTGTTGTGACATCCTGCAAAGGGACCAGTGCTCCTCACATGACACCTTGTTGTGACATCCTGCAAAGGGACCAGTGCTCCTCACAAGACACCTTGTTGTGACATCCTGCAAAGGGACCAGTGCTCCTCACAAGACCCCCTTGTTGTGACATCCTGCAAAGGGACCAGTGCTCCTCACAAGACACCTTGTTGTGACATCCTGCAAAGGGACCAGTGCTCCTCACAAGACACCTTGTTGTGACATCCTGCAAAGGGACCAGTGCTCCTCACAAGACACCTTGTTGTGACATCCTGCAAAGGGACCAGTGCTCCTCACAAGACACCTTGTTGTGACATCCTGCAAAGGGACCAGTGCTCCTCACAAGACACCTTGTTGTGACATCCTGCAAAGGGACCAGTGCTCCTCACAAGACCCCTTGTTGTGACATCCTGCAAAGGGACCAGTGCTCCTCACAAGACACCTTGTTGTGACATCCTGCAAAGGGACCAGTGCTCCTCACAAGACACCTTGTTGTGACATCCTGCAAAGGGACCAGTGATCCTCCCACGACACCTTGTTGTGACATCCTGCAAAGGGACCAGTGCTCCTCCTGTGGCAGAAGACCTGTGGGACAACTAGCCCAATGCTGCGTGGAGAGTCGTTAAAGACCTCACCTCCAGTCATGAAGAAGTTTTATGGCTTAACCTCCTCCTAAAGGCACTTTGAGTGTCTCCAGATTTTTAGGTCGCACTCTAAGAATTGAAGTAAGATAGTAAGATGCACATAAGTAATTAAGCAGCAGGACATTTTGTTAACAGAAAAGATGTGGTAAAGGTTTGAATCACTGCAGACCATTTGAGTCGAGAGTACTCAAGGATCCCAGGAAGTGGTCTGGGGTTGTTTTATAGGAGTTTTACAGGCAGATGGATTGGTTGCTAGGGGAATAATTTGGTTGGTCATATAGCTTGATTGACAAGTTTAGGTATATAATGTTCTTTCCTATGATGCATCTCATTTTAAACATATGTGTCCTCAGTTATATGTAGACAGAAGATGGTATATGGAGGTTTTCTATACACACAATTTAGCCATGTTTGGACGAACACAAAATGAACAGACAACACACAAACTATGATTTAATGTAGGCTCAGGGGAGGCACTCAGTGCTCCCTGACCTGACTATCCCTGCAGCTTTCACTCAGGGTCAGGCCGTCAAAGCTACGGGGGAGTCTGAGCATGAGATGATCATGAGTTCTCATCAGATCAGATCACGAGTTATTGTGTTAATGTTTGTTACATTAGGAACTCTGCATACGCTGTGAGCTCCTGCCTTCAAGAAGCTCCACCCAAGTGCACAGCCTTCCATTTCCTCAGGCTTGGCTGGTGCAAAGATTACCCTGTTGTGAATTAGCTTGTTATCCACTGTTTTCCCTAAAAGTTCACTTAGAAGACACAGTTGGCCTTACTGCAAATGCATTCCAAACTAGTTCAGGCTTGATGGCCCCTCATTTCCATCCTAGGTCTATCTAAGAACACGTTTCAGTGGACACGAACATGAAGAATGCTTGCTAAGGGTAGGATAAAGCTAGTCGTGTGTGGAGCATGGTGTACATGCGGTTCAGTACAGGTGGGGGTCCCACGTTATAAATGTGCATGTTTTAGAGAAGGGAGTGATTACTGCCCAATCCAAGCAGCATACCAGGTGGCTACACTATTCTCTATGTTTGCCTGCCTCACTACCTTTTAAAAAGATCACCTTTGCTTCAGTGTTTCAATACCTGAATATATAGAGGACTCATTGAAACCATTGTACTTTAGGCAAAGTTATCTTAAGACACAGATAGTATTAATTATAGAGACAAAACTGATGAATTGTCTCTCATCAAAATGCAGACTATCAGCTCATAAAATGCCATTAAAAATGAACAAGGCTTAGTGGTTAAGGCAGTTGCCTGCAAAACCTAAGATCCCAGGTTTAATTCCCCAGGATCCACGCAAACCAGATGCACAGGGTGGTGCATATTTCTGGAGTTCATTTGCAGTGGCTGGAGGCCCTGGAGCACCCACCCATTCTTCTCCCCCACTTTCATTCTCTTTCTCTGCCTCTTTCTCTCCCTCTCAATTAACTAAAACTAGTAAAAAAAATAAAAAAAAAATAAAAAAAAAGCACACCATAGACTCTGGAAAATAACTTCAAAACAATTATATAAATATATAGTTAAATATATTTTTATATATAACAATACCTTACAAGTGCACAAAAATCAATAATAAATAATCCACTTAAAACATACAAGCAAAAACTTAGTGACCAAAAATGTATAGAATGACAAGAAAAAAAAACCTCATGAAAAATGCTCAACATTGTAAGTCATTGAAGAAATGTAAAGTTAATAGACAAAATGATCATTTAGACCTTGTAGACATGAAAGGAACTATTTTCACATTAAAATCCTATTATTTTTCTTGAAAGATCAAACACATATACTGACTTTTAAAAGTCACAATTTAATTTCACCAGAAATTACTTAGGATAATTTGGTTTATATACCTAATCTACAATAAAAAACCTTTGAGTTTTAAGTGATTATTTACCTTTAACAAAGATGAACAGGAAAAAAAAAAAAAAGGAAGGCAATAGAGAGCAGTATATTCCCTAGGATTACAAGAAGAAAAGTTGAAAACCATTAAGAACATGGTGCTCTTGTAAACTAAGACAAAGAAGAAAATGAGAGAAGTTGAAGAAGAAATGAAGCTTTGGCATTCATTCATTGAAACAACTTACTGTTTTGGATGCATCACATTGTTACTATTTGGTGAAAGGTTCTTTGCCTTTGTCTCTTGGAGCGTGAATTGAATGGGGGTGGGGGGAGCTGGGGATATCCCTACCTTAGTGAAAGATAGGCTGTGATGAGAAATGTGAAGCATTTATTAGCACAGATTCTCAGAGATATTGATGAAAAGGTAAGATCTATCATGTAATTCCCATGGCACTGAAGGAGATTCTACTTTATTGATTCAGTAGTTAATAGAATCAGTCATTTTTATGAACTGTTAAGAATGACTTGTGTTTGAATGATGAATTTTATTTGGTCATTTAAGGTTTTTGAAACAGACTAGGGAGACATTCTGTTAAAATAAGTATTCTGTACTTTATTTTTAAAAGGTTAAGTCCAATTCACGCAACGTAGTGTATTGAGTAGTACTTAAACATAGTCACAGAAAAATAAGTAGTCTTTGCCAAGCAATCCTCTCTGCTTTAAATAAAGCCAAGTAAGTGTCGATTGCATTCTCCCTGGCTGTACTTTCCCTCCTCCTTATGTGTCTCTCGAGTTTCATCAGAATCAGCGAGCACAAAACCTCAACCCCATCCTAGATCTCACAAATGGAGCACCACAATACACCCTTACAATGCAATCTTACATAGTCAGTCAAGCATACTTGAAAAAGCAAGATATTTTGGGTAGACCCTTTCGTATTTGTCATAGTTCCAACCATCTGAATTTTAATATTGCTGGTATGAAGCAAGAAATATCTGATACATATTTTTCCTGTGGTTTTTATCATTGACTCTGGAAGGGAATTATTTTTTTTCTCCAACAATTTTTATAGATCATTTCTAATCGTCAGAACTTTTCGGTGTAACCATTTGCTTAAGAAAGTTGAGATATATTATGGCAACTTAACCACGATTTTCCTCAAGTTTATTTAGGAAAATATATCACAATTTTTCAGAAATCATAACAT
Organism: Dipus sagitta; assembly: GCA_036346955.1. Taxonomy (NCBI): domain Eukaryota; kingdom Metazoa; phylum Chordata; class Mammalia; order Rodentia; family Dipodidae; genus Dipus; species Dipus sagitta. Next base: position 3,092,790 of record CM070783.1, read on the forward strand.
GTAACAATTATTCTATAGCTATAATCTTTTATACAAAGTGTGAGATAGAAAGGGAAAAGTCTTAGCAAAGCATGGTGGCACACGTCTTTAATCCCAGCACTTGGGAGGCAGAGGTAGGTGGATCTCCATGAGTTCGAGGCCACCCTGAGACTACATAGTGAATTCCAGGCCAGCCTGGACCAGAGAGAGACCCTACCTCTAAAAACCAAAAAAAAAAAGGGAAAAGTCTTGGACTGGAAATATGGCTCAGTAATTAAAGTGCTTGCCTGAAAAACCCAACAATCCCAGTTTGATTCCTCAATACACATGTAAAGCCAGATCCACAAAATGGAACATGCATCTGGAGTTCATTTGCAATGGCCAGAGGCCCTGTTGTACCCATTCTGTCTCTGCCTGTCTCTTTCTGCTTGAAAAAGTAAATAAATAAAAAATTTTTTTAATGAAAAAGTCTTTTCAGGAGATCTGCAGTAATTGAGATGTAGGTATTTTCTTAGACTAAGCCCACAAAATAAATATAGTGCTAGATCAAGAGGTTTGACCACGCCCCATAAAGATGTAAGTGGTTATATAGGGTATATCAAATGCTCTGGCATATGTCCCAACCACGTATATCAAAAGTACTCATGGACTACTGTGAAAACATTTTTATTCCAAAATGCTGAAAAGTTTAAATTTTGTGGCCACATTCATAAAATGACGGATGTTTGAACTAATATTAAGTTCCTTTCCCATAAAATCATATTTATGGTAAATAATAGGGATTACTATATTGTGACAAGTTCCTCAGCAGTTTGGTTAATTAACTATCCCCATCTGAACTTCCTCTAACACATCAGGTGTTATGGTGAGATGCTATGCATGAGAACATGCTAGATAATGAGCTTGAAAATCTGAGAAGATCCTCATCTCATAGCAGTTTTTCAAAGACCAGTAAGTGCAGCTTGAGTTGATTTAGCAAGATTTTGAATCAACTGTAGTAGATGATTCAAGACAAAAGAATTTGACATTTTTTTCTCACAAACACTTGTATAGTACTATCTTCCAAAAAATTCTATAAGTGCATATTATGTCAAATAATTTCATTCTTTATCAGTCAGTTATATGACAGAGAAACTGGGGTCATAAAAAGTTATTGAGTGATCTGAATTTGTAGGATTCTGGGTTAAGCGATCTGTGGACTTCCTGCCGAAATTGGACATGAAATCAGCAAGTACAGCTGGTGGGATGAAAATTTGAAGAATGACAACAAAATACCTGAGAACAATCTAAAACAAGTGAAGACAAATTTCCTCTGATGTCTACCATGCTCTCCGTAGCAGACCTGTAGGACAGCTACCACACTCTCCTCCCCACTGAAATCCACACTTGCCTCACCAGGGATGATAAACCACAGTGGAGTTTCTAGAACAGTGCCAGTTCTCCTGCCAGCGACAGTTAACAGACTGCCATAGATCACTGCCCTAAACTGATGCTCAGAGTGTTAACAGAATGTTTAAAACAGTGTACTTCCCTTTGCCTTTCTGACTTCATGTGAGTTTCACTGTGTCCAATCCTAACCAGACTAATACAGGGAGGGGGATTCTGGGAAATGTAGTTCCATTTTGGCTTAGTTGATACAATTAGCAAGACATGCTAATTTGGGTACAGAATTAACCTCAGTAAAACTTAAGAAAGCTTGTGCCTGAAATAAATTATAAACAAGATGTACCTGAAACTAAGTTTTGGGGTTCACAGGAAAAGCTTTTTGAGTGCTGCTTTATTCATTCATTTCTTAGCTACTTCAGAATTTCTCTTCATTACAAATATGTGTTTCTAGGCCACTTCAGATATGCACCTTAGTGACATTACTGAAATGTGTTTCCACATATGAGCATCTTAAAAAGCAGCATAGCTTAAAGAGAAAATAGGACAGAAATTTTCAATGAAGGAATTAGATTAGTCATGATCATCAATGACAGGAATGGTATTATCAATGCCCTGATTACCATTAATAAGCCTGGACAAGGTCAAAAGTGATTCCCAACCTAAATAGTTTTTCTTATTTCTCTGTGTTCTTTACCTGTAGTCAGCTCCATGGCGTAGAAGGTTTCTTCTGTCATCTGTTATGTGCTGGGGTTTGCCCATCTGGAGATAATAGCTTTGTCGTGATAAGACCATATCAACAGTTGCTTGACTCTACTTAGGACACAGGGTGGGCTGGGGCCAGGACTGCTCCAATAACAGACATGTGTCTGAAGCTCAAACTCAGTGGGCCTGAGCCTTGGCCTGGACTATTCCAGGTCTATCTGAGTCGTGAGTAAAGGCTGTGCCAAGCAGCCTGGACCTCCTTGCTCCTGGCAAGCAGCTTACATGTGTGTCTGACTTAAGAGCAGTGGGGAATCTAATACACACTCAACTCAATGTGGATTTGTGCAAAACTGCCTGGTCTACAGTATTTGTGTTCTAAGACAAACAATTTTGATATATACTTGCAGAATAACTACAGCCAGGCGTTTTTTTTTAACTAAAGCTCCTTGGCAGACAAAATCAATGTGGATTTTTTTTAGGGTAAAAAGGGTGAACATTAAATGGTCAGAAGAATGGAGAGCTCTGACTACATAGAAAGAGGAAACTGCAACCAAGCAATCTGAGTGGAAGGGACAAAATGATTGATCCCCATGACTTGTATAGCTCAACTACTTTATAAGTGGTGGAAAAACCAAACCATACCCTCATTTAGGAAATCTCCCTGACCAATAAATGTCCCAGGGACCTGAGACTAGGTCTTTGTGAATGAGCCAAACAGACCAGTAGTAGTCACTCACTTGCTTTTAGAGAGTACCTAGTTTATCAGTAACCAATAAGAGCCACCACTGGGGACTTCTCCATCAGTCTGAGCAGCAAGAGGCCTGCAGGTGCCAGCAGTACATTATATCCTAGGAGTCATCAAATACCAAGCCTTTCTTTAACCTCAGTGATTGAAGCTTGCAGCTATGTATGTTTTGTGTTATAAATATGGGAAAACCTTGTATTTCATACACCGCAAGTAGTAAAGGAAATTCCCTACTTGTTTCAAACACTTTCAGTAGGTGGTTTGTCTGGTCATCAAAAACCATTTGCTACTTTCCCCTCTGATGTCGCCATTCCTGACAAACTCATTTCTAGGCAACTCTGAATATTATTGATGCCCTGTTTCCTTTTCCATTTGCATTTTCATTTCTCTTTCAATTTACAAACTAAAATATAGGGTCAGGCATAGAATGACAAACTAATCCTGTTGGTGTTAGGTAGTAAAACAATTATTATTTGCCCCATTAAAACATGTTTTTCCTACCTGACAAATTGTTTAAAGAGGAAACACTTATTGGAAGCTTTAAGAACAAGATGCATCTCAACTACGATAACATGGCTCACAGAGCATCAAAATATAAAGATTAAAGCACACTTCAACTTTCCTCTACCACCAAACTGTCCCACTTGTCATTTTAGAATACTAGGCTATGAAGTATGTGCTTTGATCATTTATAATAGATTCTTTGTGACTGGCTATCAACGTGGAAATTCAAACACTTATTTGAGAAAGCACAACAGCAGCTTTGGTAAAGAAAGATTAATCAATTGTTACAAATACTAAAGACACAGCCATAAAAATCAATCTAATATCACTAGGAGCATCTGTTTGTTTGTGTTTTGTTTCTTTTTCAGAATCATGTCATATTTACAATTTAAATTCAGGGAAACTAACTGTGTGTAACATCTATGATGTTTCTTTATATATAGACTTGTGGATTGACTACAACACATTAGTGTAGCACATTTATTGGTATATTGAATTGATAGAAAAAATCAATTCATGATGGGGTAAGTTGTTAATGTATTTAAGTTGAACCATTACTGTGTTTTATATCTTCTAACAAGTTATAAAGTGAAAAAAATAAGATCCACAGCAAACACAGCTGGGCATTCATTACAAACAGCCCTTCACTGACAATTATGTTAAACACTTTTGAAGAAGGAGTTCTCCCTTGTATTATCAAAGCATATAGTTTCAAGTGTAAAGAAATTGTTCTATGAGAAAGAAAAGAACAGTAGCATGACCTGCAACAATTAAACAATGAAACACATGTTAGCTAGGTAACATGGTCATCTACATCAGGAGTGCTTGGACTGTCCCTTACTTTCATTGTTATATAAGAAAGAACAGAGGCATGTGGTTGGCATTAAATTGTTATGAATATCACTTATCTTGATTATTTTGATGTAACAGTTTTAGTCCAGCATGAATGACTCCTATTACAATACTTGCCTAGTATATGAATCACAGTGAAATGGAGAAGTTGGGATTCTTGAAATAAGAATGTCAACACAGAATGTGTAAGTGGTCATTACAGGGCAATAAGGTAGCTATTTGTTTAAATAATAGCAAAAAGGAAGACATTAACCAAAACACTGTGATAAAAAATCAAATTTATCATTCCCCTGGCTTCGAATTAGAAAATACACCTTATATTTTAAATTTACACCATGTGCTGAAATGTCAGCTATGAATAGTGGCACTCCTTGGATTTAATTGACATTGGCTATCAAATCAAATGCAGCAATAAAATACTCAAGGAACACCTTTCAGAATAGGAAGGGTTAGAGTACCATTTTCCAAACCATGTTGCTCAAGACACTAGCTCAGGAGGTGATCACTTGTTCTGTATTTAAACATAGAACTGCAATCATAACTATTCAGAATAAATGCACAGATACACAGAGAAGGAAAACAAACAGAAAAACTAAAGAAAAAAAGAGCACAGTTTCAGGATGTCTGACACAATAGCAAATATACTTTTTTTAAAATACTATGTATTTATTTATTTATTTAGAAGCACAGAAAGAGAGTGAGAAAGAATGAGAACTGGCATGCCAGAGCCTGTAGCTGCTGCAAACAAACTCCAGATGCATGCACTACTCTATGCGCCTGGCTTTATGTGGTTACTGGAGAATCAAACCTGGGTTGTTAGTCTTTGCAGGCAAGTACCTTAACCACTGGGTCATTTCTCCAGCCCCACAATAGAAAATATTCTAATATATATATAATTACAGTCTTGCAAATAGTGATATGAAAAACAGTTAAAGGCATAATTGTCCAGATTTGTTATAAAACATAAACTCACTGATCCAAAAGATCAATTAGCACTGAGTAAATTAAATCTTAGGAAAACTGCTATATCATATGCACATCTAAGTGCTAAAAATCAGTGCTTAAAACTTTAGTATCCTGAGAAGAAAGATGTTATTCAAAAGAAGCTAACAGAAGACTACTTGTCAAAAATATACAATTTAAAAGAAAATGAGAACTCCACTATCAGCTTGTCAACTTGGCTGGATGTGGAATCCAACTTGGCTGGATTTAGAATCACTACACACACACACACACACACACACACACACACACACACACACCCCTAGGTATTACTAAAGGTTGTTACTAAAAAGGTTTAAGAGAGAGGATATGTGTGCTATAAGCAGCAAAGTTAGAGAGTTAGAGCTACCCAAGTCCCTGGAGCCCAAATGATTTCATCACAAGTCCAAGATGCAGGAGCTTCAAGAAAAATTTAGCATTTTCCCTGTTGGGTTTCAGTTTTGCATGGATCCATTCTTTCTTTGATATACCTCTATTTCTCCCTTTTGTAATGTGAATGCTTATATATTTATTCTATGGAATTGTATGTTAAAAATATACAAACCCTGCACTGGGTAGATGGCTCAGCACTTAAGGCACTTGCCTACAAAGCCTTAGGACCCAGGTTCAATTCCCTGATACCCATATAAAGCCAGATGCACAGAGTGGTGCATGTATTTGTTTGCAGTGGCGGGAGGCCCTGGTGTACCCATATTCACTCTCTTTGTGTCTGCCTCTTTCGCTGTCTCTCCCTCTCTGAAATAAATAACTTATAAAAAGAGAAATATACAAACCGCAATATAAGACCTGAAACTCTAAATGACAAGAAGAAAAGTAGGGGAATATTCCAAAATATAGGTATAAGGAATGACTTTCTGAATAAGACCCTAGTAGCCCCGGGAATAAGACAAACATCCAACTATTGGGATCTGATGGGACTAAAAAGCTACAGTAGAGTCTGGTTTTTTTTTTTTTTTATAAGCTGTAGTAAGCATCCGTGTACTGGTAAGAAAGTCAGAACGAGGCTTGAAAACAAGGAGAAGCAGGAAGGGAATCACAGGAGGGGATACTAGACAGGCAAGTGGAAGGACAGAATACAAGGGGTCTGAGGGTGACTGTAGTAAGGGGAAGAAAAGGGATGATTTACACAACTAAATATGGCATGAATCGGTACCAAATAAACCTTCATATTGGTTAGCTAATTAAAATATATAACTCTTAAGGAGAGAGAGATGAAGGACAGTTTGAGAAGAGGTACCCTGTAGGGGTACAATTGTATTACCCAACACCATGAGCTGTTGTTCAAGGAGGTCCGTGAAAACACACACACACACGCACACACACACAGATCAGGCCATTTCCAAAGCGTTTTGTTACCCACCAGAACTAAACTATTGCTGAAGACACCACAGGTTTTGGTTGGAGGACACTGAGCGATTATGCTGGCACTGAAATAGAAGCTAGCTCACTACCTGCTGTCAGTCACAGTGCTGGGAGGTGCTATGCAAGCTGATGGGGGACAATAGTGACCAACAGCATGAAAAAGAAGGGATCCTACCAGCGACAGAACCAACCAGCCAGGCAACATGTCCACACGGGTGCCACAGTGGCACACAGGCTATGGGAGTAATCAACTCTCTCTGTTTGGATATGATGCCTACTCAGTGAGAGGGATTCATCCCTGGTGCTGAAAACGAAGTACAAAGCTTATGGCTTGGAAGGTCATAGACCCTAGAGGGGAATTTCCACTGTTCTCTGCCTAAAAGGAGAGCTTATGTCCATCAAAAAGTCTTCTAAATATCTATGTCTACCGCTTTGGTCCATGCTGCTCTCACTCTTGATTAGAGAATCTGCTTTTTACAGATGACAGAGAATGCAGTGGAGACTCCAGAGCGATCAGAGAGGAAGTGGCTGACTAAGCCTGAGTGCTGCTCTCACCGCTAGCCTGAGACCCCCTCCATGGGGATGGCAGTAGACACCAGGGAGACTAAAAACTCATCAAAGCTGAAAATCAGAGGCAGCTGAGAGCTCAACACTAAAGGAGACTGATAACTCACCCTCCAAGGTCAGGGAACATTCCCCTAAGGTCCGTGGCAAGAGTTAAATAACTCTCCTGTTTTACTGGTTTTGGTATCCAAAGAAATTTTGAAACTGAAGAATCTCAATACTGTGTAATGGCTGCTACTTAACCTTCTGTGAAACCTCATGTTTTATGTTTTTCTGATTTGGGTCCATCTCTTGACTTAAAAAAAAATCACACAGGTAAAACACGTAGCATATGGTCTCTCTATTCGACCTGTCAGTGAGCAGTGCAGCCGGTCTTCAAAATTTCTAGAAGGAATATCTTTAAGTGAGTGGTGTATACCCAACACTGGCTTAAGGATTTGAGTCTTCAGAAGTCATAGCCACATCCCACAACAGAGAGGTGAGCACAAGAAGCAGTATTAGTCGTCTAGTCTATACTCTCCCCATATGGCTGCATCATGTGTTCACATTTTTCTTGAGAACTTGGAATTTCTTTTCTTTAACTGATCTCTCATATCCTTGTAAGTAGAGGGAGCCAACTGAGACTTGCAACATTCTCCCTCGACATCATACTGCCATGGTCTACAGGTATATATAATGCAGTTTCTTTCTTCCGAGTCCTCACAGACAGTCGTTCTCCAGTTGCTCCACTCTTCCATACTGGGAATCAACATTTAATATCTTTTTCAACATTTACTCAGCTTTCACTAGCACTTTTTTTTTCATTTCTTTTCACATTTAAAAATTTTTATTGTTAGATATGGACATATGTTGTATATAAACATCACATGTTGGTACCATCCTTTCCCTCCTCCCTAGCCTTTTGTAAAGAGGCCTTCCTCATTGAGGATGAAGGTCAACCCCAAGGGGATTGTGGGTCATGCATTATGGTGGGGGGGGGGAGGCAATGTCTCTGTGCGAAATGTCCCAACTTGTGGCTCTAACAATCTTTCCACCCACCCCCCCTTACACAAAATTCCCTGAGCCATGCTGGGAGCATTTTAAGTCTACTTCAGTGATGGGCACTTAGGAGCCTCTGGATCTCTGGTTTGGTAGGTGTTGAGTGTCCTCAGTGTCTTTCTCCATCACTCTTGTGCTGATACCTCACTAGCACTCTTTTTGGCATTTTCGTATCATAATACTCTCTTTGCTTTCTCTAGCTACACTAACAGTCTGCTCTCTGCTCCAGCAAGCTACCTATTTGCTCATGACTTTCTGATTAACTCTCCCAATTTCCATCACGCCTGGCCGATGGACAGTGGAGACAGTGGTCTGTGTTTTCCCTTTTAACTTTTCTAAATATCCTTTGGGTGAATCTCATCTTTTTAGTAAATTGGAAAAAACTATTTATTGACTCAACCGGGAAATCTCTGAAAGTTAAAGCAGATACTGTTAATAATTATTATCAGATAACATGCAACCTGGGAGATATTCTAAGGCAGAAAAAGATGTATGCTTATCACACTTTTACATAAGCTTACTATCTCTTTTCTGTGTGGAAGCATTATAAAGAGTAGGAAGGAATTGTATAAATATACTGATGAAGTTTTCTATTTAAGTAAAAGTCCTTTTTAATTTAGCAAAATTTCATTTTTTATTTTACTTATTTGTTTATTTTAGAGAGAGAGAAAGAGAGAATGGGTGCACCAGGGACTCTAGCCACTGTAAATGAACTCCAGATACTTATACCACATTATGCATCTGGCTTTATGTTGGTACTGGGGAATTGAACCTAGGTTCTTTGGCTTAGCAGGCAAGCATCTTAACTGCTAAGCTATCTCTCCAACCCTAAAAAAGTTTTAATATGTGGATATACTTTAAATATAGTTAATTTTGCAAATTATCCCTGAAAATTTCTCAATGTGTAAAATATGATTTCAGATCTGGTTAGTATTTTCTATGCATTTCAAGAAAGTGTGTAGTCTTGGGCAAAATACTTTCCAAGGATTTTGTTACATATAAGCAAAATGAATTTTGCCCTTCTTTAAATTTTGTTTAATGATGAGAAAACCCATGTTGGAAATAAAGCATTTTCAAAATAATAGGCTCGGTGAATGTTAGTGACAAGATCTATCTATCTATCTATCTATCTACAAACATACTTTAAAACATCAACTTTATAAATTTATTGACCAATCTGAGTTCCTAGCAAAAATATCAGAACAGAAAATAATAGGCAGACTAAAAGAAATAATTCAATCTAACATTCATTTTTACCAGCAAATTGTCCCAGAACATGTGAATCTCCTCTGTTTACAGAAGTGTAGGCCAGAAGAGTGTGGAGTTCATATTCTCAGTGCCTCAGTGAGCATAGTTTATTTGGGATTTGTTCATATTTCTCATTATATGCTGTGTTTGTGAGTTCATATTTGAATGTGGAGATAGAAAATCTGTGCATATGATTTACATATCAAGATTTCCTAGTTCTGATAAATGCACAGGTTCTACCTAGTATGGGAAGCAATTTGTCTAACAGCAGAATGCCCTTTACTTCTCCTTACTAAAACCCATAGATGCTAGATGAGCTAACCAAAGACCATTTTTGCTCTTTATAAAGTGACCTCAACAAGGGAAGAAGTTAGTAAGAAGGAACCTATGTGAAGCCCAAGCTCCATGACCTGAAAAGTGACATTACCCTGTCAGAGAAGGGAAATAGGACACTAGATACTTAAGCATAGATTTTCTGTAAAAGCATAAATTATCTAGAACATTTTGAATTTATCATTTTATACCTCTTTTATCCACATAAAACATGTGGTTGACATGTAACGACCTGGAACTAGACTCAGGAGAACACTGACAGAAACCACTTAACTATTTGCAGAAGTTATGCTTGTGCTAAGTGCCACATCCACACACACACACACATGTGCACACACACATGTGCACACACACATGTACACACACATACACACACACACACACACACACACACACATTAAATTTGAGATCAACTGAGAGATTCAGGAAACTTTTGAGAGATGAAAAAAAGGCAGCTGTTTTTAAAGTAATTATCTCCTCTAAAGATAATGATGATGTTAAAAATAAAAGATTTCACAATTATGTTCGATTCTTAAATTTCAAAACTATTAATGCACTGACTTAGAGAGGGAAGCTCATTTCCTTGGTTTATTCAGGAGTCAGCTTACATGGATTCTGTGCCAAGGTGGCACCAAATCCCCGGGGGTTGCTTGGTATGTGTTACAGTATTTTAGACTTCGCTTTTTACTGTCGATGGGGTTTCAGGGTGAGTCTGCAAGGAGTTAACATCATAAAAGGGTCTGATAAGGGCTTCCACATAAACTCAGATGTTAACATACAAATCAGAGGGCTTTTGCTCTGTGATGAGCAGTAAGATGATACTTTATAGACAGATGATTGTATACAACCATGAAAATTACTGTGGGGCCATAAGCCCGTGGCCAAATAGAAATCTGAGGAGGCTCCATAACAACTACTAGCATTTTCTAAGTCTCAATTACATGTATCTCTTGCCTGGAATCATCTTGAAATCTAAGAGCGATTGAGAATGCCAAGCCTGTCAAATATCACCCAGCAGTGGGTTGTTGACCAATGATCCAAGCCAGGGTGTACAGGTATACATGTGCGTGCATACACAGACACACACACAGAGAAAGAGAGAAAGAGAGAGAGAAAAAGAGAGAGAGACAGAAATTGATTTAGTGCAGCACACATTCGCAGGATAGCAAGAAAGAAAAATGCTAAGGTCATCTACACAATCACTTAAGTCAAGACCTCCTTTTGCTTGAAGTGAAGGCTTTGTTAGAGAGAAGAACTTAAACCCAGAAGTGTTTTGTATCCTTGTACCTAGTGTGAGATTAATGTAAAATTTAGAATGAAATTAACTTTCCTGACATAATAATTTTTGAAGCTGCTATACCTGCCACAGTGGCCTTATCACACAGCAGTTCTGTTTTATGATTAATAGAAAAATACAACAAAATGCAATTAAAAGCATCAACATACTCTGTGTATGCTAGTTAAAAATCTACCCTCTGCTATGTGTTCACCTTGCCCATGGTGTAATATGGAGAACATTTGGTTGGTCATAGATAAGTCTCCTTGTGCTGGGAGGAGAGTCCAGGAAGGCAAGCCCATGCCCAGGTGACCGATAGTGAGTGAGTGCTGTGGTTTTTGAGCTTCCAGTGGGCTCCGGTGCCCTTTCAACCATATTGCCTTTTTTCTCTTTATCTGAATTTACTTACTGTCTCCACACACCTAACTCTAAGGAAAAGTAAAGAATAAAACAAGATAAACTACAAGAAATACAGAAATGGTTAATGTATGGGCTATGAATCTCAGTGCAATATGATTCCTGACCCTTGCTTCCTTTAGTTGAGAATGTTCCCAGAGAAGGTATATTTTTTGTTTAAAAAATTATTTATTTGTGATGAGATAGAGGAGAGAGAATTGGTGTGCTGGGACCTCTTGCCACTACAGATAAACTCCAGATGCATGTGCCACTCTCTGCATTTGGCTTTATGTGGGCACTGGTAATTGAACCTGGGCCAGCAGGCATTGCAAGCAAGCGCCTTTAAATGCTGAGCCATCTCGCCAGTTCCAGAAGAAGTCTCTGTATGAGAGATGTTCATTGAACTTTCTTCTAGCTTTCTGACTTCTCTTTTCAGTATCCAAGCAACAGTGACTGGTATTAAACACTGAGCCTCATGCTTCCATTCCTTATTTCGACAAGCTACAGCTGGGGCATTTTTCTTCCACATTCTTTAAAAATTCTCTTGTGTCATAAAGCAATATAAAAACATTATTTTAAGAAGGATGTTTGCGTGTAAACCTTTCACCAAGCCCCCTTGGCTATGTTGCTGTGTGTTTTTCAGACATTGTCTTTCTTCCTCTCTGCAGATGTCACACTAAACCCCATTACATCCTGTCTTCCTTGGACAACATATCTTTCCTATTTGCTACAATCTTGGTTTCTTCTTTATCTACGTGAAAAAGGAAGTGTGGCTGCCTTGTCTCACCTAGAGGTCTTCACAAGCCTTCCTAATAGATGATATTTAATTACTGCTCTGCAGAATGAACTACATATTTAACTCATTTTTTTTTTTTTTTTTTACTTAGCATTACTGCATCTGCAGCATTTTCCTTATGGTTGGGTGAGCCTCTTAAAAAAGAAAATTAACATTCCTCACAATTCTTGGTTTAATGAATTTCTCATTTTTTTTTTTATTCCACACCTTAGAAAATGAGTGCTCACCCCCGCCGACTTCAATCACATCACACCCCAAAAGACCACCTCAGCCCTTGTCTGACCTGGACACTGAAAACTCGGTCCTTGTCTCCGGCTTTCCTTTTCTCTCACCTGTCATTTTCTCCAGACTCTTATTATCTGCAATATGAAATGCTGTGTGCTGATAGATATTGGCAGAACCTGGTTAAAATTCATTTCACACAGCTAGCTCTCACTTCAAAGGAACAAAGGTTTTATTTCTTTTTCTTCTTTTGCTTTTTTTTTTTCTAAATCCTAAGAACAGAAAACCAAGTCATCTTTGTGGTGTTAAGCATGAAACTGGGTCTTTGTTTGAAAAGCAACATCTGATGTTTCCTCCCTTTTCAACTGCAAACAACTGGGCACTTCTGCGTGAGGCAGCCCCGCGCCCTGCTTTGAGATTTCGTTGTGCCAGGCGCTGCTGACAGCTCACAAACTGCCGGGTGAAGGGTGATGCTTGTCCTCACAAACTTCCCGAGCCCACCTGGTAAAGAACCAGCCTCTGCCTCACCCAGGGAGAATGTGCATAGTCATGCAGCCAGGAACTGTTTCAGGGCAACATGGCTCTGCCCCTCCCTGAGCGCGGCATTGTCTGCCACTCGCCCCAGCCCTCTGTTCGTGGGCAGCCACATATGCATTCCAAGTCAGTTACCACTTGCACTGCCAAAACCTCAACACATTTGAAGCCAATTCTCTATCACAGGGGTAAGTTCAGCCCATAAATAATCATGGAACATGTGATCTGTGAGCAAAACATAGAAACCCAACAAAAACAACAGTCAATCCATGGAAAGTAATCAGTATTTTATACTGATTGATTGACATGCATAAGGTGTCAATTAAGCATCCAAAATGAAGATGATCAAATTAATTATTATTCTGCATAAAAGACTGGGCATTGATTTCTGCCACTGCCTTTTGTCAGGGCATTGCAGTAATGTGGATCAGTAGTTACAACACCTCTAGTGTCTAGCGACTTACTGGCCATCTGTCATTTAAAGCGATTTTACTTGAACTCCACTGTTGTCAACCTCATGAAAGACTACATAATTACACTTGGTTTCAGAACAGACCATGAGGAAAATACTCCTACAGCATTATGATTAGGTTCTGTTTTCCCCTTCTCCCTGCCGAGATAAAATAAGATCATAGACTGACCAAGTATGTTGGCACCTTGAACATAAATGTCCACCCCACCCTACCATGGAGCCTGGATGGGACATCTGGGAACGGCGCAGTCCAGTGTCAATCACACCCTCCACGTTTATCTGTGTACAGTGCTGCCTGTAGAATCCTTGAAGCCAAATAAACAAAAACAAAATGAGAAACAGGACACGCTTAGCGTGCTTACAGAATTAGAGGGCTTTGAGGGATGGCATGGTATCCTGCCAGAGGCCATAAAAACACCCCAGCTGTTTCTTAGTGTGCAGGAAATATATTGGTTTTACATTTTATAATTTCAAACTCTGTTGTCAACAGGCAACTTACGTTACTTTATATTCCACTCATCACAACCCTCCATAATTCCTCATGGCAGAGCAAAGTAAAATATATTCCTCTGTGCTGACACCACTTATTGTTTCTTGTCTCCTAGAAATGATTTGTGGCCCTGCTTTGAATTTGGTCAGAAAGTGCATTTCCAGTAGCTTTTATAAGGAGTTGCTCCTTTCTCAGCTCAGAGCGTCGGTCTCTCAGGAAACAGGAAAAGGCCATTCAGCTCTTTCTCACAGCCATTTGTGTTGCCTCTCTTTGCCGTCTGACAGTGTCCTTCAGGCCTCTCTTTTCAGAGAAATTCATCAAGCAGCTATTGAATGTGCTAATCCCGTGCCTCATCCCATCAGCCGGCCGTCCCTCTGGTGGCCGTCGCACACCCTCGGCAGCCGCTCAGGAAGGTCCAGGTCAGCCTGCGCCTTCCATTCCTGCCTCATTGTTGATTCTAAGGCTATCGAGTGATAATTGTCAAGAGCAGAGGAGGCTTTAACACCATTGTCCAGGAGCTGTGCCCAACATTTCATACCTCAATGGTTTGGAACACTGAACCCAAACATGGGCTATCCAAACCATAAAAAGGGTCAGATTTTTTTTAAAGGAGATTTGTACATGTTGCACAGAGAAATCATATTTTAATAGACTTTTTTTTTTGAGTCCTGAGATCAGCCTGTGCCGTATGTCTTCCTGGATACTGCAGGTGGCAGAAAGAGGGAGTGAGAGGAAGTCCCACACGGTAGCCTGCATGGTGGCAGAGGTCATGGTTCAGGGGCTTCTCCGACAGTCTCTCCTCAGTGAAAAGCGACAACCTGCTTTTTCCAAATGGCGCATGCTCAGGCAAGAGCAATCTAAGGCTACGCCATTTGTGGAGGTCTCTTAAACATCGCGTGGCTGAGCAAGCCTCTGGGTGCTAGGTGGAGGAAGGACTGGAAACACATGGTTAAAGTCTCTTGTTTATAAAGCCTGCCAGCCAGGGTTCAATTCTCCAGCACCCACATAAGTCCAGGTGCAAAGTGGTCCATGCATCTGGAGTTCACTTGTGGTCCATGCATCTGGAATTCACTTGTGGTCCATGCATCTGGAGTTCACTTGTGGTCCATGCATCTGGAGTTCGCTTGTGGTCCATGCATCTGGAGTTCGCTTGTAGCAGCAAAGAGATGTTGGTGCACCCACGAACACATACACATGCACATGGGCAAGACAATAAAATAAAGCATTCTTTTAAATCTCCTAGTTGAGCTAGAAAAAAATGACTCAGAGATTAAGAACATGTCTTGTGCAAACATGAGGGCTGCTGAGGCCTGAGAGACTCTGGAACTCTACCCCAGAACTCACATAACCAGCTGGCTGTGGCCACACACGTCTGCAGCCCCAGTTCCACAGGGGAGCTGAGAGCCCAAGGGGGAGAAAGGATCAACTGCGAGCTCCGGGTGAGTAAGAGACTCTGGCTCTTAGAGAGGACAGAAGCGTGCAGGAGGCGGAACTGGAAGTTCCCCTCCAGTCCCCGGAGGCAAGTCTGTTGCACCCCAGGTGAGCAGGCTGAGCTCACACGTGCACACACTCACCACACACAGAACCACCACCACCACATTGCACATGCGTGCACAAAAGACAAATCACATGGCAAAGAATTAACGATAAACTACTACCCACATGATTAACAGAACTACAAATGAAAAGTTTTCATGGGAAAATACCTAGTACTACCTTCCTCACAATAGAAGGAAAAGATGATGAAGACTAAGGGAGAGAGGGGGGAGGACATGATGGAGAGTGGATTTGTGAAGGGAAAGTGGGAGGGGGGGATTATTAGGGTTTATTGTCTGTATGTATGGAAGTTGTCAATAAAAAAATGAAAAAAAGAAATTGCAGCATGCCTTGTTGTAAGCTTTTGTATTCAGCTGCTGCTACCATCAACTCTGTCCGTTTTGTAGATAGAAGGCAAAGTCCCGAGAGGCTGAGCAACGTCATGAAGGTTACACAGCATGAAGTAATGGAGCTGGAAGTGAAGCCCTCGTGCTGGGTCCAGAACAAAGCCTCCCTCCATCCTAAACTGGGGCCAAAAGTGAGGGCCTTGAGGGTGCTCGGCTTGTGCTAGACCAGCGAGCTGCAGCCCAGCTTAGAAACTGTTCCAGCCACTGCCTCCCACGCTGCTACTGTGATAGTTCTGGTACTTTGTAAATGACTTGTGCTTACTTATTTCCTCCTGCAAAATGCCTCCATTGGGTCAGATTTATTCAGATCATCATTCTTTGATAGACGAACAAATGAAATTTTAAATAAAGAACTCAGTCTTCCTTCCTGAAGTTGGAGAGTGTATAGCTTTAGAAATATGGGGAAAACTTGCTGTTTCTCCTTCCTGCCAATCAAATCAGCCAGGGAGAGAGGAGGCAGCAGGGATTTCAAGAGAAGGGACAAATGACTGTAAAATTTGCCAGTGGGCACTCTCAGTACAAGCTTGGCAAATGATTCCTAAACGTGGTTTTCTTCAACGTCTACCCCATACATGCTTGGTCTGTGCAGGCTTTCCCATCCTAAAAGTAAAGAAAATAAGCCCTTCTGTTCCCCAGCAGTGAGTAATAGAATCAGGCTTAAACCGGATTCCTGTCCTTGCAGGGCCAGTGTCCCCCATCTCCTCCTCTATTGCTTCAAATCAATTTATGTTAGAAAGAAATACCCTACTCTTCCATCCCATAATCCCCAGCTCACCTTTCAGGAATGTTGTGAGCATCAGAATTTGCTTTAAAATTCAATGAAGAAATGTCATGCTATATATGTTGGGCTTAGATCTCTGGGGTTGGGAATTATTTAGTCTGGTTCCCAAGGGAACATGTTCAATTTTATTTCATTAATCTGAAGTAAGCAACTCAGCCTTTCCCACAGCCCCATTTCCATTCATTCCGTCACACAGAAGCAGGTTTCTGTGGCTGGCTTCTTCATTGTCCAGGAGAGATTTCATCAACTAATTGAAAGGAACACAGCTCTGTCCTCCGCCGAGCTAAATACATACAGCAATTTCAGCACCAATGCCAGACGCATTATCAGTGTCCTGATCTTTGGCCTTTGATACTTTCAAGAGCTGTCCCAGGGGAAATCTTTCACTGGAATGTTAATCTGTTGCTTCTCTGACCTTCTACACATGTACCACATTATTATTACAACCCACATGCTTCTCTTTTCCCGCTGTCATTTTGACAATAGGACCATTGGGCAATTCGGTTTTAGACTAGAAAACTGGAACAGAGGGCAGTGAGCGAGATCAGATTGGCTCACGGTATTGTTTAAGACGCGGCAGCGCTGCTCTTCTGAAACCCACCCGGATTTCAAATGCTGTGTCATGCCTGCGGGATGCACAGCCACAGTCAGCTGCTGGTGATTCATCAAAGGGCCCAGTGCAGGGGGTTCTTTTTAATTTTTCTCAACATGCTTTGGAAACATAAATTAGTCCTAGAACTGGATCGGTGTGGATTTATCACCCGTGTGTCCCGTCTTTACCCATTTTCTTCTTTCATCTGGCAGATGTGTGTTTCCTGCACAGACTTACCGAGAGTGGCGTGGGCGTCGAGGACATTTCGCAGCACTGGAGAGATCTTTCTTTAAAGCCTACTGGGGTGTGCACGGCCTCCTCTTCACAGAGGCCTTCTCTCCACCACCCCATAGGATGCAACCCTGCTTCTTTCAGCACCCTTCTCTCTATCCTCATTTCTTTCTAACCCTCTCATCAACTGTCATGTGACATATTTAGCCATAGACTGACGCCCCCCTCCCCCCTGCCAATGGTAGGTGAGTTCATGACTTCAGGGACTCAGTCTGTTTGTTCACTGGTGTCTGCAGGGGCAAAGACAGTGCCAGGCTCAGAAGAGCGTGGGAGGCACAGATGATGGAGTTCGTAGCAGGAGGCATGCCATGGTGCGTCATGCAGAACCACGCCAGAGTGGATAGTAGCTGAACACAGGTGACAAAAGCACCTTAGGTCACTACCTTTGCCGGAGTTTCTGAGGGAAATCAACAGTGGCAGAGTGGACAATTGCATCATTGCGGAGAACTCTGGGACACAGGAGATGGCCTTCGTGGCTTGGCCCTGGCCCTGGAATGATTGAAGCACAGTAATATTGCCTCCTTGTATACTGTAATCTGGGGCGGGGTGCAAGGGCTTGTTCCTCTGCGTGTGGGACGGCCGCACGCTCTGACTGGCCTTGGCGAGCTCGCAGGCCTGCCCGTCTCTCGGCAGTATCGGCTTTAACTGGACCTTTTGCAGATGGGCTCCATTTGCAGATGTCAGAAAGTCTTTAGATGTTTTTGTTGTTTGGTTTCTTCCTAACTGTCATCATGCTCTGGAGAAGTTCTTGCATTTCTCACAAACTTTCTGGCTCACTGTAAAGCCTCAAAAAGATTAATCTCAAGCCAGGTGTGGTGGCGCACGCCTTTAATCCCAGCACTTGGGAGGCAGAGGTAGGAGAATTGCTGTGAGTTCGAGGACACCCTGAGACTACATAGTGAATTCCAGATCAGCCTGGGCTAGAGTGAGACCCTACCTCGAAAACAAAACAAAGCAAAACAAAAACAACAAAAGAACAAGATTAGTCTGTGGAGTGATAGATTGTTTCCACACAGCACATGGATAGTGATGTGAGCACCACAACGCATGAGCTGCAAATCCCACCAGTAACCAGCAGGCACTTCTATCATGCCCGTGTGGTGAGCCTAGTAGAAAGACATCTAAATACCACTAATACAGACCATTGCTTCACTCTCACCCACACAGACCCTCAGAAGGATGTGACACCCATGTCATTGAAAAGCCAGACTGTTCTGTTCCAGGCATTGTTTGGCTGTGTTCTTATCTTGCCACCATATTCATACGTCTAGATAGTAAGAGACAAGTGTCTATCAGGAAACATTTCATGTTAGATACCAGTGAAGGACTGAAGCTAATGCAGATAAGCTCTAATCTGTATCCTTGATGTGAAGGGTCTTAATAACTGAAGAGTCTCCAACAGCTAGAAGAGGTGTGTTCACATGCACGGGGCACAAATGAAGGTTCAAATGACTACAGAAAAGCTACCAAAATGGCTCCTATCACTTCAGCTCATCTGCCAAAGGCCCAACTAAAGCCAACACTGTAAGCCATACTTGGCTTCACGGGGGACTGTGGGTGGTTGCCTCACAAGTTTGACAGTGTAAGTCACAGCCTGTGCACAGCCAGCAGGGAGTGCGTAGGGCAGGGCTAGTGGGGAGGACAGGAAAGAGCCACCTCCCTGCATGTTCCATCAACTGTAGTTGTTTTCTTTCTGAGAAAATGACTAGTCTTTTCTTGCAGATGTGATAATGACTACATTGACTTAACAGCAATTAAGGAGGGTTGCTATGGAGACCCACCGTGCAATCCTAGATGGAGATAGGTGAGCCAGTTGTGAAATCATGAAAAGCTGTAGTTTCTCACCCTCTGGCTATAATATTTAAAATAATGTTCAGTCATTTAAATGTCTCTTTTCATCTCCAGGACACTCCCACTTGTTCCTCACAATATATGATTAAATTTCTAGTCCCAGTTAATGCTGACTAGAGGGAGACAAAAATAAAAAAGTGAAGTATGGGCTGGAGATATAGTTTAATGGTTAAGGCTTTTGCCTGCAAAGCCAAGGGACCTTGATACAATTCTCCAGGACCCATGTAAGCCAGAAGCACAAGGTGGCACATGCGTCTGGAGTTCATTTGCAGTGGCTGGAGGCCTTGGCGCACCCGTTCTCTCTCTCTTTCTCTCTCTCTTTATCCATCTCTATCTCTCAAATAAACAAATAAATAAAATATATTTTTTTTATAAAAGTGAAGTACATGGTAAGTCAAGGAGGTTTAAAGGATCAGATATATAAATTACAATTAAAATGAATTCCTATAACCTAGACTAAAATGTTTGAAGGAAAAGATGCTCCCCAAAATATGGATTTTTGGCTAAAAAGCAGTTTCAGAGTCCTCTGGGTAATGGAAAAGAAGCAAATGTTTAGATTTGAATGTTAATTGGAGTAAAAGTCAGTAGTTGAGGCCAGGATGCTAAAAAGGGAGTTTGGGGAGAATGGAGAGAGGAGGGCTTAAGGGGAAAGTATTGTAGACATAGAAGCTGAGGGCAGAATGCTGGGGTGGATTAGTCTAAGTAGGATCAGGGAAAGTGATGGAGGAAAGGGAAGGTGGGAGGATTAATCAAATTTAAGAGGTTATGAATAAGCCATATGGAAACCTACTTCTTTGCTACTCAATAATATATATGTTTAAAAGAGAGAGCAAGAGAGTTTGGGCAGAAGTACGCCATGGACATGGATAATAGTACACTTAGAAGCCATAAATTGTTATTAGAAAAATTTCAGTCCCAAGGTGGGATGCCTCCCGGTGAGTTGTTGGCTAGGGAGGCCCCTGATGCCCCAGAACAATGCAGGCTACTGCCAAGGCTCTTGGTTGCTCACCAGAACTAGATGGCAAGAGCCCACTGCTCAAGAGGGCACATTCTTCGGCTGCAGTCAATGAGACATGAAGCTGGTGCTGGGCGGGAAGCCACCTCCCTGTTGAACACCCATCATGGTGCTGGTAAGATCCGTGCAGCCTATAGTCTTTGGGGAGAGAGAAGTCATCAACAGGGTTGAACAGCAGTGGACACTGCAAGCCTTAAGATTGGCCAGCCAGGCCGAATATGCCAACTGTTACAATAGCGGCCTGTCTCTTATGAGGGAAACCCACTGCTCTCTGCTTGGACTGGAGGCCGGCTCCATGGGAGGGAATACATGCCTGGTACTGAAAACCCAGTCAAAAGCTCAGGAGGTCATGATCCCTAGGGGATTAACCACTACTGTTATCTGGCTAAATGCATATCTTATGCCCATGAAACTGCCCTCTAAACACTTACATTTATGCCCACATATTAATGATACTCACTTTTTAAAAAAAATATTTTTTATTTTTATTTATTTGCAAGCAGAGAGAGACAGAAGAGAGAGAGAGAGAGAAAAAGAGAGAGAGAGAGAGAGAATGGGTACACCAGGGCCTGTAACCACTGCAAATGAACTCCAGATGCATGTACCCCTTGTGCATCTGGCTTACGTGGGTCCTGGGGAATTGAACCTGGGTCCTTTGGCTTCACAGGCAAATGCCTTAACCACTAAGCCATCTCTCCAGCCCAATACTCACTTTTGTTCAGAGAAGCTTCTCTTTTCAGATGGCAATGACCACTGGAATGACTCCAAACTCACCATAGTGCTGAGAAGATATGACAGTAAAGTGTTCAGCACTAAGGTAGACATCTCAGTCACACCCCCCAAGACCCAGAAACTGTTTTGGAAGAGGTGGAGGAAAGAATGAAAGAGTCAAAGGGAGGGGAGAACTGCTAATAATGCTGTCATCAAGACACCAAGTGTCCTTGACATTCATGACCTCACAGTGGCTGATGCTCCCTACACACAACCTGCCTAACAGGGGGAAAAATGATACCATCAAAATAGAATAGAGACTAGTTGGAAAGAAGAAAGGATTCAGTGGAGCGGTGGGGGTGGGGGAGAAAAGGGAAGTGTTGGGATGGGGTTATGGTCATGTTATATTGTCTATATTTACAGAAGTTGTCCACAAATAGTTTAAAAGAGAAAGGAAGCAAATTATGTCATAAATTGAAATTACAAGTCAAGGAAGGAAATGAGAGAATGAAGGAAAACATCAGTGCTAGGTCCTTCTGGGAGGGGCACAGGAAGGGCCAGAGCCTCTGCCTCAGGGGCTTGACTTGCTGAGCCAGGGCTTGTGCTTTCAGATCTTCCTCTGACAGTCCCTCTCCCGAGTCACTGCATTTAGCCTTTATTGTTAGCTCCTGCCAAAGACATCTGTGAAACGCGGAATGACACACCCTAGAGCTACGGAAACACCAGAACTCCTCATTTCTGACGGAGATGGGATTGCTAGAACCCACTTTTTATTCAGTGAAAACAGAAATGAGGGAAGTTTTGGACGAGTCCTTCTGCAGACATGAGCTAGAATTCATCAACTTTAATTTACCATGTTACAGTCGACAAAATATTTGAGAATAAAAAAAAAATCCAGTCAAAGTGAAAAAGGCTTTGAGATTTGATTCTTATATGAGCACCTGGAGAGATTAGAAAAATAAAAGTGAGATAAAAATTTGATAAATAAAAATCCTTTAAATTCCCTTAATTGCTAATGGGTTATGATTTGATGAGGAGTAGGTGTTCCTCTAAAATTAATAGGTTGGAACTTACAACCCACGGTGATAGAAGAGAGGTGATTCAGTCATGGGGGTGCTGGTCTCCTGAATGGGATTAGACTCCATATGGTGCCGGCCCCTTCCATGTTCTTCCATGTGAGACCACCACAGGAGATACCAGGCCCTGCTAGATACCAAATTTATTGGCACCTTAATCTGGTTGTTATGTAGCATATTCCTTGGAACTGAAGACAGCCAGCAGCCTCTGGGTATTCACGAATTCAAGTCTGGGAAACCTGAATCTTAAAGGTCACACAACAACTCCACAAGGTTATGTTAGCTAGAAATAGAAACATTCCTGGGGGGGTGGGGGAGGGCAGGAAAGAAGTTCCAGAGACTCAGGAAGTCAACAAGTCTGGAAAAGAGTTGCAACACGCCTCCCTAAGGCTACACAAGGGGGAGACCCTGATGGAGCTGCGGCAGGTGGTGCAGGAGCTCTGGAAGGGCACTGCAGCTTCCTGAGTCACCGCCTGGGCTGGGGTGGGGGCTTTCGTCGTCATCCAGGATGGGATGAGACTTCTGGTGGTGTGGCTTTGTGTGAGTCCTCCACGCTCCTGTAAGCCGTCCTTCAGCTTGCTCTGTAAGTAACCCCAATAAACTCACTGGTTCACCAAACTGATTCTGGTGCATGCATCCGTCCTTTGCTCTACTGTTTGTGTCTTAGCTGGGGAAAAGACACGTCTACGTCACCCCAGGCAAAGGTTTCCTGCAGCACTTGGCACCCAACATGGAACACAACAGAGCCAAGGATGAGTTTGTGAGGAGCAACCGCATGGTCCTGGCTGTGGGTAGCAAGACACACAACCGAGGCTGTTCAGCCACATGAGTATCTCAGGTGCCCCTGAAAACCCTGTGATTCTTATAGAGAATAGGAACAAGGTAGCTTTTTTTTTATATAGAGCGCCAGCCATCCAGAGGCCCAAGGAGATGCCAGCTGGTTTCCCTGGCAGGATAAGAACCCGAGTCTGATCCAAACTGGCTGCAAGCAACAGTCCCCAGCAGCAACTTCCTGCTTCTTCCTCCGCGCAGCTCACCTGTCAGCTGAGCCCTCCCGAGTCAGCCTCTTTAGCCCAACAACCAGTCAGCTCTCTCCCTCACACAGCCGAGTCTGTTCATGCTCATGGGATATTTGTTCCACAAAAATCGCACAACATGGATGTGAAGGTCTCTTTTCTCTTGGCTCTGGACTCTGCTGGCCCCTCTTCCTCACGCGTTTGTTAAGTGCCCCTCTTCCCCGGGGAAGGATTTCTCTATGCCTGGGCATTTTCCTGCTTGTTTGTTATGTGTGTTTTGATTTTGGAGGCTTTCTTGCTCTGTTCCTTGTGTGACTGCTCTCCAAACTCTGACCCCCTGCCCTCCCTTATACTCTCTGATCCCCTATGTGAGTGGGATCTTCCACATGTGTTACGTGGGCCTTCTCCAGAGATCTGAGGGGTTATTTTCTCCATTCCCTCTCCTATTTCCCAGCCAAGCCGAGAAGGGGAAGAACTTCTTCTGATTTGGGCCTACCTACTAGCCTTCCCTCTGCACCCTAACTCTGCCGAAAAAAAGTCCCATAATTCATAATTTACCCTTCTCTGAGTCTGTCTTGTCAGTTATTTGCTAACATGGATGAAGACCCAAAAGCTGGGATCCATGGGTCTGGAATCTGCCCTCTATGAAATTTAATACCTCCTTGGACCAAAAATCCTGCATCAATTTTCTACCTGGGTTCTGGATCTCACCCTTCTCTATTCTGCTAGTAAGGTTCGAACCCAGTTGGTTTTGTGTTCCTATCATGAAAAACCTGAGACAGACTAACTTTAGAAGAAAAACATGATATTTTAGCCTATAGTTTTGAAGGCTAAAAGTCCAAACAGTATCACACAGGATCTGCCAAGGAGCATATGGAGGCTAAAAAGGAAAAGAGTCCATTCATATGACCAGATACACTCCAAGTTGTCCTAAATACCCAGTCCTAGAATAGGAGACTATAAGACAGATAGTCAGTTGCATGGTCCAAAGTTTTATTTAACACCAGACAGAAAGAGTGCCAGGGTACAAAGCAGGAGGGAGGGAATAGAAAGGAACTCTGAACCAAAATGGAAAGGGAACAAGGAGAAGAAAGCTGAAGGAGATAGAGCTATCTGAGCCATTTGGGACAAAGGAAGGAAGGAGAAAGGTGCTGCATGGGGTGTGGGGAGCTGGACCCTCAGTAGACTGTACTGCACTGCATGGGGTGTGGGAAAGGATCACTGGATCCTCAGTAGACTGTACTGCACTGCATGGTGGGTGGGAAAGGATCACTGGATCCTCAGTAGACTGTACTGCACTGCATGGGGTGTGGGAAAGGATCACTGGATCCTCAGTAGACTGTACTGCACTGCATGGTGGGTGGGAAAGGATCACTGGATCCTCAGTAGACAGTACTGCACTGCATGGTGGGTGGGAAAGGATCACTGGATCCTCAGTAGACAGTACTGCACTGCATGGGCTGTGGAGAGGATGGCTGGATCCTCAGTAGACAGGCAATCTGGACTCTGCTGAGTAGTAAAGCCGGGATGGCTAGGAGTAAGTTGGTTTTGCTCTCAACTATGGGGAAGAAAGGTTTAATTAATTACCATCATAGCAGGTACGGGTTCTAAGATCACAGACCTAGTCTGAATAAACAGGAAAGGGAGAAAGAGCTCTCTTTGAAATAGGAGGTAGTTTCAGAGCCCACTTAGAGCTGGGCTGGGTGGGAGGAAGGTGATAGGGAGATGGGAGGATGAGAGTTCTTCGACTCTTGCACAAAGGACCATCCACTAGGCCTCATGTACTGAAGGTCTTGTCTCCTAACATGACCACATGGAAGACCACCTACTAACAATGAATGTTTGAGGAACAAACAACATTCAAGCTATAGTACTGTAGCTAAAATGAATCTCCACAAACTTAGTGGTATAAAAAAATTTTCTTACAGTTTTGGAAGTCAAAACTCAAAGCTGGGTTTCACTGGATCCTAACTGAGGTCTTTGAACAGTCACTCCTTTACCTCTTTTGAAGAGCATGACAGAATCCATTCCTACTTTTTCCAACCTCTGTAGGCTTCCCACATTCCTTGGCTCATGGCTGCATCATTTGACTCCTGTTTCTGTCAATATGTCACCTTCTATGACTGGCTTTCCTATGTCCCTCTTAGGTGACTACATTAAACCACCTGAGAAGATCCTTGATTTAGTCATCTCAGCAAAATGCCTCTGGCCATGCAAGTAACTAAGTCACAGATTCCTGGACGTCTGTGGGGAATCATTATTCTGCCTAGTATAAAGATGAAACACAATGATTTATTCTCTCATTTCTTGTTTAATCTTCAGCCTCTTGTTTTTATCTTCCTTTCACTGCAATATGCTCCTGGCACACTTCGAAACAGCCCCCAATTCTCCCAACAGCAATTATATTTCCATAGAAACTACTCTGTACAAGGTCACCTAGATTCCCATCATAGAGATATTAACCTGATGCATTTTTGGGCTTATCTTTCTTAATAATGGTTAAGTATGATATATTGATGTTCATCCCCACCTTCTCATTCATAATAATGAGGCATCTCTCATTGTTTAGGGTTTACTATGCTGCAGGCACTATGCTAAAAATTTCATAAACATTATTTCATCTGTTCTTTTCAGCCAGAGCATGAATTAAACATAACCCCCATATTTTATAAATGATAAAACAGGGTAAGAAGAGCAACTTAAAGTTCTGATGACTACTTTCTCAAGCCTGTCTCCAAGCCTCACCTTTCTTCCAAGTCACAAATCTGGACAGCTGAACAGCTTCCAGATATCATCGCCTGACTTAGTCATCTCACCTCCATCCCTTAACCTGGTGAAGTGCCACCATCCAGGTGCCACCAGGCAAGTATCTCAAAGTCACTTCAGACTTCTGTTTTGTCCATGTCTAAGACGCCTCCTCCACACCTATTAATGCTCCTTCCTGTGCAGCACTGGGTCTTTCCCCACTGCCTGTATTTTCATGGCACCAGACTAAGTGTGGCTAGTTTTGGCTCCCATTTTCTTGTCTAAATTACCAAACTAACTTCTTTCTATTTCCTTTCCTTCTCTCTCTCTCTCTCTCTCTCTCTCTCTCTGTGTGTGTGTGTGTGTGTGTGTGTGTGTGTATTAAAGCACAACTTTGCTATTGGTCCTCACATTCTACTTGGTTGAGATAGGATCTCTTCTTCACCCCTGCTCACCACACTAGCTGGAAAGAAAGCTCTTATGGAAATTTTCCTATCTCTGCCTTCTGTCTCGCCACAGGCACACTTGGATTACAGATGTGCATAGCAGTGTTTGGCTCTTTATATGGGGTTGGGGATCTGAACTCAGATAGGGGCGCTTGCACAGGAAGTGCTTTAGCCACTGAGCCATCTTCTTGCCAGCCCTTGTTGGCTTCTTAACTGACTTCCCTGGCTTGGATGTTACCCTTTAACTGTGTTCTTGGTTTAATGAGTTTATTCTATACTTTACCTTCAAAAAATTACTTTTCAAATATAATTCTTATCCTATGATTTTCATACTTCAAATTTTGTAACGGGTCTCATTCACCTGCATATCTTGCTTTCTCATTCCTCTGCACCACTGTTCAACCTGGTTCCTTTGCTTCATATAATACACCTCCTCCACTTCCCTCCCCTTTCTAAATAAACATACGTGGATCCTGGGGAATCAAACTTCAAACCGGCAACCTTCAACTTCACAGGCGAGTGCTTAACTGCCAAGCCATCTCTCCAGCCCAACTTGTGTCTTGAATGTTTGGCCCGAGCTGGTGGCAGTTTGGGAGGTAGAGTCTTTCTGGAGGAGGTGTGTTGCTGGGGGCGGGCTTGGAGGTATCATAGCTAGCTCCTTGTTCCTAGAATCAGGCTCACCGTCCTGTTGCTATTGTCCACCTCCTATTTCAGAAGTGATGTCCAGCCTCTGCTCATACCATGCTTTCCCTGCCATCGTGCAGCTTCGCTTCAAGCCTATAAGCCAAAATAAAGTTTCTTCCCATCATCTGCTTTTGGTCAGGTTCTTTGTTCTAGCAAAAAGAAGGTCACTGCATCAGAAAACTGATAGGAGGAGTGGGGTTGTTGATGGTAGAAACATGACTGTGTGGCTTTGGTCACTTGAAACTGATTTGTGGAAGGAATTATGGAAGGCTTTGTAGACTTTGGACTAAGAGATGCCTAACAGTGCTGGAAGTGGAATTTGATGGACCATTCTGCCCAGAGTTTTAAAGACCTAAATGCAGAAATAACTGTGGTTATTTCTTGGTTTATGAGGGGGGAAAATTAACTTTCTTTCGACTGAACTAAACGCAGTTTGTGTGGAAGGCTATCTGTGCTCTTCCTGTATCCTGAGAACTTTAACAGGCTTGAATTTAGAAGAAATGCACTGGTATTAACAGAAGAATATGGCACAGAAAGAAATGAGTGTTCAGTCTGAAAACTAAAGCTATTTTAGCTGCAACTGATTGAAAGATTACCACCATTGAGATTTGGTCAGCTGTTCTGCATTGGGACAACAGAATGAATGATGACTATTTTGAAAGTAGAGGACCAGAACTCTAAAGGAATTTTCCTGTTGCTCAAAGTCAATGTTATTCCCCTCTTAATTAACAAATTGGTGAGCCCAGCTGGTACTAGAGGAATATAAAAAAATTCAGGAGAGAGAGGGTGATTGAATTTGCAATTCAGTTTGTTTCTTGGAAGTGACCACTGGGTGTTGTGAGGCAGAATGGTTGTTGGAGTCCCTGTGTCAAGACCTGATGGAGCCATGAGGATGAACCATTGGCTGCAATGGAGACCCTGGATGTTTCAGAAATGTCAGGACTGTGAAACAGCTACCAAGTAGTTCCGCTGGTAGGTTATGCAGTTTCCGCCAGGTTGTAAACTGCCCACCTGGAGGGGCAGAATTGGAACCCCAGAGACCTCATCATTGGTTGCTAATGTCAGAGTTGGAGCTACAGGATTTGACGTTTGCTCTGGTTTGTTTTAGATCTTGCTTTGGTTCAATATTTGCTATGCCCAATGCCATCTTCTTCAGTATGAATGTTTACTCTGTGCCCTTATGTGATATTACTATTACAGGATCACAGTTAGGAGGCCTAAAACTATGGGGATTCTTGAGCAGTACTTGGATTGAAAAATTATGTGGACTCTTAAAGTTGGAATGAATTAATTGCATTTTACATCATGGAGGGTCATGAGTTTATGAGGGCCAGAGATAGAAAGTGTTCTGAATGCTCGGTCACCAGCTGATGGCAACTTGAGAGGTAGGGCCTTTCTGGAGTAGGTTTCTGGGTATAGATATAGGAGTTTTATAGCCAGCTCCCCCTTGCTAGAGCTGGGTTCACTCTCCTGCTATTTTCTACCTGCTGTGGTAGAGGTGATGTCCAGCCTGTGTTCATGCCATGCTTTCTCCTGTTGTCATGAAACTTCTCCTCCACACTATAAGCCAAAATAATTAAAAAAACCTTTCCTCCCATTAGCTGCTTTTGGTTGGGTGTTGTGTCCCAGCAACAAGAAGGTAACTACAACACTTTTTTTTGTCTTGTTAGAGATCCTTTTCTTACATATCAATGCCTTAAAAATGAACATTTGACCCATTATTCCTACTTCTCAAACTTTATCCTAAGAAATTAATCAAGCATGAGGTATGCAATTAACAATATATTGCTGAGTATAAATTTTAATATTTTAGACTATTGCCATAGTATTTTATATATAATTGAGACATATCCAACAATAAAGTAATGATTAAAAAATTAAGATACATGGTAGAATATTTTATAAACTAGAAATCATGTATCCAAAAATGGTGTAAGAAAAAATTTGTACACAATAATTTTAAATAGAAAAAAGGGATTTTTTTCTATAAAATATGTACATTCATATTCACATGAGTAACCCAAATAAGTAGGTATGTGAAAAGTAATTATTTTGGTGGTAGAATTTGTCATGTCAAAATTATTTACAATGTATTCTTTTCAACATCTCATTCAGGTCAATATCCCAGCTCAATTTCTTACTGTCCATGACATGAGCAGTAAGGCACATATTTTCCCAAATTTACATTTTCTCACCCACAAATGGGAAAACAGAATGTAGATAAAATTAGTAATAAATGTTTAAACATTTATGCAATACAATTCATATAAAATTCTTTGCAAATCTTTTGATACAGGCTAAATTTTGTTTATTGAAATCTCTTATTGAATGTCAAATATGCAATTATTATCAATTGAAAAATATCTATTTTTGTTTATTTTATTTATTTATTTATTTGAGAATGACAGACAGACACAGAGAGAGAGAAAGAGAGAGAGAATGGGTTCAACAGGGCCTCCAGCCACTGCAAACGAACTCCAGATGCATGCACCACCTTGTGCATCTGGCTTACAGTGGGTCCTGGGGAATTGAGACTCAAACCGGAGTCCTTAGGCTTCACAGGCAAGCGCTAAACCACTAAGCCATCTCTCCAGTCCCAAAATATTTATTTTTATTGTTATAAAAGTAAATAAAATTGATAATAAATATGAAATAATAAAAGATAGAGAACAGAGTCTATTTGTGAATCATTCTTTGGGGCTTAAATAAAGACCCAAGAAGAAAAGGCAAGGAAATTACTATACGATAGAAGGGGATTGTGTTTCTAAAGACCATAGAATTTTGTCTTCTCTCTAAGAAAAATAAATAAATCAGTTGAGCTCCAAGTTCAGAAGCATGGACTTCAAAATACTGAGGAGACAGTGTTCCCCTGGGGAACCATGGGCAAGTGTCCCTGGGCAGCTTGATCTGAGCACAGCATATCTCAGCATAACTCTTAGATAAGTCTGGAAGTAATGTGTTTGCTATGCATTGCTGCCTAGAAAACTATCCCTAGACTTTGTAGGCTAAAACAATACATAGCATACCATTTCTAGCTCTAGCAATTCTAGGTCAGTGGTCTCCATCTCAGCACCATGAGATGGTTATGGTCATCTCAAGTCATGATTGGGAAGAATATTATTATTTGAACTCCCTTACTAATCCATAGCAATCATGATCAAGAAAATATAAAATAAATATAAACTAAAAACTGGGCTATTGTAAAGTCCTGAAAATAATACTGCATGGCTCTCAGCTCCATATTTGATTTCTTACTTGTTTTCCCAGTCTTAATCCCCGTTTCATAAAAGAGAGCACATGTTTTTAAATAAATGGTTTGTTATCTCATATAGTTCTGACAGTGGAATTTTGAGTAGGTCTTTGTCCCATTTAGTTGTACTAGAAATGTGCCTGATGCTATCATTTTCTCAAAAACTTTGTGGCCTTATGTTGTAGTCCGGTTCACATTGCTGGTAGAAATCACCCAACCAAGAGCAGCTTCTGGGAAAAAGAGATTAATTTTGGCTTACAGGCTCAAGGGGAAGCTCCACGATGGCAAGGGAAAATGATGGCATGAGCAGAGGGTGGACATCACCCCCTGGCCAACATAAGGTGGACAATAGCAACAGGAGAGTGTGTCAAACACTGGCAAGAGGAAACTGGCTATAATAACCCATAATCCTGCCCCCAACAATACACTGCCTCCAGCAGGTGTTAATTCCCATATCTCCATCAGCTGGGAACCTAGGATTCAGAACACCTAAGTTTATGGGGGACACCTGAATCAAATCACCACACCTTACAAGTAGTATTGGGCCTTACTTCACTACAACACCATAAATATTTGTCAGAAAAGCCTTTCCATATTTTGAGGTCCTGGTGAGAAAGCTAAGGGATAATACTCTTACACTTCCAGGAGCTCACACTGCTTGATTGAGAAGGTATATGAAATATATCTTTGATCTCCTTATGTGGCTAGATGCTAATCTGGATGATCTTTTTGAGGTCTTCAATGATGCAGTAAGACTTTTGATGTTTTCCTGTAGGCTAAACGTTATCTCTATGTTATGTTGCTGACACTGCTTACTGCCATTTCTTTAGAAGAGATTTTGGTCTTTCTTATAGCTCCTTATTGCTTATTGTCTCTCTTTCTCTCAGCTTTTACTATAAGCAATGAGAATCCAGGTAGTACCTATAAGACTGCCTAGAAATCTTTGTACCTAGGTCACTAAATTAATTAGATGATTATTCTCATTTACACATATAACTATAGTGTCATTTATCTATTCACTATTCTATGACAAGGATATTTCTTCCTCAAGGGTCTAAGAGAAGATTCCTCCTTTACCATTAGCCCTCCCTGGCAACAGTCATATTTTTATTAACAGACTATTCCAGACAATTTAAGTTTCTTTATCATGGTGTTCAACATTCTTGTCGCATTCCTGATGCCTCTGCTCCAATGGCATTCCCACATTTATATATCTTTTTTTTTTTTTTTTTTTTTTTTTTGGTTTTTCGAGGTAGGGTTTCACTCTAGCCCAGGCTGACCTGGAATTCACTATGGAGTCTCAGGGTGGCCTCGAACTCACGGCGATCCTCCTACCTCTGCCTCCCGAGTGCTGGGATTAAAGGCGTGCGCCACCACGCCCGGCTTATATATCTATTTTGAAAGCACCCCACCCCTGGAATCACAATTTATATTAATTACCTGTAGATGACTAACAAATTAAGCCCAAATCCTAGTACATTAAAAGAATACAGGCTTACGACCTCTCCTCTCTGTGTGCGATTCTCTCAGGCGGGTCCTCCAAACCACGTATCTGCAGTCGTGGCTCAAGTCTGAAGAGTCTGCATCTCAGAGCCACACGTGTGGCTGTCAGCTTGCTTCAGTGTCATGGACTATCGGACAAAAGCCCTGACTAACAAAGTTCTTAAGTTGCCTTTACGGAAAAGCCTGAAGAATTTGCTCTAGCCCAGGTTTTCACAAATGGACAAGCATAGAAGAAACTAGTGGATCTATTCGATGTCCTTTTGACTCCCGAAGTTCAACATCTCATACAAAGAACATGATGACTCCTTGGGCAACCATGTGCCCTCTGAGAGGTATGACAGATATTTATAATCATGAAAAGAACCCCAAAGATTCCCCTTTTTGCCATCCAACTAACCAGCAGTTTCTCCTCTCTCTCTCTTTCTACCAATTCCCTGTCTATCAACTACTGCAGGAGGCCGCTTGAGCTTTTCTTTTTAGTGCCCAGCCTCTGTGAGGACAGACCCAACACTAACCCCTGTGTCTTGCAAAAGCTGCTGCTGCTGTGAGTGGCTTTTGTGCTCCTGGAATAGTGTGCCTTTGTTCAGTGTCAATGTCAATGTCAGGGTCATCACCCTCGTGATGGTTCCAACATACAAGTTTGGGGGAGGGCATAAGCATTCAATCCACTGTAAATGACCACAACTTCCTTTTTCAAATAATGAATCTCCTGAAGTTCTACTACACCACTCACAACTCTCCTCAGAACAGAGGAGGCAGACGTTCACTAGTCCAAGAAACACGGGAACATGTCTTACAGCATTGTCATTTTCTTTCTGCCTTCCTTTTCAATTTCCAGGTTTTCATGTATTGACAACAGTTGTGAGATCTTGTGAACTTGAGTTTCCCCTGTGCATAAACTTGCAACTGAAACTGGGGACAAATGAATTCAGATGAGTCAGGGATGGAGAGGCAAGCCTTGGGGGATACAACTTTCATCTTTGTTAAATATTTGCAAGCGCAAAAGAGAAAAGTGAGTCCATTGAAATCTTTTTCTCCCAAGCCTCACACAGTTATTCTTGGTAATGTTGGATCGTAGAAATTCCTGTATGAAAGTTCTCATTTTTGCCCACTCCAGTCCTGCAAGGTGATCTTAATAAAGAGGTACTGTGAGCCTGCATGGTCTGAGGAGTGGGCAATGTTTTTCCTCGGCTTGGAAGTGTGTCCTCCCTAGCTGGGAAGGGCTTTGAGGAGAAAAGAGCACTGCAGAACTAGCGGATTCACATCCCAGGGCTCAGCCTAGTTACTGTTGTCACGAAAGCTGCTTCCTCTCTAATGCCTTCCTGGGTGCCTGTGGCGCTTGTTATTAACCCAAATGGTGGGTGTTTCCCGTGAAGATTTTCCTTTAGAATTGGGTTCTCTAGAAGATTGGCAATTCTGGAATATTTTCTCATGTGTTTGGACAACCTGCCGATTTTGGAATAGAACTGAGAACCAAATTAATGAGGAGGCCAGCTGGGAATCCACCTGGGCTGCAGATCTCCAAGGGAAACCAAAACATCATCAGAATAGACTGGCAGAATACAAAAGGGTTTCACTCCTCACTGGTGTCAACCTGTCTGTGTTGGGTACCTCTGTGACTCACACGCAAGCTTGCCGTCAGCTTGGTTCCAAGATCAATAATGGGTGTTGTTTTGCTTACCAGGAATGACTGAGTTAGTTTAATTATCTAAATGTTAAACCACTAATTTACCTCATGAGATATTATCTAGAAAATTGCAAAGGAAAAAATTAAGGGTGTAAACTGCAAAAAAAAAAAAATGTGGAAGATAATTATTCTTTTTAGTCCACTGTTCAGAAGATAGAGAAGTTAATAAGTGATTTGTTATATGTAGGTTTTTTGAATAAAAGTTATTTCTTGTAGCCACTATAAAAAAGATGTAAAATATTTAAAGAAAACATGGTACAAGAGGTGCCAAATCAGTTCATTGCCCTTCCCAGACCACCATGTCTCAAGTCTATCCAGAAGGACACATGATCTGTCTGGTCAGCTTTTCACCACTTTACTTTGGGAAGAAATCTGTAAATGGAAGAATTCAGATGTGCTGTTGACCTTCCAGGGCCCTTTTACTATGTATGTCCTTATTAAATAATCAATTCCTTTAACTTTAGGACCATGTTTTATTTTGTTGAGACAGGGTCTTGTTATGTGGCCTTGGTTGGCTTTGAACTTAAGACTTTTTGCATTAGCCTCTTAAGTACTGGATTTATAGGTGTGCACCATCACACCTGTCATGAATCATGCTTTACACTATTATTTCTGTACTCTCTTAACTTTTTTTAGTTACTTTGTAAACATTCCTGTTTGTTGGACAATTCCTTGTCTCATGAATTGTCTCATTACTACCTATAATTTATTGAGAAATCTTATGGAAATTCTTTACCTACTCAAGTTAGCTTTACTCCATCTTTGGATGACTTACCACAGCCACCATGTGAGGGCACTGAATGAATAGCTATACATAATTATTACATACAGTATTTACTTAATGTTCACAGCAACCTTCTTACATAAATATGACTAACTAAATCCATTCAAAACATACGTGTGCTATGGCATGTACATACATATACAGAGAGAGAGAGACAGACAGACAGACAGACAGGGGGGGGGGTCAGAGAGAGACAGAGATAGAGAGAAATTTGAAAGGAGTTTCTTCTAGGGTAAAGACCTTTGCAGAGTTCTGTGGGGCCTGTGGAAATGAGTGATCAGAAGGCTGGTATGGGATGAGCCTTCTTAGAAAAGAGGTCTTAGAGACTTGTTATCCCCTTCCACCATGACAGCACACAATGAGAAGGTGCCATTCTATGAACCAGCAAGTGGGCTTTCACTTTCATTTTCTGTCACCTGATCTTAGACTTTCCTGCCTCTTATGCCACCACGACTCCTTCTACCCCTACCTTCCTACTTATCCCACATCCCCAGTGATCCATGCTCTGCTCTTGAAGGGGAGCTGAGATTCACTTAAGTTGCCCATTGCTTAGCCCTGGCTCAGATTCTGCCACACAAATGTCCCTGTTAGATGCAGGGGTCTTTATTTCTCTGGCTTTATGACAATATGGATAATCCCTTCACCTGACCACCAAGTCCCCATGCTCCCTGCGAAGGACTTAGCTACGAGAGTTAACTTAAAGTTACCTGTTTTGACATGCCTTCCACAACCCTGGTTCCCCTAGAGTGGAATTAGCCATTGCTCAGCTCATCCTAAAAGACTCATCATGACATATCCTTTGGCTTGACACTCCATATTTTAATCCTTCCCCTGAGAATGGTTTCTGTTTTATCTTTGTCAAATTGTTCTGGGTACATCATGGATCTTGGAGCCCAGAATGCCTGTGGCAGATATATTTTCAAAAGATCATCACGAAAGGGTTCCCGTCCTATATGTTTTCCTCAGACCTTACCCATTCCTCATAGACGGTAGAGAGTAGTTCTTTTCCCATTCAAGGTCATCAGACTATGGTTTACTCATAAACAATGGAACAGAAGGGATTTGAATGGCTTCTGAGGTTAAGCCATAAAATGATGATGCCTCTGGCTTGTTGCTGTGATTTTCGTTCTTGGCACCCTGTTCTACCAGGCACACAGTCCAATAGCCCTGGGACTGTCAGGCTGGTATGCAGTCCAAAAACTGATGCACAAAGACCTCATGTAGCACTGAGGAAAATGGGAGGCCCAGCTGGGCCCCAGCCTCTCCAGTGCCAGTCACAATTAGATGGCAACCCTGAGAATAAAACACCAAGGCTGCCACCAAAGTCCTTGACCAGGACAACTGAGGAAAAAGAAAATAACTGCATTGTCCTAAGACACAACGGGGGCTGTGGTTTGAATTTTGTGTTGCCTACAGATTGACATATTGAAACCTAATCACCAATGTGTAAGCATGAGACCCTTGGGGGTGATTGGGTCATGAATGTAGAGCCTTCATGAATGGTATTAGTGTCCTTATTAAAGATATCCCAGGGATCTAGCCAGCCTCTTGCACCAGATAAAAACACAGCAGACATCATCTATGGAGAAGGATGTCTTCAGCTGACATGCAGTGTGTTGACACCTTGGTCTTGAACTTTCCAACCTTCAGAATTATAAGGCATATTTAATTTATACCATTTATAGTATTTTTTCAGTCTGAATTGACTACCTAACTAGAACAGTGCCTGTATTAGGCAACATTACAAAGTACCACAGACTGATGGTTTAAACAACATTAACGTTCACATTCTGGAAGCAAGAACTCCAAGCTTAAGATTACAACATATTTATACTTGATAAGATCTCTTTACTGGCTTATAGATGGTCAACTTTCTGTATGTATTCATATACTTGCAAGGGTAGTAGCAAAAAGAGAAAACATGATACTGCATCACTGCTACTGAGAATTCCAATCCTATTTGATGAGGGCCTCACCCCCCTGGTCATTTAAGTTTAATTACGTCTTTAGCAGCCCTGTCTTCAAATACAGCCTCTCTGAGGAATCAGAGCTCAACACAGGAATGGGGGGGGGGTGGAGATGTGAACATTCAGTCTAGACTAATACCAGAGTTTAATGATGGTTCTATCACTGTAAAATTCATTTAGCCTGAACCCTATCTTTGAGCTTCAATTTCCTTTTGAATAACATGGAAATAATTCTGCTTCACCAAATTGAAAGCTAAAAAACAAGTATGTGGATATTTTGTTCATTTCTGGAAATTAGGGGTCACAAGACCACCTAGGTCTTTTATTTCAACCATCATCACTGCCTTCCCACCACGTAGTGTTAGGGACCCTGTAATGACTTAGATCATTGCTTCTGTTGAGCTGACCAATAGCTAATAAAATATTAAAAAATCATCAGCTCACTCAAAATAGATAACCATATCTACTATCCAACGTTCCTCAGCCCACAGAGAAAATATAATAAACCATTATTATGTCTTCAAGGGATATACTTTCTGATGGGCAGTCAGACCAAAGGACAAGTCTTTATGCTGCAACATGATGAGTAGTTAATGAAAAAAGTTATTAATGGCAGAACCCCATACCACTTGTCACTGTCTTATCATTCTTCACAAGAGCTAAGAAAACTAGAGCTGCAAGTGACCTTCTTGTCCTGATCACCTAGCTGATGAACGGCCAAGACAGAATCTAGTTTCATATGACTGAGTCATAATCCTAGTATTTTAAACTTACATGAAAGAGGGCTGGAGGGGTGGCTTAGTAGTTAAGGCATTTGTCTGCAAAGCCAAAGGACCCAGGTTTGAGTCCCCAGGACCCACATTAGCCAGATGCACAAGGGGGCACATGCGTCTGGAGTTTGTTTGCAGTGGTTGGAGGCCCCGGTGTGCCCATTTTCTCTCTCTCTCTCTCTCTCTCTCTCTGTCTTTGTCTCTCTCTCCTCTCTTTTTCTGTTAAATAAAGTAATAAATAAATAAATTTTTTAAATTACATGCAAGAAGGAGGAGGTCACCTTCCCTAGTGAAGGATCAGTGTCCAGGTCAGCCTGGTTAGACAGAGACCCTACCTTAACAAACCAACCAAAAATAAAAATTAAATAAAAGAAGAAGAAATAAATGAAATTAATATGTATTTGAGAAGACATAAGATTAGCTTAGTAGTCATGGAAGCCAAGAAGCTCCGTAATGTTGTGCATGTGAGTCAGGGAACCAGGAAATCAGTGCTTCCATCTGGTTTAAGTCCAATGACCTGAACACTGGGAATGTTAACATTCAAA
This sequence comes from Dipus sagitta, assembly GCA_036346955.1. Lineage (NCBI taxonomy): Eukaryota > Metazoa > Chordata > Mammalia > Rodentia > Dipodidae > Dipus > Dipus sagitta. The sequence goes on from CM070783.1 coordinate 3,130,348, forward strand.
GGCCTGAGGAAATAGACGTCTCGTCTTGTGCAGAGTGAATCCGCTTTTCACCCACTATTTGAGGTATTAGGCCTTCAACAGATTGACTGATACTTGTTCCAACTGGTAAGAGAAAATCTTTACTCAGTGCATTGACTCAATGCTGATCTCAAAGATGCAACCACAAATGCTTTGACCACTTATATGAATAACCCCTAAGTAGCCAAGTTGACACATAAGACTAGGCATCACAGTCTGCAAACATAATTCATACTACAACGTTGATGGACAAGAAAATGATAAAGTAATGTTTACTAGAGGTAACAGATCTTCTTGCACCCACACTTCTGGGTCCTTCTGACTGTGGAAGCTCTATTTCCCTACAACTGAGGGATTTTCCAGGATGAGGCTTTTGGTGCTAAAATAATATCAATAATATCATCACAAATGTTGCAAAGATAGTGGCCCTAGAGCAGTCTGTGGGAATTAAGTGTCTACTGTGGTTGGGAATTTGTGTGATCTGGGAAAATATTTGGTTCCTTCATGTGAAACTCACTTTCTTTTGGCCAAACAGCTAAGTCTTTCAGATGGTTTTCTTTCTCTTCATGCCTCTTTTCTTTAAAGTAGTTATTGCTGGAAATTCATCCCTTGGAGGAGACTCAAACACACATCTCTATTCACCCCAGATAGGGCACAATTGCATCAAAACCACTTGAACCAGAGTTTTTTTGGGTTACTTACAGAGCGGGGTGAGGGTTCATTAACAGGAGCACGAGTGGTTCAAAGGCAACTGCATCACCTAAAACCCACCCCAGCACAGTTGAGGATACAGGGAGCTGCATCTCGGGAGCTCACTGCACACCCTGCCAGCAGCTCAGCTGCTCAGAGGCTTTCCACAAGCAGTGGTGTAGCCTTGATGAAACC